>VDFB02000015.1:547593563-547869596 GCA_007258455.2 Sequoia sempervirens
TATTTTTAGAATCTACAGACAAAATGTGACAAGACTCTAGTTTGCATCATCTTCTAATTCCTCACGGTTTAATCGCTATAGGTTCCTGAATGTGGAGATTTTGTTTAAAAAAAAAATATCAGTGTCCAGTTTGGCCAAAAATTGTAAACCACTATTGTGGGATCACCCTATATTTTAATTAATTGCCTTCGACAAATTAAACTATTTTAATCTTCATTATATTTGTCTCTTGTAAAAATTATTTCACAATAAACTTTAATTCCTTTGCTGGCAATCTTCACTTTTTCACACAAAAATGTTTACCTGTTCTCATATCTCCTTTGGTGAAAATGTGAAATATTGTTTTCCACTATAGTCATGCTTTATTAATCTTTTGTTTGTACGCTATGATCATATGCATTCACTACATTGGGGTAACATATGACATCGAGGAGACATATTTTATCTTTCATTGATATCAAAGTGTCTCTCCGATGCAGATTGTTATAGGAAGATTGTATCAGTGAGACCTCAAACCACTCTTATAGATATCGTTGAGACTTCAAACCATTCTTGCAGATATCGGCGATACTTCATACCATTCTTGTTGATTGGTGAGACTTCAAACCAACTCTTGCCAATTGGTATGACATATGAAGTCAAAAAGAGAAGGTCCAAAACTCACTCCGATAGCACATGTCTCCCTAACATGTTTCTCTTCATTTTATCAGTGAGATAAAGTGAATGTCTTGCCGATGAGGGTCCATCGACATGACATGTATGCTCGAGATGACTTGAGGATTTCACTCTGATAGTGTTGTTCTTGCTGATCGGTGAGACTTCAAACCAAATCTTGTAGATTAGTGAGACTACGGGCCACTCTTGCAGATCAGTGAGACTACGTCTGTTCTCTTCGATGGAATTTTTCTTTGCTGCACAATGACCAAAATGAGTTAGGTAGCCTCTAGAATTGATTTTGAAAAAATACCAAATGATATCCTAAAGCCTTGAAAATTGGCATGAAGGTATATTTTGGTGGGGAGAATTTGATGCACTAATCTGGTTGTTGTAATATCTTTTCAGTTGCTTAATATTGTTCTCCAAAGTTAACCACTTTAACAGATCTAACACTGTGTAAACAAAAAAAATTCATAGAACCCTTCAACTTGGCCTTTTGAAACCTTGTCAGAACTAATTGTATGAAGCTGAAAATTGGCGGGAACACTCCCATATGTTAGGTGAACATGCTTGCAAGGTGATTTTGTGTGAAATTGTACTAAATTCATTTTGTGATTTTTCAAATTGAGCCACTTGAGTAGATTTTTCAACTGTACTTTTGAGTGTTAAAATCAAAATTTTCAACACGAGAACCTAAAATTTGCATAAAATTTTAGGCTCAAACATGAACTTCATGACTAGGTTATGAAATCACAAGGTTACACTACAAAGGTTATCAATCTTGCAAATACCGCAACTACAAATGAATTAAAGGCATGAAGTGAAGGGAATTTTAATTCTAAGGGAAGAAAATTGCATGTTTTAAAATTTAGAGGGTAACATTGGCTCTAGTTGGGGACAAGGACTGTGAAGGATGAAGCAAGGAACCCAAAACTCAATGCATGGACCAGTGTATAAATCCATTGGGCCACATAGTTAAAGAAAAATAGGAGTACGTGGTACCACTTGTAGAAAGGTAGAGGGAAGTCAGGCACAATCCAAAAACAAAAACAAGATGCAACAAGAAAGAAAACTACACTACCAATACAACAAAATCCCCTACTATGTACATGGTCATAAGACCCTACCTCTAGAGAGCTCGATGTTCATGTAAATCCATTCATAGGTTGAGAGAAATAGTAGCCTATACGAAATAGTGTTGGATGAATGAGAAGCATGCACACAACTAACTTCCAACTAGTGGCCATCATGATTAAACTAATGAGAATGTCTTCATATAAAAACCTTCTACTAGCGACCTGATATTCAAGAAGCTAGCCCCCATTGTACATCCCTCCAATTTGACAACTCATATCAACATTTCCTAGCATATGATTACTAGCATTTGTTTGAATGACACCAAATATGACCTAGTGATACACTTGACCTGACCAGCCAGAAGAAATCAGACCTTGAATCAAACAACCCACACACAAACCATTGGATGAGAATATCCTTTTGGTGCCGTATGTATAGGTGATTGCATCATTTGAAAATCTTGAATTATGACCTACAACATATATTTTATTGCATCCTTGCATACATTTTACTTTTTGAGTAGTAGATAGAGAATCATTCAAATCCAAAGACCAATCATCAACCTCATGCAAAACTAAAAATATATTAGACTGAAAATCTGTATTACAAACGTCTCCATGTGACTGAAGATTATCCCTAACTAGAACAATTTCCTCTTTCTCTATGAAATCTGATCTAACAATTTTATGATCTACTTTGTCACCTATATTCATAGCCTACAAATCAGTCATAGCAATTTTTTCTTCACACAAAAATTCATCTTCACGTGTATTGAGATATCGATTTAGGATATAGATGTTACGAGGTTCAACATTTTTGTGCATTTGAATACCCTCAATAGAACCATCATGACTACTTACAACATCATTTTCCTGTTTAAAAATTTTGGCATTTAAATTTTTAAATTGAAAAGATTCAAATGCAAAATCATTCTTGACCTCTTCTTGCAACCTCACTTCAGTATCATTTGGCTCAGGGAACTTGAAGACTTTATAATTAGTTTGCATGCATTTTGGAAAAAGGATATTCCATACCTTATCTTTATATAGTGAGTACTCATGTTTCTCTTCCTCATTGGAAAAAGTGAATGATTGTATTTCTATCATAAACAAGGAGGTTGAAACATTTTCATTTGTATTACTTTCTTCACTGTCAGCATTATACAAAAATTGTCAACTTTCTCTATCATTTGATGGAATTATAGATTCATCGTTATCTTGTTTGGAATGCATATAATATGCTTCAATTCTTCTATTCATATGAGGTTTAATTCCCATGTCGCTTACCTTTCTTTTACAAAAGTTCCTTTGATAAAAAATAGTGAGATTAGAGCATTCAATGGTGGAAGACTACGTATATTGGAAATCTATAGGATGAGAAGTTGGCCTTTGTATGATAGGCTTCCCTATAGTTTCACTACTTAAGTTTTTTATAGACTGATTTGTTTTCCATATGCCACTTAAAATCATATCATTGTCAATTTTAATAGCTTCTTGTGCAATTTTAATATCATTTACTTTACACCTTTTTAAACAAAATTGAACATTTGGGTGCAAAGAAGAAATAAAAGTGCAAAGCTATAGTTGCTTACTTGGTTGAATAAGGATAGGTGTTTTTCTGAACAACCTATTGAATCTATCCACAAAGTCTCTATTTTTTTTCACCTTCTTGCTTTTGAATATTAAAAAATTGACCCAACAAAGTAGCTTCATCAACATGGCTCTTATACCTTCCCAAAAACTTATCCTTTAATGAATCCCAACCAGTTATGCAATTATCTTCTAAATAACAAAACCAATCTATAGCAGGCCTAATAAGTGATTCAATAAATAATCCAACATAAACATCTTCTTCACCTACTCCCAAAATGCCACAAGCAACCATGAAAGCGAGAATGTGTTTTTCAACATCTTAAGAACCTTCCCCATTAAATTTTGGAAAATACTTTCTTGATCCTTCAGGAAATGGTGAGTATATAGGAAAAGAAAGGGGGCAAAAATGATTTCCCCATGGCTGGGAAGAAATCAATGCCATAATGCAAAACTGAAAATTAAATTAGCATGGGTCTTCATTGGAATAGAATGTGTCTAAGCACTTTTCATCCAGGAGAGTCGCAAACCTCAGTCCTTGGGGAGGTACCTTTAAATTTTTGAGGAAAGAGATACTAATACTTCAATTATTATCTTTTGTTCCCTTGTAGAGTCACCAAAAATCTGTTGGTTGACAGATTTATCGCCTCAGTTTATACTTCTTTTTCCCACAATGATGACAACCTAACCAACAGTTGAGTCACTTGCAATGATAGCTGCAAGTTCTCTTTGCTTATTTTACAAGGCACAACTGCCTTCAAATGGTTTGCAATGAATGAGAAGACAGGGTATGCTTTTAACCCAAAAGCAGAAAAGGTGAACTTGTATTTACCCATAATCACGAAAGAAAATGAAATGGATGATTTAGAATGAAATGAATGTAGACAAATGATACAAAGCCCATTTATCTTGCACCCACAAACAATATTTTAGGGAAAGAAAGAACAACAAAATATTTTAAGAAGATAATTTAATCCAAATCCAAAGTTTTAGAACTAAACGCGCATACAACTTACTATAATAGAATGAAATTGAAGAATAACCACAAGGAAACACAGGTCATTTCCATTTAAAGAAAACATTAAAGTATTCAAAGATTAAAAATATCTTCTTTATTTCCCCATAGCCAAAACATGAGTTTACAAACTCTATTTTTTTGTACAATGACAACTGCATGAAAAAATCTTCTAATTGCTCCCCTATTCGCCCCAAAATAACTATCCCCAGTTTTTTGAAAAGTTTCACCTTTTATAGAGTTTTCCCTCAAACCAATATGTATCGTAACTATTCATAACGGTCTTTGAAGTAACTATCTTCAAGAAAGTGACATTGAACATAAATAGTTATGTTATGCTAAAATTGGGTTAGCACCACTAATTACAAAGAGATGCCATGCAAAACAAGAAAATTAAACTGTTGCAGGTGGTCGGGCGTTCTCCGTATCCAGTCGTATCTCCATTAAAAGTTTGTGCAACTTAGCACGTTCCTCCTCTTCTTCTAGGACAAAGATCACCTTGTGATATTGAGTGTAGCTGGTCTTTTCCTTCCAGGCAAGTGTGCACAATTGGGAAATGATAGATCACTTTGTTCTTCCTCATGCCAATTCAAGTATGGTTGCAGAATAGACATAGGCTCATCATCCCACATTTCATTGGTTGCAAGAAGCCCCATTTTGAATTTTTCTTGGTCGATAAGAAAATAGAATTCAGTAGTACCACCACCATTCTCTTTAAACAAGCTTATTTAATTACACCAGTAGGTAATGATGTCTTTTAATCTATCAGTATCATGCCACTATCTTAGTGAATTTCCATTACACCTAACATTTAATAGGTCTAATTAATGCACCATTAGTTGAGGATGTGTCCCTCAAGATTGAGCTCATATTTCATAATTCCTAAAAAGACAGTCACATGATATGTTGTACAAGTAATTGAATGGGCTAGCGACGTTCAAAAACCAAGGAGATTGCCTAAAAAGTTGTGGAATAGTGAAAAAGCCAAACCATAGAACTGCATGTCATGGGTTCTAAGTTTTTGAGAATTTTTGACACACCAATCACTTGGGAAAGGATGGGGAGAAAGAAATATTGGGTCATCAGCTTATTCTGCAACTTCTGAACTTCATGACTAGGTTATGAAATCACAAGGTTACACAACAAAGGTGATAAAACTTGTAAAGATTGAAACTATATATGAATTAAAGGCATGAAATGAAGGCCATTTTAATTCTAAGGGGAGAAAATTACATGTTTTAAAATTTAGAGGGTAACACTACCTCGATGTGTCCACACTACCTATTTTTTAAAAATACTAAATTTTTTACAATTTTTGCATCTTTTGCTTTTAGAGCTCTTTAGAGACTACCCCAAAAAGAGCACCCCAAAATGATCATGTGACTTGGGAAATGAAAAAAGACCTTTGGTAGAATTAACCTACCTACTTTGACATGTTCATGCTATCCATTTATCAAAAATATTAAATTTTTTACATTTTTTGCAATTTTTGCTCTTGGTCTCTTTAGAGACTACCTTGAAAAGAGCACCCCAAAATGATTGGTTGACTTGGATAATGAAAAGAGACCTTACATAGTATTCACTTGCCTACCTCAATGTTTCCACACTTCCCATTTGTCAAAATATTACAAATTTAACAATTTTACTTTTTTTGCTCTTAAGGCTCTTTTGAGACACCCTAGATTAGTGCACTCTAGAATCACAGGGGGAATTGGGAAACAAAAATATATCTTACATAGAATTTAACCACCTACCTTGATGTTTCCACACTACACATTTGTCAAAAATATTGAATATTTAACAATTTTACATTTTTTGCTCTTAGGGCTCTTCGAGACTACCCCAAAATAGTACACTTTAAAATCATGGGGGGACTTGGGAAACATAAGGAGGCCTTCCCTAGCATTTAATTTCCCACCTTGATGTGTTGGTATACTTTTTTTTGCTCCATGATACACAAAAATGCTTCTTTCCATTCTTTCACTACTTTCCACCAAATTTTTTTGCAAGAATGCATTTGACACCGAAACACACAAACATCGTTGAGTTGAAAAAAATGAGAGATGTTGGTTTGAAGGGATTCAATATCCACTTGCAGATCTAGACAAAGCATTCCTATGCACCACGAGCTCCTAGAAATTTTTTTCCATAGTTTGGCATTTTTTTGCTTTTAGGGCTCCTTAAAGACTACCCTAGAAAGAGCACCCCAAAATGATTGGGTGACTTGGGAAATGAAAAGAAACATTCCCTAGTATTTACCTACCCACCTTGATGTTTCATGTTGCATATTTTTCAAAATACAAAATTTTACAATTTTTGCATGTTTTGCTCTCAAAGCTTTATAGAGACTACAGTAGAAAGAGCACCCTAGAATGATTGGGTGAGTTGGGAAATGAAAAAATACCTTACCTAGCATTATATTTCTACCTGGACATGTACATGTTGCCCATTTATCAAAAATACTATTTTTTATAATTTTTGCATATTTTGCTTTTAGGGTTCTTTAGAGACTTCCCTGAAAAACCCATCCCAGAATGATCAAATGACTTGGGAAATGATAATAGACCTTACAAAGCATTTACCTACCTACCTTGACATGTCCATTCTAACCATTTGTCAAAATACTAAAAATTTAACAATTTTGCATTTTTTGGTCTTAGGGCTCTTTTGAGACTACCCTAAACTAGTGCACTCTTGAATCACAGGGGGAATTGGGCAGAAAAAAGAGACCTTAATAGCTATTAGGGATTTTTTGAGACTACCCTAGATTAGTGCATGTCAAAATCATGAATGAGATTTGGGAAAAAAATAAGGCCTTCCCTAGCGTTTACCTACCCACCTTGATGTGTTGGTATACTTGGTTTTTCTCCATGATGCACAAAACAAAAAATGCATCTTTCCATTTTTGTGTTGCTTTCCATTAATATTTTTTGTAAGAATGCATTTGACACTTGAACACACAAACAATGTTGAGTTGACCAAAACTGAGAGGTTGGTTTGAAGGGATTCAATATCCACATGTAGGTCCAGATAAAGCATTCATACGTGCCATGAGCTCCCAAAATGAATTTATCATAATTGGACAATTTTTTGCTTTTAGGGCTTTTCAGAGACTACCCGAAATAGTGCACTATAGAATGAACGAGTGAATTGGGAGATGAAAAGAGGCCTTCCATAATGTTTACCTATTGGTGTAGGAGCACCCAGGGCCTTCAAGGAGCACTTCAAGAACCAGGAGAGTGCAGGGGTTAGGAGGACCTTCCAAGCAAGTCAAAACATTAATTATAACTTTTTGGAGCCTATAATGGCATTTGAGATGAATAAATGTAATGAGAATGTTAAGAGTTCTAAGGTTCCTGATAAGGAATCTAGGTTAAAAATGCAATGTAAAGGGAAAATCATGTTCTACGGGTTTGATTAGTGATCTTAGGCTTTAAGTAGGTCAAATAAACTTGGATATTGGAGATCCAATAGTTTTTAGGTGATAGATTTTAATAAAATGTAAGTTTGCAATTGCAAATTTTTGAATTTTAGTTTAGGCGGGAAAGGGAGTTTTGAGAGTTTTAGAGTAAATTAAGCAATGTAATTAATCCAAATCAGTTGGATAATGGGTTTATAACCCTAAAATCATCATTTGTACATAGGTTAGGTGGTTGGTGAAAGCATTGTACGGACTGCTCTCAGAAAATACAAAAAAAATATGTTTTCTTGAAATTTTCTGTGTTTTTTTGATGAACCATTGAATCTTATTGAAGTTATCTACATTTGGATGCTTTGGTAATTTGTATTTACATGTTTTAACACCATTCACATGTTCTGATAAAGGAAATAGATCAATTCTTGCACGTTTTTGCTGACTGTCCATAGGAAAAGTGCAGATTTTGCCCTGTTTTGATAGTTTTAATGATGGAATGATCCATTTCATGGAGTATAATGACTGAAAACATATGAAATGGATCAAAATTGACATGTACCATAAGAAAATAACAAGGAAATGTGCAGGGAAGAGGAAAAATGAAGTGTGCATAGTGATTTAGCATGAAAAAAGGCATGAAGATGGACCCTAGGGTGTAGCAGCAGAAGATCTGCCTTAATGAGGGGCATGTTTTTGAGTTTGGATCGACTAAATATTTTTTCCTAATGGTGTAGAGTCAATGAGAAAGTTCTGGAAGTGATTGGAAGGTTAGTTTTCAAGAAGCCCTAGTTTTTGAGGCAAGTTGAGGAGGGGTTTGTGTTGGAGCATGTTAGAGGTGTCATAGAGGTCTAAAAACTTGGATTCCTTGGTTTTGAGTCATTTTGGGAGATTTCTAAAAGTTTCATGGTCAGGGGTTGAGTTTAAAGAGGGGTTTCTTTGAAAAAGAGGGCTAATTAGGCCTAATTTTGAGGAATCAACAGGGTTTGAAGAGAGGTTGTCTTAAACAAGTGATACCTTGGAGTTGATATGATGTTTTTCATTAATAAAAACATCTGATACAATCACTAGATTGAAGGTTCATTTGCAAAGTTTGAGGGAAAAGTCAAGATTCCTTCACCAAAGGCCTAATAGGGCTAGAAGGCTAGTTGAGCAGCAAAAGTGAGTTTTGTTCAAAACAGAGGGTTAGGGCTTGAGAACCTTTTGAGTCAAGTTAGGTTAAGTATTTTGAGATCATTTCAGTGATTTGGAACCACAAGGGAAGCAAATAAGTCATGAATGTAAATTTTAGGCTTTATCTTCAAGTTAGTGTCTAGTGGAAAGGTTGTGAGTGAACCATTGAAAGTCTGATAACTTGGTGTTTCTTTCAAGATCCCTAACCCTCTACATCAGAGTGGTATCAAAGTAGTGAGTAGGTCCTTTAGGGATTGGAGAAATAGCAATGGAACCAAAGAATCAATTGGCAAGAGAGTTGGAAGAGTTGAAGGAGATCTTGGAGAGGGAGAGAAGAGAAAGAAGGGAACAAGAAGCAGCAAGAGCAAGAGAAGAAAGGAAATGGAGAAGAGAGAGAGACACTATGTAGGAAAGGATCAATAACCTTGAGAGGAGTAGGAGGAGAGAAGAAAAAGAAGACCAAGAAAACAATGATGAGGAAGAAGAGCATCTAAGGGTAAATCAGGAACAACAAGCAGATGATACAGAGGACCCTGAGGAAAGGAGGTTAGTGAGGTTGTTGAAAGTAGTACAAGGTCACGGAGGGAAGAGTCACATAGACTTGCCTATCTATCAAGGGAAGATCGATAGTGAGGAGGTGTTGGGATGGCTTGATGCCTTAGAAAAATACTTTGAATTTGAGGAGATGGATGAAGAGAGGAAGGTTAAGTTTGCTAAAACCAAGTTGAGAGGCACAACATTGACATGGTGGACTAGTTTCCAGAATGATAGGTTGGCTAGAGGATTTGCAAAGGTTTCTACATGGGCAAGGATGAAGAGTTTGGTCAAGGAGCAGTTCCTACCATCTGATTATACCATTCATGTGAAAAGGATGAGACAAAATTTAAAGCAAAAGGACTTGGATGTTATGTCCTATACTGAGCAATTTCACAAGCTTAGTATTAGAGGAGGTTATGAAGAAGAGGATGAGAAAATAGCTAGGTACATCAATGGCTTGAGGTACAATCTACAAGATGAGATTGGTTTGCAATTGCCAAGGACATTGGAAGAATGTTTTTAGTTGGCCATTAGAGCAGAAGAAAAGGTGAAAAGGAAGCAAGAAAGATTAAACAATGGTGGTGGAGGAGGTAGTTCAAACAGGGGCAGAGGTAATAGAGAGCAAGGACAAGGCAGTAATGATAAAAGCAGAAATGACAAGGGTAAAGAGATATTTTCTGATCAAAGAGGTGGATACACTCCAAGAGGAGGAGGCAGATTTGGAAAAGGTAGAGTACCATTCATAGGTAGATGTTTCAATTTCAATGAACCAGGGAATCCTTCCTTAAAGTGTCCTAAATGGGAACAAGCTGATAGAGGCAGAAAAAGGAGAGCTAACTTGGTACAAGAAGAAGAAGACAAGAAGGAGGAACCAAAAACATTCATGGCAGACCCTGTGACTGATGGTGAGTTTCTCATGATCAAGCAAGGAGAAAGACTTCATGAAGAGCCAAAGGTAACTATTTTCAAAACAAATTGCCTTAGTCATGGTAAGATCTGTAGATTGCTCATAGATTCAGGGTCACATAGCAATTTAGTTTCAGTTGATATGGTAACCAAGCTAGGGATTGAAACTTTTGATCATCCTACTCCCTACAAGGCCACTTGGGTAACTCAAGGACATCATGTAGAGATTGGTAAGAGAGATTTTGTTGATTTCTCAATTGGTTCATATCATGATAGAGTGCTTTGTGATGTCATTCCAATGACTTGTGGTCATATTATCTTGGGGAGGCCATGGCAGTATGCTAGAAGGACATTGCATGATGGATTTCTTAACACATTTTGGTTCACAAAGGAGATGTTAGATATCAATTGGTTCATTTACCTTTGGAGCAGTATAATGATAGTTTTGTGATTTGTTTTGAGAAGAGTTTGCAGGTGAATAAGCAGGGTGAAACAGGGGAAGGCATTGGTAAGATGAAAAAAGACAAGTTGCTGCAGGGTTATGTGGTGGACAGTCCTTCAAATCAGACTTTGTGGGATTTGGATAGTATCAGGGTTGGAGGCATTGAATGCCCTATGATTGGGGGTGATAATGGCAGAGTTCTTTCACAAAGGAGGCAGTGGAATGAGGGCAGGAGCAGGGCACAAGAACCCACTATTATCAAGCAACAAAGAGGACAAACCAGACCCTGTTTTGGTTCTCATATGATAGATGTTAAGAATGCAGATTGGTAGAAGAGAAAGACAGTGACTTTGGGGGACTACATACCTACTCATTGGAAGATGAAAACACATGAGAACAAAAGGTCTTTTGGTGGCAACACAAGGGACACTTCTTGGGGCAAGAGTTCTTTCTTTCCTAGGGAGAATGGTGTAGGAGCACCCAGGGCCTTCAAGGAGAACTTCAAGAACCAGGAGAGTGTAGGGGTCAGGAGGACCTTCCAAGCAAGTCAAAACATTAATTATAACCTTTTGGAGCCTATAATGGCATTTGAGATGAATAAATGTAATGAGAATGTTAAGAGTTCTAAGGTTCCTGATAAGGAATCTAGGTTAAAAATGCAATGTAAAGGGAAAATAATGTTCTACGGGTTTGATTAGTGATCTTAGGCTTTAATTAGGTCAAATAAACTTGGATATTGGAGATCCAATAGTCTTTAGGTGATATATTTTAATAAAATGTAAGTTTGCAATTTCAAATTTTTGAATTTTAGTTTAGGCGAGAAAGGGAGTTTTGAGAGTTTTAGAGTAAATTAAGCAATGTAATTAATCCAAATCAGTTGTATCAGTTGGAGAATGGGTTTATAACCCTAAAATCATCATTTTTACGTAGGTTAGGTGGTTGGTGAAAGCATTGTACGGACTGTTCTCGGAAAATACAAAAAAATTATGTTTTCTTGCAATTTTCTATGTTTTTTTGATGAACCATTGAATCTTATTGAATTTATCTGCATTTGGATGCTTTGGTAATTTGTATTTACATGTTTTAACACCATTCACATGTTCTAATAAAGGAAATAGATCAATTCTTGCACGTTTTTGCTGACTGTCCATAGGAAAAGTGTAGATTTTGCCCTGTTTTGAGAGTTTTAATGATGGAATGATCCATTTCATGGAGTATAATGACTAAAAATATATGAAATGGATCAAAATTGACATGTATCATAAGAAACTAACAAGTAAATTTGTATGGAAGAGGAAAACTTAAGTGTACACAGTGATTTAGCATGAAAAAAGGCATGAAGATGGACCCTAGGGTGTAGCAGCAGAAGATCTGCCTTAATGAGGGGCATGTTTTTGAGTTTGGATCAACTAAATATGTTTTCATAATTGTGTAGAGTCAATTAGAAAGTTCTGGAAGTGATTGGAAGGTTAGTTTTCAACAAGCCCTAGTTTTTGAGGCAAGTTGAGGAGGGGTTTGTGCTGGAGCGTGTTAGAGGTGTCATAGAGGTCTAAAAACTTGGATTCCTTGGTTTTGAGTCATTTTGGGATATTTATAAAAGTTTCATGGTCAGGGGTTGAGTTTAAAGAGGGGTTGCTTTGAAAAAGAGGGCTAATTAGGCCTAATTTTGAGGAATCAGCAGGGTTTGAAGAGAGGTTGTCTTAAACAAGTGATACCTTGGAGTTGATATGATGTTTTTCATCACTAAACACATCTGATACAATCACTATATTGGAGATTCATTTGCAAAGTTTGAGGGAAAATTCAAGAGTCCTTCGCTAAAGGCCTAATAGGGCTAGAAGGCTAGTTGAGCAGCAAAAGTGAGTTTTGTTCAAAACAGAGGGTTAGGGCTTGAGAAATTTTTGAGTCAAGTTAGGTTAAGTATTTTGAGATCATTTCAGTGATTTGGAACCACAAGGGAAGCAAATAAGTCATGAATGTGAAGTTTAGGCTTTATCTTCAAGTTAGTGTCTAGTGGAAAGGTTGCGAGTGAACCATTGAAAGTCTGATAACTTGGTGTTTCTTTCAAGATCCCTGACCCTCTGCATCACCTATCCACCTTGACTTTTTGGTATAGTCAGTTTTTCCCCAGGATGCATGAAACAAAAAATTCTCAATCTTTAGAGACTAGCACAAAATAGTGTGCTCCTCATTCATCGAGTGACTTGGTTAATGAACATAGGCATTCCCTAGTGTTTAATTTTCCACCTTGATATGTTTACATTGTTTGATTATCAATGCTACTATCAATTTTCCAATTTTATAATTTTCCAACTTTTGTTTCAATAATCAATTTTCCATGGGCAACCTAGGGCTGTCCAATATTCATATTTAATTTTAACCATTGTTGAGTCACATAAATTATGTTTCTTAAAGAATCTTAACGAATGTAGGTCTTTTTGGTGGACAATAATATTGCATTAAGAAGTGATTCAAAACAAAATTTATAACATTTTTCTTCAACATTGTGGACACATTCAATGTAATTCATAAGAAGGTATCTTTTTCATATACTTCTATCTCTTGATTGATAATCTTACATTTTATTTTAAAGAATGACTAGTTGATTTTTTTGTTCATGTTGTTTATAATCCATACTTTCCTAATATTTATATGTAGGTATTTCTCAACACAAGCTTTGAGTAGGACACGAGGTTATGATGGAAATGCATCCAACACTAGAGTTCATTTTGTTTTCATTGCTCAATTATTTTTAGTCAATGTTTTTTATATTTTTAACATTTTTTATAATATTGTAATGTAGGTTTCTTTGAGAGTAACAATGATTTGAGATGTACATTATGGAATGAGGATATCAGAGGCACATATTAGTTGTGTATCTAGGATAGCTTGATAGCAAGATGCATTGATGTATTTGTACATGAGGACATCAACAAAATTATATGGGAATTATTAGAACTTGATGATTATGATGGTTAAAAAATTATATAAGATGTATTTGTAGATGAGGACATGGAAAATATGATATATGAACATTATTGGTTGTATTGATGGTAGAATGTACGCAAAATATGATGATTATGAATGTCATGTGTATGTTGAAAAATGTCACATGTATGTGTAATCATGATTAAGAGTGTCAAATGTATGCAAATAATGATGATTATGATGAAAAGATGCATAGAATAACAAATATTATGCATACACACCTACTTATGTATGTTCACAAATGTAACATGTATATATTTTCACTTCAAAATCATTCACATTCCTTCATTGGTTCATGTTGGCACACCTAATATTACTAAGCATCCATGTTATGATCGATAACAGTAGAAAAATGGCTATAAAGTTTGGTGAAGCTACCCAAGGCAACCAAATTTAACACTAGCATAGATGGATTACCAATTGTAATTCATAAGATCTATTAAAGTATAATTTCATTAATCTATAACATGTTATTGATCATAGCTTAACCATTTTAAACTAATTATACATTCCAATTTTAAGTTTCAAAGTAGAAAATCATGCACATAAGGAACAAGTTAGATTGAATATCAATTTTTTATATATAAAATTATAGAATAATTGTGTATGTGCAAATAAAAATTTGGCATATATGCTAATTCAAAACAAGTTTTATAAAATGTGGCATATGCCATCTCAATATCTATAGACAATATACATGCCGAATAACTATGTATCAATCCCTAAATGTCCACACATGACCCTATACGTCTCTAGAAAATGATAAACTTGTGATGGATCATCGAAATCAGGCCTCCTTTAAGTATTTGGTGGCTCTAAAGTTGGCTGCATAATAACAATTCAAACCAAAAATTAGATTAATTATGTCAATGGTTGACAAGTTAGACTACTAAATAGAAACTTATATACTATAATTTAGAATTATCAAATTAACATCAAAATCACTATATTGAACTATAATTTATCTAAAATGGAATCCTTGATTACCTCATATCTTGGTCTTTTTTAAAAAGATGTTTTGCAAAATGATTGTCCCCTAGGAAAATAAGGAGTCCTAACGTATCACAATGGAAGAAGATTCATCACATTGCTAAATCGGGAAAAGGACTATAACAAGTGAAATAAAATTGATGTAAATTAAGATATAATTTTTGAAAAATAAACATAAACTAAACATATATCTACTCCTATCTAAATGTATATATCTACAATATAAAATAAACACATACCTCATGTGATGCTTGTTTTGTTGTTGTAGAAGGGCTCATCATGGATGAAACAACTATGACAATTTCCTATATAAAAAATGACAAGAATGTAAGACTATAAATGCACATGTACATATAATCATAATATCAAGAATATAAAAAAAAAATATACCTCTTGTGATTCTTCTTCCAATGTTTCAGAAGCAACCATCATGGATATAAAACTAGTAGGTTGTATAAAAAGACAAGAATACATCAATCTATGTACAGGTATAATCATAATAGATTTAAAAAAATAACAATTTAAATGATATGCATATATAATAAAAAAATTGTAAACATGTATGTGCAAAAAACTATACTATATAACTCTCTAGGCCAAATACAATGGTTGTAAGGGTACCATCTTGGACCTGCGTGATTTGATCCTTCGTCATCAACTATTAAATTTGACACATAAATATACATTATTACTAATATCTCTTATAAAATATTAATTTAAGATAAAATGCACTATGAAATTACTTTAAGTCTTACCATTGTATGTTATTGATAAGATCCAACATCCTCTTCATCTTTGGAATTTGATGACTCTCCAAGATGTGCTCTAGCCTTTGTTGTCTCATCTCTTATGTTTGACATATGATGAACCTCATAATCATATGTGTCCATCAGAGTCTCAATAAGATGTGCAAGAGGACCTAAACATATGTGGTTGCACATATTGCACTGCTGGGGCACACAAATATGTGGAGAGGAGGAGGGCCTACAAATATTAATTGATCCAATAGGTGAATCATTATCATGCAAATGAGGAAACTATGAGCTATGTGTGATCAAATGACCAGTCAAAGTGTGTACGGCCATGATACTCTGAAATGTTGCATCTACAATTATATTTGGGTGTTATATTAGAGGTGGGGGAATAAATGGGCTTACTCAATTTTCCCTTGGTCTATCCTACGGTGTTCCTCTACCCATACCTTAGAAATCCCTCATATCAAAGTAGTTCACACGCTTACCTATAAAAAACTTAGCTTATAGTTTTCGAAGAAAATATGGGGGGAAATCAAGATTATTGTTGGGTGGTTTATCGAAAACCATCCACCAACGATCCCAAAAATTATCTAGGATACCTCGATTTGTGCACCATTTTATTGAGTATTTGGGCTTATGCACATCAATGGGTTGTCTATTTTTAGGATAGATAAAAGTTGGGCTAATTAGGTTTTGGAAATTTCTAGTTCCCTCACCTAATCATATGTTAAGCTATCAACATATTGTTGCCTCTTAGACTCTCACCACTCTAGAAAGGAAGTATGTTGGTTGGTGAGGGATTCAACATTAGAAATGATTGATTCTAAAGTGGTTGTCATTCCATACAACTAAGGGTACTTATGGTATAACTGGAAAATGTTCCTCCATTTAGTTAGAATGTCATTGATTATGTCATGAATTGAATGAGGGTTTTGTAGGGGAGGATTTGGTGGTGGAGAAGGATTTGGTTGGGTAGGGTTTGTTGGTGGAGGAGGATTTGGATTTTCAGCCATTGAAACACCCGATTGATGTTGAATTTTTTTTTTTTTTTTATTTTAATTACAAACTATAATATATATACAAAAACCTAATTTACACTAAAATTGTTAAAAAATAATGCTAAAACAAATTTTTTTGAACACAAACAATAAAAATTGATGATCTTGAAGAATGGATATTAATTGTTTTGGGATATTTATTTCTCCTACTCCCTCTTTGGCCACTACTGTGGGTTAAAATGAGAAGTTTTGGCTACACTTTTTTTAATACTATCAGGAATGAATGTCTGTTTGGAATGGATATTCATTTCTTTTGTATGGTTTTCTTAGAATAAAGTTGATTAAATATTATATTGTATATTATATATTAAATAATATAATATATTAATTATATAATATAATACTATACTAATAATAATAATAATATATTATTATTATATATATATTATATTATGAATCAATTACGAATGAATATCCATTCCAAACGGATATATGTTTCTTGACATATTTTTTTAAAAATAAGTCAGTTAACTCATGATATAATATATAATATATTATATATTATTTTATGTAATGCCCCACCATGCAACCCCAAAGGAAACTAATACATCTCACATTTATTGCATATTTTTTTTAAAAGAAAAACTAACTAACATGTAACATGATATTAACATTCAACATTTGAAATGTAACTATACATGTACAACATATAACAAAGTCCCTTGGGGTTACATGACTGCATTACAAATCGAATCAACATCATTACATCACATGAAAGGTAAGTATACACTAGTAACACTAAGATAACATGAACATGGACAATACATTATATCATGAAGATACATTATTCAAGGATTACAATATTACAATGCTACTTCCCAACATGAACTGGGAAGAGTACAACAAGGATGAATTACATCTGGAACGTATGAATACAAAGTTCCATATCAAAATCCAACACTAGTACATCTCTGGTGTCACTACAACTGGTACAATCTCTGCACAACTCGATCAACAGCTGGGGACCCCATGGGGTGCATAATACATTCCACCCAACCATGTGGACTTGAAGGCCCACCCCCTGTGCTAGGAGTTGACAAGAAAGATCCTCAACCAAAAGGTCAAGCGAGCCAAAGGTAAATAAGACTCCACCAGAAGGATAAAAACAACACAAGATAACAACCCATAACATTTCCAACACATAAACAAAAAAAAATAATGAAAAGTCCAACAAGAACCAATTTCCAATATTATAGATCAACACTAAATAACCATAAGAGGTGCCGACAACAATTGGATCCAAATTCTTCAAATGAGATCGCAATATCAACCAACAATAAATATCAAAGGAAACTTTCATTATCATCACTAAATTGTCCATGAGGCATGAATGCATCGCTAAATGACTGAAAGGAGGCTTCAACAACAAACATCAGGAAACACTTTCCTCAACATACATAAGATACAACCAAGTACAAGAACATGAAGGGGAACCAACAAGGAAAACAAGGTTACTAAAGGATGGAGTGTCATTGCATAGGTGCTATGGGTTACCCTAGTGTAACCTTCCTAGGCTACCGGATCATCCTAGCCACCTCTACCGGTAGTCGGACCACCATGCCACTATGCAGGATCAACTTACCTTGCAAAATTACCATGCAAAGACAAGACAATTGATCTTGCCATTCTAGGCCTTCCCAGTCATCCCAAGCCTAAATGAGCACTTGGGCCCATGAGTGAGGCTACATTATCTAAATTAGTGTGAGATGCTACCCAACCCCCTAATTAATTAATTAAGTTATCACTTGATTAAACTCCCAATGAGTTACCCTGGAACAACCACTTTGGGCATCAGACCCTCATTGAGAGCCACTCCCTTTACCAACAAAAAAATAACAAAATCACCAACATGCAGGCCAACTTGCACAAGATACCAAAACCAAAAAAAATATCAATCACCACGTGCGGCATGCACCACCTCACGCTAGAACTTATAGTAAAGAAAACCACTTTTCAAGTTCAAGGCTATACCCACCACAATCAAAACAGACATAAACACAATAGTTCACAAAGAACCAAAATGAAAACCAGTTATAAAGCCACATATTCTTTCCCCACCTCTAGAAGAATCATAACCATCTACTCAAGAACTAACAACTCAAAGTAAAACAAAGTGATCACAACCTCAACCCAAAATTACCACATAAAATATTCCCAAATCAAAATAACTCTAATGGGAGACCAAACAATATGGAACCATCAAAACATTCTTAAATCCCTTCAACATAATAGATTTCAAGGAATACTCACATGCTCATTAGCTTACTTGACTAATTAAAACAACCACTCAAGTAACCAACATAACCATGAAATCAACATATAATACAAATAATCTGATACATGATTATCAACCAAACCACCTTTAATAAGGATCATCGAATTAACTTCTTAAATAAACGCTTCATTTAAAAATTTACAGTTAATTCCAAATTTCCTTTCCTTCCTAATTAATTTCTCAAATTATTTATCCACGTAATCGACTACCCATAAGCAAAAATCACTCCCTCTATAATTCAATGTTTCCAAAAATATACTCATTTACTAAAAAGTCTTCTAAAATAATTACTACATTTATCTATTCCTTTATTTTTGTCCTCCAATATAAGTTCCACACTTAAAATATTTTCCTTAAAAATATTGTATATATATATATATATATAACTAAAATATAATTAACATAATTAATATATTCCTTTAATCTTAATTAATTCACTCACTTAATTAACAAATTCTCTTTAAACATAATAACTTAAGTATTTAAGATTATAAATGAAAGACAAATATTTATTTATTTATTTTAGTTCACTCACATAATTGATAAAAAATATTCTCTTAAAAGAGAAATTAAAAAAAAATCATCTTAAAAGAGTGGGATATTATCTTACCCTCCTTCCCTTATTTAAAATCAAGATTTACTTCCCTTAAGAAAGCTTCGGTTTATTTCCTAGTCTTTATGCTTTAAAAAGAAGGAACTTACCTTTTATCAACTCAAAATAAGGAGGCATGGGGAGATATGAAAACTGAAAATAAGAAAAGCAGCCACTACCTTCAGTTGCAAGGAAACCAAAATGCTACACCATCCATAATGTTCTATACGATATAAAAAAAGGTTATCTTTTATGAAAAAGGAAAAAAGGAAAGACTTTTATTCACAGATCGAACTAATGCAAATCCTGCATGCAATTAGATCAAAATTTCAGATTGATGGAACATACTCAACATAGTTAAGATTTACAATACTAGCAATTGCACCTTGATGTGCGATGGATACGCCGAAGAGGTGTGGAAGGTCGATTAGGAAAAAAATTGGTCTCTTTTTCTTTTTTCTTTTTTTTTGCATACATTTGTATAGTACATGCCGTCAATTGACAGGTCATTGAGAAAATTATGTTGTTTGTTTAACAAAAGTCTCAATAGAGAAGTGATACCTTCAAATAAACTATGCATCCACTTACAAGGATCGAAACACAACTAAAAAACCCTCTAAATCAGGAAGATAATTAGGCTCCATTACCAACAAGCTCATGTTATGTTTGCAATAGGGAGAGAGGGAGAGAGAGAGAGGGAAGAGAGAGAGGGGTATTTTAGTTAAATATTAAAAATTTGTAAATTTATATATTTCAATAAAATACAAAAGATAACTTGACCAAATTGCATTTCTCTCAATTTTTATGTTTTAAAATAAAGATAATTTTATATTTTGTAATTTAAAGGTAAAAAAATATGAAGTAAATAAAATAACTCTATAATAATATAAAATAGAGACACCAAAGGTTTTAAATATGTATCAAATAAAATAATTTCATGTTAAAATAAAGACACCAATTTTTTAAGATATGTAACAAACAAAATAACTCTTTCATCCAATTCCTATCCTTAGAAATGACTTGGAAAATGATTGATTTATAAATTTTGGATGAGTATATTAGATGGATGGAATTTGATCTTGTGCAATGGAGGGACATAATTTCTATATTTGGGAGAGACTCAAAAGCTTGCAAGTGACATATTGTTATTGGTGCATATGACTAGACAAAAAATGAAAAGAGATGGAGGGTGAAGATTTTCTCAAATTTGATTGGAGATGAGCATTGAAAATGGTTTGTTGGATTTTTTTGCATTTGGAACCTTTTGCATGATTGACCTTGTTTATTTTTAACAAAGTGATTGAAAAATGTGTTAGTGATTAATTAATTGATTAAACCATATTTATTTATTCAAATAATGAATATTTTAGATGAATTAAAGAAATTGTATGTATTTACTTAATTTAAGAGAACATTGAGGTAGTGATTAATTTAGTTAAATAAATGTAATTTATTCAATTATGGAACCTTGGAAGAAGTGATGAATTGATTTAATTAATTAAATAAATTTATTTCCTTAATATTAGACAAAAATAATATTTATTAATTAAAAGATCAAGATTTATTTAATAGATATTAGAAAAACAATCTAATTAATTAAATAAATACATATTGCAATAACTCTATTTTTATTTCACTCGCATTTAATTTCCAAATAATACATTTTGCATATTGTCTTGAGCTCTCATTGATTTCACTAAATCTTTTCACTTATTAGAGTTAGTTCGTTGTCAAGATTAATTTCTTTTTCCCTCACCTTTTTAGCTTTATCTATCATATTGGGCAAGAATCCCTAAATACTTTCCACTTAATGGAACTCACCAAAATAATAGATTACATAGAACAAGAGAAAAGTGCAAGAGTGCAACAAGAAGCTAATTTCTATAAATTCTAGTGAAAGAAGATACTCAAATAAGTAGTTAAAATCAATAACCACCTGACCCACCTATTCACGATGAGTGGAGCTTTATTCTGGCAGGGTAACCCATGTTAAACTCCTTGTGAATCAAGTCTTCTAAGTCAAATGATTGACTGGTGAAAAAATTAATTGTGCTACAAGTTGCTTCATCGGATCTTATATCATTAGACCTTATATATGCTCAAGAAAGCGACAGTTCTATTGTTAGAATGCAATGCATTCTACTCAAGCATTAGGTATGTCATGGCAACTTGAAGCAATGAATGATATGAACACCAAAGCTCCTCTAAGACTACAACCTATATGGAAAGTGTTGCATAGCATGTATGCATCAATGCTACCCACCACAAGTTGGGCCTACATAATTGATGGCTACTTTCATAGGTTGGGCCTACTTAATCAATGTTCATATACGATCTATAGGCACCCAAAAAATACATCCTGAAATCTTAATGATAAAGTGTAGAGTGTTTTCAAGATAGTTAGCTCGAACAAGTAGGTCAACTATGCAAACATAATGATCAGCTGTAGGTTTAATGCAATAAGGGTTACTCATGGGTTACTTATGTATTGAAGTATGTACAGTCCTCATCCACTAAACCTGCATGGATGCATGCATATAGAACACAAGCAAAGCTTAAATTGTCAGCATATGTTCCAGAGTACTTCACTAATTGAAATATTTTGAGAGCATCCTTACCAAATCCACGTTGTACATATCCTGCAATCATTGCATTCCATTAGATGGCATCTCTCTGGGGCATTTGCAACTACAACATCTAATAAAATTCCTCAATTATTTATGCTTTGATGGATGTTGTACCCTATTCTGATGCTCCTATTTTGGCTCAAGTAGGGAGAATGCTGATAAAAAATTTTGAAGTCTGGCTTTACACCTACTAATCACATTTGCTTGAAAGTTTCTAAAACTTTTTATAAAAAAATTCCATTTTGTGGTTATCCTGCAATCATTGCATTCCATGAGATAAAATCTCTTTGAGGCATTCTATCAAAGAGTTTACATTCATTTTCTATGCTTCCACATTTTGTATACATGCCTACTAGACCATTTCCAACTATTATATCTGAAAAAAAATCCTTTTCCATTACGCTTTGAAGAATGTTCATACTCTATTCCAAAGCTCCCATTTTGGCACAGGCAGGGCAAAGGTTGTGGAATTTGGCTTTACAGCTGCCAATTGCATTTGCTTGAAAGTTTCTAAACCCTTTTCAACAAATCCATTTTGTACATAACTTGCAATGACTGTTTTTTCAGGTATTCTATCAAACAATGCACGTGCCTTGTGAATGCTTCCAGTTTTTGCATGCATGTCTACAAGGGAAGTTGCGACTATAATATCTGACAAAGTTCCTCTATCCTTTATGCTTCGATGGATGTCCATACTGTTCCAAAGCTCCCATTTCGGGCATGGGCAGGAAGGATGCTAGCAAAGGTTGTAGAATTTGGCTTTAAACCTGAGAATTGCATTTGCTTGGAAATTTCTACAGCCTTGTTAACACTTCCATTTTGTGCATATCCTGCAATCATTGCAGTCCACAGGACCGTATCTTTGAGGCACCTTGGCACTTGACTATGCTTCCACATTTTGAATACATGTCTACTAGGGCTGTTGCAACTACATCATCTGACAAAATCCCTCTATCCTCTGCTTTGATGGTAGCAAAGGTTGTGGAGTTTGGATTTACACTACATCTCTGATAGGGCGTTAATAAGCACAAATCCATACAAAACATATATTAAGCGGTATATAGGGGATATAATACAGAGTATTCCAATCCTACTCTATACATGGCTAAAACCCATATTGTTATAATTACAATACCACATGCTCATGGCAATAGAAACCATACTGATATATTTGCATAAAGAAGTGAAAGACATCATTATCAAATAATTACAAAATATTTGTGAAATAGGCACACCAGGGGGCTCTTGTTTTTGAAGAAATGCCAAGGTATTAGTTGTTTCCATGCTAATTTTTAAACTTGTTTTACAATTTAGGTCTTTCCCTTTCTTTCTTCCGTGGAAGAGATCTGCCACAGTATTGTTTTCAAATAATCGTAAATAAGAAATGGATCTTTGCCCTCTAGAGAAGTGCATCGATAGAGGTATACCATATTTGGATGCTGAGAGATGAAAGAATCTGCATCATGCCTTGTTGGAATAATGAAGAAATGGTCTCGTAGTTAGTATATGTGAGTTGTTTCCTAGCTGTTAGTAGTTGGTGTCTATTATTAGTATATTAGATCTGGTTTTGTAGGTTCTAGATTGTCTGTGAGTTTCCTATATATCTGTAATTTTTGTCCAAGCATTTATGCAATAAAGTGTGATCTCATTGTGCTCATCTTGTGTGTTTTATCTCTTCAATTATTTCTAAGTTGGTATCAGAGTTGAGGAAAGGAGATCACAAATTTGTGGTGATCTGTGGAAAGCTTGAGATCACCTCTGTGAGAAATCGAGCTTCATTGTTGCTGCATGAGTGTGAGACTTACTTGCATCAGCCAAAGGAGATCATTGAGCTGCTTGGTGGTGACAGCAACTGGAAAAGGGAAGAGCTAAGGTAATTTGTTTGCAGAATTTTTTGTTATGGAAAATCCTCTAGCTAATTCCTATTTGAATGAATCTACTAAGCTTAATGGTGAAAATTATGTTAACTAGAAATTTAAGTTGAGGACAATATTGGAAGCTTATAATTTGTGGTCAATTGTGAGTGGGGATGAGTCCAAGCCCATTGATCCTGCCTCCATTCCAGATTGGGATAAATGGGAAATGAAAGAAAAGGTGTTGCTACGAATGTCTGTAAAGGACCATATAATTCTACACATCAGAGATTGTAAGACATCCAAAGAAACATGTGATGTGCTCAAAGGTTTGTATGAAACAACAAACTCAAACAGGATCTTATTTTTGAAAAGCAAGCTTTTATATATAAAAATGGAAAGACATGAAAATATAAGCAAATTTATTTCCCATGTCAAAGATCTAAGTGATAAGTTAGGGGATATTGGTCAAAAAGTATCTAGTATTGACTTGGTAACCATCACATTAAAAGGTCTAGTGGAAGATTATAGAGTCTTTATTTCAAGTCTTTTAGCTAGAGAAAAGCCCCCTACATTTGATGAATTGACATGAATTCTACTACAAGAAGAAGAGAGAATGAAGTACTTTGATCCGAGCACTCATAGTTCAGATTTGGCATTAGTAGCCAAAGGTAAATAGCCATATAGAGGTAAACCGTGGGACAAGAACAAAGGAAGTAAGTTTCAAGCAGTATAGAAAGGTATGACACAATCCAAATTTGATACTCATGTTAAGAGAAATGATGAATGTTATTATTGTGGCAGACCTGGTCTTCACTCTAAAAATTGTTATAAAAGGAAATATCATGAGTCCAAACAAAGAAATAGAAAGCATAATGGAAATTTTGTGGACCAAGACTCCTCAATTAGTGATGGATTTAAAAATCTTAAGTTGTTTGTTTCTGATGCTGCATTGTCTGCTGATACTGATGATATGAATGCTTGGTTTATTGATTCCGGTGCTTCAATTCATATGTCTTGTAACAAGGATTGGTTTGATTCATATTGTGAGAACATTGATGATACCCACATCTATCTAGGTGATAACAGATCACATAAAGTTCAAGGTTATGGAGTAGTAGGTGTGAATTTGCCTAACAGACAAGTGAAACAGATCCATAATGTGATGTATGTTCCTGGCATAAAAAAGAATCTAATATCTGTTTCTACTATTGCTGATCAAGACCTAAAGGTGGAATTTGTTAAGTCACAGTGTTTTGTTAAGGACACTCAAGATCACTACAAGGTCATTGCAACAGGTACCAGAGTTGGAGGTTTGTATAAGCTTGATGTGACAAGGAAAGGACATCAGGCATTGGCATCTACAGTGCTACAAATAGAAGAGCTATGGCATCAAAGGTATCGACATTTGAATCTTAATGATTTAATGTTGCTTCAAAGGAAAACAATGGTTGAAGGTCTTCCAGTTATGAAGGATAGTCATATTGAATGTGAAGCATGTGCTTTGAGTAAATAGCATAGAGAGGAGTTTCCTATTCATAAAGAGAAAAGACCAAAGGAAATACTTGAATTAATTCACTCTGATGTATGCAGACCTATGCAAACTAGATCACTTGGTGGTGCATGGTACTTTCTTATATTTGTTGATGATAGATCTAGGTATACTTGGGTCTATTTTATAAGAAAGAAAAGTGATGTTTTTGAGTACTTTAAAGAATTCAAAACTATGGTTGAAAAATAGATAGGAAAATGCATAAAAATACTCAGATCTAATCAGGGTGGAGAATATACATCAGGAGCATTCAGTCAATATTGTAAAAGCAATGGGATTCTTCAGCAATTTACAGTGCCACAAACACCTTAGCAAAATGGAGTTGCTGAGAGAAAGAACAGGACATTGGTGGAATGTGCTCATAGCATGCTTCAAGGTAAAAATATTTCTAATGGTTTTTGGGCTGAAGCCGTTAATACTGCTGTTTATTTAAAGAATAGGAGTCCAACCAAATGTTTAGATTTTAAAACTCCTTTTGAAGCATTCCATGGTTACAGACCACAAGTTAGTCATTTAAGAATATTTGGATACAAGGTATTTTCTCATGTTCCAAAGGATGAGAGAAGAAAACTTGATGCAAAATCAAATAAGTGCATATTTATTGGTTATTGTGATGATCAAAAAGCATACAAGTTGTTTGATCCCAATTCACATAAATTGCTTGCAAGTAGAGATGTGGTGTTTCATGAGAATACAAATGAAGGTAATAATACTAGTAAATGGCACGTTTCTTTTGATAATGATGATCATGCCAAAATAGATACAAGGGTTGAACAAGAATAGGAACAAGAACAGGTACAGGTTCAAGAGTAGGGTGAAATTAGCATAGACACTTCAAGCAGCCATGGCACACCAAGAAGAGGGGAAGATACACTACAAAGCAATAAAACACTAAGGATGTCATCACGTCAAATTCAGCCACCTATAAGGTATAAAGATTATGCATTGATGACTCATGTAATGAATGTTGTAGAATCTTCAAATTATGAAGAAGCTAAAGGATATAAAGAATGGAGAGATGCAATGAATGAAGAATATAACTCTATAATGAAGAATGAAACATGGAATTAACATAATTGCCTAAGAATAAAGTTCCCATAGGATGCAAATGGTTGTAAAAATCCAAGTTTAATGTAGATAGCAATATTGATAAGTATAAAGCTAGATTGGTTGCTAAAGGCTATTAACAAAAAGAGGGAATAGATTATGAAGAAACTTTTTCCCTTGTAGCCAAATTGAATACCATTAGATTGATGGTTGCATTAGCAACTAAACATGATTGGAAACTTCATCAACTAGATGTGAAATCTGCTTTTCTAAATGGTGAGTTGAAAGAAGAAGTTTATTTGGTGCAACCTAAAGGATTTGTATAGGAAGGTAAGGAGCATCTTGTTTGTAAATTGAAGAAAGCCTTATATGGTTTGAAACAGGCACCGAGGTCATGGTATGAAAAAATTGATTCTTTCTTTTGTCAAGAAGGTTTTGTGAAAAGCAAAAGTGATCCTAATCTGTATATAAAGAAAGATGAAATGGAGAATGTTGCTTTAATATCTTTATATGTGGATGATCTCATTATAACAGGGAGTGCATTCACATTGATTGATGAAATCAAGAGCCAGTTATCACAGGTATTTGAGATGAAGGACCTTGGTGAATTGCATTATTGTCTGGGTCTTGAAGTTTGGAGGGATTCTGGTAAGACACTGATCACACAAAGCAAATACACAAGAGAAATTCTTAAAAGGTTCAATATGAGTGAATGAAAACCAGTGTCTACTCTTTTAAATCAGAATGCTAAGTTGTATAATGATGATGGAACTAAAGAGGTGGATGGTACTTTGTATCATCAGCTGGTGGGAAGTTTGAATTACCTCACCACTACCAGGCCAGATATAGCATATTCTATAAGCATCCTTAGTCAGTTCATGGCTAAGCCTTGTGAAAGCCACTGGAGAGTAGCAAAGAATGTTCTTCATTACCTGAAAGGAATAATAAATTTTGGTCTTATGTATATTGATAAATGTGCTGTTGAGTTGGCAGGTTTTTCTAGTTTGGATTGGGCTAGAAATCCTAATGACAGAAATTCAACATCAAGATATGCATTCAATATTGGATCAGGGGTCGTGTCATGGAGCAACAAGAAACAACCAACTATTTTTTTGTCATCAACAGAAGCTGAATACAAAGCCTTGACCAGTGCAACTTGTGAAGCCATTTGGTTGAGAAAAATTCTTGAAGATGTAGGAGAAGAACAAATAAAGCCAACTATCCTCAAGTGTGATAATCAAAGCTCTATTAAATTGGAACACAACCCAATTTATCATGCCAAAACAAAACATATTGAAATTCAGCATCACTTTGTAAGAGAAAAGATACTATCAAAAGAAATTGACTTGGTATATTGTCATACAAGTGAAAATGTGGCTGACATCTTTACCAAGCCTCTTGTAAAGATGAACTTTGAAGAATGTAAGAAGCAGTTAGGTTTGGTAGATAATCCATTTCTCCATTAAGGGGGGATGTTGGAATAATGAAGAAATGGTCTTGTAGTTAGTATATGTGAGTTTTTTCTTAGCTGTTAGTAGTTGGTGTTTGTTATTAGTATAGTAGATCTGGTTTTGTAGATTCTAGATTGTCTATGAGTTTCCTATATATCTGTAATGTTTTTCCAAGCATTTATGCAATAAAGTGTGATCTCATTGTTCTCATCTTGGGTGTTTTATCTCTTCAATTATTTCTAAGTTTCCTTTCATGCCACCATTATTATTAAGGGTTTGGCACGAGGCCAGATCAAACTTGACAAGCACTAAATATTAATTTATGTCATGAACGGATGAGATCAGTCTCATTGTCTTGCATCCTCCTTGAGCACTGCCCACCATAGATCTCAAAAGAAAATCGGTTCTATCTCATAGAGGGAACGTCTTTGGTGTAATAAAAGACTTCAATAGAAGAGTGAAGGAAATATGGCGATGGAAATAAGAAGAAAATATCTATAGATGGTGACAAATTGTACAGACTGTTGACACTGGTTTTCTCATTGAAGGTAGCAGTTTAGACTCTGAAGTTATAGACCAACAGTGAGATTTGATGAGGAGTTACATTCAAATAGGTGCAAGTTCCTTCAATGGAGTAGTAGTTTAATTTGTTCAAACTCTTAAGTGAAGAGAAACATTGACAAAGAGTTACAAACTAATGGTGATGAACACGAGGAATGATTTAATCTACCTGTTTTAAACAATCTATGGCTGTATTTTATCACACTGTCAACCAGGCCATCTTGGTGCTTATAAGCTGTTGATTGACAAATTGAGCTATGAAAGTTCAAATAAGGACATGCCTTTGGTGTAATAAAATAGAGTATTGCTGAATGCCATAAAGGCAAGGTAAGCTTTTCAAATCCTAGACAAAAAGGGAAAATTTCTTCCTATCGAGCAACTCTTAAAAGAGTACTATTACTTCTGATAAATTGGTTGTCCCCCAATAACTTAAAATAGTGAACCAATATAATATTTTCTCCTTTGTATAAAATCGCATGCTAAGAAGATAAGAGATTGATTGATGCAAGAGAAAATATTCTAAGAAATGTGAACCATTTCCATTATTTTAAAATAGATACGTTATTTTGTGGAGAATATTGGTGATGCTAAATGAAACAATTTGAAAATTTAGAGTTGCTCTTTAATAATGTGTAGAAGAGAGGAGGCAAATGGGATGGGAATTATAGAGAAGGCTTCAAAAACCTTCAACAAACAACAAATGGTTGGTATAAAGGCTGAACTCCATTGTAATGGCTAGACATTGTTATAATAGCACTGGTATATATGCATGCAGAATCATCAAGAAAAGATGGTGTCCAACTCATTAAAAAAATGACTCATGGCATGCAAGGGTTTTAGGGTAGATACTACATGGATTTTTTGAAACTCTCAAGCAATTGAAGTTGGGGTTTAACATAGAAAAAGGAAACACAAAATAAATATAAGGATCGGTTGAGGTTGAAGACACAGATTTTGTAGGTAGATACTATTTTTTCATTGGCCATACCTGTGATTGATGGAGAGGTAAATAAAGCATCCGTGCAGGGAAATACGACCAATATAATGTTACATTCATAGTTATGCATGCAGTTCTAAAACAATGTCTGAGATAAAACTAGTAAGCCTCTACATAGATTTCAAGAGAGAATACTACAAACTATCCAAAATTCTAGACTTGGATCACCATTGGAACATGTAGGGACAACCATGTAGAATGTCAAAACAAAAATTCCAAACATCTAAGAATTATGCAAGGTGATTTTCTATGTTGGGGTTGAGAGATAGTGGTATTATTTGACCTGTAAGTGAGGAGCTCCCTCAACGCATTTAAGCTTTTGAATAGCTAACTTTCTCTTGTTCTACCGCTATGATTAGACATGATCCCCTAGTTCAAATCTTCTCTGCTGATTTTGTTTGCAATTGATTCCAAGATTTACAATGTGATTTCCTAACTTTCAAGAGAGAGAACCCCCTATTGCTAAGGAAAGATGGAATTTCAACCATCAAAATAGTAGGATGCAATAGGATCGATGTCCAAATTGAAAGCATATCCCATGAAGTCGATATCCCAGTCTAGTGAATAAGACCCTGAAAATATAGGAAATGCAGAACTCCCCCTTGATGAAAGAATGAAAACATGCAAAAAATGAAGCGAGTGGTATATGAACTGTTGCTAAAAAATTATCTTCATCTCATGCCAAACTCCCCAAAACCCAAAAACAAGAATGCAATTTCTAAACTTGAAAAATGGATGCAAATCTTGTGCTGACAAAAGCATCCAAAAGTCTCATAAAACTCCAATAGGCATCAAATTTCCTTTTTCGCCGATCTCAACAAAGTGGTGCATGCGTTTGCATGAGAGCCTTTCTATTCTTTTAATTTTCTTTTACTATTTATTCATTAAAACACTCATTATAATACTATTTTATTTGATAATTATCCTCTCAAGATAATTATTGATTATTGTTAATTATAATTTAAATCAATACTTTTATAAAACTAATTAATTTATTTATTTGATAATAAACCTTTTTATTTTCTATTTCCCAAAATTGATTTCTCTAAATTTTAATTCCAAATTTATTAAAATTACATAGTAACCAATTTTAATTTAATTAATTGTTTAAACAAGGCTAGTAACATATTACATTTTCCACATAACCCAATAACACAATAAACAATGAAAACACAAATAAACACTTACTTGAACACCCAAAAGGGTCAATTCAGAAGGGCAATACATACTATATATAATAAAGTATATAACATATATTATATTATATATTATAATAATATATATTATTGTATTATATATATTTTTGATTCATAATAGTAAGTTTTATAGATTAAAATTAAAAAAATCACATAATTGGTCAACCATGGCTAGCGAGCACTAATGCATCAAAGGAGTACAACAAGTCTTCTTAGTTTGAGTTACATTTTATCCACTAGATTTGGTGTGAGATTGCAAATCCATTTTGATCCTATTTAGTTTTGACATGAGGATTTTCTTTTTCTTATTATGAACTTCCTACTAGTCCTCCCCATCTACCTTCTTTTGCATTTTTGTGGATTTCATGTTTTGAGATGAAACTTGTGGACTGCTTCTACCACTCTTTGTAGATGTTCTCCAATTGCACTTTGGAGAAGGTGCAACAATTGTATTCGTAGCTAGATGTGTTGTACCTTTCCTATCTTAAGGAATTGGAGATAAAGTGGGCTGCTAAGAAGGTTCAACCTTTTCCACCTACACCTTTGATGGTGCTTTGGTTGAGTGATGATGGGGTAGAGAATTATTCTACTAGGACTACTGATAAGAATTTTTAATGATTCTGGAGTAGGAGTTGGCCATATGACTAGTTTCAAAACACTTCATGCATCGAAAAGGTAAATCTTTGTAATCTAATATTTGCGTCCAATTGCAATCAACAAATTTGAAAGTAATATCCATAGGGAGATCACATATGACATCAATGTCAACAAGGATGTGAACAAAATTTGTGTGGGTGAAGTTAGTTGTATCTGAATCTATTGCAAGAAACCTTCCCAATGAGTTCCCAATCACTTGAAAATAATCCACAAAACAGTATTGGAATGAAAGATTCAGAAGGTGGATCCAAAAAGGTTTTATAGAGAAAGATGTGGTAGCAAGGTTAAAATATGGAAACCACAGATTGAGAAGAAGTATGCTTTTCCCCAACACTATTTCTCTTGTAGAATGGAATCCCTATCTTGAATGTAGTCAAACACCATATTAAAAACCCTTGAGCACAAGGATAGACTTCTACATTACCTTTAAGTGTGGGCTACCATGTCGAAGAGATCTAGTCATATAGATTAGGTAAATTTGGCCATAGATGATTGAACTAGCTTACCAAACCATTCGATGCAAAGTACTTCACCAACATCGACCTCCTTTTTGAGCTTCTTTGATAATACCAATACATGGGAGAAGGATGCCTTTTTTATGAGAGTTTTGGGTGTAGACACTGAAATTTGGTTTAGGCCTGCGACTTCAATATTCTTCATGATTCATATTTTTCACGGTCACGATTAAATAATGTCAATTATTTAATTATTCTCTATAGTCTTCAATTAGTCTATTAATTAAATAATCTTAATTATTTAATTAATTTACATTTTTCTTTATTCTATCTGATTAATTAAATAAACGCTTTTTATTTAATTATGTTACTAATTAACCTTATTCTTCTTGTCAAATTAAATAAACCTTTTATTTAATTTACCTTTATCATATTTCAACTATAATTAAATAAATTCTTTATTTATTTAATTATTCATTTAAAATCCCTTCATCACTTAATTAAATAAATATTATTTATTTAATTATTCTCCAAATATCGAGTCTTGAATTAAATGAATTATTTAATTCATTAATTCTATTTTGATGCATTCCTCTATATTTTAGATAATTGTGTGAGTTATCTAAGTATTCACTTTTACTCGACTCGACATCTATTTCAAATTGCTCAATTAACTCTTAATTTGATATTTGAGTGGCGTTCTCGAGTAATCTCTTCGTCAGATCATTTAATCGTCCAGTTCTAACTCATTTGCATGTACATGTGGATTAATTAAATATTCCTATTTAGTTAATTAAACTTTGTGCGTGCATTCGAACAAGAGTTGATTTAATCAATCTTCATCTTTTTCATGCAAAGATATTTCTCCTATTTTTGAATACCGAACTAAAGATTAAATCATTTATTTAATATTTAATTCTATTCCTAGTTTGTATCACTCATGTTACCTCTGACAATTATCATAATGCATGTCCAATCGGTCGATCTCAACCATCTGTTGATCTTTCAATCTTGGCCTGTCGTTCGAATAATCAATTTTCTATAAATTGATTTGTCATTCTTCATTCCAATCTCTCGCGAAATCTTATGACTTTTGAGAGCACTCAATCTTGAATCTTCAATATTTTGCTAATCACTATGTTAGGCTATACTTGCACAAATTACAAGAAATCTGAGGGCAATTATACTACACACGCAAAATGGAGAAGGGCAATCGAGATGAATCGTGGAAATATGTTTGAAATTGGTGAGATTGTTTCAGTTTGCTTACGTTTAAACTTTCCTATGTTCTTTGTTGCTTAACATTAGATTTGCATATTAGATTTAGTATTGCATGTGTTGCTTCTAATCTGTTTCTTGTGCACTTTCTCGGCATTACATTTGGTGAACCCAACGTGAAGACACCATCTTCTCGAATCCGTAGATCTTTTATTTTTTATTTTTGTAGATTTTCGTACAGAACGACGCATCAGTTTGACGAAGCGACGCATTTGAATTCCTGAACCGCACCTGACACTAGAAATGACGCATCTGACAATATATGATGCATCTGACAATTCCTGAATCACAATTGACTGGTGAATACCGAGCCGCAATTGAAGAAAATATCGACCCATCTGACTGGTAACACAATGACACAGTTAACTAGTAAATTTTTATTTCTATTTTTGGAAATCTAAAATTTTTGATTGATTTTTGTGTTACTAATATCTAATTTTCAGCGTGTGGCCATTTGGAATTAACAAGCTTTTGCAAGATGATTGGTGAAGACGATATTGAAAACTACGAACGAGTTTTTCTACAGGATGCTTGTCGAAGACCCTAGTTAATTTTGAAATAGATTATTTGGTAGCTTAGAAAATCTTTCGTTTGGTTTAAATTAACAAGTGTCTACTATGTTTAGTGTGAAAGCATAAGTCTGGTTACCCTCACGACTTGGTATATCAAAGTATCATCTCCCCTTGCGCATCCGTGCAATCCTGGGTGTAAGAGAAACAGTTACCAACTCTAGAACTTGGGCCTGTTCTAGTGGGAAAAAGTACTCACCCCAGGACGACTCAGACCGATAGCACCCTAAACCTGAGGAACTTCCAGCCAGTATATAAAAGTGGGTTCTTGGGGAAACCAAAGAATCATGAGTATGGTTCTAACGAGATGGATTCAAAAGGGGACTCTTGTATGGATCATGCCCCACAAATGGAATGCCTGTACTAAATACCTTTTGTTTAAAATACCATCCTATTTGTGGTTGTTGCTTGGTATAGTGTAGGGTATAGTATCATGCCTGAAGATACTCACTACTAATCCCCTTGAGTAGAGATAGCAGTTCTTGGGAGCTCATTACCCAAAGAATTCAAAATTGGTGTGCTCGAAAGACATTAATGAGTTGTGGAGGGGAGCCAATGCCACCAAATTTCTAAGCTATCCGCTCTCGAGAAGGAAAGGTGTTTATCACCAATCTGGGGTATAAAAGGTGGGCTATACCAAGTATACAAACCCTAGGCCTTTGGCCTATTAGGATGTGCTTGTCTGTTATCAATTTAAACATTCTTTGAGTCCAAAATTGAAACTGAAAACACTTTGTCTTATGATTGTCTTTGATTGTCAAAATTTGATTACAGAAAATGGAGTTAGTTTAAATCTCATCACTAAAAATACACAGAGAGTCGCAACTATTCACCAGAAACTCGTAATTGATTTTTAGAGTCGCGTCTGTTATCAGGAGTCGCATCTATTTAATTTTGAGTAGTATCTGTTAGCACGAGTCACATCTGTTTAGCTATAAGTTGCATCTATCAATATCAGTCACATCTGCTAGTTAGCTCACAATTGCTTTGCAAAAACCATGTGCGTCATATTCTAAGTCACAACTATTAGTACGAGTTGCATTTGTTAGAAGGTTAACCACATCTGTCAGAGTCAAACTAAACTTTACTAGAGAAACGCAATTGATCACTGGAAAACAACAACTGTTAACTTGAAATGCATCTGTGAAATCTCGTGACGCATCTGTCTGATTATCAGAAAACCAAAATTCATAGTCACTGTCCAGTCAACATGATTATACCAGTTTTAGTTGTCTTTACATAAACAGTCCTTGAATAGAAACCTAAAATGATTTTCTCAAATTTGCATCCTTTAGGTTCATTTAGTCATTACCATAGTTGTCTTTATTCAAGGTTTAGTTTCATCTTAGAATACATATTACCTTGCATTAAACTTCTAGGAAGGTCACTTTTACAAACTTTAGGACTAGTTCACCATCTACACTCTAGAAAAGTCATAGTGTCAACAAAATTTGTCATTGAACCTAGTTTTATCAGTACATCCTTTGTCCTACACAAAGTCCTCCTAGCTCATCAGTCTAGTTAGGAAACTCAACTTGTCTTTGATCCTCGTCCTACATTGGTTCCTTGACTTAAATTAAATTGATGCCTTGGTTAGACTTTAGGTATTTGGTCCCTTCATCTTAATTTTTATAGAATTGATTATTTTAGAACCTTGCATAGACCTTGCATCTTTAGATCTTAGGCTAGTTTCATCCTAGAACATTCCTTATTTTGCATATGAAAATCCCAAAAACATAGACTAGCATCATACTGTTCATAGATATAGTTTTGCATTTCCCACATAGTGAGCTTGTCTTACATGGTTGAAACTAGGTCTAAGAGAAGAGAGAGAGAAAACATGTCAAACCCAAACGAATTCATCAATCCATTTTCTTCAATACCTCATAAGACTCTATTAGACAAATTCACCACTAAAAACACTCAAGGACATATTGTAGTAGAAGACATAGAGGTTGCCACACAAGACCCTAAGTTTGCCTCTTTCGTAGATGAGTACCTAGAAAATGATCGACAACGATACTTAGCCAAATTGCTAGCTGAAGGAACTACCTTACCTCCAGGATTTGATATCAGCACCTTACAAACTCAACCTACAGAAGGGACAAATACCACAACTGCTAGTACTACTATACCTCAGGTCAGCATGACTATGCCATCTAACACATCTACACAGAGTACGACAGTCCATATGTCCCCATTTGGTACATCTAGCATGACATCGTGATTTAATTTCACTGTAGGGGCTTCATCATCCACTCCCTTTGGTCCTCTTTTTGGGAGTAAAATACCTAAAACCTCAACCTCTACACCTTATGTCAGTGTCACAAGTTCACAGTCAATGGTTATACCTAACACTAGTATCATGAGTACCATACCACAGTCAACGGCCATACCTAGCACTTTAGTCACTAGTACAATACCACAGATTACACAAATAGGGGGTATTCCCTCCTTCCAATATGGCAATCAGAATCCATTCACGCAGTTTTTGAGTCAGAATCTACTTTCCCAAACTGGTACTCACAATCCATTCACACAGATTCTGAATCAGAATCCATTCTCTCAAATCGGTGGACCTCAATCATTTACACAAATTCCCAATCAGAACCCCTTTTCCGAAAGTGGTATTCATAATTCGTTTACACAGATCCCAGGTCAACACCAACTTATGCAGATTCCAGTCCAGAACACATTTACCAACATTCTGAATCCAAATCCACCTCAAATTCCAACGCTTAATCAAAACCCATCATGAGAGTTTGGATTTCAGAACACATACACTGATCTACATAATCCCCCTAGCACATCTTTGACTCAAGTTGACGTCTTACAGACACAAGTGCATGCATTACAAATGCAAATGGATAACATGTCAGTGTCAACTAAGAAATCATTTTCAACAAAGGACATATGCCCATTCCCATTTGATAGATCATTGTACATGACCCCTTTCCCTCACAGATATGTCATACCAAATCTCCCTAAGTACAATGGAAAATGAAATCCAATAGAACATATAAGGGAATTTTCTACCATATGCATAGATGTCGCTTATGACCCCATGTATCTTATGAGACTATTTCCAAGAAGTCTTGTAGGAATTGCACTAGAGTGGTTTTCAGGTCTAGATTCTGGCATTAGATCTTGGGGTGAACTGGTTGAGAAATTTGTGGAGCAATTATCCTTCAATATAGACCACAAGATAAATATAGCAACCTTGTGTCACACAACACAAGACGAAGGGGAAAAATTCATTGCTTTCTTCCAAAGATGGAGAACCATAGCTAGTAGGTGTCCTATCGAGATACCTGAAAAACAAAAAGTTACAATGTTTCAAGAGAACCTTCATGCAAAACTCAGGAGTAACTTAAGGGTACATTGTTGTACATATTTCTTGGAACTAGTGGAAAAAGGGGTTATAATAGAGAAGGACCTCATCAAAAAGGGTGAACTCAAGACATCAACATCTAATAGAAACCCGATCGTACAAAACACCCCCACTGACAAAAATAGATTCTAGTTTCGTAACAAAAATGTCACCAATGATGGGGTGGTTGATGCTAAAACACTACAAGTAGGACCCCTCCTCACATTACAAGGACCTCATACTTTTTCCAACACGCTTAATGCTGTCAATCAACCTCCTAACATGGTCCAAAATACTCAACGTCCACAACCAAGAAAATTTCAAAAACGTGAGTTCACTCCCTTAGGAGAACCCATTGAGTCGGTGTTCAAAAAACTGTTACAACATAATCTCATACAGCTACAGGAACCAAGACAATACAATCTAGGACAATTTAAACCAGCTTGGTGGGATGACAATGCCTTTTGTGATTATCATAGAACTAAGGGACATAATCTACAAAACTGTCAACAACTGAAGAATATCATGATCTTGTCGAAAAGAGAATCATTGAAGTTAGTGGACAAAAAAAAAAGTCATCCAACACTGATCATCAAGTATTTTCTGACCCACTACATGACCATGGGAAGGGAACTGTCCCCAATTTGAGTACTAAGACCAATATGTTAGCCAACTATGCCAATGTTAAGCATGATTATAATAGTGGAAAAACCATTCATTGCCTTCGCACTGCCGATGAGAATATCAATACCATTATTATCAATACTAATCCTGAGTGTGTGGTCAATACTCGTCGTACTAAGTTCACTATCCAAGGCCCTCCATCGTAGAAAACACCTCAACCTTCCAAGTTACAATATAACCTTCTTGACCAGTTGGGGAAAACCCCAACCCAAATCTCAATCTTGGAATTGTTGCGTATTTCCCCTGAGCATTGATCTATCCTCGATAAGGATTTACAAAACACCATGGCCCCTAATGATCTTGATGTCAATCGTTTCTAGGAAACGGTGGGCTACTTGACCAATAATCACCATGCCATGTTTTCTGAACAAGACTATGCAACTAAAAATATGAACCATAATGATCCTTTACATCTAGAATTCCTTGTTGATGACACCAAAGTTAGACGAGTTTTGGTAGATGGAGGAGTAGGGTTAAATCTGTGCACTTTAAAATTAATTAAGACTTTAGGTATCTCAGAAGCATGCGTAGACACGACCAAAAGTATTGTCATAAAATCTTATGATGATGAGGAAAGAAAATCAAAGGGGGTGGTAACACTTCCTATCATAATTGGTCTTGCGGTGATGGAGACAAAGTTTCAGGTCTTGGATCTCACCCTCACTTATAACCTTCTGCTAGGTAGACCATGGATTCATGCCATGAAGGCAGTCCCGTCAACATACCATCAGTGTCTTAAATTCCCTTACAAAGGCACAAAAATAACTATAGATGGTGATTCAGATCCTTTCCAGTATTGCACCAATCTAAGGGAGATCCCCCAACACCAAGTGCCAGTAAGCCAAGAGGCCTCATCGTCCAATTCATCCTCCTATGTTGATCCAACCACACTCACTCGAGCATCTATTTCACCCTTAGTTTCTACTACTCCTAGGGTTGAGATCCAAGACAAGGGTTGTGGAGAGTATTACATGAAAACTTCTTATTATGTTAGCCATTTGATTCCTCCTAAGTCAAACAGTTTACCTACATCGGATAAGATACAATCTACAGTCACTATACACATTCCTCCCACAACAACTTTTTCTAAATGGGGTAAATTAAGCAAAGAGGCCATAAATATAGAAGATGTCACTTCCTGGCTGTATAGGGAAGTTGATGAAGAACCCCTCTTACTTGCTCATATTCCTACAAATATATGTGGAAAGGGTTTCAAAATCATGCAAAGCAAAGGATATGATGGATAGAGTGGTTTAGGCTTAAACCAAGATGGCAGGGTTGAACCAATATTTGTTTCTCAGTGGCCAAAAGGAGTAGGGCTAGGGTTTCAACCGATTCAGATTGGCGTTCCTAGTACCCCATTACCCTTACTTGAGGAAATAAGCGCTTCAAAAGATATTAAGACATCTCACGAACCATTGGACCAATATCATTGTGACTTCCCTGACTCTAACGATTATGAGTGGGATTCCCTGTCCTCTACTTCTTCCATGGACCTTGACAAGTTATTTGGCGAACTTGACTTGATGTTAAGTTCCTCACCAAACCCCTTGAATTCCTTTCCACCAAAGAAAATGACAAAGGAGGAGTGGTTTAAACACTACTATTGGGAATCACTTGATCCTACCTCAAGGCAACCTGACTCACCTGTTCCTGATAGTCAAACCTTGGCATTAGGCTCACCTATCCATCCACCTAGACCTAAACCTAAGAGCAAAAAGGACCTGGTACAATTCTTTTGTAACCACATGAATAATTCAATCTTCACCTTGAATCCATTAAAATTTGATAACTTTGACGATGACATGCCCTTAGTCTATCCCCAACTCATTGATTGGGATCAACAAGACACACCCGTCTTAAACATTTTTGAGAACGATGAAGTAATTGCTGAGTTCTTGGGATTACGAGAAGGCATACCAAACGATTATCATAAGGCTGGTTTTACTATTGACTTGGACAATAAAGCATATTTTTGGGAATCTATTCAACCCTCTAGTCGCAAAAATGAGAAAAAGAATAAACACAATAAAAAGGATGAGTCTCTAGGTGAAAACATAAAGGCACCTTTAGACAATGAAAAAGTAAAAAGAAAGGACACATTTGAAGGTGAAAACCACTCTAAGGCACCTAAGGATGGAGGTTTGAACATCTTCCCTATTGCACAGGAAAAGTCACCCATGCTCATTGAAGAATCAGTAGAAGTCAACATAGGTACTAAAGAGAATCCTCAACTGGTTCATTTTGTAGTGTCATTGACAACAGAAGAGCAGCCAGAGTTCCATAACTTCTTTGCACAGAGACAAATAAATTTTTGTTGGTCATATGCCGACATGCCAGGGTTGGATCTTGAACTTGTTTTGCATCATTTTCCCTTACGACCAGGTGCCAAACCAGTGAAACAAAAATTGAGAAAAATGCACCCACAGATTGCTTTGTTGGTCAAGGCAGAACTCAAGAAAATCTTAGACGTTGGTTTCATCAGATCTATCGACTATGAAAATTGGATTTCCAATCTTGTACCAGTCACTAAACCAACTGGGGGCATCCACATCTACACTGATTTTAGAGATATCAACAAAGCTTGTCCTAAGGATGACTTTCCTTTGCCTAACATAGACATCATAGTTGACATGACAACAGGATATGAGATGTTGTCCCTTATGGATGGATTTTCAGGATATAACTAGATTAGAATTGCAACTGAAGACCAACCTAAGATGACTTTCACTTGTCCTTGGGGAACGTATTGCTGGAATGTTATGCTCTTCAGACTCAAGAATACTGGAGCAACTTATCAACGTGCCATGACTACTATCTTTCATGATCTAGTACACACTCTTATGGAAGATTATGTCAATGACCTTATTGCAAAATCCAAGACAAGAGCAGAACATTTATAGATTTTAGATAAGATATTTCAGAGGCTAGAGAAGTATAAAGTGAGACTTAATCCAAAGAAATGTGTGTTTGGAGTCAAGTCAGGAAAGCTGTTAGGTTATATCATCTCTAGACGAGGCATTGAAGTGGATCCAGCTAAGGTAAAAGCAATCATGTACATGCCTCCACCTACTAATCTTAGTCAACTAAGGACATTACAGGGAAGGTTGCAATCTATCAGAAGATTTATAGTGTAGTTAGTAGATAAGACACATCCTTTTCAACATCTACTTAAGAAAGGAGTACCCTTTGCATGGACAACTAAATGTGAAGAATCTTTTCAATTGATTAAAGAATATTTACTCACACCACCTATCTTAATGCCACCTATTGAAGGAATACCATTGATTCTTTATATTATGGCAACCCATTCATCACTTGGAGCATTGCTTGCACATAATGACAATGAAGGTCATGAAAGGGAAGTCTATTATATCAGTCGAACTTTGGTAGGTTATGAGTTCAACTATAGTACCATTGAATGTGCCTGTCTTGCAGTAGCATTTGCTACTCAAAAATTGAGGCACTATATGCTAAACTATCAAACCATGTTGATTGCTAAAATATATCCTCTAAAATATCTCCTAAGCAAGGTAGCATTAACAGGACGACTGGCCAAATGGGTTATGATACTTAGTGAGTATGATATCCAATATGTAGAAAGAAAGGCTATTAAAGGATAGGTCATTGCTGATCAGTTAGTTGATGCGCCCACATAGGTAGATCACCCATTAGATGTAGACTTTCCTTATGAGTTCATATTCACAATTGACACAAACATAACATGAAAACTGTACTTTGATGGCTCACATACAAATCGTGGTTCAAGGGCTGGTATACTGTTTATTACACCATAGGGTGATTCCATCCCTAAGTCATTCAGGATTGCATTCCCATGCACTAACAACATAGCAGAGTATGAAGCTCTAGTGATAGGGTTACATATGGAAATCAAGTGGAAAATTAAGATTTTACAAGTATATGGGGATTCTCAATTGGTAATCAGACAGGTAAATGATGATTATGAGACTAAGGATGAGAAGCTTGCTCCATACAAGCGCATGGCTAATAGCTTTAAAGAGTACTTTGACAAAGTCAAATTTCATCAAATACCCCATGTTTTAAATAGGGCAACAGACACTATGGCTACAATTGCATCACTTCTTGACATTCCTAACAACGTGCCTAAGTTTGAGTTCTTGGTAGAACAGCTGTTGGTCCTAGCCTATGATCTCCTAGATTCTAAAATGGTGTGTGACATTGTTGGTCCTGATTCCCCATGGTACAAAGAAATCTATGATTACCTTCATGCCGAAGTCATACCCACTAGCCTATCAAATAACCAATGTAGGACATTCCTTTGTAAGTCAGCCAAATACACCATCATCAGAGATACCCTATATAAACACACCTTAGATAATACCCTACTGAGATGTCTTGATTCTACTGAAGCACAAGCAACCTTGCATGGGGTACATGAGGGTATATGTGGTTCCCATTCTAGCAGTCCTACCTTAGCCAAAAAGATTATGAGACTGGGTTATTACTGGCCTACTATGGAAAAAGACTCATATGTCTTTGTAATGAAATGCCATCAATGCAAAATTCATGGAGACTTGATACATGTGCCAACATAGGAGCTCTATTTTATAACATCACCATGGCCCTTTTCCCAATGGGGACTCAATCTCATAGGTAAGATCCATCCCACATCATCTAATGGACAGAAATTCATTATCACTGCCACTGAGTATTTTATGAAGTGGATTGAAGCCATTCCTATGACATACATTACTGACACATAGATTTCTAAATTTATCCTCAACTATATCATCTATCAGTATGGTGTCTCTCAGTCCATAATCACTGATAATGGCCACCCATTTAAGAACAAAGAAGTCTACCACCTGTGTGATGAATTTCATATCCAACATCACTTTTCCACTCCATACTACCCACAAGGTAACGGCCAAGCAAAGGCATCTAACAAGACCATCATTAGAATCCTCAAGAAGACTGTCAATGATGTTGGTCATGACTAGCATTTACAACTTAACCCCGCCTTATGGGCTTATCGCACAAGTATCCATACTCCCATTGGTGCTACTCCATATTCACTTGTATTTGGTTCTGAAGCTATTTTGCCTATTGAGGTTGAGATTCCTTCCTAAGGGTATCCTTGAAAGGCCACATTGATGATGAAGAGTATCGAGTATCGAGACTCCATGAGCTAGAATTCCTGGATGAGTGAAGCTAGAAGGCACTAGACCATCTTCAAGCATATCAGAATTTCCTTTGTCGTAGCTATAACAGGAAGGTATTGAAAAAAAACTTTGACATTGGTGACCTGGTTTTAATGGAGAACCCAAAGAATCAAGCAGAAAGAGAAAAACCAAGAAAGTTTGAACCAAATTGGTTAGGACCTTATGTTGTTACAGAAGCTTTTGGATCAGGAGCATACCAACTCTCTACCCCTGAAGGGGAACCATTGTCCTCACCAATCAATAGTATGCATCTGAAGAAGCTCTATGCATAGCTTCTGGGAGCCTTTGTCCTAATTAGCAAAAATACAAAATAATTAGAAAATCACAAAAATCATTATCAAGGTGAAAACCTGGCAAACAGGCATCTTGGTAACACCAAAAAAATTAGATAATCTAGAAAATAGTAAAGACAAATCATTCATCCAATAGTGAAAACCACTTTGGTGGCACTTTGGATAGGTACCATGGTGAAAACTTGGCAAACAGGCATCTTGGTAACACCAAAAAAATTAGATAATCTAGAAAAAAGTAAAGACAAATCATTCATCCAATAGTGAAAACCACTTCGGTGGCACTTTGGATAGGTACCATGGTGAAAACCTGGCAAACAGGCGCCATGTGTAGTTAACTCTACTCCTTTGTCTACTATTATTCTAAACATAGTCCTTATCATTGTATATAATCCACGGCCCTGTACATAGTCCACTTCTCTATATATATCCCTTATCCTTGTACGCACTACCTATCCCTATACATATCCCTTATCTTTCATACCCATCGCTTGTACATACCATTCGTAATAAGTGGTAGTCTTTCCCATAATTTGGAATGATTGACATCGAGTGCATTTCATATCCCCCATTTTACCTTATTCATAGTCAATTGGTCTTATACTCGACTAGGGGAAAACACTTGATGTGAGTCATATTGGTTCTTACATTGGTTGTGTTGAAGACGTAAAACCATGGAAAATCCATGAACCTCGCAAAATGACCTGAGAAAACACAAAAACATTAGAAAACTTCAAAAAGACAAAAAAATCAAAACACTTCAAAAATCCAAAAATAGAGTCAGAGTCAGTCGCACTTTTCAATCTTTGTCGTTTGTCGAATTATGTGACCTCTACGACTAGATGTAGGCAAGGCCATCTTTTGATGTGACCCTGAGGCATTAGGTCAGTCCGTTTAGGTTTGTCTGTATAAATTCATGATTTAATCCATATGTCTATATGACAAGGTCGTTGGTCGCATCGAACTATGAGGTCTCTACATGTATAACGTGGGAAAGGCCATCAATCGATGAGCCCTCGAGGCCGCACTAGGTCAGTTCATTAGGGTTCATCACATTCACTCTCACACACGTCTTCTGTTTGTAGTAAGTCTTGTCAGTCACAGTCAAGTCGAACTATGAGGTTTCTGCGTGTATAAGGTAGGAAAGGCCATCAATCGATGAGCCCCTGAGGCCGCACTAGGTTAGTCCTTTAGGGCTTTGTCATCACACACAGTCAATTGTCAATGCATCATCTCAAGTCATGCATCAATCTGGTGAACAAGTTAGCAATGTCTCTAAGTCAATTCAAACAACTTGCCAAACAAAATAATCAAAACAGATCAATAAATGTTTGCTATAGGATGTGTCCTTCCTAGAAATAGACATTATCATGGAAATCAACCTATATCTTGTTCATGATGAGTCCTTCCTAAATACTAATATCAGCAAAACAATCTATGTCTTATATAGGATGAGTCCTTCCTACATAATCGACAAGGTTAAACAATCAAACATAGCCTTACATAGGTTATCACATCAACGACATCTGACTCAATGTCTTATACAATACATGTCTTTCTGAAACCAAGCTTTGTCATGCCTTAAACAGATAGTCATAACATTGAAACCAGAATAAAAGTCTTATTCAGTATGTGTATCTCCTACAATCAAACTCTGTCAATTAATCCTTTTATCAATCAAAACAAATCAAACAAACAGATCAAGTTTTGGCAAATATTTTATTGGCTTAATGACTGTATGACTTATTTATCTTATCATTTATCTTGAATTGATGACTAGGAATTATGTTACTAGCTTTCTCACTGATGTCCCATGAAGGATTTAGAGAAGCAATGATGTATTAGAATTCTATTTTTCTTTGACTGTTGTTTGTCGACTGTCTTTTAAATTTGATTTTGAGTCATGTTACTAGTTTCCTCAAGGATGTCCCATGAAGGATTTAGAGGAGCAAGGATGTCTAATGACCCATCTTTTACTTTGTTTTCTATCTGTGGTTTGTCCTGACAAAAAGACTAGGGTAACTTGTGCCCTTAGTATGAGTTAATGACAATCCTTGTCTACGACTATCTGTTATTAGCAAGTGGATGACTTTGCACAACTTGATTTATGTCATATCATGGTGTTTTTCTCCATTTGTATTAGTCTCGCCCAATGATGATAAAGTGCAATACCTTTTGTGATACAACAAAATATCGAAGATTGTTAATACTAACATCTATCTCTTGTCTTCCATTCTTTCTCGATCTTTCTTTCTGCACTAACAATTCTTCTTTCTTGCATTATGACAGAGTCCTGTGACACAAAACATTATATATCATCTTGCATCAACGTACATGTTAGAAAAATACATACATATTTCATATCTAGATCATCATGGCATAATAGATATTCATCATCAAATAATACATATCATAAACATTCCATACATAAAGCAATTGTAAATACATGCATCACATTACATTTGTATAGCATCACATGTAGCCGACATTATACATATAACATCATATTGCATCTCATAATTTATAAATTGCATACATCACATAGAATCAACATTATCTCATTAGCTGCATAAACATCATAAAATAGATATCATCATCCATCACATGGACATATCATATAAACATCACATGTATAAATAAAGACTGCATAATCAATACATAGAAATGCATATCATGAGTATCACTGCCAAAATCATATATATATATATATATCTCGCTCAACTGTGTCACATCACAATGTCATAATGTATCAATAATACATGGAAGCCTGCAAGCTATAAAATCAAAATACAATGTCTCAATGAATCTCAAGCAGTATCCCTATCTTGAACTGCCACTGCCATCATGCCTGGAGTGTGTGGAGGAATGATGATGGGAACCCAATGACCTATGAGCTGAGGGAGGTCTGTCATATGGACTTGCTCTGCGTGGCTGCTCCACCTCCTCTGTGCTAACTATCCTACTATGGGTCCTGGACTGAGACCTACTACTATGTGCCTGTGAGAAACTTGGAGCCCATCTCTCTGGTGGAACCTCTACCTCATACAGATCCCAATAGTATCTCTCCCTGTCCCTAGCTCTGACTAGCTCTCTGGCAAAAGCAGCTAATGGTCCCGTGCACAATGCCCTGAGCTCCATAAATCTCTGCTTAGTCTCCTATCTCCAAGCTATGGCATGATCCCTATCCATCACTATTATGTCCCTCTCCATCCGATATGTATCCCTCTCAGACATCAGAACTCTCATCTGCTCCTCTAAGGATGCAAACTAAGCACACAATGTGTCTGTATCCAGATCCATTGCCCATGTCTCCTCCTATCTATCTCTCACTCTCCCATCCTCCTCCTCATCTAACTCCTCTAGGATCTAATCTCGAATCTCTCTCTCGTGATCGTCATCCTCATCATCATCCTCCTGGTAGGCACCCAACAAACCCAGGGCATCAATCTCTGCCTCATCTTCGCCTGCCTCCTCGACACCTACCTCCTCCTCTACTGGGATGTCTGGGATAGTTTCCTCTACCGGATGCACCTACTCTCCACCTCTCACAATATCCTCTTCTCCACCTCTAGCAATATACTCCTCCCCTCCTCTCCCAGTGTCTGGCATTGCCACATCCTCCTCTCCTCACCCCTCCTCATGGATCGGTGATAATGCTGGCCCTCATCCCCTCTGACCCTATCTCCCTCTCCTCCCTCCATGCCGTCCACCTCAGCCATCATATCCTCCATCACCACGGCCTCCTTTGCCTCCCCAACCTCTCCCTCTATCATGCCTCCCTTGTGGACCTATCCCTCGCCACTCTACCGACACTGGCTACTCTGGATCTATCAAGGGGATCAACCTGTGAATTGTCCACCATTGGTCATACTCCGCTATGGTCCCTGGGTTTGCTAGACCATCCATCCATCCCCATGGAAGTGCCTATAATGCATTGATATATGCCTATGCTATGGCCACTAGAATCTCTGGACCCCATAGCGGGACCTCTTGCAAGGATCTCGCAAACTTTGCTCGTCCTCGAGGCACATCCTGCACCTCCCCAAACTTACGCAAGACATGATCTGGAAACTGCAACTCTATAATGTGGACGTGTGACACTATCCATCCAACTAAGTACTGTGCTATCTACAAAATGGTAAATGCTCATCCTCATCTGACCACTCCTCACACCCTAGGTATGGTCTCCATGTAAACTGTTGCATAGTGTCTATGGCATGTCTGAAGTAACCTATATCTCCAATGTGATGTTGCATGTTCACCCCCACATAATGGAAGGAATAGGGAGCTCCATGTGGAAGGTCAACTGTCATAGGTGGCCAAAAAATGGCAATATGCTCCCATGCCCATACCATCAGGAGCGTGGTACCACAACTCATCGATTGTGCCTCTCGATAGGCAATATCATGTAGATGAAAGTACAACATCCCGAGCACACAGGAACCCCAAACATATACCACTTGACGCTCAAGCATGCCTACTAGCATCTCCCCCCACCCTATGGGAAAACCATGACCTCAGCGGTCAGGAAGGACTATCTGCCTATCAATGTACACAATAGACAGTCTAGCTGTCTATACCTCTGGGCTAAAATCTGCCACCTAATCTCAAAATCATCAAAACCTAACTGTCTAATGTCAGCATGGGGGTAGTATCTACACATCTTGGCAACACCCCTCTGGGTATCATATGTTACCCATGTGCCTCTAATAGGCAGTCTGAGGATCCTATAGACATCCTCTATGGTAACCGTGGCCTCTCCAGTTGGTAGGTGGAAGGACGATGTCTCCGAGTGCCACCGCTCACACAAAGCTATCAATAGTCCTCGATTTGCCCGAATCTTGGGCATGTTTGTCACGTGCAATAAACCAAGGTGCCATAGAATCCGTCACTCTGTCGGCCACAAGCTATCTTTGAATCAAAATGTAGTAGGTCTTGACTCCTGTGTATATATAGTGTCTAACACAACCTGCAATGGCATTATACATGCCTCATGTCAGCCTCAATCATCTATTCTAGTGCAAACTGACTATACTACATGAAATGTAAATGCGTCATTCTTTTTGCACATGCGTCATTATTTTTCACATGCATCACTTTTTAACATATGCGGTTCATAAACTTCATATGCATCATTATTAAACAAATGCGGCTAATTACATCACATGCGTTACACTAAATTCATATGCGTTGAAAAATAAATGTTGCGTTGCAAAATATTCAAATGTGTTTCAAAATTAACACATGCAGCTATTCTAAATGAAAATGTGATGCAAAAAGTCAAATGCATTTCAAAAATAAACAAATGCGTTGAACCACAGATTACCTATGCAAAATGACTGATGTAAAATTACAAATGCAATTTTCTGCAAACAAATGTGTTGTTCGCACACACAAATGTGTTGATTTCCCAAAATGACACATGACTAAAAAGGGAATTAAATGCATAAAATTATGCGCAATTAAAAATTTTCAAAAGCCAAGTTTTAGGTACATACCGGGGGGTCCACCTTGGTTGGTCTCTAGAAGGTCCAGATCCTGTAGGCTCGATGATGGGTGTTCAGAACAGGAGACATCATTGCTAGGAGTCCAGAGCAAATTCTCAAATTTCCAAGCTAGGTGGGTGAAAATGAATAGGTTTTTACCCCTATTCGTATATATACCTAGGGCTTAGGTGGCATTTTTTTCCTATTGGCTATGTTACCTTCCATTTTCAATCAACCCGTACCCATCCATCACATTTCCAAACCCAATTCTGCAAACTCCACTGCATTTAGGACTATCTAATGGACTAATCGGGAGCATTTCCAAATTTTTCTGAACTTTTTCAAAAATTTGGCAATTTTCCTAAGGGGTCATACCTTCTCTTGTTTTAATCTGAAGCATTACTGGGGCATATTTCTTATTGATTTTCTTTGACACAACGCCGAAATGACATTGTATCAAAGAGGGGAAAATGTAGACACCGAAATCTGGTTTAGGCCTGTGACTTCAATATTCTTCATAATTATTCATGTCAATTAAATAATGTCAATTATTTAATTATTCTCTATAGTCTTCTCATCTATTAATTAAATAATCTTAATTATTTAATTAATTCACATTTTCTTTATTCTATCTGATTAATTAAATAAATTTTTATTTAATTATGTTACTAATTAACCTTATTCTTCTTGTCAAATTAAATAAACCTTTTATTTAATTTACCTTTATCATATTTCAACTATAATTAAATAAATTCTTTATTTATTTAATTATTCATTTAAAATCCCTTCATCACTTAATTAAATAAATATTATTTATTTAATTATTCTCCAAATATCTAGTCTTGAATTAAATGAATTATTTAATTCATTAATTCTATTTTAACACATTCCTCTATATTTTAGATAATTGTGTGAGTTATCTAAGTATTCACTTTTACTCGACTCGACATCTATTTCAAATCACTCAGTTAACTCTTAATTTGATATCTGAGTGGCGTTCTCAAGTAATCTCTTCGCCAGATCATTTAATCGTCCAATTCTAACTCATTTGTGTGTACATGTGGATTAATTAAATATTCCTATTTAATTAATTAAACTTTGTGCGTGCATTCGAACTAGAGTTGATTTAATCAATATTCATCTTTGTCATGCAAATACATTTCTCCTATTTTTGAATACCGAACTGAAGATTAAATCATTTATTTAATCTTTAATTTTATTCCTAGTTTGTATCACTCATGTCACCTCTGACAGTTATTAGAATGCATGTCCAATTGGTCGATCTCAACTGTCCGTTGATCTTTCAATCTCGGCATGTCGTTTGAATAATCAATTTTCTATAAATTGATTTGTCATTCTTCATTCCAATCTCTCATGAAATCTTATGACTTTTGAGAGCACTCAATCTTGAATCTTCGATATTTTGCTAATCACTATCTTAGGCTATACTTGCACTAATTACAAGAAATATGAGGGCAATTATACTACAAAAGCGAAATGGAGAAGGGAAATCGAGATGAATCATGGAAATATGTTTGAAATTGGTGAGATTTTTTCAATTTGATTACGTTTAAACTTTCCTATGTTCTTTGTTGCTTAACATTAGATTTGCATATTAGATTTAGTATTGCATGTTGGCTTCTAATCTGTTTCTTGTGCACATTCTTGGCATTACATTGGAACAACTTTTAGAGACCCTATGACATTTGGATACCGAGTTTTCCCTCAATGGATGAGCATCCCAAGCAGAAAATTTATTTTCTTTCTCTTGGCTTGAACCGACAAGCATATCCCTAAACGATGGGCTATCCCAAAGCTTAGATTCTATTAATTCTTGAGACTCAACGGCAGGACAAAGTGAATCTCCCGACATGGAATTATCTGAGAAAAAAATTTAGAGTCCTAGCCAAACTAGGGCACAAAATTGGAGGCTTATCGAATCCTAGTGTTGATCCCCCATCGTGTGCTTGAAGAGAAGACATACCAAGAGTACTTTTACCAACAACTAGTGAGTGAGTTTTCATCAAGGGAACAACATGGATAGTAACAATAAGGGCAACCTAAGCAGATTGCATTTGCCCACCATAGAGAATCCATTGAGACTGTCATGACCAACAGAAGCACCATCAACCTCGGGAAAAGATGGAGATTTAGGGAGATAAGAGGGCGTAGTCCTTCTAACCGATCCCCCAAGAGAAACCTCCAGATCGGTCACAGCTGCAACACTTGAGAAAACCTTTCCTAAAACATTCGGGAGTTGTGTCATATTCAGGAGTAGAGCAATATTTTTTTAGGTTATTGTATTTTATATATTATATTATATTATATTATAATAATATATAATATATATTATAATAATATAATATAATATAATATTATATAATATTATATATAATAATATTATATATATTATATATAATATATTAATTTTTCATATGATTCCATTAGAAACAGATATCCATTTTTCTTTGGTTCTTATCATGGTAGCATGTACTTTTTACCTGACCCAAGTAAAAAGTCAAAGCGAAATTTCACATTTTTGGGAAAATGAAAAACACCTTTTTTGTCATATCGCCACTTTTTGGACCCCAATGATCTTGCATTGACTTGTTTATTTAGTATTACCATTTAGATTAAGTAATGGACCTACAACCTTTTGAAGGGTTATTTTGAGCATATTTTTTGATTTTGCTCATGATTCTATGGAAGTATATATGGAGGATTTTACAACCTATGAAAATTCTTATGAAGAGGCATTAGAAAACCATGAGATATTCCTACAAAGATTCTAAGATCACAATCTCTCTCTTAGTCATGAGAAATGATTCATGATGATAGAGGAAGGTATGGTTTTGGGGCATTTTTTGTCAAGCAGAGGAATACAGGTAGACCCTAATAAAATAGAAGTAATCTCAACTCTACCTATACCACAAAAACAAAAAGATGTAAGAAGCTTCCTTGGCCATGTAGGGTATTATAGGAGATTCATTAAAGACTTTATTAAAATAGAAAATCCTCTATTTTTCCTAATTTATAAGGATATTGAGTTTGAATGGACACCTTCCTACCAAGAAGCATTTGAGGCTCTTAAAACCCCTCTCACAAAGACACCTATTTTGAGAGGACCCAATTGGACAATTCCTTTTCACATTCATACAAATACCTCTGAATTCACTATAGGTTATGTGTTAGTACAAAAGGAGGGAAATTTTGGAATATGCTATCTACTACATATGTAAAAATATACAAACTATTGAAATCATTGACCATACAACAATTCAGTAAATGAAAAAAATAGTGGTTAGTGGACACCTTGTTAGATGGGTGTTGTTACATGAGCTTGACATCATTATTATGGATAAGCCATGAAAATAAAATATGGTGGCTAATTTTCCCTCCAAGATAAATATTAATACAAAAGAACCACTTGTGGATGACTATTTTCCTAATGAGCACCTCTTTTCCTTAACGATGCAAACACCTTGGTGTACATATATTACAAAATATCTAGTTGTAGATAAGACACCTCCACATATTTTACCAAGAGAGAGTCTCCATCTAGTTCGACACAATTTTCCATATTCATAGGTGGTTGGCTACCTCATTTACATAGGATCTAACAATGTCATGTGCAAGTGCATATGAGAAGATGAAGTTTATGACATTATTAAAGCTTGCCATGATGAGATTTGTGGAGGGAATTTTTTAGATAAAAGAAAAAAACTCAAAATCCTAAATACTGTATACTATTGGCCAAAATTACATAAGGATGTAGTTTAGTACACAAGGAGATGTGATTAGTGTCAAAGGATGGGTATGATATAAGAAGTGATGAAATTCCCTTGTAACCATAATTGGTAATAGCACCATTTGACAAATGGGAAATTGACTTCATTGGTCCCATAGATCTTCACACAATGAATATATACTAGTATGTAATGATTTCCTAACTAAATAGGTTGAATTTAAAGCTTTATAGTTTACCAAATACAACAAGGTAGCCACATTATTATATTCACAAGATATGGAGTTCCCAAAGAGATAGTCATTGATCAAGGGCCATAGTTTACTTTAGATATAATTGCTCATTTGGTCAAGGAATATGAAATTAGGCACAAGAAACAAATTCCTTACCACCTACAATCAAATGGCCAGGTTAAGGTTACTAATAGATAAATTGAAGCAATATTAATAAAGATAATAAAAGTGCATAGAAAGGATTGGGTAGCCAAATTACTTAAAGCAGTCTAGGAATACAAAACAACATGGTTTACACCATATGAATTAGTCTATGGAAAAAATATTGTTCTTCTTATTGAATTTGAAGAAAAGACACTAAGAACAATGGCACAACTAGGCATGGATCTATCTGAAGCTAGAAAAGATAGATTGCACTAGCTTAATTCTCTAGATGAATTAAGAATGGAAGCAATACACCATGCACAAATTGTACAAGGAAAAGAATGAAATGACATAACCAGTACATAAAAACAAAGAAATTTCATGTAGAGGATTGGGTATTGCTATATCACTCTAGATGCAAGGACCATAAAATAAAATTGTAGAAAATATGGTTGGGTCCTTATGAGATAAAATAATTTTATCCAAATGGTGCAACACAATTGTCAATAATTGGTCTAGTTAGATTTTCTCTCATGGTAAATGGATATGTTCTAAAAATTTACAAGAAGTCGTTGATAAAGATAGCTTTCTACAACACTTGCGAATTTTTTTTGCACAACCATCAACATCAAATTCACAAGATTCCACATACATTGTCTCACCTAAAGAAGCCACCATTCATCTATTGTGGCATCAGTAGATGAGATCATAAGCTCAACTACTGATATTCCATAGGTATGATTTTCTTGCCACCAGTAAAATAAATTAAAAATAAAAATAAAAAACACACACAAATATATAAATATATTATTATATATATGATAAATAATAATAATAAAATAAAATTAACTAAAAAAAAAGCACATAACTAGAGATTATTATTATTGTCACATGCAAAAAATCTACTTGTAGCATCTTTCACAAGGACCTATAGCCACTACCCTGCAAAAACTACTAGTGGTACTTGATTTACATCCATCTGCAACCACTAACTAAGAGGTCTATATAAACTACCCCAAAACAACTAAGGGACCTGATGTCACTACACTTACATGTCACCACTTCACATTTCACTTTCTCTACCACTAAATGAAGCCATTCATGGCATGTGGAATATGTACATGTAGTAACTCATCACATATGTGCATGCCAAATTTTTTATTTCATATATGTGCTATTGTTGGCTATGTGTCACCATTCACATGGTTTCTAATTATGACAACTTCAATTTAGTCACATCCAATCATGATAATGAGTTGCACTTTTCCTATAGTTCACATTTTCACATGAAATTGTACCTTGTTGAATGTATTGTTCAACATTCTAATGACAATGGAACTTGCCTCAAGGTGTGGGACCTTGAAAATGAGTTTAAATCTCTGGAGAAGGTCAACTTCCTCTAAAAAACTAGACGCAACAATACTGGTCCAACCCAACACGAATAACTCTAGACTAATCCTAATCTATCAAACTGTAGAAGGAAAATGGAGAAGAGGATGTTGAAAATTGGAAATATGGTGATGCACCAAAGTTAATATGTTTCTTGCTACCTGTGATTACACATAATATCAATAAAAATACCAGATAAGTTCACACAACTCTTTGTTATGCCAGTTCTTAGGAAGTTGCATAAAGGTTAGGGCTTAACATACATTAAGAGGGAAAAATTTCTCCACAGTTATCCTATGTTATCATATTTAACACAACATTCACTATAGGAAACAAATAAACATTCATTCAAATATGGAGGCAAGAATATTTGCACAACACATTCAAGGTGAGAGAAGCCGGTAAGATATCAATTTTATTGATAGAGAGGCATAGGACAATATTACAGTTGCAAAAAATGTAGAACATACATGTATCTATAAGAGAAACTAGGGAATGACCCTTAAAATGAGCACAAAAGTTCCTTATATCCATCTACAAGTTGTAAGAGAGAGATAGGGAATGTGACTGGGTAGGGAAACCTAGCCAAAACTCTACAAATCAAGTGCACACATGTATCCATCCAAATCTCAAGCTGGAATATTTCCATAAAGGCCTTGACACCATAACCATGCCTCCACATTGATGAATCTGTGGATAAGAGAAAAAAATCCCACAAAACACATAGAAAAATCACAACTAGGGATGGCTCTTTGAAAGAAAGGTAGTCTACAAACAATAAATGAAGCATGGGTGTCATATTTTCCACCTGGAGTTGGTAAAAAATACATTAAAATTTATTCATACTGCCTCAAGAATTAGAAATCTGAAAATTTGGTAGATTTTTCCAAAAGTCCCCATGGGGTTTGAGACTCTAATAGGACCAAAGGTAATGGGAATGGGAATTAGAAAATTTGGACATTTGGAACTTTGGTCAAAAAATACCTTTGAGATCTGACCCCCAATGGAACTAAAGGGGAAGTAGGGATAGGAATCTTGAAATGATTTGGAAATTTAGACTTGGTCCAAATATCCTTTTAGGATCTAAAGTGTCGAAAGAAGAAAGAGGAGAACATAAATTAGGAGTGAATTTGGACCCAAAATTCCAAAGGGAAGCTGAAGCTCCAAGGGGAGAAAGGTGGAGGGAGTGGGAATTAGAAATGGATTTGAATATTTGGACTTTTTTCAAATGTCTGATTGGGACTTGAAGTTTTGAAAGGAAAAAAAGAGTAAGTGGGATTCAAGAATAAAAATAGACATTTGGACTTTATCCAAATTTTGATCGAGACTCGAAGTTTCAAAAGGACATAAAGAGGAATCAAGAACTAGGAATGGAAATGGACATTGGAATTTATTCAAATGTTTGATTGAGACCCAAAGTTTAGAAAGGACAAAAAGAGGAAGCAGGAATTGGGAATGGAAATGAACATTTGGAATTTATCCAAACGTCTGATCGACACTCGAAGTTTCGAAAGGATCAAAAGAAGAAAGATGGGGATAGAAAGAAAATGGAATTGGTCCAAATGTCCCTTCGAGACTCAATACTATGATGAGACCCTTTTGAAGAAAAAGAGGAATGGCGAATTGGGAACGGACTTGGACATTTGAAACTTTGGTCCAAATGTCCATTCAGGACATGAAACCCCAAAAGGACATTTTTTGAAGAAAAAGAAGAATGGGGAATTATGAATGAACTTGGAAATTTGGATGGACCCAAAACCTCGAAAGAACCTTTTTAAGGAAAGAAAGGAGTATTTAGTGATCCTTTTGATATTTCCTAAATGGGTATTTGATTGTATCTTGGAAAAGGCGTAATACAACTACTAGAGGTGTATTTAAGCATGATAAACCTATTAATATTTCTTGGATCAATTATAATTCATGGGAAATAAAAAGGGAGGCACAAAATGATTAAATTTATAGTGACTTATATGAGGTGATTGCCTACTAATCATGGAAAAAAAGGGGACACCAATCCATTAGGCATAGAGTCATAAGAGAAACTTGCAACAACTGTCTTTCTTCAAAAAGAAACATGGCAAACAACACATGTAGGCTTGCACCTGGAGGAAAAAATAAAACACTTAGATCATACATTCCTTTAAGGAGAATGTAAAGTGTGCAGAAACACTTCTTGGAAAAGTAACAACTAAACTAAAATGTACATGAATTCTCCAAAACACTTAGAAATAAGGTTTGAGATGAATACTGTTAATTGGGATAGGGAGAGACTCACCATCCAACTTGAAGAGATGGAATGCATTGTCCTCCTTACAATTGGTATTGACCACTCCAAATAACATCAAAATTGGTATTCCTTCCTACTATGGCTTTGTCTGCATCCCATTTCAACACAAAGTCTCCCTCCTAGAACACTATGTGGAAAAATTTCTTCTCAAAATTTCTCTTGACCTATTCTTGGTGAGTCAATAGTATGCATAGCCTTGTTCCTAGTCTCTTCTAATTCCATTAGCTCAACTAGCTTCACTGTCATGGCATCATTTTCTACTAATTCTAACTGATCTTCTAACTCAAGAAAATAAAATTCTAGTGATAATGGTAGACTTTCTTCCCTTCCATAAACCAACATGAAAGGGGAATCACCAATTATAGCTCTCTTAGGCATGATCCTATCATTCCAAAGGGCTATTTTAAATTTTCTATGCCAATTTTTTTTATTATCCCGAATAGTCCTTTTAATTATCTTGATGAGGTTTTTGTCTGAAGACTTAGCTAGAACATTACCTTGGGGGTAATAACTTGACAATTTTTTCAAGTATATACCATGTCTAACTTCCCAATCTTTGATTTGGGTACCAAAAAATATTTTACATTATTGGGGATGATGGTGGAAGCCCCGCTAAACCTAGTCACAATTTCATTAAGGATTTCCATAATTGAATTATTTATAGTATCCTTTAAATAAATTTCCTTTGTCCACCTAGTGCAGTAGTCCATGGATACTAAAATCTATTTATGACCAGCACTAGATGGTGGATTTATCATACCAATAAAATTGAACCCCCATTGTATAAATGGTTGGTCCATCTAAATGGGATCAATCAGAAGGGCGACGAACCTTTGTTTTATAGAAAAGAAAGAACACTTCTTGCAAATCCTCATCCATATGTGAGAATCATTAAATAGGGTTGGCCAATAGTATCCATCCCTCATTATTTTATTAGTAGTGGTCCTCATAAAAAAATGGCCACCTGAAGAGCCGTCATGAAATTATTTAACAATCTACTAACTTTATTTTTTCCAATGCACCTTAACAAAACTCCACTGAGTTCTATTATGAAAAGTATGTCATCAAATAAGACATAGGGGATGGATTGCAATCTAAAATTTCTTCTTCTATTCCTATCCAAACTTAGAGGATACCTACCTTTTTACAAAAAGGTAGTCATTTCATTCACCCAATTGTTTCAAGAGTCAATATTGAGTATTTGGTCCTCTTGTAACACAAGGGAAGCCTCTAGATGAGTCTCAAATGTTGAGAAATTATTCTCACACAACCCCTTGCCACTCAAAAGCTTAGTGATCTTGATATCAATGTCATACTCCATCACCTTAGTGACCCACCTAAATTTTTTTCATTGATATCACTACTTAACATAAATTATTTGATGTTGGCATGAGTGACCATCAACTGAATCCTATTGTTAGAAAACATGTGCCTAATTTTTTTCAATTCCATAGCAACAAAAGGGACATTTATTTAACATAAATATAGTTGATCTCATAATATTTAATTCCTTCACTGAAGAAGGCAATAGGTTGCTCAAGATTTTCATTATTTAGTTGTGTTAAGATAGCGGATATGCTTTCTTCTCCTCCAAAATTTTAAAGAATGAAATCCTTGTCATAATTGGGATTAACAAGGGTGGGAGCTTGAGCAATTACTTGTTTGATATCCTCAAATCTATCATTCCCTTCCTTCCTCAAATTGAAGACCATATTTTTCTTTATCATAGAGGTAAGAGGCTTTACCAAAGCAACAAGGTTGGGAATGAATATTTTCACAAAATTAATTGTCCCTAGGAATCTTGGTCAGTGGAAAATACACACTTGTTTGGATTAAGGGAAATACCATACTCCTTGAACATCTTGAAGATTTTTTCATGGTGGTTGAAGTGATCACTTTCATGTTCTGAAAAATACCATTATGTCATCCAAGTATACCAACACAAAATTTTTGAAAGTTCCTTGATACGCCATGTCCATGGCCCATTAAAATGTGGCACCAACATTGGTTAACCCGAAAGGAATTATGCAATAATCTTTGGTATTCCATTTGGTAGTAAATATGGTCTTATGTTGATTAGATTCTTGGACTAGAATTTGATTGTAGCTTGAGTATCCATCCAAGAAAGAGAATCTTTTTGAACCACTAACCTTTTGTATAATTTTATCCATGTAGGGAATATGGTTGTAATCGTTTAGGGAGGCTCTATTTAGGTCTCTGAAGTCAACAAAAATCCTTATTCCCCATTCTTCTTTTTGAAAGGGACTAATTTTTCCACCCATGAAAAATGTTTGATGGAAAATATGATCCTAGCCTCTATTAATTTAGTTAATTCCTTCATTAGATGCTCAATCTTAGGATTGACAAGTCTTTATTTCTATGTTACACGCTTAGCATTTGGGTCTAATTCAATGGTGTGATGAGATAGGTTAGGATGAAAACATTTACAATACTCATAGGTCCATGCAATCACATTATCATAAGCCTAACAAAGCTTAATGAAAGTTACATTTTTCAGCTTTAGAACACACCTTCCCTAGATTTAAAGATCTTCCTTTTGCAATTGCAACTGGCTTGTAGTCACCATTTTTTATAGCTAGGTTCACTTTCTTTTGCTTCAACTGGTCATTTGAATTAAAGATACCCTCAAGGGTGAGGAGACCTTTTGGTAACTTTTTGTTTAGCTACATGATCTAAACTTCATGTTGGCCTTGTAGCCTAGACTAATTTTTAGTATAAAATTCTACCTTTTTTTTTTTAAAGGTGCAATGCACCCATATTATTAGGGGTAAATGCTTTTGATCAGAGCTATGAATTGGGAACAAGAAACCACAAGAAACTACCAAACCTATGAGCACAATGGCCCAGTGAAGGCACAAGGCCTGCGAGCACTTTGGACTAGCGAGGGTTTGAACCCTGGTGGCCATCACTATAACCAAGCCACTTGACCACTAAGCCACACCCTTATCAGTTATAGAAAATTCTACCTGCTCTTGAAGAAAATTGACAATTTTTTTATCATTTAAAAAAACCTACAATTTACCTAGCTGTTTGGAACAAGAAGCCTAATATGTTTCTCATTCTTGTTAGCAATATGTGTTGGTATGTCAAATTGACCACCAACTACTACAAATTCGGAAGCATTCTTATTCTAACCTCTAGGGATAATCTAGATGCCAAAGCCCTCAAATCCCTCAGTAAAATCCCAAACCCTATGTTTGTAGTATTTGAGTAGGTTATTTTTGGTTATACACTGAGTTCTTATTTGGTTAAAAACTAATTATTTATCTCCAAAGACTTGCAATAATTTTATCTTCCTCTTTTGTGAAAGTTGGAGGGCTTGGATGAGGGATTCATACTCAACCACATTGTTAATACAACTATACTTAAGTTTGAAAGAGAAGTAAAACTTCTTCTTACTTGGGCATACAACATTATACCAATACTTGCACCATTCTTATTTTTGGAGCCATAAAAATAACTGCCACAACCCCTTTAAATCTCCTTGAGTTTTTATGATAATAGGAATAGGATTATTCTCTTCATGAATACTATAATACTAAGACCAATCTCTTCTACTTCATTAAGTGGTTCAAACCAAAATGTGTTATTAAATTCACCTAGAAAACAATCAGCAACCCCTTCCAAAAGAGTAGCAAGCTCACGAACAATACAATCTTCCTTTTGATCATGCAATATGTAATTCATATTTATGGGGCTAGAAGTGTATAATTCAATATGATCCTTTGCAATGGGTTCAAATTTTATGGTCACTTTGGTAACATACCTAGTTTTGAATAACGTATGGGACCAATCAAAAGACATATATCCACCTATCTTAGTAGTGAAATCTTTGGACAAACATATGAAAAAGAAGGTGGGAAGTTTATGACTGAAATGTATTGCAACACATGCAACCAGGCCATCCATGTAAGGTCAATTCTACCCTATTTTATTGACAACAGTGTCATCCAATTGCACAAATATCCTAGCCACATGTTCATAATTAATGCCAAGAAGATCAACTACCTTTTTTGGCATAAAAAAGTAGCTAGACCTCGAATCAATCATGCAATTATGTACTATATGATCTCCAATAATTAAGGAAAAGTAGAAGGGGGTGCTTACTGATTTTACTTGAATTTCCCTCTTCCTTGAGTTGCACTAGGTTGGTTGGTGGAATAATTATTTCTTTCACTGGAATATCATCTATGTGTTTGAACCCTTCCAAATCCTTTTGCAACAACTCCCTTTGAGATGGGATGGATAGGGAATCCCACATGGTGATAATTAGGTCAGCCTTCTTCATTCGATCAACTATATTCATGAAATGAAGCTAAATAACCTTAGGTAAAACTCTTAGAATAGCAAGGTCCAAATTTTTTGATTGGATGATTTATAGTTGTTCCTATGCTTTGTTACCCTTACCAACTATCTGTTTTGGTTGTAGCATAGTTTTCCTACTTGTGTTAGAAACTATACTAGCATAGGGGGGTTGTGAGGTTGATGCTTGACCAACTATGAAAGATATACTATTATCCACTACTCTTTTCTTTGACCTTGTGTTCTAGGCCACTACATCAACACTTAATTGGTTTAGACCACAAAATTATTCTTCATTCCAATTGACCAATGTAGAGACTCCTAGCATGTGATCTTTCCTATCAACAATTGCTTGGTTTGCATCAAAATTTTTCCTTGAAGTTGAGGGTTCATTTTGAACCACTAGATCTTGTGAAAACTCTCCATTTTGACAAGAATTTTTGGTATGTGGTTGATTGCATAGATAACACCAGTCATGTTTGTGAGATAAGTTGTTTTGAACTAGAATAAGAGCCTTTGAAGTGATAGTAGTGGTTTAATTTACACTATTAAAAGGTTTTGCATAATTCCATTGATTTTTCCCTTGATATGACTACCTATTTTGTTGATAATTTTAACTTTAAGGTTGGTAAGGTCTATTGTTTTGAGTTTTTTTCCTCTTTATGGTTACTAAATCATTTCCCAAATTTTGCAATAAGGATTTAACTTCATGTAATTCTTTTGAAGGTGCAATAAAAATAGATGGTTGACTAATATATGTAATTGGAATAGGATCCAATGTGGTTTTTTGAGGAATAAAATATGGGAATAGAATCATTAGTGGCCTTGGAGATATTTTTCCATCTTGAATTATATAATTTTTTTTGCCCTGATCACAATGCCATATGCATTCGATAGAGTCACCCTATCTATAAATTGTATCATAACAACCACATCACTATTAAGATCCCTTAAAATAGTATAGGAAGGCATGGTTGGGAGAAGGATTCACCAAGGTAGGGATTCTATCCCAAGCCTTCTAAAATATAAAGTTAAAATCTCCCATGAATTCATGGGGTGTCCTCTTAATTGTTATCCATTGTCCCACCAAGGACAAGTGAACACTCTTGTCCTCAAAATGTTCACATAACTTTTCACCAAATTCATCCCAATTATGAATGAAGTTAGGCCATAAACCTTTATTCCATTGTAATTCTTTTCTATTCAAGGATGTGGCTAGGATTCTAACATCCATATTGTCTTTTGTGATATTATGTATGAAACTTATATTAGCCACATATTGAATGTGTTCTATTGGAGAAGTGGTTATCTCACTAGTAAAAAATGATTTTTTTAAAAACATTCATTGGTATTCCATCTCTTTGGGATAATAAAAGAGGGATATCACCATTAAAGGTGAAAACACATTTGATTTCTATTGTTGGCACATGCAACAACTCTACTCGTAGCTTCTCTCATAGGGACCTGTAGTCACTACCTCGTAACAACTATCAGTGGGACTTGATTTACATCCATATGCAACCACTAACTAAGAGGTATGTACAAATTACCCCAAAACAACTAAGAGACCTAACATCACTACATTTAAATGTCACCACTTTACATTTCAATTTCTCTACTACTACATGAATCCATTCATGGACCATGTAGTACGTACATGTAGCACCTCATCAAATAGCTAGTCACATATATGCTTGACACAACTTTTTTTCTATGTCTATGCTATTTTTGATGATATGTCATCATTCACATGGTTTCCAGTTATGATGACTTCAAATTAGTCATATCCAGTCATGATAATGAGTTGCACTTTTCCTATAGTTCATGATGTCACATGAAATTGAACCATATTGAATGCATTATTCATCATTCCAACGATACAATGGAACTGGCCTCAAGATGTGGGACCTTACAAATAATTCACATCTCTAGAGAAGGATGACTTCCTATAAAAAATAGAAGCAACAATACTGGTCCAACCCAACACAACTCTACACTAATCCTAATCTATCAAACTATAGAAGGAAAAGGGAGAAGAGGATGCTAAGAAATGAAAATATGGTGACGTACCAAAATTAAAGATGTTTCTTCCTACCTATGATTGCACAAAATATCAACAAAACTACTAGATAAGTTCACATAACTCTCTGTTATGCTACTTCCTAGGAAGTTGCATGAAGGTTAGGGCTTAACATACACTAAGAGGTAATTTTTTTTCTGTAGTTAGCTTTTCTTACCATATTTAACACAACATGCAATCTTAGGAAACAAATAAAAATTCATTTAAATATGGAGGAAAGAATATTTGCACAACAAATTCAAGGTTAGAGAAGGTAACATAATAATTTTATTGATAGAGAGGCATAGGCCAATATTATAGTTACAAAAAATGTATAATATACATGCATCTACAAGATAAACCAAGGAAGAACCCTTACAATGAGCACAAAAGTGCCTTATATCCATTTGTAAGTCATAAGAGAGAGATAGGGCATGTGACTAGGTAGAAAACCCTAGCCAAAACCCACAAATCAAGTGCAAACATGTGTCCATCCAAATCCCAAGCTGAAATCTTTCTAGAAAGGCCTTGATGCAATAGCCATGCCTCCACATTGATGAATCTATGGATAAGAGAAAAACTTGCACAAAATCTATAGCATTTAAATCACATCTAAGGATGGCCCTCTAATAGAAAGGTAGTTTTCAAAGTAAATTAAGTCATTAAAAATCATTCATATATGGATACCACTTTTTGCACCTGGCATTGGTAAAAAAAATTAAAACTCATTTATATAGATGTAAGAATAAAATTTGGTAGTTGAAAAAGCTGCTACAACATTAATCGTGAAAACGTGAAAATATGAAAAAATTGTCCAGAAGTCTCCATGAGGTCTAAAACTTTGAAAGGACTAATGGTGACGAGAACGAGAATTAGAAACGGATCTGGACATTTGGAACTTTGGTCCAAATATCCCTTGAGGACCCGAAGTCCCAACAAAACTAAAGAGGAATCAGTGAAAGGAATCAAAAATGGATTTGGACATTTAGACTTGGTCCAAATGTCTATTTAGGATTCAAAGTCCCAAAAGGACTGAAAGAAGAAAGAGGGGAATGGAAATTAGGAATGGATTTGGAAATTTTGACCTTGGTCCAAAATTCTGAAGGGAACTCAAAGCTCTGATAGGAGAAAGGTGACAGGAATGGGAGTCAGAAATGGATTTGGACATTTGGACTTTATCCAAATTTTCAATCAAGACTCAAAGTTCTGAAAGGATGAAAAGAGAAAGTGGGAATTAAAAATTGAAATGGAAATTTGGAATTTATCCAAAAAAAATTTCTAGAATCAAAGTTTCAAAAGGACAAAAAGAGGAAGCAGGAATCAAGATGAAACAAATATTTATACCTTATCCAAATGTCTAATCGAGACAAGAAGTTCCTAAAGGACTGAAAAAGGAAGCATGAGCTGGGAACATAAATGCAAATTTATACTTTATCCAAATGTGCGATCGAGACCCAAAGTTTCGAAAGGACCAAAATAAGAAAGAGGGGAACAAAAAGAAAATGGACATTTGGACTTGATATCTTGATAATACATTTTTTAAGAAAAAGAGGAATGAGGAATCAAGAACAGACTTGGACATTTTGAACTATGGTCCAAATGTTTGTTCAGGACCCAAAACCCTGAAAAAACCTTCTTAAAGAAAAAGAAGAATGGGGAATTGGTAATGGACTTGGAAATTTGGATGGATGTGAAACCTTAAAATAGACTTTTTAAAGAAAAAGAGGAGGATTTAGTCATCCTTTTTAGAATTTTCCAAATGGGTATTTGACTACAGCTTGGAAAAGGGGTAATTCAACTAATAGAGGTATATTTGAGCATGATAAACTCATTAATATTTCACATATTGTTTATAATTGATGGGAAATGAAAGGGGAGGCACAAAGTGGAATTAGTTCACTCTTGGCAACCACTTCAACATCTTCACATGTGTCACCTTTCATTTTATTCCAGCTCCTCACAATATTTCTCATTGATATCATTAATTAGCATAAGTCATATTTATCGTATTAGAAATTTTGATTCACACACCATTTATTCTATATTATATGTACTTTACCAATGATTTAAAACTCCCCTTTTTGTACTTCCTACATGACCCATCATTTGAGGATAAATGATACCTTTAGTTTTGGGGGGATTCCACCTTGATTTAAATATGTATAAAATATTTTGAATGCACCAAAAATACATGCTAAGTGTTTTCTCTTCATAATTAATGGAAACTAGCTAAGTTTCATGCACCACCAATATGCTTAGCATTGATAATTGGTAGAAGGCACAAGTAGTGAGAGAAATGAGTTATGGATCATGTAGCAATAGTAACTAATCATAAAGAAAAATAAGAAACCATAATAATAAGGTAAAGAGAGAATTTAGAAGTAAGCTTCATTTTCAAAAAATGGGTGGAGAAATCATCAAAAGAGAATCGACCAATCATAAAACATTGTTAAATGATCAAGACTACTTGCCTATTTTCCAACAAGCTGGGTGGTTGGTTTATTTTTTTAGGTTAAATGAGCTTAATGAGGCTATGAAGCAAAAATTCACTAGGAAACTATAGAATAGTTAAGCCATGGTGAGGGGATTGAGAGTTGATGCTTAAAAAATAGCAATTGTAGAGGTAACCATATTTTGTACAATTGGAGAAGAATTTCCAACTTGATTTGATGCTATTATAGCTCATGTTGAATTTGTAAAACTAGGAGAACTAGACTCATTAGCTCAAGGTACTAAATGTCTCTCATGGTTATGGGATTTTATTGCTATGTATGTTATTAGGTGTTTAACTTATGATGGTAGGAAATCCTTATTATACACAGTGCATTTTAAATTTCTAAGCCATCTCTGCCACAATAGGCTTGCAAATTTTCTAAATTATTTGTTCAATATGTTGAAATGAATTTTCTTGAGTATTGTAGAAAAGGAAACCATTCGGTCTTCACATCATTGTTTAATTATTTTATTGATAAAAAGAAGTCTCTAGACTCAATTTCTAGATGTTTCTTGGGATTTTTTTTGGAATACAACCACATAAATGATAGAACTTTGAGGCCTAGGCCAATTGGAGAAGATATGACATGAGAGGTTAATGAAAAACTAGAGGAAGAGGAATAATATCATGTAACCTCTTCTCAATAAAATTCCTCACCCACCCATAGCCACCATGAACAACATGAGATGTAGGACACTCAACCCACAACCTCTAAGGCTCAACCCTAGCATCCCAAAATTTAGAGACCCCTATCTCTAAAGATTGTCCTTCCATACCTAAAACTAACAAGAAAAGGCATACACCTTCTTCCTCTAGGCCTAAGAAAAAGTAGAAATAGCACATGCAACCAAAAATGCATTCATATAGCATGAAGGAAAAAGGTGTTACAAGAGGAAAAGTACCTCATAAAGAGAAGAAGGTGGTCCTTGTGGAAATAGACACAAAATCAAAGAGAAAATATTTGTTTGTTGATAGATGACAATTAAAAAGTATGCAATTCATGTGTTTAGACATGGACACATAATTAGAAGAAGAAGATTTGTATACAACAAGGAAGTATACTAAACCTCATAGCAATGTAGAATACCAAGAAAAACCTTCCTCCTCTATTGAGTCTAAAGAAGAATTAGTTTTGGAAGGTGAAGAGATAGTTGATGAGTTGCAAGTAACTCTTAAAAAATGAAGAATTAGAGGAAAATTTGAGGGGATGCAAGAAAAAAGAAACCAAGTTGGGTAAAAAATTTAGGGAGTTAGAGAGTCAATTGCAAGCTTATCAACAATAAGGGACATGATTGGAAAAATCAGTCCAAATGACCATTATTGAGATAAATAAGAAAGTTCTAGATCTTGATCAACAAAGTAACTCTCTGAAAGAACCTGCAACCCCAACCGTGACAACCCTTGGATTAAGATTTTGGGATAAAATAGAGGAAATTTCTCAATTGAACCATTAATGGAATAATGAGAAGAAAGAAATAATAAATAATCATGAAAGATAAATTGAGGAAAAAAATACAAAAATCAAAATATTGTTGCTCAAAACTGATAAAATGGATGAAATGACAATGCAACTCATGAGGTGTAGAAATCCTACAATGTTTTATGCTCCTTTTTTTGTAAAATAATATTTAAGTTTTCAAATCATTCAATTGTATAGTGACCTCCTAGTTTCCCTATCCACACCTAAGTTATTTCTAATAGCATACCAAAGAGCCACCTCTGAGATGCAAAACCAATTATGTGAATTTTATCTACATGAATTGGAAATCCCATATGACAACTTGGAACCCATTGATTTTTGTTGAGGATGTTCAATTGAAGGAATTAGCATCATTTATACAAAATGAACATCATAGAGGCCTCTTTCGGTACAAACATCATTAAATGGAAAAATCATTTTCCCTCAAAATTAAAGCAGAATCCAAGGACCATAACCAAGTGGTAGTAGAATGGATTGAATTGGTTGAAAAAATAAGGGTAGAGAAAAATATTATGGAATAAAAAGATACAAATTACAAAAAATTCAAGGATTTTTCTATTGGAATAGGTAAGGGTGTATTTAAATTTTCACATGATAGATGGAACAAATTGACACAAGATATAAAAAGAAAAGAGCCCCATTATGTTTTTAACTTCTTAGCATTAGTCACTCAGGTGCACTAGTGCATTAGGACATCCATTGAGCATGGGATTACCTAGTTTCCCTTGGTATTTCAACCTCATCTTCTCCTATATCAAATTTCACTTTGGTCAGGAAAGAAAGAATCAAGGGAAACAACAAAAAAAACTAGATGGGAACAATTTGATAGGAAAACAAGATTTTATTTGAAATAGGAGGGAGTTACTGATCTAGTGGACTATAGAATTAATACACTTTAATAAAATTTGAGGTCTTGAGTTGCTTGAGGAAAAGTAAGATATTTGGTTGGGGGTGTGATGAGTTTAGAAATTGTCCTCACTTTCCTATTTTAAGTTTAATATTTCTCATGAAAGTTCTAAACATTTCCAAGATATTATCCATAATTTCTTATTTATTAAGTATTTAAGCATTGATAATGGTATATGGTATATTATTTGAATGGTTGTGTGTATTAATGAATGTTTATAAAATATGATATTATTTTTATGTTACTTAAGGTAATTTATGATGTGGAGATATTGCTAAGAAAAACTAACCCCTATGCAAAAAAGGACGATCACCTATAGAAAAGGTCATATATCAACCCACAACCAAGGGAGAATTTGTCTACAACAAAGGATGTAGCAACCTGTAGATGAAGGAAGAAGTATCCGAGTATTGTGGGAGTGGTTTAGTTATAAATCATAGTCTTTATTGCTAATTATGTCACCAATAACATATATATCAATGAAGATAAGAAGGGATTTATGACAACAATAGATTGTGGTTGATAATTATGGATTATGCTTTGTTTTGCATGTTTTCATTTATATTTACCTTCTTTATGATGAAGAGTTATAACAATATTATGATACTTGTACACCTCTGCATGGTCAGTTTCCTATTTATGTTTTGATCAAGATTGGAATAATCTCTCTCCCTATATTTGTGGATGAGTTGACATATGCTTTTAAGTTGTTTAGAGTCTAGAATAATTAGATTTCCTAGATCATGTATATATGGAAAATCTTTTATGAATTAGAGATTTAGTAGAATTTTCTATTAGTACTCTTGTTATTAATATTTTTGTTATCAAATTTGAGTTAAAACTTCATAATATAATAAATAATATAGATTCAATCAAATAGATGGATTTTGGAGTTGAGAAATGATTAGATTTTGTGAGAGTGCAATCACACAGGTGCGGGCCACTTGAGGTAACTATAATACTCTTTATAGTTTAGATTATTTGTTAGTGAATTATTAAAATATATTGTTAGTAGTTGTGTTCATTGATTTGATTTAAATTTTTAGCAGTAATCAATTAATTATCAACAATCATTTTCATAGTTTCATCATCAAATGATTATAACATAGTTGAAAATAGTTAGTTACTGTTGTCACATGAAGTTGCACCTTGTTGAACATAGGTTCAAAATTCTAATGACATAATGGAAACTCAAGGTGTGGGACCTTGAAAGTTGAGATAAAATTGCAAGAGAAGGCTAACTTCCTCTTCTAATCTAAGTGCAGATGTGTTGGTCTAACCCAACACATGGAATCCTACCACTACCCTACTCTAACAACTCACATGGGAAAAGGGAGAGAAATAATGCATTAAAAGGGAAAGGAGAGGTGATACACCAAGACTAGAAATGTTTCTTCTTGCTTGAAACAACATAGTACATCAATGAAAAGGGGCCAAAATACCTACACAATTCTCTATTCTATTAAATTCTAGAGATAACATGAAGGTTTAGATACTGAAAAGAAAGAAACATGGGAAGAAATGCATTAAAAAATCATTCCTGTAGCTCCACGAATCTGATCTGGTAGTTGGTATGTAACTACAACATTATTATTGGTCTCTCATGAACATGAATGATCACTATTTGTTTTCCAGTTTGAATGTGGGCCATAGATCTATTAGAATGGAAAATATTGACGATTCATACTATCTTGACCAATGATTAGTGGAAAAATGGATGCATTATGGTTTAGGACATAAAGTACCACTTTTCTCGAACTAACACTTAAGGATGCCCTAGAGATCTCAATCAAATGATGATAATGGGAGAAAAAGATCTACTAAGGGACTATCCTAGGGTACATTTAGAGATTAATGAGGGGTTCACCACCAAGCTAGGGCTTGGAAAAAAAATGAAATGCAAGATCTAATAGTAAAACCTAATGATGCATGAAACTTAAATAAATGACCTAGAAATGCATATAAATCAGAAAAAAAAATATGCAAAATCATAAGTGTGCACCTAGAAACTTGAATGGAGACTAGAAATGATGAATAGCAAAAAAATTAGGCCTACTGGGACTCATTCACCATTCTGGATGAATCGGTCCTAGATCAGGGTTTCTGCATAGAAACAAGTTTATGGAAAAAAGGTATTCAAAATTGCAAAAATCTCAAAATTGACCTAAACTAGGACTCATTCACTAGTATGGGTGAATGAATCCAATTAGGGTTTTCTAGAATTTCAAAGTCTGAATCTAGTTTTCAATGTCTACTCTTTCTATTCCACATTGTCTTTGGATCTGAAACTCTAATTTTTAGGTTGTAGGTGACCTTGTAGTGAGGAGAGTAACCTTGCAAGTGAGAGGACAACTCCAACAACTTTCTCCAAGCTTGTAACCCAATCTTCAATGATCCTTCATGCTCCAAGACACCTAGATCTACAATTACACATGTAAAGAGAAGAAAATTTGTTGATTGTTAGTGGATAAGGGTTTTCCTTGGTAAAAACCCATTTAGGTAATTAAACCAAATGATGAAACAATTAAATAAGGACATGAAACATGAACAATGATACCTTGAATGATTCCTTGTAGATGATGTCTTGTAAATCTGCAACTCAACATGAAATGTCCATGAAGGATGTAGATCTTGATCTTGACAATAGGTGTAGAACAATGATTGATCTTGGATGTTCAATGCTACATCACAACACTAGCTCAAGAACATCCTTGTACTTGATATGCTTGGAATGATGATGGATCTTTAATTTCTACAAAAATTGATAAATAATTTTTCCCTTGAATGCCTTAAAAATGATCTTGAATGCTCTCTAGATGATCTTGTCAAGTCTAGGAATGCTAAAAAATATTGCTTGCTTGACTTGATATCATTTAGGATTATATGAAATAATGACTTGATACCTCATTTATATAGGAAATCCATCTAATATCTCGTGTATTAGATCCCAAAGGTTGACATACATAAAATTTGAACTTAAAACCAATTTTTTTCTAGTCAGAACCTTAAAAATAGGCCAAATGGGACTCATTTTCTAAGTTGGGTGAATGGGTCCCACCTAGATGGGACTCATTCACCTAAAGTGATGAATGGATCCCACAAGGCCTATTTTGACTTCTAAAGTGTCGGGGAGTGTGTACATTAAGCTTATATGTTGATATTTTTAGGTTTTTGGTTGAAATATGCCTTGGGATGCATAATATGAGGTCATAGGGACCTATTAATGATGATATAAAAGTCATAAATATAATAAGGCCCAAAATAAAATTTGAAAGTGTAAATAAATATACTTTACAATATTAAATTAAGGCCAAATTGGGCCTATTTAGCTTAGAAAGGCCCAAAATCCCATGTGAATGTGTACAACACATTACAACACTAGATTAGGCTAGTTTAGTTTACAAGCCTCCTAAATTTAATGTGAAGGTGTGAATAAATACACCTTACAACATTAAATTAGGGAAAAATTAGGTTTATTTAGCTTAAACGGGCCCTAGATCTAATGTGGATGTGTAAAACACATCACAACACTAGATAAAGGAGACATTAAGTCCAATTTATCATTAATTATTTCCAAATTAAGTTTGAAAATGTACACGATGACATTTTTTGACACTACTTGTACCAAGTTTGAATTTTTTGAAAATTTGTAGCCAATAGGAACATTCCAAATAATATCCTCTTTACGCATGATCTAAGTGGGCCCACTAAGAAGAGTGTCATTGAAAAGTTAAGTGATGCAATTAGGACGCCATGTGGTAACCTTCCATAATTTCACAATTAGAAACTAGGTGATCTTTGAATGGCTTGAAAACTCATGGAACGAACCACAAACTACCATGTGTCACCCATTCTATGATTCTACAGAAAATCTTGACTCTAATAATATCACTCTTGAAAACATGCATAAACCAATAAGAAGATGATAGATCTCACCCTTTCTAAATTTTGTGGCTTCATTTTTCTTCAATAAAATATTGTTCACAAAATTGCGAAAACTAAGTGTAAAAGGAACCCTAATGGTGGGAGCAGAAACAAAAAATGAATTTGGACTTTTGGTCAAATATTCTAAACTTTATTTTTTTTTGAAATACCAACAAGGAAGGAGTCAAGTTCCAAAAACTGAAATTAATCTATACCTTCAAACAAAAAGTCCAAAAGTATTATCGAGTCCCAAAAGCTCGATAAAGAAAGAAGGGAAAGAGAAAAATCAAGAGGAAAATAGACTATTTGGACTTGATCCAAAAGTCCATTTGGAAATAAAAGTTTTGAAAGGACAAGATCAAAGAAAGGAAAGTGGGAAGAAGGAAGTCGGGAACCCAAAATGGTCTTGGACCTTGGTCTGGAAGTCTAATGGAGACCTGCAGTTCTGAAAGGCTTGAAAGAGAGAAAGAAAAAAGGGAAATTAGGGATTGGCAATATATTTGGACCTTGTTCCAAATGTTTGTTCAAGACTCAAATCCCCAAAAGGAATCTAAGAAGAAAAGGAAGATGAAGGGGATAACAATCTTTTGGAAACTTATGCAAAATGGGTTTTTGAGTGCAACTTGGCAAAGGGGTAATTCAACTATCAAAGGAACTTGATCATGATAAACCATTTAGGATATCTTAGATTGGTTATAAATGATGGGATATTCAAAAGGAGGGTGGCACAAAGTGGCAATAGTTACTATCCAAACAAGACTACTTACTTGTAGCAATTGTCAATAATAAAGGTTTATAAAATAGGTTTTAATTCCAATCACATTTTCTATGTACAAACTCTAGGATAACTCATAAATCCTCACTTACACATAAAGTATGGGTACCATCCAAAAATAATATGATTCCTTGGTTTAACATAATTAAATGTAACACACTTTAGTTATTAAGTTACTTGATAAAGGATTTGTTGGTTCTTTGAGTCAAATGCATTCCCCTTATGTATCAATTTACTGAACATAAATGGAGTTAGATAATAATTGACTAGTTCCATGAGATATATGTGTACTTAAACTAGGGAAAACTTGTACCCTAATATTCTAAGAAATCATGAATCAACACATGTAAATATGCTTCTAAATACCTAATAAAATTATGAGACCACTTTAAAGATAGGGATTTAATTTTTTCTTTGACATCTTAATGATATTAAAAATATTATTTCCCTTCAGGAGGTCCATAGAATCATATGCATGGGGCATGTTATCAAAAAAAAAAATAGCATAGAAGATAATTATGAATAGGCTAATTATTGGAGTAAAATAGAAAAATATGCACATGATTTTCTCCAAAATACATGTTACATTCCAACATAATAGCAATTCAAAATGTGCACTTTCCATGAGCTTCATGCCTATACATTGGTACAAAAAGTTTCTAACTAGGCCTCAAGTTTCCAATGTTAAATGACCTAAAACATAAAATAAAATCCTATTTCCTATTCTTCATATTGATTTATTTGGAGCAATTTATGGTCAATATCTTATTAGGAAGGATTGATATTCCTTTACACTATGGATTAATTTACTATCTATATAGGTATGATCATGCTAAAAACCCTACCATGTTTCTTAAAATTGTCAACTTTGCTAAAGTCTTCCCTTCCCAAATTAGCTTTGGCAATCCCCTTGTTAGTGTCTTTGAAACCCCTATTGCTCAATCCTCTTCTAATTTCTTGACTATTGTTTAGGTTGCCTCTAGTGCTAATATTCATCGCTATTCTCCCAAAATTATGGTTCTTAAGAATAGAAAGAACACCAAGCAACCCCAAGTTCAAAGGAAAAAAGATGGCTCCAAAGTGGTTAAAAATTCTAGTTCCCCTAATACTCACTAAGATTGATATGAAAACTCTCACTATTAATGCGCATGCCTTATTTGTGTTGGACAAAGGAAAAAATATTATTATGGAAGAGATTTCTTCAAGCTCCCTTGTACAACATGTTAAGATTGTGAATTGTTAATCCTCAAAAAATATTGGTGGTGTTTTTGTTGAGAATATTTTATTGATAATGTTCCTAATCATAACTATTAAATCATCATGATTCCTCCTTTCTAAATAATGAAAGCCTTAAAACAAGAATACAAGCCATAAAATAAAGTTTTGACCTCTTGAATAGCATTCTAACTTGTGGGTTTTATATCAATATCAAAACCTTCAAGCCAAACCAAAATATTGTGTTGGAGGTGGTAATAATAATATTTTAACAAGTACGAGTAGTTGGTGTTGTCATTGATGTCAACAAGCTTATGTTTGTGTTGTCATTGATGTCAAATGCTAATGGTTTAGAACTTATGATGATTCTTTGATTAGTTTCATTATGTTGTTATTAGTAAGTGCTATTGGTGTCAATCTCTAGTGTTGCTTTGATAAGCTTATGTTTGTGGATATTGTTTGGTTGAGTTGTTGTGTTGTATATGGTTTAGTGGTGATGAGGAAGTGTTGAAGATGATGAGAATATGTCCCTGGTTCTTGGTTTCCAAGTTATTTTGAGAAAAAAATGAATAAAAGAGGAAACAATGTGTTGCAAAGGTGTTTTTTGTGTACACAGTGGTGTTTTGGTTTTTTCTACACATTTCTTCTATGTTGAAGATCTACTTGTGTATTTTGGATATTTTGATCAAAGGCATTCATAGGTGTTATATATTGAATTTATTTGTTTTTATCATTGTGTAGAAGAAGTTGTGTTCACTAGTGTGTGAATTGTGTTACAGTATTATTTGGGAGAAATGGTTTTGCTTTGCATTTCTCTATAGTTTGATTTTTGGTCTTATGGTTCTAGAAGTGTGCTGATAAGGTTAATATCTATCTTCAATTGAAGTTTTTCATGGTTTGGTGCTCCACACGTTTATTTCTTGAGTTGTAGTGTATGTAAGGTTGTCTGAGTGTATTGGGTGAGTACATTCTTCAAGGGAAGTTGTTAAGAAGGAATTTGTTAGACTTTACAGTGTTTGTGGAATGTTCTAGATTGTGTTCAAGTATTGTGAATGATCCATGAGTCATCTTTAGATTTGAGGAAGTATGCACTTAAATGTTAATGGTGTCTACACAGGTTCGACCAACCTTAGGTAATTACAGTAATTGTGGATTTTATTTGGTGATTGTGGAAGTATGGTGTGGTATATATATGTATGATTTTGGTCCAAGTTAAGATGTGGTGTGGTCTACCTTCATTCCTTTCCATTGTGGGAATGTCTTGGTGTCGACCTAATTTGAATTTGCATGGTTGAGGTGCATAGCCAACCTTGGAGAATGTTTTCAAGGTTGAAGAGGGTATAATTAAGCATTGTGTTGATGGAGGATTATGTAGAGAGTGTGTGATGTGATTTCCAAAGTTGTGAAGTGTAGTGTGAGCTTTAATTAATTATACCACTGGAAGCAGTGAGTAGTGTTGGAACAAAACAATCTATTGAGAGGGGGGTGAATCAATAGATCACTTAAATTTTTTATATTAATACTTTTTAAGAAGATTAATTCCTTTTAGCCTTTTATGTGTAGATTAAAAGTGACATGCAGATAAGTAGCCATTCACACACATAATATGACATAACACAAGATATACATGGAAACCCGAGATGGGAAAAACCACAGTGAGAATAGCTACTAGGAACTACTATCCTAATCGAGCCTCACAATGAAACTTTTCTAATTACAAAGTTTAAGGGCACTAACCCTAGGGAGACACCACTCCCCTAGTTTTAGGATCACCAACTCCAAGGAAGCACCAACCCCCCACTTTGAGCACCTACCTAGATATTTGATGACAACCACTAATTAGATTTACAAATAAGAAATTACAATTTGTTCCAAATAAAATAGTTCAATGTTGCAACCATATTTGTAGTTGTTCAATTATTTGTTGATGTCAATGCAACTGAATTCTCTACTCCACACCTTTCTCTATTCTGCACCTAAATGTAACCCCTAATTAAAATTTTATGACTTTTGTTTGGGTTCTACTCATTCACTACACCTCTACACTTTCCCTTTTTCTTTTAGTGCATTCTTTGTCCACCTCAAAGGCTCACGCATACACTACTTAGTTTTGTTGCACCATTTTCTATTGGTGCATTCTCTTTCTACCTCAAGAGACCATGCACAAAATTTTTAATTCTCTCTCCTTTTCTTTTTAGTGTATTGTTTGTCCACCTCAAGAAGCTAGGATACTCTTCTAATACATACACAAACCACTATGTCAACAACCACTTAGCCAAATTTTGATTCTCACTTTTGAATACCATAACCGACCTACAATAGATGCCTCAAGATTTGCACATACATGTACATTCCTCTGCTAGTGTTTTTATTTTCTTCTTCAACAAGATACCTAATTTTATGTCACCTACAAACCTATGTTGCCAACTATTTATCCCATCACCAATAAAAATTGGTAGCTAGAGAGGTTGGACCAATTAACTTCATTCACAAAGTTAGTTTACAATTGAAACCCTCATTCACACTAATGTAACCATTGAGAATATTCAATTTTAAACTTGAGTCAATCTATCATTTTCATGCCATGATCTGTAGATCCCTATTCATTGCTCAATTTTAAAATATAACCATTGGATTAAAGTATTTTCAATAATCACCATTGATCCTCATCTCATATGCTATGCTTAGCATTGGGTCCCACCGAGGCATATTGAAATTTCCCAAAATCCCATATGGTAGAGTCAAGGACTCACCTTATCTTAGTGGGTTGGAAGATACCACCAACTCTCACCTATGTCATTGAAAAATAATTCACAACATCAATATGAATTGACTTATCTAGCAATCATCAATCATGACCTATCTTCATGTGTCATCTTCCACTACCATCACCCATTGCTTGTTGTTGGTCCCATAGTCCACATCTCATCATCCCATAATCCTGCAAGAGCTACATGGGGACCCACCATATATGTCATGAGCTAGCAGGGACCACCTGATCTTGCAAGCTTGATCACAACTGTTGATCAAGCTAGGGACAATATTTGATGCATGACTTAGGAAGGATTAAAGTCATTAAATATTTTCCAAGTTGATAATTGCAAGGTAAGGGGGTCAGTCACACAATGACTTTGATGACTTAAGTGATAACTTAAGCAACCTACAACCACCTATACATAGTCAACACAAAAATAGAATTTTTGATGAGTGTTATGACTGTAACACCTAGGGTTTATCTGCCAAACCCTAAATGACCTGAAGAAAAATAAATCATCCTAAGCTCCTTACACCTCTAATTATGTAGACCACACCATTCAAATCCTTTTGAAAAACCCACATCAAATATGCTATTAGATTCCTCCTTAGACCTCTAGAAGAGACCTCTGCAACAATATGTCAATATTGCATGATAACTTTGTAACTTTCTAAGAAACTTTGCAACATTATAGAGACATGCTCTTCACTCCATTGTACTTCACCAAATATTCTAGAATTTGATCCAATAATCTCCATGACATCAAAGAAATTTTTTGACATCATTCCAACAATCTCCCTTACAAGATATCACCTAGATATTCCCTTTTGACATCAATGACAACAATATTCCAAAAATCTCCCCCTTTGTCATTGATGGCAAAATTTTTTTTTGATCTTGCTCTTTACCAATCAACAATGGTCTAATACCAATTAGATATTTTCCAATTCATGCTTTGTACCAATATGAACCATTATGTTGCTTTGTACCAATTAAATAAAACTTATCATGTTTGCACATACACAATAACTCCCCCTTACATATATCTTTCATCAGAGCATTTTCACAAGCTATCCATCTTGCTTAATTGTATGAGCATTTTCTAAAATTTCCCCCCCTTTGACATCAATGGAAAAGGGTTTCTGACTAAAATCAAGGATGTTCTCCTTGGCCCTTTTGGCAATCAACAGATAAAGAGAGAATGTGTTCTTGAATCTGCGACCATCAAGTCGTTAGAAATTTTTAAAACCAAATTTACCTAATTTGATCTCTCCTTTCATTTCTAGGTATAAATCAAAATATCAATGAAGCTCCCCCTAGACCCATGCCCTATCACTAGAATTTAGTGATATGATGTGGGAGTGATTACTCCCAACTTTTTCCTTTGATATTCAAAATTTTCCTTGGGAAGAGGCTTGGTGAATATGTCAAAAATTTGTTCTATGGTAGGCACATATTCCATGTTGACTTCCTCATCTGCTACCTTTTCTCTAATGAAGTGATACTTGATTGATATGTAATTTGTCCTAGAATGCATCACTGGATTCTTTGAGAGGTTTATTTCACTTGAATTATCACCAAGAATAGAGATAGGTTTTGCATACTCAACCTTGATGTCTTTGAGTGTTTGTTTCATCCACAATACTTGAGTACAACATGAAGCTATTGCTACATACTCTGCTTTTTCTCTAGAAAGAGTGACTGACTCTTTCTTTTTACCCATCCAAGAAATAATTTTGTTTCCCAAAAAGAATTCTCCACCACTTGTGCTTCTCCTATCATCTACACTTCTAGCCCAATCAACATCTATATATGCAATTATATTCAAATCTTTAATCTTGAGATAACACAATCCATAGTAAATAGTACTTTTGATGTATGTAAAGATTTTTTTTTACTGCATTGAAATGAGACTCTTTGGGAGTAGCTTGAAACCTTGCAACCATACACACTGGTTGCATAATATGTGGCCTTGATGCAATGAGGTACAAAAAGCTTCCAATCATTGACCTATACATTTTATGATTTGCATCAGGGGACTCATTTGATTGACTCAACTTACATCTAGTTATTATGGGAGTACTAACTAACTAGCATACTTGGTTTGAGATATAAATATTGGTGTAATTAATATTTAATTACACTTGCATAACTTTACTTAGGTAATTATTTAATTCCTAGGTTAATTATTTGTCATCCTTATCTTGGTGAGCTATCTTGTTGCTCAAGATAATATTAGGTTCATGCATATTTTCTTATAAAGCAAATTAACTCTTGTAATATTTTGTACTTCGAATATATCAATTTGTACATCTTTTGTAAATAACTGCTTTTTCATTTTTCTCTTTTGTGGAAGGTGGTTTTTCTAGTTTGCAATCATATATTGGTTTGTAACATGGTATTAGAGCCTCAATTTGTAGCCCCTTCTTAGCTTTTTTGAAGGAATATAGTGCAGAGCTCATTTGAGGTCCCTCGAGGGTTTCATTCCTTAAGCATCTTTATGTAGTGTCTTGGATCAAATCAGGGTTTTCTGTTGGATTTAGAGCACTGGAAAAAGTCAGAAATGACTTTTATTTCATTCATTTTCATCACTATTTGCTAGATATGCAAGGGTTGTAAGCTCGATGATTTTTCTGATAGATCTGGGGGTTGCCTAATTTTTGGAGCACTTTGGGCCCAAACGGACCTCGTTGTTGGATTCGCAGTGCCCAAAAACCCTTATTTCCATATAAAATTTGTCCGATTTGGACAAAGTCATCTGGAGAGGCAAAAAAAAATTTCGAGGACCATACAACCCCCAGGCACGCTTCACAATGCATAGATTTAAAAAAATCAAAAATTTTGAACAAAAGTTTTTGCGGCCAGAGAAAATGGAACCCACCACCCAGTGGCCACCGGGCGGCCACCACCAAACCACCACTGCGAGTTACCTCCACCCATGCCCTACCTTGGTCCTTCAGTCCCAGCGGGCTCCGCCCAAGTCTTATGGGTGACCAGAGGCCAAGCACAAGCCCCCATCGGGCTTTGAGCCCTAGCCCTAGTCATGTGGGTGACTAGGGGCTGTGCAGAAGCCCCTTGGCTACTAGCCCCCTGGTCTGCCCAGGCGACCAAGGGCTGAACTTTTTTAGCCCCTAAGGGCTTATTGGAGACTATTTGGGCAATTTTGGAGTAGTTTCGTGGAAACGAGCATAACTTTCACATACAATGTCATTTTTTTGCAAACAAGATATTGCTAGAAAGCTATTTCTGAGCTCTATGCAATGGTGTAGGTATAATTTTTTAATTTTTTTTCCTTTTTGATGTCTTTTTCAGCCTCAGAAGTTAATTTTTTCTATTTTCACTCTAGGAGACATATCTTTTGACTCGCTTATCCCTTTTTCGTGATTTTTGCGGTGTTGGAAAGCTGGTTTTGGCCTCTATGCAGATTTGAGGTCATTTACAAAATATTTGTACCTTATTTTATGCATGCATTCATTTTTGTTTCATGCACTAGGTTTACATTTTCGCTTAATTTTTTGTAGTTTTGCGTTCTCTCCTTCTGCAATGATTGGGTATTGTAATAATGAACTGATATAAAGTTTCATTAAGTGGGATTCTTGCATCCATCTTTCATATTGGTGACAACTCGCATGATTTTTTCTGGTTTCCTATTGTCTCCTTTTAGCTTCTTTCTTGTTTAGCTGGACACATCTTTGGTTTGCTTCGGTTCACACTTCACATTGGGATTTTATAGTTCTTGATCCGCATTGGTTCAGATTTTTCTCATTTGAGGGCCATGTTTTTATGGTTAATGCTCCAAAATATTGATGGTACTCATCCTATGGGAAGTTTTAGTTTCATTTTGGCATTGAATTTGAGAGACACAACTTCTAGATTTGTCATCATTATGGGTCCTTTCATCCTTTCATCTACTATTGTTCATAGATTCTAGGGTTGATCCAGTATGTGAGTTTCCAGTGTTCCTTGGCATCAGGTTTTCTATTGCATTTGTGATTCTAATATGGTATTTTGCAAACAAAAGTATCTTTCCTTGCTTTCTAGATTTGGGGTTCTAGTGTTGCTTCATTAGAGTTCTTCTAGTGCTTCTTCGCAACAATTCATCTCTCTGGGGGGGTTTTCCCACTGATTTTTCTCTCTCTTTGCATTTTTACATGAGTACCTGATCAAGCCTTATTGTCGGGACGCATATTAGCATAATAATCTACTTCTCCCTAAGTTGCACTTAGGGGGGCGTGTTGGTGTAATTAATATTTAATTACACTTGCATAACTTTACTTAGGTAATTATTTAATTCCTAGGTTAATTAGTTGTCATCCTTATCTTGTTGAGCTATCTTGTTGCTCAAGATAAGATTAGGTTTATGCATCTTTTCTTTTATAAATCAAATTATCTCTTGTAATATTTTGTACTTCGAATATATCAATTTGCACATCTCTTGCAAATCTCTACTTTTTCATTTTTGTCTTCTATGGAAGGTGGTTTTTTTGGTTTGTAATCAGATCTTGGTTTCTAACAATAAATATACCATCATTAGTTTGTGCAATCTATAGACCAAGGAAAAATGGCAGTTCTCCTAGCATTGACATGTCAAATTTATTTTGCATTTATGTAACAAATAATTTACACATCTTATTATTGTTTCCTCCAAATATGATGCCATCCACATATACACAACAATAATCATGTGCGCACCTTCAGATTTGAAGTACAAATTTCTATTTGCACATCCCTTCTTGAATCCTTATTGTTGTAGGTACTGGTCTAATCTTGAATACCTGCTCTATGTGCTTGGTTTAGACCATACAATGCTTTCCTCGGTCTGCAAAAATAATTGTCTTCTTTTGATAGTTGAAGACCTTTTGGTTCTTCTATATAGACTTCTTCAAGGTTTCCATTAAGAAATGTTTATTTAACATCCATTTGATAAACTTTAAATCCTTTGTAGACTAAAAATGCAAGAAATATTATTATAGCTTCTAATCTTGTAATGAGAGAAAATGTTTCTTCAAAGTCTATGCCCTCAACTTGTGCATACCCCTTGCACACCAATCTTTCTTTGTTCCTCACAACAACACCATCTTCATTGAGCTTGTTTCTAAACACCCATTTAGTACCTATCACATTTTTTCTTGGGGGTATAGGAACCAATTCCCATATTTATTTTTCTCAGTTTTGTTTAGCTCTTCTTCCGTGGATTTTATCTAGCTCTCTCATTGATGGCCTCCATGTAACTCTTAGGTTCAATCTGAGATAGGAGATCAAAATTTAACTGTTCGTTGTTCTTTGCAAGTCTTCTCCTTGTTTGAACACCTTCATTTTTATCACAAATAATTTGATTTGCAGGGTGATACTTTTGCACATAATTGGTAGGTGCTCTTTCAACTTCTTCAAATTATTTTTCTTCATTTGCAACATCTTCTTCACAATCTTATTCCTCTTCAAATTTATTCTTGTCATATTTCACATGTTTTATATCCTCATCAATCTTGACATCAATACTTTCTACAATCTTGTGCAACCTTTTGTTATACCAAGTTTGTAAGATTTTCTTTGAGTGGAATATCCTAGGAATATTCCTTCATCATATCTAGAATCAAATCTTCCTAAATTATCTTCTTCATGTTTGATGTAGCATTTTCTACCAAAAACTTTGAAGTACTTGACAGATGTTGGATTTATGTGCCACAATTCATATAGTGTCTTGTCACTACTTTCTCTTATTTGAATTTTGTTGAAAATATATAATATTGTATGAACTTACTCTCTCCAAAACATACCTACTAACTTGGCCTCATTCCACATTATTTTGGCCATATCCTTAACTATATTCTTTCTCTCAACTACTCCATTTTGTTGTGGAGTTCTTGTATAGAGTTTTATCTCTTAATTCCATGTTTCTCACAATACTCACGGAATTCACTTGATGTGAATTCTCCTCCTCTTTCAAATCTTAAGCATTTGATTCTTCTCCCAATCTCCTTCTCAATAATCTTCCTAAATATCTTGAATCTCTCAAATTCTTGTGCCATATCCTTTATAAAGGTTACCCATGTCTTGCTAGTGTAGTCATCAATTAGCAACAAGAAGTATCTTTTCCCTTTCAATCCTCTTGTCCTTGTAGGACCACACAAATCAATATGAATCAATTGTAAGGGTTTTGTGGTTGAATATTCTTTTGTTTGAAACTTAACCCTTGTTTGTTTGCCCTGTTGGCATTCTTTACAGATGGTATTTGCAAGGTTAGTTATCTTAGACATTTTTCTTACTAGACCTTTTGAAATTATTTTCACCAAATTATCAAAATTAACATGCCCCAATCTCCTATTCCACAACCAAATCTCATTAGCTTGACCTATCAGAAAACTCTAACCTTTTACTTCACAAAGATTACAAAGGTTGGAGTCAGTTCTTATTCCTTGTGCAATTTTTTTTCCACTTTTCCGTATCTTGCATCCTTCTAAGTTGAATGTGACTTTATAACCTGTTAGCTCTCAAAAATGCAAGTAAGGATACCTCAAGAGGCTGCCAATCTCTTGATACATTTTAGAGTAATAGACAAGGTTAAATGAATTGAACCTTCTACTCTTTAGGTGCTGCTAGACCTAGGCAGGTGCACCTATATGAATTGGGAAGAATTTACTTGTGATCTTCTCTCTTGTAGTGATTTGTCCATGATGGCAGATGGAAATGGACAAACAAAATTAAATTTGGTATAAATTGTATACCAATATTCAAAACTAAATCCTAATATACCCAATTAACAGATGTAAAAAAGGATTGAATAAAACTTAATGATGAAACTATGGAGACTAGTGCCTTATAGGGTATGCAGAGTCAAGAGAAATTTGAAACAAGTACTTCATTCTGGCAGACATTCAGGTTGTTTTTTTGATTTGATTTATAACTTGTATAAACATGCAAGGTTATGATTACCGAGTTCTTCTTAGTGATCCAATTGACATTCTCTAATTACTATTATCAATTTAAAGGATTTAATCTTTACTGGAAAGAACCAATCAATTGACCATACATATGCAGCAAATGTGCACTAAAAAACTGGATATAAACTTGTTACACCAATTTAAATAACCAGAAAACACCATACTGGAGACAACTTCAATAATTCTTTTCAACGAACACCATAAACAACTGATACCAGAAACAACTGTGCCATATTATTAGATTTCAATTAATATCTCCATGATTTGAAATATGCATCATAGTCTCATATTGGTGAAACATTGTATTACACTGTATATTTTCTATCCTCTATCCTATTCTACTTATTGCTTCCCCTATTTCATTTCCAAAATGAATATTTATACATTGAGAATACGAAAGGATGTGTCCTTTCGAAAATAAAAAATATTATATGCTTACATAACAAAAATATTAGAGGATAATTAAGCTCTATTTAGCCACAAGTGAGTTTTAGCAAGATGATCCAAATAATCGCGGCGCTCATATGTATTTGCATCTCCAACTGCATTCTGAATCATGATTTCCATCTTTATCATCTTCTCATTCTGCTCGCTCACTTCTTCTAATGTTGTATCCTCCACAAAAGCTATCCTCATGACTTCATTTAGTAATGAATCACTCTCATTGTTCCATCTGGAAGCTTCTTTCAGTTCCCCTTTGTCATCAGAGAATGTAATCAACATTTTCTTGGCAGCATTTATCAACTCCTGTTCGTCCCCTTGCAGCTCATTGTAGAAGTTTCGATGTCGATTTATAATATGATTTGCAACTTCAATTGCTACACTATTAGAAGCATCTATTTCATGAAAATTCTCCATAATCTATCCATCCATCCTTTTACGCTCCTTTAATGCAGCAAGGGTATGTGAATTTTTGCCCCAAAGTTTATTCAACCAATGTGCTAAACTATCCTACCTTTTCTTGATTATTGCAACAATTGCATCATGCTTTCCCTAGGAATAAGCACTTGATCCTACCCAATGATCCTTTGTCTGAGAGATTTCTCCTTGAGTGAGCATCTTGGTTGGCCCCATTGAAATGCCTACCAAATATTTTAATCTGTCATTTTCTCTCAACATTCTTTCATTATTTGCTTTATACATCTTTTATTTTATCAACATCTGTATTTGTGCTTTGTTCAATTTTGCAATATTCACACCAATTTTAGCAGTAGCTACATGATCAACTTCCCCAACCTTAAAATTCATGACATGTCCAAATTCCTTTTTAGTGTCGATGACAATAACTTCCTGTGGGGTGGATATAAGGCCCAAATCATCAATGACCCTTCATCAGTATTGTATTTTGATCCAGCATACACCTTTGTTACACTTTCTCTATCAAGCTTGTGTGTAGCATTTTTGTCCCTTAAGAAACTATCTAAGACAAGGGAAAAATTGAGATCTAGCCCGTGAAAGATCATGACACCAGCATCTTGCAACATTTTCCTCCCCTTTTTAGGGGTCATACTTGTCATTTCTTCATCCATAGATTTTCTCAATTGATTCAGCAATTGTTCCTCATTCCCTATAGTAACATCATCAACTTTATCCCTTATTTCTTTCCCTTTCTGCTTGTATAGAAATGCCTTGAACTTTGGGGAATTTATGAACTCCTCATCTATAACAAATGATCTATACTCAATATTTCTGACATCTACATCTCCACTTTCTTCAACACTCAATTCTTTGATTGGGAAAACATACTGCTGAGTTCTCAACCTGGATACTTTTTCATGTTAGCTTTGTGGCACATTATCTTTAGGTGTCTACTCCTCCCCAGAAGATAACAACTCAACATCCTGCAATCCTTGTTTATATCTTTCAACTACCATTTCAACTTCATCTTCCTCCAGATTCTGAATTATACCATCAAAGGGATAGGGCACGTGTTGATACCTTCCAAAGTTTATCTTTTCTTTGGCAGAATTGATATATCCTTCTGGGTCAAATTTCTTCATGGATGGTCCTCTCTTCATATTGTATTGAAGTAGTTTTTCAAGGATCAAATTGTATCCTTCCATGGCCAACACAATGAAATCACCAAAGCATAATGAGCTAGGCATAAAAGCCTACTTCCCAAAAGAGCTAAAATTCATTACACTATAGTAATCCATTTGTCTGACAATCACCAGTTATGCAATCCTGTTTGGAACTATCTTTGGCAGAATGAAAGGGGCATCTTCAAACCCATAGACTTTGATCATTATAGCTCCCTCCAAACAATACCAATCTCCCTATTTATGAACAACTAGCCCATTGAAAACTTTTGGCCGAAGAAATCTCTTTATCTCATCAGATAATGAATAATTACAGGGATATTTATACAATCTGTACAATGTTTTCACAAAATATTCCTCAAAATGAATGAAACTAGCATTAGCAAACCTATTATCCCAAATAGCAGTCCATAGCTGAACTGGTAATGCTTTACCGTCTTTACCAATTTGAGAGATTCTCATTTTTGGAGGCCATACTCCTAACTCCTGTCCAAAATATAGTACCAAATGCATCAACAATGAATAATGCCTCAGATAAAAAGTAGATGACCCACTTTTTATACCCATCAGTCTTGAATCAAGCCCCCTAGAAATGTACGAGGCATAGTCAAATGGCTGAGAATTATGATACTAGATATCTGCTGTAATAATCATGGGCACAATTTACATGTATTTTGGGGCATCCACTCCCAATACTTGGCATACTAAGAAGTAGGTGTATTTCATATAAGGCTCAAACAAGTCCACATGATAAGGAGGTCCCTCACTATCTTGCAGAGGATCTAGTTTGTTTCCTTGCTTAACTCTATGAATTGGCAACCTCCAACCCTTATAGATTGTATCCATTCTCGAGAATTCCTTCTCCAATTCCTCATGTATGATCTCCTCATTGCAAAACCCTTCCAAATTGAAAACCTACCCAATTGCCTCTTTTAACAAATATATTTGTGGCTTTCCAGATGGGTCACATATTGCTTTATGCTTTGGGTCATAGTGATTAGCCAACAATTTTACTAATTCAACATTTACAAATACATTAAGGCACACCAGTTTTCCTACATTCAGCTTCCATGGGTTACAAACTGGTTCAAAATGGCTTCTCCGATGATAATGAAAATTAAACAATTCATACCCCCTTATGGTAGTCCATACATCTCCTATGAATTTGCACTTATCATCAAGTTTATCAATTTCTACCCTAAGTTGTGCAGACCTTCTGGCTCTAGACCCTAAACCAAGCAACTGATCAATGAGGTCTTGGTTTAATCTTCATTCTGTGCCCTCATGTTCTGTCTCAATTTTATGTTTCTTTCCTTTAGGCTGACTACTTTCACCAAGTTTTCTACTTTTAACTTTTCCAGAACTAGGGGACTCCATTCTTCAAGATTACAGAAGTTAAAATTTGGAAAGCCAAGATGTAGTCACTTACAATATACTGCTCGAGCTCCTCAGGCTAGAAGATGTCCTATTGTCTGTTCGTGCTGCTAACTCTTCTGCAATCAATTCAACACAAATTTGTTTGATTAAACTTACCCTGTTATATCCCATTGCACCATTAATGTGTCAGTTGAAGCACAAATGAAGAGTTATTTAAAACTTGCACTGTTGCATCAAGTGTCTTGTCGGTGAGAGATTTTCAAATCTGGGGTGAAATATTTTTTGCAATGTTCATTAGTTCTTTTGCCAAAACATCCTATAGTCACACCGAAGGCCAATGTCTCATCAAAAATCATCCTTTGGTTCTTTGTGTTTTTCTCTGACCTTTAGAGTCAGGGATACATCTCACAGACAATATTTTGTCTTGCCGAGATGTATTCTTTTGTCTCATGTGGGTCGCTATAACATTCTATTGTTGAGGAGAAGTCCCATAGATATCTTATGTCTTTCCGAAAAATCTCCTTAAGTTCACTTCTTGTTGTCGTGACAATATTATTCTCTCATCGATGAAATAAATTTCATCGACAAGACCTATGAATCTTTGAAAAGACTCATACCGATGCCATATGTCTCACCAAACCCGTTCCTCCATATTACTCTATTCGGTGAGACTCTCCCTAAAGTATTCTATTAGTGTAACTTTCAAACTTTAGTGAAACTTATGCCAATGACCCCTTCTCTCGTCTATGCAATTCTCTATCGGTGTGACATTTGAGTCGGCAAGACTACATAGCTTCTTCCCAATAGCTTTTTGACAAAACCCCCATGCACCTTATCGACAAGACCCAATACTTTCGGTAAGACATTACTCTGATAGTATTTTGTTTGGCTGATACATCACTCCATATGCTAGTCGGTGAGACATACATGAATTCGCTATGATTCACACCAATAACAATTCTCTTTCCAATATGACTTTTTTGTCACCAAAACAAAAGATGTGTCTTGTCAAAAATCTGCAACAAGTATACATCAGTGAAAAATATAGGTCAGGGAGACCATCACCCTATCATGCCAATATGCGTAATACAATGAAATTTCAAATACTAGATGAATTCTAATGGATCATATGACAAGATATGAGCAGGATGCCATGAGGAAGGAATTTTATGCTTATGATGAGGACCTATTTTGGAAACTCATGAATGCAATTGACTCTAAAAAATTCAAAATTTTACAGTTCTAACATAACCATTGTCACACATTTTACTTACACTTAGCAGATTGTGTTTCAATCCCTCAACATACATGACATCTTTGGTAGGATTTTTGCCATCTAAGCTCAATATTCCTTTTCCACAAATCTTTACAACAGTGTTGTCACCCAAAATAATTGAACCTCCTTTACATTTCTTGAGTTGGATGAACTTTCTCTTATCTCCATTCATATGTTTGGAGAAGCCACTATCTATTACCCACAAGTTTTTATTTTGGGGCATGGAGTGTCATTTGCACAATCATTGATTTTGTGGGAATTTTTTCTTTTTGTTTCCATACCTTCTTAGGTTTCTTTGCCACCTTCTCTTCCATCTTCTCAGAAGATTTAGACTCTTTATTTACTCTAGGTGGTGTATTTTTCTTTGTCTCATCTTGTACATTTTGTCTTATGAATTTTTTTCTACAATTCTTAGCTATATGACCAAAGTTGTTACAATTGTAACACATTACATTCATAATTAGCAAAGGAGAAAATGGATTTTTTCTTACAAAATATGTACTCCTTTTAGGAACTATTCTACATTCTCTAGCCCTATGACCAAATTGATTACATGTATAATAATACCCATAAAAGTATGAAGAGTACCTAGTCATAACATTCCCTTGTGTAGGGTGAGGGGGTCTTCTTTGGCTTGGATTCTCCATATTTCTCACCCATGTGAATCTGTTAGCATTAGTTCTTCTTATGGTCTACTTATTCTTCTGATGATTAGGAGTTGATTGGTTATTCTTCTTGTCTGTAAAAAGATTCTTTTCTTCTTCAACCTTCTTAGCTCAACTATTTTCTTTCCATCTTCAAAGTTTTTCTCCTTGCATCCTTTCTCATCATCTGTACTTGATTTTTCTCCTACTCTAAATCTCTCATATAGTTTTACAGAAGCATTGGTGAAATTACTTTTTCCTTTCTTAAGACCTAAACCATATTTTTCTTTGTTAGAGGGCTTTTGTGTGCTTGATAATCCATCGAGAATCTTTGAGCCTCCCTTCAACTTTATGCCTTTTTCTATTTGTTCTCTAATCTTTTCAAAGTATTTTATTAATGCAACTATTTCTCCCTCTAGTTGCATACATTTTTCAACTTTGAACTATAACTTAGACTTGACTACATCTTCAATCCTTTTGGCTTCTTCTACTTGTAGCTTCATGCTCACCACCAATTGGTTAGATTCTTCAAGATTTTTGCTTAGCTTGTTAATCTCCTTTTGGGAAAGATTCTTCTAATTTTTATTCTCATTTTCTATATTTTCAATCTCATCTAGGGAACAGATAAGTTCCCCTTCTAGGTCAACTTATCCTAACTCTTCACCTAGATCTCCAACCTTTTCATCTTTTTGTTCTTCAAATTCTTTTGTCATGAAAAGAAATTCATCTTCTTCCATCACAAAAGTACAATCTAGTTCATCTTCCAAACTATCATTGACATCAGGTACATTACTATCCTCTTGAATGAATAGACTCTTCTTCTTCTAAAAATTATTTCTCTTAGATAAGTAGGGTTTCTTCATTTTACCATCTACTTCTTTTTCAAAGTTATGCTTCTTATGGTAAGGCTATTTAGTAGAAAAATGACATATTTTACCATAGTCAAAACACTTGAAGGGTAACTTATCTCTATATTTATTGGATCCTCTCCTTAGTCTCTTGATGAATTTTTCCTCTTCCTCATCAGTCTCTTCATGATTGGATGTAGATGTTTACTACTTGTCTTTCATGAATGTTTCAACCTTTTCCTTGTTTACCGCCTTGAATGCAACTTCTCTTTTGGATGGTTCTATATTTCCCATCCTCATCTCATAGGCAATGAATATTGTGTATAGTTCATCAAGAGTAATTTTGCCAATTTCTTTTTCTTCCTCTACTGTAGATGTTTTGGAGTCATACCTAGATGACATGGACCTCAATACCCTTTTCACAATGACTAAATCTCTTACTTCTTCTCTGAATCCTTTGATTGAGTTCACTATCTCATCAACTTTGAGAAGATAATCTATAATATTTTATTCTTCACTCATCTTTAGACTTTCAAAATTGACTCTGAGAATTTGTAGCTTTTCCAACTTTATTTTTTCATTTCCTTCATAAATTATTTTTAACTTTTCCCTAAAATCATGTGCAATTTGACAATGCATAAGTTTGAAAAACACTGAACTAGACAAACCATAGAGAATGGCATTCTTTTCCTTTGCATTTCTCTCATAATATTTCTTTTCTGCAACACCAATAGGAGTACTAGAAAAAGGTGTATATCCATTCTTGACAAACATCCATACATAAAACACTAAGGATCCCAAATATGTCTCCATCATAATGCTCCAAATAGCATAATCTCATCCATCAAACTGAGGAACCTTGTTTCTAGAGGAACCTTCTTAAGTGTCCATTATGTTCACTTGTTCAAGATGTACCAAGTTGATTAAGATTCTCCTAGGGAACTAGGGATCTGATACCAATTTTTTGAACACAACAATCTATTGAGAGGGGAGTGAATCAGTAGATCACTTAAATTTTTTCTCTTAATACTTTTTAAAGAAGATTAGTTCCTTTTAGCCTTTTACATGTAGATTAAAAGTGACATGTAAAGAAGTAGCCATTCACACACATAATATCACATAACATAGGATATACGTGGAAAACCCAAGATGGGAAAAACCACAGTGAGAATAATTTCTAAGAACTATTGTCCTAATCTAGCTTCACAATGAAACTTTTCTAATCACAAATTTTAAGGGAACAAACCCTAAGGAGACACCTATCCCTTGGTTTTAGGAGCACCCACTCCAAGAAGGCACCAAATCCCCACTCTAAGCACATACCCAGATATCTAATGGCACCCACCAATCATATTTACAAAGAATAAATTACAATTTGTTCCAAAGAACACAGTTCAATTTTGCGACCCTATTTGTAACTATTTAATTATTTTTTTCTATTAATGCAACTCAATTCTTTGCTCTACACCTCTCTTTATTCTACACCTGAATGTAATCCCTGATTAAAATCTTATGAATTTTGTTTGGGTTCTACTCATTCACTACACCTCTACACTTTCCCTTTTTCTTTTAGTGCATTCTCTATCTACATCAAGAGACCATTCACACACTCTGTAATTCTCTCTCCTTTTTATTTTTAGTGCATTCTCTCTCCACCTCAAGAATCCAAGATACTCTTCTACTACATACACTAATCACTGTGTCAACAACTACTTAGCCAAATTCTATTTTTCACTTTTGAATACCATAATCAACCTACAATAGTTGCCTCAATATTTTCACATACACGTATATATCCTTTTTTAGGGTTTTTATTATCTTCTTCAACAAGATACCTGATTTTTTGTTGCCTACCCATCTGTGTTGCTAATTGTTTATCCCATCACCAATAAAAACTAGTAGCTAGAGTGGTTTGACCAATTAAATTCATTCATATAGTTGATTTACAATAGAAACCCTCATTCAAACTATCATAGTAATTGAGAATCATCAATTTTAAACTTAAGCCATTGATCTATCATTTTTGCACCATGATCCATTGATCCTTGTTCATCACTCAATTTTAAAACACAACCATTGGATTAAAGTGTTTTCAATAATCACCATTGATCCTCATCTCATATGATATGCTTAGAACTAGGTACCACCAAGACACATTGCAATCACCAACAATCCCACAAGGTAGAGTCAAGGACCCACCATATCTCAGCAGGTTGGCAAGATACCACCAAATGTCGCCTATGTCATCGTAGAACAATTCACAACACTGATGTGAATTGAATTATCAAGAAATGATCCATTGCCACCTATTTTTGTGCATCATATTTCACTCCCATTATCCATCACTTTTTGTTGGTCCCACATTCCACATGTCATCAACTTACAATCAAGAGGTAGACGGGGACCCACCATATATGTTGCAGGCTAGTGGGGACTGCCTGATCTTACAAGCTTGATCGCAGTCATTGATCAAGCTAAGGAAAATATTTAACACATTACTTACTAAGGACTAATGTCATTAAATATTTTCCAAGATGGTGATTGCACGGTAAAGGGGTCAACCACATAACAAATTCGATAGCTTAAGTGATAACTTAAGCAACCTACAACCTCTTAGACATAGTCAACACAAAAATATAGTTTCTAATGAGCACCATGCATGTAACACCTAGGGTTTATCTTCCAAACCATAAATGACTTGAAGACAAATAAATCATCCTAAGCTCCTTACACCTTCTTTGATTATGAGAACCATAGTATTCAATTCTTGTTGAAAACCCCACATTGAATCTACTATCAGATTCCTCCTCAGACCTTTGGACATGCTCTTCTCTCCATTTTTCTTCACCAAATCTTCCAAAATTTGATCCACTAATCTCCATGAAATCAAAGACACTTTTTTCCATGATGCCAAAAATCTCCCTTACATGATATCACCTAGATATCCCCTTTTGACATCAATGACAACAATATGCCAACAAGTAGGTGTTTACAATCTTCAGAGAGGCTACGTATGTGTTTGTGATGTTGTGGTGGATCTTTCTATTGCATTGAGATGGATTTATCAATATAACATTCTTCTTTCTTCTTTTTTGTAAACTAGCAGTGAGCCATTGTCAGTGAGCCCTATAACAATGAGTCTTTTTGTATTCAATGTTGCAATTACTCTATATTGTGAGCTAATTCTCACTGTTGTTTTTCCTTTCTTGGGTTTTCCATGTAAATATGGTGTTCTATTGTGCAAGGTGTTGATGTGTTTCAATTTATGTTATTTTCTTTCATTTTAAATCATTATAACAAATTAAGGGTTAATTAGGTTAGTATGGATTTGAATGTTTATGAGGGTTTTGGATCTTAGTTGTCTTGTGCATTCAGCAATTGGTATTAGAGCAAGGTTCCTTGGAAGAAAGCTTAACTACTTGAGGTAGATATGGGATGGCACACAAGAGGGAAGCTCCTTTGTTTGACGATTGGACTATGGTTTTTCAAAGACAAGGATGGAAGGTTTCTCGGCTTGGATTTGGAGTTTGGAAGTTTGTTGAAACTCGATATACTATGGCTACTTATGGTCTGATTACTAATGATGAGATCAAGGCCTATGAGAATAATGGTAATGCAAGGTATGCTCTTCTGAGTGGTCTTTGTAACACCTAACTTGTGAAAGTTATGAATTTGAAATATGCTAAAGATATTTGGACAAAGTTGGAAAGTATTTATGAAGGAGGTGATAAGGTCAAATAGGCTAAGATACAAAATTTAAAGATCGCATTTGAGAACCTGTGAATTTTTTAAGATGAAAAATTTACACTTTACATGTAGAAGGTGGACAAAGTTTTCAATTATGTTACACCACAATTATGTAATTACTAATTACTAGTACTATGTTGGGTAAATGCAAATGCAATTTGTATTATGTTGGTAAATAAATTGTGCTTCCACTTTGTTATCAACACATTTTGAATGAATGTAGTTTCATTTAAATGATATGAAATGCATATATGTGAAGGTGGATGGTTATTGAATTAATATTTTAACTATGGAGATGTATTATGTGTAATGCATATTTTGTGAAAAATTGACTATCGTGGGAATTTATTAGTTGGATGAAGTTATATGTTCAATTCCCCTAGGTAGAGGGGAAGTATCACTTAGGAGAAGGTCTTGGTCGGGTAACCAGTAACAAAACCTATTTGAGCTTACACACACACTCAAAATAGTATGGTTGAGTCAAGTTATTTGTGTTAGGGAATTGGAAAGTCATCCTTAGTTTGTGCATCTACTTTAGTAAAGGTCTCGTCTACTATTGAGTGCATTATTGGGTGATGTTTATCTGTTTGGAGTTAATGAGTTCTTCCCTATATTGCTACACTTGTATTAGTCTGTTGTATATACGTGGAATATGCATTTGTATAGAAATTATGTATGACTCTGTGTGTAATTGAAAGTGTATATATAATATATATATATACATATATCCATGTGTATGTAAGTATCGATACACACGTATGATTGGAAAACAAAGACAATCCTGTAAGAATGTATCAATATATGTATACATGTACATAGAGGAAAATATATATATATATATATACACACACACACACAATCATTATATTGTTAAACACAATGTCATTCTTATATTGTTTGTATTCATTTGTATATTGAATGTATACATACTTTTGTGGCATATATGATATATAAATATATATTAACATATATATAGATATACATATGTATATCTGTTAATATATATATATGTGTGTGTGTGTGTAAATATATGTTATATATTTAAATATGGCTTTATGCTATCAGGTTGATTATCATTAAAAATTCTTAGAGGCCAATTTATTACTAAATCATAGGTTGATTATATACTTCATATATAAGCTTTTTAAAGGGTTGAATATATCTCATTTTAGCAACGAATAAAGCGCACGCTATGTGCAATATTAAGTGCAACCATTAAGTTGAGATAATAATGAGACTTGGTTGATGTCTTGTGTGGAAATTATCTTTGACTAAGTAAACTATAAACCACCTTCTCATTGGGTAAATATCAACAACAGTTAAATACATGCAAAGATATGTTATAGTAGGTCGATGAACTAGTCAATTGATTTATGAGATGAATCAAATCATCTTGGACTAAGTTGACATAAGCTATGTGTTTCACTTTGGTTATTGACTGATTCCAATATGTATTTAACCATACCAATTGTAGGAGATATTTGTTTGCTTTGGTGCCACCTTATGAATCCTATTTTCTATGGATGTTCATTGTTAAGGAAATTTGAATTACACCTTTTTCATCATGTGCTGATTTAAATGGTCTTATGCTACTATCAATAATGAGGTCGACCTGTAGCTTTTTTTTGCTGAGTATGCTCTTATTTGTGCACCACCTTTTAGCTAAGTCAAGTGAATGGTTATGAGTGGAGTTTTCTGTCAAAACTCATGCCTTTTTTGTAGGCTAAGTGGTCTCCAATCTATTGTATAAATAGTGAGCTTGAGCTCTCATTTGAGACACATCTCTATACACTTTTGTTGTGCATTTTAGACGCATTCGTTATGCAGACTTATATACTTAATTCTACTATATATTGAGAGAGAGCTTTGAATATAGGTGAGAGTATTTTATGATATTGAGAGAAGTGTATTATCAACTTGAGAGATAGAGGTTGTTGTGGATTGTGTTGGGAGATAAGCTAGTTTTTGTTCTAGGAAAGCTAAGTTGTTGCCAATCAATTAAAAAAGCATATTATAGGCATGAGGATATTCTTCCTTGATTTTTATTTACTTATGAATGATTTTTTGTAGAGTTTTTTATGTAGTATATTGTGAATACTTGCATTTAGGGAGAAATAGTATTTTCTTTGAAAGGAATTGGAAGCTGATATACTATTTTGTGAAGTTTTTGTAATTACTCCATAATATGAGGAATGTGTTTGTCATAGGTATCAACATACTAGATATGATTAAACAAGGGTAGCTTAAGAGTTACTCATAGCTAAGTTATTTGAGTAAACTAAATAGCTAGTGGGTTACTCCTAGGAATGTTGTCCATTGAAGGGAGGGAATTTCTACATTTTCTTTATGAGTAAAAATACCCTAGATTTTGTATAAAAGGTGATAGGTTAATTTTGGAATAAGAGATTACCATGGGAAGGGTTACCTATGCATAGTTTATAAAGGCCTTAAATCAAAATGTGCTTAAGTAGTGTAAGTGAATGTTGACCTTCACTCGAAGTACTGAGTGAGAACACTTTGGAAAAAATAGTGTGATTTCCTTTTGCTCCACCATCAATTCACCATGTCCATGTAGTACATGCGAGTTGCATATTGTAGGGTTTCAAGTTCTAGACATGTAGGGAACAACACTAAGCTCAGTGTGGTTTTTCATACAAGGTTACCCAACTAAGCTCTTCATCGAAGGGTAAGGCCATCTATCTATGATAGATGTGTGAGGGACCACATATGAGTCCATGGTTGGCAAAAAATGCTTGAGTGATTTTTCTCCTCCTCAACAGGCAACATAAGACCAAGATTTTGAAAGGTGGATCTCTGACCATCTATAACTAATGCTTTGAAGCTCAGATGAGCTATGTATGAAATTGTGTACATTTTTGGAATATTGTAATTTGTGAAATTATTATATTGAAATGGAATCCTTACTGTATTTTGTTGTGGAATCTTTATTCATATATTCTCAATAAAGAAAAGAAAATTTGTGTTGCAATGTCTTGTTACATATTTTATTTACTCACGAAGTGAAAACTTAGGAAAATTTACTTTAGTGAAGGGTTGGCATGTTACATGTGGTATCAAAGCCAAGTTTAACTCTGGAACCTATGATCTCAACATACTTATATCCAAGGTTATCTAATGTTTGGAAATTCTTGTGCTAGGATGGTGCATCTCAGGTTAATGACTATAAAGTTTGTAATAAAAAACAAGAACTACCTAAATGACAAGAAGGAAAGAGAAGCCATAAAGTGCTAGGAAAATTCAGGGTACTAAATGCAAAAGTGTCATTTGGTTAAGTGACACTAGAACTTTTAGTTATGCACTTTCTCCGATCAGTGATGTGAAGAGAAAGATCAAGATGGAGGAAAATTACAACTACCTACCATCTATCTCACCAAAGAAATCTTGAGTCATTATCACTTTCTAGGGAAATTCCTTGGGAAGGAAGTGTCAGTCTAACATTTATTTTTAGGGACTCTAGAGTTCTACCAATGGTAGAAGTAATTGTAATTTCCTTGAGTAATAAGTCAGAGGGCTATGTACCTCACAACTATGTATCAGGTGACAAATATGAAGGCTACTATCAATTCTGGGATAGGTATGAAAAAATGAGAGACGGGAAACAATCTCAATCTATAGGATATACTCCATTAAGTTATGTCTTTAAGAGTGAATCCAAGGGATACTCTCCACTCAACTATTTGAATAGTTTATCCATATAATCAAAAGGGTATTAAGATCCTTAAGACATGAATAAAAATTATTTGTTTACCAAAAAGTGTGTGCTCAATCTTATGTGGAATTTTATACATGTGTTTGAATGCTAATTTAATGTTTCCATAAGATAGTTGATAACATGATTAAATCTAAATGGATAAACATTCAGGTAAAATCTGTTCTTGTGAAGATAGTGAGGGCACAAACCAATCCTGGTGGAAGCCAAGAAGTTAGGCAAGGACTAGTAGGGGTTGAAGCTAGATTGGAGCAAATCTTGGCAAGGTTGGAAAACCTTGAACAAGAAAGGGTAAAGGGTAGGGTTGAAAAGGAAGTTACCAATAATGAAAATGAGGGAGAAAATTCTTCTCACAATCATGATCAAACTCATGATCACGAGAGGGAAAAATGACCTACATCATCTGAGGAAAGAAATAATAAGCATATGGATTTTGAACTATCTAGGGATATGAAGAAAATTACCCCACCCAAGTTTGAGGGAAGCACCAAAAAAGATGAAGTTGAGGATTGGTTAGTCCAAATGGAGAAGTATTTCAAAATTTGAAATTACACTAAGACCACCAAAGCTGCATGGGGGGCATACCAGTTAGTGAGAGAATCCTCTAACAGGTGGATGAATAAAAAGATGGAACTCAATATTAACTCATGGAAGCTAATATGAGGAGATTTTTTTGAGATTTTTTGTAAGATATGGTTTCCCCATCTTTATTTTGATCAGAAACTCACAAATTTCTAGAGTTTGAGACAAGAAAATATGATGATCAATGAGTATTGGGAGAAGTTTACCTGTCTGCTTCTATGTTCCTATGTACCAAAAATATGAACACTTCTGCATAATAAATTTTATCATGGGACTTAACAATCATATTGGAGGAGAGATGGATGTGCATGGTCCAACAACTATGGATCTTGTGTACGAGAAAGCAGTTAAACAAGGGTAAAAGCTCAAGGATATCTCCACCCATCAGGAAAGTAGAGACCGTAAGAAGATTATGGGGGATCAAGAAAATCCAACTCCAAAGAAGGTGGAAGTTTTGAAAAATTTACCCAAGAAAGGGGAAAAAGGATCCTGTAATAGTGGAAAAGAGTAAAAGAGGGCATGTAAGAGGAACCGTTCCAGTGGTGGGAATACCAACAATGCTAGTGGAAACAGTAGTAAATCTGAAGAACCCACAAGTAAGAAGGGACCAAATACTAGATGCTTTACATGTGGAGGAGAGCACTATGCTAGATAATTTTCCCAATAGTTCATCTAGGTCATGATCTTATGGTAATCCACTACCTACCCAACAAGTTATGTTCCAACAAAAGATACATGCAGTTGTGGATGATTGCCAGACAGAGTATCAAGTGACTCCAATTGAAACTCCAAGTATTTTATTTCGCTTACCCATTTCTATTATTATTGATACTGGTACAACTAAGAATTTCATTTCACCTAGAGTAGCTAAACATTTATCTAGAAATTTTGGATACATGGTAACATCTTGGAATGTAGAGTATGCAAACTAGATAATAGAAAAGGTGGATCAATGTTTATTTGAGGCTAGGATAGAACTACATTTTTTTTATAGAAGTAAAACTTTATGTCATGCCTTTAGGATCCTATGATGTAATATTATGTATGAATTGGTTGTGGAGACATAGGGCTAAGGTATATTTTCATACTAAAACAGTAGAATGCCTAGATGATCTTGGTAACCAAGTTAAGTTTTAAGGGATACCGAGAGAGGTCAAGATTTGTCAAATCATTGAAATGCAACTATTAAGGGCTAAGAAGAAAGGATGTAAACTCTTTACAACCAAGATTAAATAACTTTAAGAGAACCTTGATAAATTTGGGTCACAAAAATTCCAAGAGATGGAAGAGGGTGAAATGGATGAAACAGGAATGTCAAATATGAAAGGCACCCTATATTGAGAAAGTTTTCTATAACATCCCGCCACGCAACCTCGAAGGGTAAGAGCTAAAAGAGAAAAAAGATATATATATTTTTTAAACATGAGAATAACCTACACAAAAAGTATTTTTTGATACAATATATCAACAAAATACATGGCCAAGCATGATTGAATGTATGTCCTAGAGGAGAGGCCTAATTTACCTTCCGAAGTGTAGTCATAAAATTACACCCTTGCAAATTTCACATACATTCTTGCATCTACTTTAGTGTCCACACCATTAGCATCTTGAGTAGGCTCATTTTAGCTCCATGCATCCTCCTTTTTCCCTCTCAGGATGCTCAACACCCCTTTTTAGCAACCACCCTCGCATGTCAGCTTTGCACCAGACCTTGTGCTTTTCCCATTCGTATCATTTTGTAGCATGACGTTTCCAAACACTAGTGTGTCATGTGGACTTCTGCGTGTTACGCTAATGTCGTGCATGCTTAAATAGTGTTCTCTAAGAATTTTTTCCACTTGTCCTCTCCTTTGGTCAGTGGTAATGGCCTGAGACACTTTATAATGGCAAGAGAAGCTTCTTTTCTCTCCTTAAAGGTAGTCTTTTCAATCCATTTGCATCTTCTAACTTCTAACTTCTCCTAGCTCCACTCTTCTACTTTTAGCTTCACTCTAGCTTCTTCCCAAATTATAGCTTCCTGTTCCTCCACTTCTAGCTTCATTCTAACTTCTTTTAGCTCAACTCTCTTTTGCTTCTAGCTCCCTCTCCTTCTTTGCTTCTCTCTCAAGCATTCTACCATCTTGCTCTTACTTGCACAACTCCATTACTTGCTACAACAACATTCTCCAAAGCTCTCACAACACCCTTTGTAGCTCTCTTGGCTCTTACAACTTCATCTCCCTCATCTCATGCTTGTGAGCATCTTGGGATTCCACACATCCCTTATCTATTGCATCTACATCTTCTGATACAGGTTCTCCTCCTCGAGCAGGGATTACTTTTATCACTCATACTTGGTGGTACAAGTTCTACTCCTAAGTAGGTTTTCCTTTCACCACACACTTTGTCCATTTTGGTTACACTCTCTCTCTTTCTATCTGGCTATCTATGGAGGTGGGAACACCAAAACAGGGGTTTGACTGAGGAAAACCCCTATATAGTCCCAACACTTTCTCTCAATCGTACAAACACAAATATTGAGGACATTCACATGTTGAGGGCTTCATCACTTTCATGGTTATAAGCATTTCCTTTCTTCTTCTTCTCTTTATCATTGCTACTTCATTTTATTGTACTTCTATTGCATTATGTTGCTTTATCGCATTCTATAAGTTCTCAGCAAATCAGAGTAGAAGTAGTCATTTAGCTATTTCCTGTGATAAATTTGATTTTTGTCCATATGGTATGCTAGCATGCCACGCTGTCATCCATTAGCTGAAAGCTTTCCAGTTTTTCCAGAGAATCTTCATGACTTGCTCTCTCTGATTTTGTAACTCTTGCACTGCTCCTTGAGGTAGTTTAGGGAAGTTCACCTTGTGAGGCCTCATAGCACAATAAAATATTCACATGGACCTCTAAAAATTATGGTAGATAAACTAGATACACTCAACAAAAAACCCTTTAATCCACAACAATTGATCTTCAATGTATAGAACAAGACACCTTCATGACCTTCATAGAGCCACTAGGAACCTGGAACACTTCTTTTAACAATTTTCTTAATATCCTCGACATATACAACCTTCAATACACCAAATGCTAATATTTTTGACATCAATGACAACCACATATCAACAACAAAATCACAACATCCAACAATCCCCCCCTTTGGAATTGATGGAAACACATGATGTGAAAAAGAACATCAACCCAACTTACAATCAACTCTTACTCCTAGATTTTGATTCTTCTTTTCACAACTCTTCTCAAGATCTTTTGACATAAATGGAAAAGATAAGCATTATCTTTCAACATACAAGCTTTGAACCACATATATGCACATCTGAATACTCCCCCTAAGTAGCAGCCACAAAAAACATCAATCCAAATCAGAATATGATCATGAAATCAATGGATTGATGCAAATTAATGCATCCTAGTTCATATCAGGATGGGTAATTACCCCTAGCATCCCTCTCAGATACTCTAAAGTATCCTTTTTAATGACTTAGTGAAAATATCTGCAATCTATTCTTTGGTAGGCAAATACTCTAGTTTGACTTCTTTGAAACTTAATTTCTCCCTCAGAAAGTGAAACTTGATTGATATATGCTTGGTCTTAGTGTGTAGCATCAAATTCTTTGAAATTTTAATAGCACTTGAGTTGTCATAGTATATGGCAAAAGGTTCATCATATACTACTCTAATATCTTTTAGCAACTGTTTCATCCACATCACTTGAGTACAATTGTTTATATCAACAATATATTCCACCTTAGTAGTAGACAAGGAAATGTTTTTTCTTGCTCAACCAAGACACTAGCTTCTTCCCTAGGAAGAAGGCACCATCACTAGTACTCTTCCTATCATCTACATCTCTTGCCCAATTCGCATCAATATATGCATTCAAAGTAAGATCATCATCCTTAGGATACCAAAGTCCAAAATTAATTATTCCTTTCAAATATCTGAAAATTATCTTTATAGTAGTCACATGAGACTCTTTTGGATCAGCCTAAAATCTAGCAACCATACACACAACATTCATAATGTCTAGTCTAGTATGAGTTAAGTAGAGTAATCCACCAATCATTGATCTATACCTTGTTTGATTTTCCTTAGGAGAATCATCATTCTTTGTTAATTTGCATTTGGTTACCATGGGAGTATCAACAGGTTTTGATTCATCCATACCAAACTTCTTTAGCAACTCTCTCACATATTTGGACTGAGATATGAAGATGCCCTTGTCTAACTAACTTGCAATCCCAGAAAGAACTTCATCTCTCCAATCATACTCATTTCAAATTCATTCTTCTTCTTCTAGCTCACCATTCAAAAAAGATAACTTCACATCCATTTGATAGAATTTATAGTTCTTGTAGCCAACATAAGCAAGAAATAACCTTATAGCTTCAATTCTAGCAACAGGGGTAAAGGTTTCTTCAAAATCAATACCTTCCATTTGTGAATACCCTTTACATACTAGTCATTCTTTATTCCTTACCACTTCAACTTGTTCATTTAGCTTATTCTCAAAGACCCATTTAGTACCAATCACATTATTTTCCTTAGGTCTAGGAACAAGTATCCATGTATTATTCTTTTCAATCTGCATTAATTCTTCCTTCATAGCTTCCATCCAGTGTTCATCATTGCAAGATTCATCGACATCTTTAGGTTCAATCTTGGATATTAGGCAATACCCTTTTGTAATCTTTCTTCTAGTTTACACCTTTATTCTTGTCTCCTATAATTTCATTTTCATAATGATTTATCTTTACATATGTCAGAGTTTTAGGATTCTCTTGAACTTCTAATTATTTTGTTCTTTCTTCTGCACTTGCACTTGTCTCTACTTCTTGACTATTTTGAATTACTAGAACAAAAGGAACATATGGAATGTATGGCACAATTTCAAGTTGATTTTGTGTCTAAATATTCTTCCCTTTGTTTATCTTGTTTCCATCTAAATCATATCCACAATATCTAGATGATTTAGTAGAATCCTCATCAACTCTGACATTTGCACTCTCCAACATTTTTCTCAATCTTTTGTTGTAGTACCAGTAGGCCTTGCTTCTAGCAGAGTAACCTAGAAATATTCCTTCATCACTTCTTACATCAAAATTTCCTATATCATCATCTCTCTTGATGTAACATTTGCTTCCAAAGATCTTCAAATACCTAACAATAGGCTTATAACCAAAACATAGTTCAAAAGTAATCTTACCAGAATTACCATTCACATTTACCTTGTTCAAAGTCTACACATCAGTGCTTATAGCTTCACTCCAATAGATGTGAAGCACATTTCCTTCAATCATCATTGTTCTAGCAACATGCAGAATTTTTTTGTTCTTCCTCTCTACAACACCATTCTATTGAAAGGTTCGAGGAGTAGATAACTGTCTTTTGATTCCATACTCTTCACAAAAAGAATTAAATTCCCTGGAGGTGAACTCACCACCTCTGTCTGACCTTAAGCATTTTATTTTTAGACCTTTCTCATTCTCTGCCATAGCTTTGAAAATTTTGAACTTTTCTACTACTTCACATTTTTCTCTTAAGAAAGCAACCCATATCATTCTAGAGTAATCATTAATAATCAGCATAAAGTACCTTTCACCATGGAGACTTCTGAATTTGGAGGGACCACATAGATTAGTATGCACAAGCTCCAGTAATCCATTTGAGTTATGTTGTTTGCTCTGAAAAGAAACTTTAGTTTGTTTTCCCATTTGACACTCCTTGCAAATTGTGCTAGTAGGCTTCACTAGCTTAGGTAGATCTCTTACTACTTCAATGGAACTTATTTTGACTATGTTATGAACATTCACATGACACATCCTTCTATGCCATAACCAACTTTCATCTTCTTGATCAATTTAAAAACTTTCACTAGCAACATTCAGCTAAAGAATATTACCTTTTGTCTGTTTACTTAAAGCAATTACATTTCCAGAACTTCCAAATATCCTGCATCTTCCATCATTGAACTAAATATTATAACCATTTTCCACCATCTATATAACACTCAATAGGTTGTGTTTCAAGCCTTCAACATAGAGAACATCATTAGTGTTATGCTTACCACAAAGACAAATAGGTCCTCTTCCACAAGTAACACAAGCATTGTTATCACCAAATATCACAACCCCACTATCATAATTTTCTAGACCTACAAATTTTCTTTTGTCACCAGTCATATGATGTGAGCATCCACTGTCAATGACCCACTCATCCTTCTCTTCAATTTGGGTTGCAAGAGCTTTCTCAACTTTAGTAGATTCAATAGCCACATGACTATTTTCCTTGATAGAAATAAAACCCCAATCATCTTCATTTCCATTATCTTTATCAGACTCATCATCAGTCACTCCTTTAGCAAAATAACATTTCTTTTGGAATCTAGATTTGGAAGGGTTAGATCTAGGAACTCTTTCAAGAAACCTTGATGCAAAATGACCTATTTTACTACAAGAAAAACATTTGATAGGAAGCTTTCCTTTATACTTGCCTTGTCCTCTACCTTCTTTCTTTACAATCGGTGCTTTTGACTCTTCTAGTTCTCTTTCTTCATCTTCAACATGTTTTAGTTCTTCCTCATACTTGAATGTTTTTTTGGAACTCTCTCCTAGATCATATATTTGCTTGTTTCTTCTGGATACAATATCCTTAAATGTAGTTTCAGTCTTAGGAACAAAATCAACAAATTTGCTCAATTCAAAGGCAACAAGTTTACCTATCAATGTATCCCTTATATCATTCGTCAATGATTTGGTTTCATCAATAGCATGAGCCTTTGCTTTGTAGGAGGGAGGAAATGATCTAAGCACCTTCCCCACAATTTCTTCCTCATCAAGAATACCACCAACACATCTAATACCCATCACTAGTTCATTTACTCTTTGCATAAAGGAAGAAATATTTTCATCTTTACCCATCTTCAAATTTTCATGCTTTCCTTTCAAACTCTGTAGCTTAGCCATCTTCACATGTACATCTCCTTCATACAAGGTTTCTAGATTTGTCCACATCTCATGAGCTATCTTTAGACCTAACACATTTATCATTTCCGAATCTGTTAGAGCACTCAAAAAATCTTCCATAGCTTGGACATTATTCTTAGCCTCTTTGACCTCATTAGCAGTGGAAGGACCAATTGCAGGAATAACATATTTGTTCTTTGTAATTTTCTAGAAAGGTTCACCAATACACTTCAAATGACACTCCATCCTAGCTTTCCACAATGAGTAGTTTTTTCCATCAAAACTAGGACCATCCTTGTATGATGCCATTTCAGATCACCTCAAGATTTTAAACTTCTTCAGAGGAACCAGCTTTGATGCCAATTGTTGCCAAAACAAGGATAGACAACTGAGAGGGGGGCTGAATCAGTTGTCACTGAATATTTAAACTTTTTCAAACTTAACTTAATCTTAGATCTGATGAATGAATAATAAACCATGAAAAATCAATACATCAGAAACACATAGAACACATATTTTTATGTAGAAACCATGTTAGGGGAAAAACCATAGTGGAGGTTAGTCCAAAATATTATACCTTATTAAAAGTATAAGAATAAATCAAATGCACACACATTTAGGCACAATTCCTAGAGCTCACTGATCAAGCAGAAAAGAGGACTCACTGTCCAAAGAAAGGTTTGGTTTAAAACCATCCAAAATGTGAACTGATAAAATAGCTTCTACACAAGCTTGATAATAGTTCCAGTTAAGCAAAAAAACCTTCTTCATTCTTTGCTCAAACTTCTTCACACTTTGCTCAATCTTCTTCACACTCTGCTCTACAATCCAATGAAATTCACACACACACACACATGGAACATATTTTCAATGTCGGCCCAAATTTATAAATAAATTTGCAATGTGAGTCCACCAAGGTCATCCACAACATAGTGGAGACCCAAATTAACCACTCCAACACAAAAGGAATTCAATTAATTTCACCTTGAAGATCCACAACATGCTACAACCATCATGTCGGCCAAGAACATGAAAAACATAATGTACAGAGAAAAATCCTCAACCATGAGCACATTGATCAATATGGATGTACCAAAAAGATAAAGAATGATCTAGAAGCATCCAAAAATAATAAAAACCAACAGAGAAACATCTGCAACAAAGAGATTACCAGAAACACATAAGCTTCACTCAGGAATACTAACACAACCTACATAAAGATTGTCAGATCACAACTGCTCATAGCATGATCAAATATTTATGCAGACCTCAAAAAATTTAAGTAGATGAACTAGATACACTCAACAAAAAACCCTTTAATCCAAAACAATTTATCTTCAATGTACAAAACAAGAAACCTTCATGACCTTGATAGAACCACTAGGAACCTTGAACACTTCTTTTAACAATTTTCTCAATATCCTCGACATATACAACCTTCAATACACCAAATGCTTATAGTGTTGACATCAATGACAACCAAATATCAGTAACACGGTAAAAAATCCAACAATCTCCCCCTGTGGCACTAATGGAAATAGGTGATGTGAAAAACACCATCAACCCAACTCACAATCAGCTTTTACTCCTAGATTCTGACTCTTATTTTCACAATTCTTCTCAAGATATTTTCCCCACAAGGCTCTTCTCCCCAAACAATTAGAGATTTTTCACATTACTCTTCTCCCTCTTTGACATCAATGAAAAATAAAAAAATTATCTTTCCACATACAATCTTTGAACCACATATCTACACATCTAACTACTCCCCTTGAGTAGCAGCCACGAAAATCATCAATCTAGATCAAAATATGATCATGAAATGCACATATTGATGCAAATTAATGCATCCTAGTTCTAATGAGGATGGGTAATTACCCCCAGCATCCCTCTGAGATACTCAAAATTATCCTTTGGAAATGGCTTAGTGAAAATATCTACAATGTGTTCTTTGGTAGGAACATACTCTAGTTTGACTTCTTTCTCACTTACTTTCTCCCTCATAAAGTGAAACTTTATTGATATATGCTTGGTCTTAGAGTGTAGCATTGGATTCTTTGATATTTTAATAGCACTTGAGTTGTCATAGTATATCACAATAGGTTCATCATATACTACTCTAATATCGTTCAACATCTATTTCATCCACATCATTTGAGTAGAGTTGTTTGCAGTAACAATATATGTTGCCTCAACAATAGATAGAGAAATGAAATTCTACTCTTTGCTCAACCAAGACACCAACTACTTCCCTAGGAAAAAGGCACCGCCACTAGTACTATTTTTATCATCTACATCTCCTTCCCAATCCACATCAGTATATGCATTCAAAGTAAGATCATCATACTTAGCATACCAAAGTACAAAATCAATTGTTCCTTTCAAATATCTGAAGATTCTCTTTACAATAGTCACATGAGACTCTTTTGGATCAGCCTGAAATCTAGCAACTGTACACACAACATTCATAATGTCTGGTCTAGTATGAGTTAAGTAGAGCAATCCAGCAATCATTGATTTGTACCTTGTTTGATTTTCCTTAGGAGAATCATCATTCTATGTTAATTTGCATCCAATTACCATGGGAGTACCAACAAGTTTTGATTCATCCATACCAAACTTTTTCAGCAGCTCTCTCACATATTTGGACTAAGATATGGAGATCCCCTTGTCTAACTGAGTAATTTGCAATCCCAGAAAGAAATTAATCTCTCCAATCATACTCATTTCAAATTCATTCTTCATTTTACCAGCAAAATTCATGCATAGATTATCATCTCCTCCAAAAATAATGTCATCAACAAAGACTTCAATAACTAACTCTTTGTCATGATCCAATTTGAAATACAAGTTGTTGTCAGTAGTACCATCATTGAATCCAAGCTTCAGTAAGTACGTGTCTAGTCTAGCATATCAGGCTCTAGGGGCTTGCTTGAGTCCATATAGAGCTTTCTTTAATCGACAAACCATGTTTTCCTTATAAGTAAGTTGAAATCCATCCGGTTGTTCAATATATACTTCTTCTTCTAGCTCACCATTCGAAAAAGTTGACTTCACATCCATTTGATAGACTTTATAGTTCTTGTATGCGACATAAGTAAGAAATAGCCTTACAACTTCAATTTTGGCAACAGGGGCAAAGGTTTCTTCAAAATCAATACCTTCCATTTGTGAATACCCTTTACGTACCAATATTTCTTTATTCCTGACTACTTCACCTTGTTCATTTAGCTTATTCTAAAAGACCCATTTAGTACCAATCACATTCTTGTCTTTAGGTTTGGGAACAAGTATCCATGTATTATTCTTTTCAATTTGCATTAATTCTTCCTTCATAACTTCCATCTAGTGTTCATCATTGCAAGCTTCATTGACATCTTTAGGTTCAATCTTGGATATCAAGAAATACTCTTATGCAATCTTTCTTCTAGATTGCACACCTTTATTCTTGTCTCCTATAATTTAATTTTTAGAATGATTTAACTTTACATACCTCAGAGTTTTAGAATTCTCTTGAACTTTTGATTCTTCTATTCTTTCTTCTGCACTTGCACTTGTCTCTATTTCCTGACTATCTTGAATTACCAGAACAAAAGGAACATATGGCACAATTTGAAGTTGATTTTGTGTCTGAACATTATTCCCTTTGTTTGTATTGTCTTCATTTGAATCATATCCACAATATCTAGATGATTTAGAAGAATCCTCATCAACTTTGACATTTGCACTCTCAACCATTTTTCTCAGTTTTCTATTGTAGCACTAGTAGGCCTTGCTTCTAGTAGAGTAACCTAGAAATATTCCTTCATCACTTCTTGCATCAAACTTTCCTATATCATCATCTCTCTTGATGTATAATTTGCTTCCAAAGATCTTGAAATACCTAACAGTAGGCTTATAGCCAAACCATAGTTCAAAAGGAGTCTTACCAAAATTACCATTCCCATTTACCCAATTCAAAGTGTACATAGTAGTGCTTATAGTTTCACTCCAATAGATGTGAGGCACATTTCCTTCAATCATCATTTTTATAACATCTACAATTGTTTTTTTCTTCCTCTCTGCAACACCATTCTGTTGAGGGGTTCGAGGAGCAGATAACTATCATTTGATTCCATAATCTTTGCAGAAAGAATTAAACTCCCTAGAGGTGAACTCACCACCTCTGTCTAACCTTAAGCATTTTATTTTTAGACCTTTCTCATTCTCTACCATAGCTTTGAAACTTTTGAACTTCTATAATGCTTCCCATTTTTCTCTTAAGAAAGCAACCCATATCATTCTAGAGTAATCATCAATAATTAGCATAAACTACCTTTCACCATGGATACTTATGACTCTGGAGGGACCACATAGATCAGTATGCACAAGCTCCAATAATCAATTTGAGTTATGTTGTTTTCTCTGAAAAGAAACTCTTGTTTGTTTTCCTATTTGACACTTCTTGCAAATTGTGCTAGTAGGCTTCACTAGCTTAGGTAGATCTCTTACTACTTTAGTGGAACTTATTTTGACTATGTTATGAAAATTCAGATGACACAACCTTCTATGCCATAACCATTTTTCATCTACTTGAGCAATTAAACAACTTTCACTAGCAACATTTAGGTGAAAAATATTACCTTTTGTCTATTTACTTGAAGCAATTACATTTCCAAAACTTCCAAATATCCTGCATATTCCATCTTTGAATTGAAGATCACTTGTCCACCATCTATCCAACACTCAACAGGTTGTTTTTCAAGCCTTCAACATAGAGAACATCATCATTTTTATGCTTACCACCAAGACAAATAGATCCTCTGCCATGAATCACACAAGCATTGTTATCACCAAATCTCACAGCCCCATTGTCATACCTTTCTAGACTTACAAATTTTATTTTTTCACCAATCATATGGTGTGAGCATCCACTGTCAATGGCCCACTCATCCTTCTCTTCAATTTGGGCTGCAAGAGATTTCTCAACTTTAGTAGATTCAATAGCCACAGGATCACTATTTTCCTTAATAGAAATAAAAACCCAATCATCTTCATTTCCATTATCTTTATCAGACTCATCATCAGTCACTCCTTGAACAAAATAACATTTCTTTTGGAATCTAGATTTGTAATGCTTAGATCTAGGAACTCTTTTAGGACACCTTGATGGAAAATGAGCTATTTCACTACAAGAAAAACATTTGATAGGAAACTTTCCTTTATACTTACCCTGTCCTCTACCTTCTTTATTTATAATTAGTGTTTCCAACTCTTCTCCTTCTCTTTCTTCATCTTCAAGCTATTTCATTTCTTCCTCATACTTAAATTTTTTTTAGAACTCTCTCACAAATTATATCTTTGCTTATTTGTTCCAGATACATTAGCCTTAAATAAAGTTTTAGTCTTAGGAATAGAATCACCAAATTCGCTCAACTCAAAGGTGACAAGTTTACCTATTATTTTATCCCTTGTCACATTCATCAATGATCTAGTTTCTTCAATAGCATGAGCCTTTGCTTTATAGTAAGAAGGAAATGATCCAAGCACCTTAACCACAATTTCTTCCTCATCTAGAATACCACCAGCACATCTAATACCCATCACCAGTTCATTTACTCTCTGCATAAAGTAAGAAATATTTTTATCTTAACCCATCTTCAAATTTTCATACTTGCCTTTCAAACTCTGTAGCTCAGCCATCTTCATATTTACATTTGCTTCATACAAGGTTTCTAGCTTTGTCCACATCTCATGAGTTGTCTTTAGACCTAACACATTTGTCATTTCTGAATTTTTTAGATCACTCAGCAAAGCTTCTATAGCCCAAATGTTATTCTCAATCTCTTTGACCTCATCATCAGTGGAAGGACCACTTGTAGGAATAACATATCAATTCTTTGTAATTTTCCAGAAAGGTTCACCAATACACTTCAAATGACACTCCATCCTAGCTTTCCACAATGAGTAGTTTGTTCCATCAAATCTAGGACTGTCCTTCTTGCATGATGTCATCTCGAATCACCTCAATCTTTTAAACTTCTTTAGAGGAACTAGCTCTGATACCCATTGTTGGAAAAACAAGGACATACAACTGAGAGGGAGGTTGAATCAATTGTCACTAAATATTTAAAAAATTTCAAACTTAACTTAAACTCAGATCATATGAATGAATAATAAACTATGAAAAATCAACACATCAAAAACACAAACAGAGCACACTAAGCATTCTTTACACCAATGAAACAATCACTCTTATATATTTGCAACATGAGATTACATCAACAACTTAGTTGGCTGGAGATATAAAACATATTTTCAATGTTGGCCCAAATTTACAAATAAATTTGCAATGTGAATCCACCAAGGTCAGCCACAACATAGTGGAGACCCAAATTAACCACTCTAATACAAAAATACTTCAATTAATTTCACCTCAAAGATCCACAACACGCTACAACCATCATGTCGACCAAGAACATGAAAAACATAACATACAGAGATAAATATTTGACCACGATCACACCAATCAATGTGGATGTACCACAAATATAAATAATGATCCAAAAGCATCCAAAAACAACAATAACCAATAGAGAAACATCCGCAGCAACAAAGATTACTAGAAACACATAAACTTCACTCAGGAATACTGACATAACCCACATAAATATTGTCATAACACAAGTGATCATAGCACAATCAAATCTTCACATAGACCTCTAAAACTTATGGTAGATGAACTAGACACATTCAACAAAAAACTTATTTAATCCACAAAAATCGATCTTCAATTTATAGAACAAGACATCTTCATGACCTTCATAGAACCACTAGGAACCTGGAACACTTCTTTTAATAATTTTATCAATATCCTCGACATATATAGCCTTCAATACACCAAATGCTAATAGTGTTGACTTTAATAACAACCACATATCAGCAACAAAATCACAACATCCAATAGTACATACGTGGAATACACATTTTTTTAGTAATTATGTATGAATCTGTGTGTAATCAAAAGTGTATATATATAATATATATACATATATATATATATATATATATATATATATATATATATATATATATATATATATATATATATATATATATATATATATATATATTTGTGTGTGTGTATTAATACACACATATGATTGGAAAATGAATATGCCCATATGAATGTACCGATATATGTATGCATATATATATACATGTACATAGAGGCAAATATATATATATGTGTGTGTGTGTACACAATTGATATATTGTTAAATACAATTTGATTCCTATTTTGTTTGTATTCATTTGTATATCGAATGTATACATAATTTTATGGCATATGATATATATAAATATATATTAACATATATATACATATACATATATATGTGTGTGTGTGTGTTGATATACATATATATATATATATATATATATATATGTATGTATGTATATGTAAATATATGTTATATATTTAAATGTGGCTTTATGTTATGAGGTTGATTATCATTAACAATGCTTAGAGGCTAATTTATTTCTAAATCATAGGCCTTGTGTGTAAATTATCTTTGACTTAGTAAACTATAAACTACCTTGTCATTGGGTAAAGATCAACAATAGTTAAATACATACAAAGATATGTTACAACAGGTCGATGAACTAGTCAATTGATTTATGAAATGAATCAACTCATCTTGGACTAAGTCAACATAATTTATGTGTTACACTTTCGTTATTGACTGATTCCAATATGTATTTAATCATGCCAACTATAGGAGATATCCATTTCCTTTGGCGCCACCTTATGAATCCTATTTGTTGTAGATGTTCATTGTGAAGGCAATTTGATTTACACCTTTTTCATCATGTGTCAATTGAAATGGTCTTATACTATTTTCAACAATGAGGTTGACCTATAGCTTTGTTTTTCTAAGTATGCTCTTATTTGTGTGCCACCTTTTAGCTGAGTGGATCTTTATGAGTGGAGTTTGCTGTCAAAACTCATGCCTTTTTTGTAGGCTGAGTGGTCTCCAATATAATGTATAAATAGTGAGCATGATCTCTCATTTAAGATGCATCTCTATACACTTTTGATGTGCATTTTAGACACATTCCTTATACATTATTATCTCCTTAATTCTACTATATATTGAGAGATCTTTGAGTATAGGTGAGTATTTTATCATATTGAGAGAAGTGTATTATTAACTTGACAGATAGAGGTTATTGTGGCTTGTGTTGGTAGATCAAAGCTAAGCTATTTTTTCCAATCAATTGAACAAGCATATTACAGGCATGAGGATATTCTTCCTTGATTTGTCCTTACTTATGAATGATTTTTTGAAGAGTGTTTTATGTAGTCTATTGTGAATGCTTGCATTTAGGGAAAAATAGTATTTTATTTTAAAGGAATTAGAAGCTGCTATACTATTTTGTGAAGAATTTGTAATTACTACATAATAGGAGGAATTTGTTTGTCATAGATATTAATATACTAGATATGATTAAACAAGGGCAGCTTAAGAGTTACTCATAGCTAAGTTATTTAACTAAACTAAATAGCTAGTGGGTTACTCCTGGGAATTTTGTCCATTGAAGGGAGGGAATTTGTACATTTGCTTTATGATTAGAAATACCCTAGAGTTTGTATAAAAGGTGATAGGTTAATTTTGGAATAAGAGATTACCATGGGAAGGGTTACCTATACATAGTTTATAAAGGCCTTAAGTAAAAATGAGCTTAAGTAGTGTAAGTGAATGTTGACCTTCACTTAAAGTGTTGAGTGAGAAATTTTTTTCCATAGTAATGCGATTTCCTTTTTCTCCATTGTCAGTTCATCATGTCCATGTAGTACATGCTAGTTGCAGATTGTAGGGAACAACACTAAGCTCAGTGTGGTTTGTCATATGGGGTTACCCAGCCAAGATCTTCGTCGAAGGGTATGGCCATCTATCTATGATAGATGTGCAGGGGACTGCATATGAGTCTATAGTTGGTGGAAAAATGCTTGAGTGATGCTTCTCTCCTCAGAAGGTGACATAAGACCAATATTTTGAAAGGCAGATCCTAGACCATCTATAACTAATGCTCTGAAGCTCAGTTGAGCTATGCATGAAATTTTGTACATTCTTGGAATATTGTAATTTGTGAAATTACTATATCAAAATAGAATCCTTGTTGTATTTTGTTATGGCATCTTTGTTCATATATTCTCAATAAATAAAATATTTTTTTTATTGCAATGGCTTATTACATAGTTTATTTACTAGTAAAGTGAATTAGGAAAATTTACTTCAGTGAAGGGTTGGCATGTTACAGAGGTCTTCATGGAAAACTTGAAGAAGAAGTGGTAAAGAAGGTATTGAACTCTTATAAATCTCACAGTCACAAAGTTTATGCTTTTAAGCTCGAGATCTAAGAAATATTCCAGAGATCAGTTGTATGGTGCTTTATCTACTTTTGAAATGAGAGAATTTGGTCCAAGTAATTCCAAATTTGAGGCTAATTTTAAGGCTAGCAAATTAGAAAAGACTGAGGAATTCTATCAAGAAGATCGTGATGATGTAGAAGAATTTTTTTTGAGGAAAATGAAAAAAGGTACTAGTAAATATAGAGGTAAATTACCTTCAAATGTTTTAGTTGTGCTAAAATAGGTCATAATGCTTCAAGATGTCCAAACGAAGCTTTAAATGAGAAGAACAAGGAAAACAAAGTAAAGTAGTTAACAAAATTTATTATGTTAGAGAAAATGCTAGTATATTTGATGATGAATCTAACTATGGGGATGATGAGGATATTGAATGCCTGTTCATGTGTATAAAATTTGAATCTAATACTACTAAATTTGAGAGATGTGTGAAGAAAAGTGCTTTGAAAGCAAGTCATAATGCTATGGTGACTGCTTTTCATGCTAGAGAGGAGAAGAATTGTTGGATTATTGACAATGGATGCTCAAATCATATGACTGGTGACAAGAGTAAGTTTGTTAAACTTGATAAATATGAAGGAGGTCTAGTTAAGTTTGGTGATGATACATCTACTAAGATATGTGGAAAGGGTTCAATTAGTTTTTATGGCAAGCATAATACAAATGATGTTCTTTATGTTAAGGGTTTGAGACATAACCTCTTAAGTGTTGGAAAAATGTGTAGCAAAGGCTATAATCTAATGTTTTAGGATGATGGATGTGAGATAAAAAAAAGTTTCCAAAAGTGTGGTTGTTGTTGGAAGAAGGGAAAATGGAAATTTTTATCAACTTAAAGGTGTTGATGGTCATTAATTTATGACTCAGATTAATGAAATTTGGCTATGGCATAGAAGGATTCCTACTACCAAATATTTCAGAGTGTTTGGGAGCAAGTCCTATATCAAAAGAGATGAAGAAAAATTAAGAAAGTTTAATACAAGATCTAATGAAGGTATCTTCCTTGGATATTCTACAAGAAGCAAAGCTTACCAGTGCTACAACAAAAGGCTGAAAAAGATTGTTGAGAGTGCAAGTGTCAAAGTGGATGAAGACTTATAGAAGAACTCAGTGGTGATAGATGGATATGAATCAAATGAATCCTCTTGTACATAAAATTACAAAGATGAAGGTAAGGAAAAAGAAGATTGAAGAGGAATAAGCTTCAAAAAGGATCCCTAAGACACCTAAGTATGTGCAGAAGAATCATTTTGAAGATTAGATCATTGGTGACAAAAAAAAAGGTGTTTTGACAAGGATAAAAGCTGCTATGGATAAAGAATAGGTAAATCTATGTTTACTTTCTAAAGTTGAACCTAAAACAATGATTGAAGCATGTAATGATGAGTATTGGATGAATTCTATGGAAGAACTAATGTAGATTTAGAAAAATTAGACTTGGGAACTTTTCCCAAGACCAACAAACAAGAATCTAATTGGAACCAAGTTGGTATTCCAGAACAAACCAAATGAGAATGGAGAAGGGGTAAGAAACAATAAAAGGCTTGTGTATAAAGGTTACTCACAAGTAGAAGGAATAGATTTTGAGGAGACATTTACTCTAGTGGAAAGAATGGAAGCTATCTGGATGTTTTTGTCTTTTAAAACACATAAGGATTTCAAAGTATATCAAATGGATGTGAAGTTTGAGTTCTTGAATGGTGAGTTGGAAGAAGTATACATTGAAAAACCAAAAGGATTTCAGTTTCCAAAAAAACCATAAATGGTCTATAAATTGAAGAAGGAACTTTATGGATTGAAGCAATTTCCCATAGCTCAATATGAAAGGTTGGATAGGTACTTGATACAACACGGATTCAATAAAGGTACCACAAATAGTAATCTTTATTTCAAAGTTGAAAAAGATCAAATATTGATTGTGGTTGTGTATGTTGATGATATAATTTTTAGAGGAAATCAAGCTATGTGTAAGATTTTTATAGAAGAGATGCAAAAAGAATTTGAGATGTCTATGTTTGGGGAGATGAATTTCTTCCTTGGACTTCAAATTAATTAGATAGAGAAAGGTATATTCATTTCATAATCAAAGTATGGCAAGAAAATGTTGAAGAATTTTGGAATGGAAGATTCTAAACTAGTATGTACTCCTATGGTTATTGGTTGCAAGCTAAGAATGATGAATCTCCTAAGGTTGATTGGAGAAAATATGGATCAATGATTGGAGGACTGCTATATCTAACTCTTACTAGACCAAATATCATGCATGTAGTTTATCTTATGGATAGATTTCAAGAAGATTCTAGAGAGTCACATGTTGCAGCAAAAAAGAGGATATTTAAATACTTGAAGGGCACTCTGAAACATGGCTTGTGGTATCCAAAGGATACTATTTTTATCTAAGTGCTTATACAGATGCAGATTGGTAGGCTATTTGGACGATAAGAAAAGAAAAAGTGGAGGTGGATTCTTTCTTGGATGCAAATTGGTGTCTTGGCTAAGCAAGAAGCATGATTCAATGTCTTTATCTACTATAAAGGTAGAATATATTGCAGTAACATATTGTTGCACACAATTGTTATGGATGAGGAAAAATTTGAACGATATTAGATTTGTATTTGATGAACCAATTTCTATCTTTTGTGATAATACAAGTGTTATTTGGTTGAAAACTATGTCACTCGCAACAACAGTACAGATAAAATCCTTACAGGAAAATTGTGAAGAACCTATCTTTACTTGAAAGACTAAACCAAGACAACCTAAGGGGGTATGTGTTATAGGAAAAGGTTGAATTAGCTTAATCCCAAGGCTCTAGTAGTCAGGTCTTGACCATACTAGGTTCACTCTAGGGTATGATGTGATATTATTGTTAATCTAAAGGGGTCTATGGTTATTCAGAATTTCATTTGGTATCATAAGCATTCAGTACTAGATTTCTAATTCAATCATAAAATAATATCATGAAATCAAAATATTTACAATAATATTTCATGAACATCAACAATTTTGCTATCACTTAAGTATATTTAGCTTTAAGCATTTAGCAATTTCATAGCAAATAATAGATTATCAATAAATTTTCATCCATTCATCTATTTTTTGGAACATTTTCAAGAATTTAAACATCTAATCTAAAATAAAGCATAAAAATACTAAAAATTAAAATTTCTCCCAGTTATTCTCCATGCATGCCCCAAGAGTTAATCAAATCAAAGAACATCACTTTATACTTCTCTAGAGTCTTCACAACTACATATAAAATAGTGCAAGATTTTAAAGAAGAGGGTTTTAGTTTGGACACCGAGTAGGTTTTACATTTACCCTTAAATGACACAACAAGTAATCTTGTTCAACTGAACTAACAAAACTAGCTATAAAAATACATGAGATAGGTAGCTATCAAATTGGCTTCGATATTGATTAAATTCTATATGCATACAAGTTTTAGTCCAAAATGATTTAGAAAATACGAAAAAGGAACAAAACTTAGAGAAGTTTTGGCTCTTCTGACATCCACAAATTTTGAACTTAACTTAAAAAGAAATATCCCCTAGCCTTTTATATAAGTAAGGCGCAGGTAGGATACGACAAATGCATGAGAGGAAATCCAAGGGGAAAATCTCGTCAAGGCACGTGGAATGTGGTGAATACTAAGAGAATTACAAACAAATTCAACAAAGGTCAACCTTCATCTGAACATTGAAGTCCTTCGAGTTTTTCATCTTCTTATTATCAATGCTTCTCCTTGGGACCAAACAAATCCGCATAAACAAAATGTAGGAAATTCCCATACATATAGAATGATCAAGTGGAATTCCTATTCCTACATTCAGGTTCAATGTTTATTTGAACATTCCAGGAATAAGTAATCCTCAGAATGAATAAACTTCTTTGTTGCATGCTTAAACTCTAGGGTCCCGATTTCCTAGTATTCGGTGTATCTTTACAATGAACTTTATTTCTACATGAGCTTCCAAAGCATATCATTGAACCTGGTAACACCATTGGATCTGCTTGCAACTTTAATTTTCCTTACTGTCCACACCCAAACTCTACATCGCAATCTACTTCTCTTGCAATCAGAAATTCCACTCATTAAATCCCTTTTAAAAAATTTCTTTATAAAAAATCTCATGTAAATAAAACAATCATTAAATTTTTATCCTATAAATCCATCATAAATAAAATGCTCTCTAAAAAATTACAAATTCTTGTGCAGTTATCTTTTATATATTGGGTTACCAGAATATCGGACTTCTTGGATAGCCTTAAAAATTTTAAACTTTACTTAGCATCGTTACCCAGTACCTGGAACCCAGTATTCAGCTTTACCCATGATATCCCCGAACTTTGATTTTATCGGAACTTCCATCTTCCCTTGACCTTGACTATCACACCATAACACTTTGCTCAACACTTATATTGACTTTTTCCTTTCTAACACTCTTGGTTAATGTTCTCCAATACTTGGAACACTTTGTTTTATGAAGTATTCTTTTATTTAAAGATTTCTCTTTGCTCTTCAATTCTGGTGATCTTTCCAACTAGCCAACACCTACCATAAGCATTATTTTTCACTTGGGTTTCCCAAGTCATACAGTTTTGGGGCATGTTGTGAGACCACACAACACTATTAAAATTTCAAAGAATCTAGTGATGCACTCAAGGACAAAACATATCTCAATCTGGTATCACTTTTTGAGAGAGAAGGTTGCAGAGAATGAAGTGAAGCTTGAGTATGTGCCTATAAAAGATCAGGTTGTTGATATATTTAATAAGGATCCTCCCAAGGATAATTTTTAGTATCTCTAGGAGAAGTTAGGGGTTATTACCCCTCCTTCCTTGAACTAGATGCATAAGGATATGCATTAGTCCAGTGGATTTCAAGATTCATTCTTTGTTCTAGACTGATGTTGGAGGCTACCTCCTAGGGGAGTAGGTAGTGGCATTATTGGTTGTTGCAGTCATAGGGAGTGAGTACTAGTGTTGGTTTTTGTTTTCCTTTGCCAAATATGTCAAAGTATATGTGTGATGGGTTGTGTACTACCAAGGGGGAGTATGTAGAGTAGTAAAAAGAGAAAGTATGTATGTTTGATGTCAAAGGGGTAAATAGATGCATATATGTTGCCCTTTTCCATTGATGTCAAAGGGTGAGAGAGGATTGTGAAAAAGTATCAATTAAGAAAGGGGGAGAGAGGAAGTAATTTGAAAAGGACTAGTTAAGCATTATGTTGGTGATCAGATTTGTTATGCTTGTTGTTGATGGTGTTTATTTATGTTGTCATTAGTTGCCACTACCGATGTCAACCTCTAGTGTTGCTTTGATAGGCTTCTATTTGTGGATGTTTTTTGGTTTAGTTTTTGTGTTGTAGTTAGTTTAATGGTGATGAGGAAGTGTTGAATATTATTATAATATGTTTTTGGTGCTTGGTTTCCAAGTTCTTTTGAGAAAAAATAAATAAAAGAGGAAATAGTGTGTTGAAGAGGTGTTCTAGTGTACAAAGTGGTGTTCTGGTTTTTGCTCCACATTTATTCTATGTTTGTGTGGTTCAAATATGTTGATCAGAGGTGTTAATAGGTATTAATATATAATTTCTTGGTCTGGATCATTATGCAGAAGAATTTTTGTTCACTAGTGTGTGAAGTGTGTTGCAATATTGTTTGGGAGAAATGGTTTTTCTCTGCATTTCTCCACAATTTGGTTTCTTTTCTTATGGTTCAAGAAGTGTGTTGATAAGGTTCATATCTACTTTCAATTGAAATTTTCCTTCTTTGGTGCTATGTGCAAGTTGATTTCTTGAGTTATAGTGTATGGAAGGTTGTTTGAGGGTATTGGGAATGTACATTCTTCAAAAGAAAGTTGTTGGGAAGGAATTTGTTAGATTTTAGGGTGTTTGTAGAATATTCCAAATTGTGTTCAAGTGTTTTGTATGGTCTGTGAGCCATCTTTGGATATGAGGAAGTGTGTACTTAAATGGTAATGGTGTTTACACAGGTTCGATCAACCTTGGATGTTTACACTAATTGCATGGATTTGCTTTGGTGATTGTGGAAGTGTGGCATGGCATGTGTATGTATGATTTGGGTCCAAGTTAAGACGTGGTGTGAACCACCTTCATTCCTTTCCACCGTAGGAATGTCTTGGTACTGACCTAATTTTAATTTTCATGGTTGAGGTCCATAGTCAACCTTGGAGATTTTTTTCAATGTTGAAGAAGGTATAAATAAGTGTTGTGTTGATGGAGGATTATGTAGAGAGTGTGTGATGCGATTTGCAGAGTTGTGAAGTGCAATGTGAGATTTAATGAGTTAGAACACTAAAAGTAGTGAGAAGAAGGTGTCTACAATATTTAGAGAGGTTGTGAATGTGTTGGTGATGTTGTGGTGGATCTTTTTGTTGCATTGAGATAGATTTATCACTGTAATATTCTTCTTTCTTCTTTTCTATAAACTAGCAATGAGCCATTAGTAGTGAGCCCTATTTTCTTTTGGGTAGTGATCCCTCTTACAATAAGCCTTTTTGTATTCGGTGTTGCAATTACTTTATATTGTGAGCTAATCCTCACTGTGGTTTTTCCCTTGGATTTTCCACGTAAATCTAGTGTTCTATTGCGCATTGTGTTGATGCATTTTAGTTTTTGTTATTTTCTTTCATGTTAAATAATTCTAACAGATTAAGGGTTAATTAACTTGGTGTGGATTTAAATGTTTATGAGGGTTTTGATATTTTAATTTACAACTAATTCACCCACCCTCTCACTTGTCTTGTGCATTCAACAAATATTACCTTTGATGAATATTTTTAGGAGGAATCAATTAGTTCTTCATTATGTTTCACAATTTGGAAAATATGGTTAAGCAATTATTCATGCTCTAGAAAAATTAGGATGAGATAAAAGAGTATATTATTGAATAAGTAAAATTCAACAACAAGACTATTAAGAACTTGACCACTAGTCTCTTTATTCTTTAATTTGAATTATACAAGCAAAAATTGAAGGCTACAAATGAAGGGCTTACCACTAGAACTAGAGAAAATTCCTCAATATGCTAACATGGAATCTGTAAGGAAAATTAGATGCAGAAAACAATTATCCTAATGTCAATACCTTAGGAAAGAATGCAGATACACTTTAAAATTTACAATTACAGTCCAACTAAGATGCACTATGAAGTAGATAATAGAAAAAAAGTATTTGAAAATCACACATGAACACCAGATATACGTGGGAAAACCCTTACGGGAGAAAAACCCACCACACCAAGAGAAATCACTTTGTATTACAGTAATAGAAATTACATACAAATGCTAGACTTATCTTTCTGGTGTCATTATATAGCAGCATTCACCATGAACATTCTTCGAACAGAAACTTTTAAGTTACAACCTTTATAGATTAGAATACATTCACTGATCAACAACAACCTATTGAATCAACCAACGAACAATTCGATAATCTAACCGATCACAAAATCCAATATTTGAATATATCCATGGCATTCCCTGTCTGTCGAACTTCCTCACAGAACCATCACAACTAATTGTCTTCCAACAGTTCAGATTCGGCTTCTCCTATTGGTCCATGAAACTCCACATAGGATGGTCAAACGGTCAACAAAATTCACATTGTATTAGCATATCAGCGAGACACTAACAGTGTCTCACTGATGCCGCATATCCTTCATACTGATGCCGCCAAGAGTTACCGATATCGCCAAGATGTTCTATCGAGCTTCATGAGTTACACCAAGTCACCAAACAGTCACTTAGACCTATCACTTTTTCCAGGAGATCATAGCGAGTCACCAAAGGTTATACCGAAGTCCCCAGACATACTAAGCGCCAAGTAGAAGTCAGAAAGCCTCACATCTTTCTCTAAGAGTTCATACCGAGACATAAAGGTTACCCTAAAGTGTTCATCCATCGCCAAGACATTGCCCTTTACGAAGATTTTACTTCGAGATCTCTAAGCTATTTCGAAGAATCTTCATCATCGACAAGACTCACCAAAGTTGTTGGGACTTCTTACCGTAACCACCATGTTACATCAATAACTCCCGAGTGTGTCCTTGTCGGCAAGAATTTCAACTATGACTAAGACCTCACACTAGAATCTTTAAATTACACCAACACAGTGAAAACATTTAGCAAGACAGAAGCTAGGTCACAATGATAGACTCCACAGTGAAAACGTTTAGTAAGACAGAAGCTAGGTCACAATGACCTATTCAAAATAGAATGTATCAAACTGCTAGTCGGCCAGACAATGAAGACATCACACCGACTTGGCTCTAATGGAGGTTTCAACCTATATTTTTTGAGGCACATATTTCCAAAATCTCCCACTTGACAAAGATCATACAAGAACCTCTAGAGCACAACATAATTTACTAAAAATCATGGGCACTAAGGCCCATTGAATTGGCACACTACCTGAACTTGTTTGTACTCACTGACTTCATCAATGCATCTACAACATTCTCCAGAGTATGAACCTTTTCCAAACTGACCTTTCCATCCTCCACCATATCTCATACAAAGTGGTACTATACATCAATATGTTTTGTCCTGGCATGGAAAGTAGGATTCTTTTCTAGAAAAATTGCACTCTGACTGTCACATAAAATAGTTATTTCCCCTACATCAAAACCAATGTTAGAACACAAATGTTTCAACCAAAATTCTTCTTTACAAGCATGAGTAGCTGCCATGTATTTAGCATTCATAGTGGACAAAGCAACTACAGCCTGTCGCTTGCTCATCCAACTCACTGCACCACCATTCATCATGAAAATGTATCCACTATTGGATCTCCTACTGTCAATGTCCCCTGCCCAATTAGAATCTACATATCCACGAATGCTGAGAGTCCTCTGTGATTCAACTAAATTCCCATGGTAACACAATGCAAAATCTGAAGTGCCCTTCAAATATTTGAAAACTCTTTTCACAGCATCCCAATGCGTTCTTCTTGGATTAGCCATAAATCGACTAAGTACTCCCACTGCTTGGGCAATGTCTAGCCTTGTATAGACCATTGCATACATGAGACTGCCAACCACACTAGCATAGGGTACACTGGTCATGTCCTCCATCTCAGTAGGAGATTTTGGATAGTCCTCAACAAATAGCTTCCATTCCCTGCATGATTGGAACCACTAGCTGTTTGCAATCATTCATACAAAATCTCTCAAGAACAATCATGACATACTTACTTTGACTGAGCCAAAGCTTTCTATTCTTCCTATCCCTGGTTATCTCCATCCCCAGAATATACCTTGTTGCACCAAGATCCTTCATTTCGAACTTAGCAGACAACTAAGACTTAAGATCAAAAATCATTAGCTGGCTATTTCCTATGAACAACATATCATCAACATAAAGAGAAATAACAAGAACTTCATCAACTTTAGCTTTATAATAAACACAGTGATCAGATTTTGATCTCACAAATCCCAAAGACAATACAAATGTATCAAGATTTTGGTGCTACATTCTAGGTGACTACTTTAAACCATATAGAGACTTCTTTAATTTGCATACCAATTTTTCTTTACCTTTCTCAACACAGTGCTCAGGCTGGGACATATAGATTTCTTCTTCAAGATCACCATGAATAAATGTTGTCTTCACATCCATCTATTCTACCTCTAAGTCATATGTTGCTGCAAGTAACAAAAGAAATATAATAGATTTTAGCTTTGCTATAGGAGAAAACATTTCCCCATAATCAATTCCCTCGACCTGGGAATAACCCTTTGCAACCAGTCTTGCCTTATACTTTTCTACACTGCCATCCAAACCAATCTTTTTCTTAAATACCCATTTGCAGCCCACAGGTTTTTTGCCTTCAGGCAAGGGCACCAAACTCCAAGTTTTATTTTTCTCTAATGATGCCATCTCTTCGTTCATGGCTTCCAACCAAGAGTCTGAATCAAACATTCTAAATACCTCTTTTATAGTCCTACACTCATCAGTGCTAGAAATCAAAGCATAGGAACAAGTAGAATCAATCAATGAGAACCCATACCTATCTGGTTGTTTTCTTTCTCGGGTTGAGCTCCTCAATGGCTGAGGCTGAGGTTTTTCTTCTTCTTCCAAACTTTTAGAACTGCTCAAGCTCTCCTCAGTTTCAGGTACATTTTGAATTTTCAATTCCTCTCTCTGGTGTAGGAGGAATTAATGATACATCCTTATTGTTATCTGACTTTGTCTCTGACTACAAATCCAAAGTGGAAGGTTTCAACTCATGAAATATTACACTTCTGTTGTATACAACCTTCTCTGTATCAGGATTCCAAAGCTTGTATCCTCTTATGACAGCGCTATAGCTAATAAAAATACATTTGACAACCTTGTTCTCCAATTTAGATCTTTTCACATCCGGTGCATGAGCATATGCCTCACAGCCAAAAATAGGAACATGTCTAAGTGAGGGCTTCTTACTAGACCACGCTTCCAAAGGTGTTTTCTCAACAAGAGAAAAATTTGGAGAATGATTAATTAGATAACATGCAGTAGATACAGCCTTAGCCCAGAACTTCTCCTCCAAGCTAGCACTACTAAGCATACTTTGTGCTCTCTCCATCACTGTCCTATTGAACCTTTATGCAACTCCATTCTGCTATGCAGTATAAGGTGTAGTCTTATGTCTTTTGATTCCATGGTCTTTACAGTTTCTTTCAAATTCATTAGAACAAAATTCATCGCCATTATCATTCCTTAAGCATTTTATTTTTCTACCAGTCTAATTTTCAACAAGGTTCCGAAATTCCTTAAATCGATTGAACACTTCTTATTTACTTTTCAAAAAATAAACGAATGCTCTTCTTGAATAATCATCAATGAATGAAACATAGTATCTTGACTTAGACAAAGAAGGAACATCCACTAGACCAAATACATCCGAATGAATATAGTCTAACAAACCAGAAGATTTATGAGGACTGGAATAAAATGAAACATAGTGTTCCTTCCATATATACAGTGTTCACATAATTCAAATTAGAGATTACAATCTTCAAGCCCCTCAACCAGGTTTTTGTTCTTTAAGGTTTTTAAAATTTTTTCTCCTATGTGGCCTAACCTATGATGCCAGAGCATAGTCTTCTCTATTGGAAGTTTTACTTCCATATATTTTACATAATTAGGGATATTTCCCTCTTTACCTCCATGAGCAGCTTTCAGTGACTTTACAAAGACACTGTTACATTGAACAACCTATGCATCCAGCTTGTACAGGGTACCAATTCGAGCACCTCTAGCTAGCACCATTGAACCTCTAGTCATCTTGCAACCATTTCTAGAGAATGTAACTTGTACTCCAATATCATTCAACATACTTACAAAAAGTAAGTTTCAAGCCAAACATGGTATATGCATTATGTTATTGATTCCATTCACTCTGCCATCAGGGAATTGTATTCTGACTCTTCCATGGCCAACAATCTCTAAAGATGAATCACTTGCTAAGTACACCATTCCACCATCATATTCTTCATACTTTGTGAACCACTCTCTATGAGATGTCATGTGGAAAGATGCTCCAGAATCAATCAGCCATACATCATCTGATGCTTGTGTAGCCAAAGCAGCAATGAAGGTGTCACCATCACTATGATAAGAACCATTATCAGAAGAGCCCTTCTTCTTCTTTTTCTCCTCTTTACAATCCTTTTGGACATGACTAGGTTGCCCATAGTTCCAGTACTTCACCTTGGACTTCTTGCTAGGAGACTTTGATCTCCCCTCTGATTTCAATTTGGATTTCCTGACCTTCCTTTGACAACAAGAGCCTCCTTCGCCATCTCAGAAGACTTCCTTCTCATTTCTTTTGACAACAAAGAACCAACAATATCTTCCATTTTGAAACTGGATGTTGTACTCCCAATAGCCATCACTAGATGATCCCACAAGTCTGGAAAAGAACATAATAGTAGCATGCAATGGTCCTCTTCTTTAGTCTTCACTCCAACAGATGTTAACTGAGCAAGAAGCATGTTAAATGCATTCAAATGATCAGCTATAGACCCTCCTTCCTGCATTCGCAAAGAGTAAAGTTTCTTCCTTAGGAATAGTTTATTCACCAAGGGCTTCCCCTGATAAATAGATGCCAGTCTCTTCCACAAGATGCAATCTTCTCTTCATGCACATTGAGAAGAACTGAGTCTACCAAGTAGAGCCTTATCAGCCCCTTAAACTTCCAATCTACAAGGTCCCAATCTTCTTGCTTCATGCATGTAGGTTTCACTCCAGCCACAACAATCCAAAGATCACGGTCAACAAGAAGATCCTCCATCTTGAGTTTCCACAACTCAAAGTTACTGCCATTGAATTTCTCTATTTCAATCTTTCTAGATGTACTGGCCATCTTAATCTATAATTAGAAATTGACAAAATCTACAAGACTCCCACTGAATAGAATTGACACAAAAAACTCAACGTACCCACAAAGATAACACAACTAGCCAGGCTCTGATACCACTTGTAAGGAAAATTAGATGCGGAAAACAATTCTCCTAATGTCAATACCTCAGGAAAGAATGTAGATACACTTTACAATTTACAATTATAATCCAACTAAGATGCACTATGAAGTAGATAATAGAAACAAAGTATTTGAAAATCACACATGAACACTAGATATACATGGGAAAACCCTTATGGGAGAAGAACCCACCACACCAAGAGAAATCACTTTGTATTACAGTAACAAAAATTACATACAAATGCCAGACTTATCTTTCTAGTGTCATTATACAGTAGCATTCACCATGAACATTCTTCGAATAGAAACTTTCTAGTTACAACTTTTACAGATTAGAATACATTCACTAATCAACAACAATCTGTCAAATCAACCAACGAACCAATCGATAATCTAATCGATCACAAACTGTAATCTCTGAGTATATCCATGGCGTTCCCTGTCTATCGAACTTCCTCATAGAACCGTTGCAACTGATTATCTTCCAACAGTTTAGATTCAGCTTCTCCTATTGGTCCATGAGACTCCACATAGGATGGTCAAATGGTCAACAAAATTTGCATTGTATTGGCATCTCAGTGAGACACTAACAGTGTCTCGTCAATGCTGCATATCCTTCATACCGATGTCGCCGAGAGTTACCGATATCGCCAAGACATTCTATCGAGCTTCATGAGTTACATCGAGTCACCAAACAATCGCCTAGACCTATCGCTTTCGCCAGGAGATCATAGCGAGTCACCAAAGGTTATTCCGAAGTCCCCAGACATATCGAGCACCAAGTAGAAGTCAGCAAGACTCACATCTTTCAATGAGAGTTCATACCAAGACATAAAGGTTACCCTAAAGTGTTCATCCGTAGCCAAGACATTTCCCTTCACTAAGACTTTACTCTGAGATATCTAAGCTATTCCGAAGACTCTTCATCATCGACAAGACTCACCAAAAGTTGTTGGGACTTCTTACCGTAACCACTATGTTACATTGATAACTCCCAAGTGTGTCCTTGTTGGCAAGATTTTCAACTATCATTAAGATCTCACACCAGAATCTTTAAGTTACATCGACACCAGCACTCATCGCCAGGAGTCACTCTGATGAATGTTTGGATGTGTCTCCATCGGCGTGACCTTCTTTGTTCACTGGGACTTCTCACCGAGCCATTTGGGTTACCCTGATAGCCATAGGCTATCGACAAGACATTCACCATTCACTGAGATGTCTTTCTAAATCATTAGAGTTACCCCAAAGAACTCAAAGTAAACGCTATCTGCGAGACTTGGACACATCATTGGGACTCTTAGCTAACATCGTAGACTCTCCCTGACTCCCAATTGAATGGCCTATCGGCTAGAGGTCTCCCGAGTGCTAAGAGATCGTAGCGAATACACTATGTCACAGTGATAGACTCCACAGTGAAAACGTTCGGCAAGACAGAAGCTAGGTCATAGCGACCTGTTCAAAACAAAATGTATCAAACTGCTAGTTGGCTAGACAATGAAGATGTCACACTGACTTGGCTCTAATGGAGGTTTTAGTCTACATTGTTTGAGGCACATATTTCCAACAGAATCATAGATTTTGATTACAAGACTTTGGAGATTTCTTTTTGGGAGTAGGTTAATTTCATTGCCAAGGAGTGGTAAGCTTCTTTAGGTCTTAAAAATTTGAGAGATTGTAAGGGACTTATCTCTTTGGTTTTTATCCCCTTTACTGACTTGGTGCTGATTTTGTGTTATTCCTTTACTATTTTTTTTGTGTGTTGGCTCTTTGAATTTTTCTATTGTCCCACTTCTTGTGGGACTCATTTCTCTTGTCTTTTCACCATACTATTGTTCAAAGGGTTTGAGCCTTTCTAAAAGATCATTTTTATCTAATATCACAATAGTTTATGTCTAAATTTATTTTATTAGATATATGATTTTTTACTAATTTTTTTTGTGGAACATGCTAAAAAAAAATAAAAAATTAAGCCTTCTCCCCTCTCAATTTTTAGATACTTATTAAAAATTAATTTTTGAATGTGTATAGGATCAAGTCTAGAATGTACAAATATTATTTTTTCAATTTTGCTTGAGATAATAAAAAATGACACCGAAAACACTATAAATAGGTATTCAACCAAAAATAAAGACACTAACAAAAGAAATTGAAGATTAAAACCTTAATGCTTTCAATTTTTAGAAAAAATACATAGAAAGGTAATACAAAGATTGATGTCATTGTGGCAATTTTTTGAATAACATTAAAAATTGTGCAAACCTAATGGAGTGTACTCTCAACATTTACTTATTTTGGTATTTTTTTTATAAAACACATATTTGGGTGTGTGACATGTAGGTCCAACCCTTTAATTTGGATGTCCAAGGAAAATATAAAAATGAGGGTTGAAATTCCCCAATGCAATATATTATACTTATGTGTTACAAAATGCTTATATAACATGAACATAAAAAAATATGCCTATACAATTGAAAACATGAGCGAGTTGTAACACTATCACATTTAGGCTTGGTAGAGATCCAACCTTAGGTTTATCACTACAAACTAAAACATATTCATGTTATAGCATGAGAACATTTTAGTTTCCATTATGCAATTGAGTTATTGATTGTTTCAAGTCAAAGACATCTCTTTGCTACTTTTTGGCCCCATCTTTGTGCACATGTCCATATGCCAATTTTTTTATATACTATATTTTTGGGTTGGTCATACAGGAATTCATATTCATTGTGGTTGATTTGAACTTAATTTATGATTTTATTTTTTTTAAATACTTGTTTAAAAATGAAAATATACCTAAATCCTAGACCTTTCACTTGGAAAAAATAAGAAAATGAAAACAATGAATAAATAAATATGTAAAGTATAAATTATGGCAGACATGGATTGAGGATGCAGGGCTAAATAAATAGATGTATGTTCTCTTTCCACACTTGTATACATCCATTTTCAAGTTTGAAGTGGCTATCATTGTTGGAAGACAATAGTAATGTGTTTTCTCTAGAATAAATATCTATTGAGATTCAAGTGTCTAGACCAAAATTAATATTTGTTCACCCTAAAATGGATATTTATTTATATGGATAATTTTTAGCATCACTCTTTGCCCCTTTTTTGACCCCAAACCTTTTTCTTCCACCCAAGTATTTGAAATTGATAGTGGCCACTTATTATGATTCACTATATCTTGGAGGCTAATTGAGGTGGATGCTAAGAATATTGATGCTATTTTTACACATTCTTCTCTGAATAAGTTATCATAATTTATAGCCTTCAAGGGAAGATCCAAGTAATTATATGATTCATTGACCAATTAGTGAATATAAAATCTCCATTCATAAAACTATAGAATAAATATGTAAAAATTGAGTGGAATGTTGATTGAAAATAATTTTAGGACATGGATTAATACATGTTAAGTCCTTTTATCCTCAAGGATTTTATTCATGAAAAATATTTGATCTTATATGTATTGACCATAAAAATTTCCATCAAAGGTCTCTTAGCATAAAATGACTAAAATAGTAAAGAAAACATGGTGTAATATATAAGTTATACCTTATTAGATTATGAGAAAAACTAATAACCTATTGAGAAACTATGCCTGGTTGTGGTCTTCTCATCCTAAAATCTAAGATATTACATGATTCTAATACATATGTCATAATCAAATAAGATCCTTTAAAAAACATGTCTAAAGTTAATCTCTTGGGCCTCGCCATATGTTACATGGTGCTACCTTTTAAATTTGATCTTCAATTAATCTCAAACAAATATATCAAAGGAAAAGTAATTATTGATTTATCTACAAAATCATGCCTTATTTATGCACCATTAGATACATCATTTCTTAGTAAATAAATCTTACACTTTGACAACTTCTTCCCTTAGAAAATGGTTTTTAATGGTTATATATGCATGAATTATTTTTGGACACTTGAGTAATCTTACCTCTCTTGGATGACCTCATACTATTTTCCTTTTACCTTGATTTTTCATGCACTAATAATGTTACTAAATATGAGGCACTCATTTTCAAGTTATGGGTTTCTGTTTCCATCAAATTTATATCTATTGATATAGATAATAAAATATAAACTCATTGATACACACATAATAGGTGATTAGAAAGAAAAGGGAGAAAAATCATGAAAATATTGTTAGCTCTCATTTCAATTACTTGGTTCTTTTTATATACACACTATTAATGCTTTTCCATGGAAATAAAATTAGCATGTTGATGCAATGACTACTACCACTTTATTTACATATTAAAATAACACATTATCCATGATACATCTTGAATGATTTATATAAATGCAAAGTAGCTCCATGACATATGTTTATACCTATATGTGAGGGAATTCCCACCCCAATGTTCTAAGAACACCCAAATTTTTATTTATAAATTAGCTCTTAGCTATTTACTAATTGTGGGGGTTGTTACTGAAATTGCTCTAACAATGTATCAATTTGATTCCTCAATTATAATATAAATACCAATGCTCTTTAGAAGGCCCGTGAGGGCATATGTAGACACATATAAGTACAAAACTATTTGTTGGTGTGAAAAAGGTGTTCTACCTAACTATTTCACCTAGGAGGTCCTATTCACATGTTAAGTTTACTTAGGTCCTAAGAATCTTTTAGGAAGTCTTAGTTGTCATTATATATAACCTTTTTTATGTCATTTACTTCTTTTGTCCTAGTCATTTAATATTTTTTGGGTCATTTCATAGGATTAAGACACTTGCCATAATCTTGTATAATCATATCTCTCATCTTGCCTATATAATCAAGGCTACTCGTGTAAATCAATAATACATGAGGGTTGTACACTTTGCATCAATATCAACAAATCTATTATCTTTGGATACTCTCTTGTGGAAGGTTATTTGGTTTTGCAAGTGAGATTGAGCTATTAGAGTTCATTATCAACTCCTACATGGTATTAGAGCTCCTAATCTACAAACCCCTTCTAAAATCTAAGGGTGATTTAGGCATGAACTTTTGATAGGTGCACTTTGGGGCAAAAAATACCTCACCATTGAATCCAAAAGGCTCAAGAAACCTTATTTTTATATAAAATGATTGATATTTTGGCAATTGGATTTTCTTTCTAATTTTCATTAAGTTTTTGGAATAAATACATTTTTGTCCGTATGATTTATACAATTCTATGGATTTGTATCATATGTATGGTTTGTATAGTTTTGTAGAGGTTTGAGGGTACAATCGACATATTCATTCATAGAATATTCTTAGGAAAATTCACTTGTATTGGCACCCATGCCACTTCTACACAAGATCAAGTATGGCAATTGGCATAATTTTTAATTTTTTCACATTTTCAGTTTAGTTGAATTTGATGCTTTATTTAGCTTACGATTGTTAGTGCTTTCTAGGGGGTGGGGGGCTTAGAACATGTGGCATGAAAGAGTCACCACTTTGTCACAAGTGGTGCTCCACCAGCTTAGCACCCACGGGTAGCAATGGTATATTTTTTAAACCCTAAGCTACATGGTAGGTCACATGGGTGACTAGACCCCATCTCCCAGGGGGGCCAAGTTCTTACCCCTAATTCCCTAACAGGGAATTTTTTTCTAGGAGACATAAAATTATACTGTGGTATCAAAAAATTTCAAACAAGATATCATTAGAAAGCTGGTTCTGAGTACTTTGCAATGGTCCATGTATTTTTCTCAATTTTTTTGTTGGAGCATGCTATTTCCTATTGAAATCAAATGTGATTTTTTGTCCTATAAGCTCATAAATTTTGGCTAGTTCCTCCACTTTTCATGATTCTTGTAGTATTGGAAAGGTCTTTCAAAGCTCTTTTTATAGGAGTTGAAATTTATCTCTAGCCTAGGATCACCTACAAAAATAGTTACAACCTTCTACAAGTGAGTATGCACAAATATGATCTTTATTGATATTAATATCTATGAAATATGATGATGAGGTATATGAAAAAGTATACAATGATGTATCTTATATAGATAAGGTGTGATGTAGGACCATCATTAGATAACTATGTCATAATTAAATGACATGAACCAACATTAAATGGCCCTAGAACTAATATTTAATAAAATCTAAAAATCTAAAATATTATCTAAGCATTAAATATGCCTAGGACTTAAGTGAACTTAAGATGTAAATGAGACATCACTAAGTAACTAGATAGAAAATGTGCCTATTTACACCAACACCGCCGTTAAGTGCAACTTTGGGAAAAACAATTGTTATGAAAATGATGAAAGGATGTAATGATGTGTCCCAACAATTAGGAAATTTTAGGTACTCATGTACAAATACAAATGCAATCTCTCACAAATTGAGAAAAGGAGAAAAACCAAATGGGAAAAAACCCTATCTTAAAGAGAGAAATTATACAATCAAGAATGAAGGATGGATGAATACATGATGCCCACCAAGTACAACATCAATCACATATATACATTACAAATTCCCCCCATAAGAGGGAAATAATGACACCTCGTAGCCACCCATAAGGAAGTATCTCCACAACCATTAAAGAAATTTTGAAGACAATAGAGAATCCAATGCTAAAAACCATGTATTCCCTTGGGAAGAAAGAAATTCAATGCCTAATGCTAAAGAAACCTCATATCCATGATGAAGCAAGAGGGAAGAAGCCTCAAGAATGATATCTTTGAAGATGCATCAAGTGTCTTCGAAGATGTCTCAACAAAATCAAATGTGACCCCAATCAAGGAAGAAAAAAAAGGATGTGGAAACTCGAGAAACCTCCAAAGATGTATGATCAAAGAGGAGAGTGATACCCTAAAAAATGTCCTCCAAATCTATAGAAGATGAATGGAAAATCAAATATGATATATCTCATCATCATATTTCATAGATATTAATATCAATCAAGCTCATATTCTTGAACACTCTCTTGTAGAAGGTTGTAATTATTTTTACAAGTGATCATGGGGTGGAGCTAAATTTCAGCTCCTACACTTTCAAGCTATCTATACACTTTTTCTAGATTTCACCCTAGTATATTTTATTTAGATTTTTGTGTTTTCACACTCTAGTTGATTACTTGGATGTTTTAGCACTTGAAAACCTTATATTTATGTGGGATGGCTTCATTTGAGTTGATTTATATGTATTTCCAATATCTTTTTCTTTTTGGGAATTTTGAGCATTTATGAAAGCACTTTCTTATTTTTAGATGCATTGAGATAAAGTGCCACAATGTTGTACATTCTTTTGGGTATTTCATAATCTTTGTGTGTCATATTTTGTACTCACACCATATTATAAAGTATCATGGGGTGTTGTTTAGTGCCTTAGTTTTTCCATCACACCTTTTTCAAGTGAATGTCCCTCCATGTCAAGTCCTAGTGATTCTTACCTCATACATGTGTGCCTTGGTTTTCACACCCTTCTTTAATTTCAAGTACTCTCTTATGCACTTTCAGATGTTGTTTCTTCTCATTCATGCACTACATGATGACACACAATTTTAGTGAACCAATATGTAATGCCCATATTTTATTCTCTAAAACAACCTAACAATCCACTATGGCTTTACTAATTTTGCAAACAATTGTGTGATAGCAAGATGTGTATTAAAATAAATAAACAAATCACACAAAATGAAACATTAAGCTGAAGAAAAGCAAATAATTTGAATTCAAAGAAACAAATGAAGCTTCTTCAGAGCCGTTCCATCTTCCTCTATCTCCAAGGATTTTTTTGAAGTTGCTGCTCTCAGATTGTGTAAGCAAAGCTTCTCCGAATGGAAACCTGTAGAATGAGTATGCAAGATGATAATACTACTCTATCCTATATGCTGATGGAGTGAAATGCTAATACGGATATGCACATGGGCTGTGGATTATGAATGCTTCTAAAACTAAGCTATGAGCATGATTAGCCATGATATTCTATGATATGCTAAAAACTGAAATGCTATAAGACTATGTTATTGCAATTTTGGTATAGTTATCCTATTGAAAGCTTCTATGTGATTTCAAAGACTCGACAGTCCTTTTTATAGCTTTTTGTAGGAAAAATCCTGGCTGGCAAGGATCAACGGCTATGAGGTTGTCTGGTAAGTTTGAATGGTGAGAGATGGAGAAGTTGAGAAGAAGATGGAGAATATTGGGAGGTTGGAGAGAAGAATGGAAGCTTGTCTTCAACCCATAGGAACAAACTTGCACAGGAATAGAGGATTTAATTTTTCTGTTTTGGCAATTTCTTTCACGGTTGTTGAAGATAATGCAAATTAAATAAATAAATTTATTTAATTTCATTTATGTGAGTTTAATTTTTGATTTTAGAACTATAGAAGATTTAATTAAATATTTTGCATATTTAATTCTGAATAGACTTTAGAAGAAATATGGAATATTTGGAATCGAATTAGAGGAATTAATTAAATATTTGGAATATTTAATTGTGAATGGTATTTTGAATGAATGTTGAGGATTTTTAGAAGAAAAGAATATATGATCTAAATTTGAATAAAATATTCAAGTCAAGATTATATGATAAATAATATAAATAAATTGTAATGTTTATTTAATTAATTAAGAAATGGATAAGAAAAGTGATTAAATAAACTTATTTATTTAATCGAGATGAAAGAATGAATAATGTAGATCAAATTCGGAGATTTAATTAAATATTAAAAATATTTAATTAATTACCAGAGTATTGTGATGTGACCATTTTCAGGTGTATACATTTTGCCCCTTTGTGAAGTGATGTGTTTTATGCATTGCTTCAAAGAATTTTGAAATTTTCCCCAGATGCTGACTGTCAAATGTTGATAGGTATATGCCCCCTCAGATGATGAATTGATAAAATTTTGATTTTTGTAAATTTTTAGATTTTTGAAATGTTTTTTGATTTTTATGATTTTATGATTTTTGAAGATGTCGATTCATCATTCGAAAATAATGATGTGAAGAAATTGACTCGAAGAAATGTGAAATGAAAAATTGATGATCAAAATTGCCCCTGCTATGATAAAATGTGCTAAAATGCCCCAATTTTGCCATTAAATAGGTTAAAAATGTCATTTTCCATTTTAACCTAGTAAAAATTGTAAATTTTGAGCTTTGGAGAGATAATTATGGGACTTCCGATTCACCAACACCGTTTCGAGCACATCTGACGACATCAACGACTGACGCACTATGGACCTCCGGTATGTACCCCGTTAAACCTCTGCTTTTTGAAATTTTTCCATTAGAAACACGTTTATCAATGTTTTAATTGTGAAATAGTGTATTTTAGCACCCTTAATTATTTTCATAGCGCCCTTGATAATTTCCATAGCGCATTTGATTTTGTAGCACCTATAAGGCTTTTTGTAGCACCCTTGATCCTTTCCGTAGCGCCTATGATCCTATAGCACCCATGATGAGTTTTGTAGTGCCCTTGATGTGTTCTGTAGTGCTTTTGATATTATAGCACCCATGACCATTGTCATAGCGCCCATGGTTGGATGTTGTTATGATTAATAAATTTGCTCCCAAAGTTGTTGGAAAACAAATAATAGCTGATAAATTTGTTTTTAAAGTTGTTAAAAACAAATAGGATTGATAAGTTTGTTTCTAAAGTTGTTAAAAACAAACAGGATTTTGATTATTTGCTTTCATAAAAATGAAAAACAAATAGTTGATTGATATGTTTGCTTCTAAGGTTGTTAAAAAAAATCATGATTGTGATATATTTTCTTTCCATGATGATGAAGAACAAATTGTTTGATATTGATATGTTTGCTTCTAAAGTTGTGAAAAACAAACATGATTCTAATTAATTTTCTTTCCATGACGATGAAAAACAAATTGTTTGATATTGATATGTTTGCTTCTAAAGTTGTTAAAGACAAACATGATTCTAATTAATTTGCTTTCCATGATGATGAAAAACAAATTGGTTGATTGATATTCAGATTTTGATTGATGAGTTGTGATGATTTGATATTGATTTTGCTTTGTCATGATGATGTTTCAACAGGAGAGATTGGGCGTTTTGCAGTTATAGGAGACATTCCTAAGCACTTGGACATTGATTCCACAGCTGTTATAGTCAGATCAGGATCTGATTGAGGCATGTGGATTGACTTCGTTGCTTGACATGCTTGAGGTGCGCCTCAACAGAGCTTTATTAACAACACTCGCAGAGCGGTGGCATAGTGATACCAACACATTTCATTTACCGACCGAAGAGATTATAGTGACACCAGAGGACTGTACTGTATCTTGAGGATCCTAGTGATGGGCGAGATTGTGGTCTTTGATAGCCAAGAGGTTGGAGGCACTGATGCTTTGAGACAGATTTTTAGAGATGATTAGATTGCTGGATACTTCATCCCACGGGGCAAGATGACAAATTCATATCCACCCTTACCGTCTGTACTTGTAGGTTTCATTGGAGGTGTTTTGTGCCCCAGCCATAGGTCGAAGGGGTTTGCAGTCGGGTGGGGTCATGTGCTGGAGAGGAAGGTGATGAAGGGTACACAATATGCGTGGGAATCATGCATGCTTGTGCATTTATATGATGAGTTACATCATATTGTATATGGTAGAGGCCAGAGTTTTGCTATTGGTTGTTTGTTATTACAAATATGGGCATGGGAGCATTTTTCCATTATGTGACTGTTGACTCATGGATGATGACCTGTCGGTCAATCATACAGATGGGGATATAGTGATATTATTGCTCAGCCAAGACTGGGCAAACTGGATCATTGGCAGTGTCTCTTAGATGATCTTGATAAAGTATGATGGCGGCCATATGTAGATTGTGAGGCATGACTAGAAGATGCGAGGGAGATGGCTTATGTTTGTACGTCCAGATATCTTATTGGCCGTACTTCATGGATTATTGAGAGATTTCTTGTTGGATGAGTATGTTGGCAGTACAGTCAGATTCAAGGTATGCCTATGGGTTTCGCCATTTATGCACAGTGACAGCCAGAGATTGTACTGTGGGGTCCACAGATTTCTTATGAGGCAGCAGTGGCAGAGTTCACTAATTTAGGAGTTGTGATGTGGGATTACCGAGTTGATGTCCTTGATGCATGGATGACACCAGAGTATAGTTAGTATGTGTTAGAGCATCCTGCACCATGATTGTTTGATCCTAATGAGCCTGTTGCTCCAGTTGTTGTATAGAGACCACAAAGAGGCAGTCAGAGACGACAGAGAGATACAACTTCAGAGGGTGATGATTTAGAGGGAGGTGATGATGATGAAGAGAGTGGAGGTAGTGATGATGATAAGGAGGGAGATAGTGATGATGAGGAGAGTGGAGGAGGTGGTGATGGTGGTAGAGGTGTTGGGAGAGGTGGTAGAGGTGGACCGCAAATGAGACATACAGATCCATCACCTTTAGTAGATCCAGTGATGACAAGTCAGATATCCTCTTTGTAGAGTACAGTGCAGAGCTTATAGGGTCAGTTAGCACAAGCACAGACCTTGATTACATAGCTTTAGGGACAGTTGAGGACAGTTACTACTAAGAGAGATACAGCCAGATAGCGGGGTGAGCAGGCTATCGCTCTAGCAGATAGTCTACAGAGGGTAGCAGTGAGTACCTTTCCTAGTGACATGATGAGAGAGGTGACCAAAGCCACCCGGGAGGTAGAGTTCTATAGGACTAGGTATCGTGATGTGGTGCCACCTGAGCGGAGGGAGAGTTATACACAATCTCGGTCTACCCATAGTCGCTCTCGGACTACCAGCAAGGGTGTGACACAGCCATTACCTCCAGGAGGGCCATCAGGGATAGGTGGAGTAGGTCCATCAGGGGCAGGTGGGACAGGTCCCAGACCAACACCATCAAAGGATAGTACTGCCTAGTGCATTGTACATGATGTTTTTGTGATACTCTGTTTAGACATTTGTATACACCCTGAGATGATCTCATTTTTGATGATGTTATATCATGTATGATTGACATCTTTGTACATGTTGACATTCATTTTCAAGATATATGAAATGCAACGATGATTTATGATGAGATAAATGCGTCTATTTTCTATATGCATGATATTTTATGATATGATGATTTCTCAATGCTTATGATGTATATGTATGCATGATTTATGAAATGAGTGAAATCTATTGATGCATGATGATGAATGGTAGAATTTATGAATGTTTATGAATGTTTTGATTATGATGTATGCTTTGTTTTGTATGATTTTCTAATGTAAAAATGTATGAAATGATGTTTTTGTGAATGTCAAAATATACTCAGTCATGTATTCAAAAAGATATGAAACACTTAATACTTTACCAGCTTTTGGGAAAATCTATAAATGTAAAATGCATATTCTAACATGAATGCAATCTATACTAACCATGCAGAATATTCATACAATATTGCCATTCTGAGAGCTTATTTATGCTTTTTTGTATCATCATAGAGCTTTGAAATGTTGAAAGTTAATACAAGCATCAAAGGGTATGTTAGCACCAGTGATGACTTGAGTATTGCTTTCATGAATTTTGATATAGCAAGATAATACAAGCATCTAGGTATAATTAAACTGAGATGACCTGAGTATTGCTTGCATAAACAGACAAGAGTTAACCTGTTTCCCATGAAATTATGAAATGTCATCAATGATACTTGGTAGAGCATGTCTCGTGAGCAATTTGCATAGTACTAATGATTTCCTCGCAAACAACAGACAAAGAAAAATCATACTCCTTCCTTACTTTTCTAGTTCAGTACATCATTGAATTGCTCCAGAGATATGATAAAAAAATCAAACAACCATTCAAATCTTGCCTAAAATATTTCAAACATTATTCAGATTAATATCATCCAACTTTCGTTATCAACATTGATGTTTTTGTTTTGATGTTTGTTTGGATTATGTTGTTTTCATTTCAATTGGCATTGAATAAGCATGTTGTGGTTGATTTGATATGGAAATGTTTGTTGCATTTTGGAAAGTTGTCTTGTGTCTATTTGTGAGGTTCGAAAAGCTCATTGCCCCTCTCTTGTTTAGTCTATGTTGCTGCCCCCAATGTAAACACAACCAAAAGATCATGCATATGTACAAATTTCATCAAGCCATGATGAAACATAAGGATTCCTGTCATATGAGATGGATATGAGAGATATGTACAGATGATAGATATGAATGGATGATGCCGAAAGTGAATGCAAGACATAAGCTAATAGATGGAGGAACCTATTTAGATCACAAGTAGTGCCTGTTTGCCAGGTTTTCACCACTTGTTTTTTATTGCACTTTTTCAGGATGTTTTGATTTTTATGATTTTTTTAAGACTTTTTCTTATTTTTATGATTTTTTTTAGGACTTTTTCTAATTTTTATGATTTTTTTAGGACTTTTTCTGATTTTTATGATTTTTTTAGGAATTTTTATTATTTTTTTATGATTTTTTTAAACATAGAACTTCTTCAAATGAATGTTGTTGATTGGATCTTCAAACAGGTCCCCTTCTGATGTAGATAACTGATATGCACCAGAACCATACGGTGCAATGATGACAAATGGACCAGGCCAGTTTGGTTCAAATTTTCCTTTCTTTTCCCTGTCCTGTTGATTATGTGGATTTTCTCTCAAGACTAAGTCACCTACTTGAAATGTTTGTGGTTTAACTCTATGATTATAGCTATGAGACAAATTTTTGATAACCCTTCAAATGATCAGTTGCATGTTAACATCTTTCATCTAATATTTCTAACTCTTGCAGGTGAGATACTCTATAGTCTTCATCATTTATCAGTCCTTTGAGTGAGACCTAGAGTGAAGGTATTTCAACCTCTAATGGTAAGATTGCTTCTGCTCCATAGACCAAGGCATATGGAGTAGCTCCTGTTGGTGTGCGAATACTAGTTTTGCATGCCCACAAAGTTGGATTTAATTGGACATGCCAATCATGACCTGCCTCATTTACTGTCTTCTTCAAGATCTTCAAGATTTTTTTGTTTGAGGATTCCGCTTGACCATTACCTTGTGGATAGTAAGGTGTAGAAAACATGTGTTGAATGTGAAATCTTTCACAAAGTTGGTCAACATCCTGATTCTTGAAAGGCCTCCCATTATCAGTGATTATAGAATTTGGAATTCTATATCAAAAAATGATGTAATTCAGGATGAATGAAGAGATTTGTTTACCAGTCACGGTCGTCAAAGGAACAACTTCTATCCATTTTGTAAAATACTATGTAGCTATGATAATGAATTTATTCCCATTTGATGATGAAGGATGAATTTTTCCAACAAGATCTAGTCCCCACTGAGAAAAAGGCCATGTCGGGGTGAAAGGTTGCAGTTCCTGTGCAGGTGCATGAATAAGATTCCCATGGATCTGGAATTTAGAACACTTCTTGACAAAATTAAAAGAATCTTTCTCCGTGGTAGGCCAATAATATCCCATTCTAACAAGTTTCTTGGCTAAAGTTAAACCACTTGAATGAGTTCCACAAATACCACCATGAACCTCTTGTAAAGCTTTTTCAAATTCATCACATTCAAGACATCGAAGGAGCATACTATCAAGACCATGTCGGTAAAGGATGTCTACGATCAAGGTATAATGGGATGATTGGCATATGAAATTCCTTTTTTGGTTTTGAGATAAGTTCTGAGGTAAAATGTTGTCTTTCAGGTAGGTATAAGTCTTGCCATATAAAGGTGAATCAGAACTGGTTAAATGATTTATGACTTGGGTCTCAGGATTAGCATAGGCAGGAGAAAACAATTGTTCCACCAAGAATTCGTACCATTTTTTATCTTCTGACAATTGTAACAAAGAAGCAATTGTAGCCATTGCATCTGCAGCTTTATTATCAATCCTTGAGATTTGTGAAAACTTGATTGACACAAAATACTTTTTGAAATCATCCACCATATTCTTGTAAGGTAGTAACTTATCATCTTTAGTTTGATAATCATCATTGATTTGATTAATGACAAGTTGTGAATCACCGTAGACTTGTTGCTCTGTAATTCACCATTCCAAGGCTATCTTTATCCCTATGAGCAATGCCTCATATTCAGCTATGTTATTTGTGCAAGGAAACATCAACCGATATGATTTTGGAATGTTATCTCCTTCAGGTGTGATAAAAAGAATTCCTGCCCCTGAGCCTTGTTGCGTGTAGGATCCATCAAAGTATAATGTCCATGATTTCTGAATTGTTGTTGTGAAGACATCTGCATCAGGGAACTCAATATGCATTGCATTTTCTTCTTGTAAAGGTGCTTCAGCCAACTGATCTGCAATGACCTATCCTTTAATAGCTTTTCGATCTACATAGTGAATGTCAAACTCACTTAAGATCATTACCCAATTTGCAAGTCTTCTTGTTAAAGTAGCTATGCTTAGAAGGTATTTTAGTGGATCAATTTTGGTTATCAGCTTAACTGTATGAGCCAACATATAATGACACAACTTTTGAGAAGCAAACACCACTGCAAGGCAAGCTTTTTCAATGAAAGTGTAGTTTAATTCATGACTTGTTAAAGTTCTACTGATATAGTATATGGCCCTTTCTTTGCTTGTAGAATCCTCTTGTGCTAATAATGCTCCCAAGGATACTTCTATTGCTGAAATATAGAGTATGAGTGGCTTTCCTGGAATGGGTGGAATTAAAACTGGTGGGTTCATAAGATATTGCTTGATCTGATTGAATGTTGCTTCACATTTTTCTTCCCATTTGAATGGGACATTATTATGTAATAAATGTGTAAATGGTAAGCTTTTGTCTACCAGTTGAGCTATAAACCTTCTGATGGACTATAGTCATCCTTGCAATGATCGAAGCTGACTGATATTTTGTGGTGGTGGCATGTCCATTATAGCTTGTACTTTTTCTGGATCAACCTTTATGTCCTTTTCTAAAACAATGTATCCTAGGAGTTTTCCAAATGTAACGCCAAAGACACATTTCTTTGGATTGAGTCGAACATTGAACTTCTCCATTCTAGTAAAGATTTTTGACAAAATTTCTAGATGTCCTTCTCATGTGTGAGATTTGGCAAGTAAATCATCAACGTAATCTTTCATGAATGTATGCATCATATCATGAAAATTGTTGTCATTGCTCTTTGATAAGTGGCTCCTGCATTCTTTAACCCAAATGGCATTACATTCCAGCAATAGATACCCCAAGGGCATGTGAACGTTGTTTTATCTTGATCCTCTAGTGCAATCTTTATCTGGTTGTATCCTGAAAATCCATCCATTAATGAATACATTGCATGGCCAGCAGTTAAATCAACAATCATATCTATGTTTGGCAAAGGAAAGTCATCTTTTGGACAAGCTTTGTTCAAATCTTGAAATCTGTACAAACTCTAATCCTTCCATCTGGCTTTGAAATAGGTACAATATTGGAAATCCATTCTGCATAGTCAATAGTCTAAGCAAATCCAACATCTAAAATCTTTTTTAATTCCTCTTTGACTAATAATGCAACATGTGGATGATTTTTTCTAATTTTTTGCTGCACAGGTTTTGCCCCTGCGTTTATAGATAAATGATGCATTATTAGATTAGGATCTAACACTGGCATATCAGCATTTGACCAAGCAAAATTGATTTGATTCTCCTTCAAGAACTCCATGAATTTCAATACTTCTTCAACTGTTAATGATGCTGCAAGTTGCAAGATTTTTGGCTGCTGTGCGGTACTTATGTTGATTGATTTTGTGGGTTCGATCAAAATAGAAGATCTTTCATAATAATGCTTGGGAAGAGTGTCAAGTTTCTCATCCTTTAGTGCCTCAGAAAGGTTTTCACTGGCAGATTCACTCTTTATTTTTCTCTTGTTGTGATCTACCACTGCCATTTTTCAGTTTTCATCGATAGATCCATCTTTTATTTCATTTATTTTGCAGCTAAGAGACTTGACACCCTCCTTATCAAAATTGTGAGTATGGAATTCTTGGATGAAACAATTGTTTTCCTCTTTAGAGGAAAAAATGAAATTTATAATGTCCTCATCATCATGAAATGTAGGGATGTGGATAGGTGCATCATTATCCCAATCAATAAGTTATGGATGAACTAAAGGCATGGGATCATTAGGTTGGGTAAGGTCTTGGGCTGTCAAATTCATGATGTGGTTATCATCTTCATGGTAGACAAGGTCTATGATGGTATTCTCCTGTCGATTATCCATCTCTTTAAAATTTGAATCGTCCTCACTTGAGTCATGATCACTTTGTAAAACATAATCAAGTGGAGGCCTTGAACCTTCTCCTTGTATGAGAACAGGTGCATATTTGTATATGGTATCAACTTGTTTGTCTCTCCAAAATTCATCATTATAAATGGTGTCCCATTCATATTCATTAGAATCAATATCTGAACCGTCCTGCAATTGGAAAACCGATCCATAAGATTTTTGTAGAGTGACATCTGCATGGTGTTTATTTGAAACTGATTCTCTTTCATGAGTTTGTTGTGCTTGCTGTAAAACTGACTCTTTTGTATCCTTACCATATCCCAATCCAATTTTATCATTTGGATGTATTGAAATAGGTTGAATTGGCTCCACGATTCCTTCTCTTCTTTTTCCTATGGGACCATTTCCTTCATAGCCCATTTTCTACATGATAGCGTACCCCTTACCATATTGTTATGTAGGTAACTTAATGTGCAAGAGAGATTCATCTTCATCTTTGTATAGCCAACTTAGGGTGTCCCTATCTTCAGCTTCTTCCTCAGTGGTGTTGGCTTTAATGAATTTTCCATCAAACTTTGTGATTGGCACAGAAGCTTGGGATGTAGAGGTTGTTGCAATCTTTTGATTTGATAAGGTTGGCTGACCATGTGACCTCGGAGAAGGAGGTAAACTAGAAAGAGATAGCGAATATTCACCTACCCCTTTGTCTTTAAATTTTAGCTTAGTGTCAAGATTTTTTGTCAATTCTTGTAGTTGGCCTTGTAGATTGGAAGAGGAAACAACAAGAGCCTCCCTATTATGTGGCACAAAGGCATCTTGAGTTGCTCAGAGATTTGAATAAGTTTGGGTGCTATTGTAATCAGCTTGTATAGTTATTTCTTGTCCATCATACGAAAATTTGAGACATTGATGATATGTTGATGGTACTAATTGCATATCATGAATCCATGGACGACCCAAAAGTATGTTATAGGAAAGATCCTGGTCTAGACCCTGAAAAAATGTATTTTTCACAATAGGTCCCACTCTGATAGGTAGCATTATTAGTCCTTTAGAAGCTCTTTCTTCATCATCATATGCCTTAATAGTTATTTTCCTTCGTGGATCAATTTCATTTTCTGATATTCCTAAGGCATGTATTAGCTTAAAGGCACAAATGTTTAAAACAACTCCATCTATTAAGACACGTTTGATTTGATGTTTATGGATCATGACTTCAAGATAGAGCGATGAATTATGTGGATCTGTCATGGAGGCATCATCTTTATCAGAAAATGAAAGACAAGTGGGGGAAGACAAATGTCCCGCCATAGCTTGAAATTTGTTTACATCCAGATCAGTATCAACAGTTGTGTTTACAAGAGCTTCTTCTAAAATATTCTTGTGTATGGGGGATATTTTGAGAAGTTCAAGGATGGAGATTTGAGCTGATGTTTTTCTCAATTGATCAACTAGATTATAATGATTTGGAGAAGGAATAGCTGTCTTAGATGAACTTCCTTTTAAAACAACTTTTGCTTGTCCTCTCGTAGTCACATTAACCTATTGATATTCTTGTTTTCCCTTGATTTTAATAACATTAACTCACTGATCATCTACTTAGATGTGATGGATTATATTGTCTTCAACATTATGTATGCTTTTTCCTTTGGTATCTGATGTTTCCCCTTTTTGATAGTTCAGTAAAGGATCTTTGAATGCTTGATGATCATCATTGATATGATGTCCTTCAATTGTAATGGTGCCATTGTCAATTAAGTCTTGTACTAGATTTTGCAAAGCTTGACAATTATTTGTTCTATGACCTTTACATCGATGATAATTGCAATAATACAAGTCATTCCATGATGATGGTTTGGCTCATGGCTCATAATCTCTTTGTGGTGGTAAGGTGATAACCTTATTATCAAGAAGCTCCTTGAGAGCAGACTCAAGAGATTGACCCAAAGTGGTAAAATTCTGTCGATTTGAAAAGAATGGAGGTCTGGACGGATTTGATGTTTGGGTATTTCCGAGATTGTTATTGAAATTACCATGATTATCCTTGGTGTTTTGATTGGTCATGCTTTCTTGCTTGGAGTTTTGTCCTTGGTGATTGTTGTTTCCTTGTTGGTTGGTATTTGCTTGTTGATTGTTTCATGGAGCACTTGATAGGTTAAAGATAGATGGTCTTGTTCATAGGTTATTTGCATCCACTATACCATCATTGACAACATTTTTATTTCTGTTCCAAAACCTTGTTTTATCGTTGTTGCTTTGGTTGGATGTACTTGGATTATCAAGTTTTATCACTCCTCGTTTAACCAAGGCCCCTTCAATGGTGATTGCATTTTCAATCAATTTTTCAAAGTTATGAGGACAATGAAGGTTAAGCCTATAGCTTAATTCTTGATCTAGGCTATTGATGAAGATATCCATCTATTCCTTTTCAAGAATAGGATGGGAATATTGCACAAACAACCTTCTCCACCTTTGCAAAAATGTAGTGAAGGATTCTCCTATTTTTTGTTTCACTTTACAAAGATCAATCATTGTTATCTGGTGTTGGATGTTGTAGGAGTATTGTGATATAAACTAATTTATTAACTCCTCAAAGGTTTTGATGGGGGGAGTGATCTTAGAAAGCCACTCCATGGATTGTGCACCTATACTTCATGGAAATAATCGCATTAAATAGGTATCGTCATAGGAAAATTCTAGACTCATATTTTGGAAATCCCTCACATGTTCAATGTGATCAGTTTTTCCATTGTACCTATCAAATTTAGGGATTTCACAATGTTTTGGAAAAGGGATCATTTGATGATTCCTATCGAATGGATAAGGAGATATATCTTCCAAAACATACTTCTTTGTTGTGCCCCCTTGCATCTCCTTTATTTTCCCTTGTAATTCTTTTATCTGTTGAGTAAGGGCACTAAAGTCAGTAGGAGGAGTTTCAGGATTCTGTTTAATCCCTTCTATACTGAAATTGTAAGGTAACTTAGCTCCTTGATTAGCTAATGAAAGAAAATATCTTTCTTTGTTTCGTTCTAAAATCTTTTCCATAAGAGTATGGAATTGGGGATCTTGCTCTACTTCTTGAAGCTTTTCTTTTGTTAATTCATCAACATTAAATGTATCCTCTTCTTTCTCATTATGGTCACCCATTTTTCTTGTAGTGGTTTCTCCTTTGTCTTTTTCCATGTGTTTTCGAGATCTCATGAAGAAATGCATAAGCTTTGTTCCAAATTCTACTCACTTTCGATCAAAAGAATGAAATAGTGCAATTTGTGATGGATATGAAAGTCAGAATAGAATGAAAATTCTATGACTTTAAAAGATTTCTAGCCTTTAGCTTGTGTTGTTCCCTAATTGAAAGGATGAAATTCCTATTGGCAGGAATGTTAAGCAAAAGATCAAGAAGTGAAAATAATTTTGCACTTTATGAAGTTTGATCCTAGTTTCGTAAAAGCATGGATTTGTGATAAATGCCTAATGTGATTAAGTTCTCTATTGCAAAATTTGATTTGGACGAGTAGAATATTCAATTGTAGGTTGGGGAATATAACAAAAATGAATACGTTGACTATGGTTACGCCTTTGAGAAAGGGCTCTTCTTTGAAAGAAAGCTTGTGAGTACAATGGTTCTATAGCACAATCATCGGTGAAACCTCTAACACAGTCATGATATCGATGAAGAAAGGTTCTATATTTGAGTAAAACCTTTCGGCTTTGATACAAGAATCGTCTTTTCTTCAATAGTTTCTTGTAGCTAAGAGGTTTCTTTGGATTTTTGATCCTTTTGAAGATGGATTTCATAATGAAGGTTGTGGATTTCCAATCTTGTAACATGAGAGTAATCAATGTGATTGTGAATTTTGGATGATCTTTACTGAATTAATGTATTGAAAACACATCAAGCAATTTGTAGAATAGTTGATTTAAGTACTATGCTAAACATCAAGTGTATGATCAAAATGTTTTTAAAAAATTGTTTTAACAGGTTTTACACATGATAAACATTTCAAACAGACTCACTCTTAGTACTCAGATAGGTCATCATACTAATCAACAGCCCACATCTTAGAACTACGTTGACTCACATAGTCGTGTCACCCCCAAAAGGCTGCCCGTGTTTTTGTCTTTTCTAGGTGCATACTCAGAGTGATAGAAGTGGATACCGAATCCCCTGAGCAAATAGTCCTTGGAAATTATATGGTGAGTATCTTGGGGGTAGATTCTTCCCTCCCCTGCACTGTGATTATTATGATGTTCGATAACTGACTTCGGTTGGATACTACACTAGGTTCATAGTAAGGGTTTCCATTCAGTGCGGCAAATGATATACTCCCTCGACAGACCTCCCTACCTTTAGAACAAAGGCTTTGGGGATGGTTATTAATGCACACTACCGTCGAATAGGATTTTCATCAACCATCTGCATTTGATTAAAGTGGGTTGGAAAACTTGGCTTTAATTGTTCCCACTTAGGTCGTTCCCGTAGGGTGAGTACTTTTTCCCACTACGACAGGCCTTCTAAAAGGTTTGATCAAAACTTAAAATTGCATGAAATAAAGTACATGAGTTTGGCATTTTGATCACCCAATTAAGGGGAGAGCATAGGCCTATCACTATTTAAAGCAAAGCAAACAAGAGTTCAATTTTAAGCCCAAATAAAGATTTGCTATGCTAGGTGAAGATGTTGCTTCACAAAAACATGGAGTTCCTTTTTAGCGCAAAATTAAAAGTGAAGTGACTATCCTAGGATTGCTTAATTCTTTCAAAAATTTTACTGTCCGTGGTCGTGTCGGATTCAGTCAAACTATATTTAAATTATAATTTACAATTTGCAACCTTTTCAAAAGTGCGCTATAATAGACATCATGGGCACTGCAGAATGCTTTATGGGCACTGTAGGATTCTTTAAGGGCGTTGTAGAATGATTTATGGGCGCTGCAGGATGCTTCAAGGGCGCTGCAAGATTATTTAAGAGCATTGCAAAATGCTTCAAGGGTGTTGTAGAATGATTTACAGATGTTGTAGGATGCTTCAAGGGCACTACAGAATGATTTAAGGGCGCTGCAAGATACTTCAAGGGCGCTGAACTGGGTATGAATTTTGCTGAAGAGTGTTTATTGCGCTAATCCACTATTTTTTGGCCGTAACCTATCAGGAAAAACTGCAATAAAATGTTAAAATTGGGGCAAGAGCCCCACAGTGGGTGCCGAAAAATGTGTGATAGCAAGATGTGTATTAAAATAAATAAACAAATCACACAAAATGAAATATTAAACTGAAGAAAAGAAAATAATTTGAATTCAAAGAAACAAACGAAGCTTCTTCAGAGCCATTCCATCTTCCTCTATCTCCAGGGATTTGTTTGAAGTTGCTGCTCTTAGATTGTGTAAGCAAAGCTTCTCCGAATGGCAACCTGTAGAATGAGTATGCAAGATGATAATACTACTCTATCCTATATGCCGATGGAGTGAAATGCTGATACGGATATGCACAGGGGTTGCATATTATGCACAGTGCCTGTGGATTATGAATGCTTCTAAAACTAAGCTATGAGCATGATTAGCCATGATATTCTATGATATTCTAAAAACTGAAATGCTATAAGACTATGTTATTGCAATTTTGGTATAATTATCCTATTGAAAGCTTCTATGTGATTTCAAAGACCCAACAGTCCTTTTTATATCTTTTTGTAGGCAAAATCTTGGCTGGCAAGGATCAACGGCTGTGAGGTTGTCTGGTAAGTTTAAATGGTGAGAGATGGAGAAGTTGAGAAGAAGATGGAGAATGTTGGGAGGTTGGAGAGAAGAATGGAAGCCTATCTTCAACCCATGGGAACAAGCTTGCACAGGAACAGAGGAATTAATTTTTCTGTTTTGGCAATTTCTTTCACGGTTGTTGAAGATAATGCAAATTAAATAAATAAATTTATTTAATTTCATTTATGTGAGTTTAATTTTTGATTTTAGAACTATAGAAGATTTAATTAAATATTTTGCATATTTAATTCTGAATAGACTTTAGAAGAAATATGGAATATTTGGAATCGAATTAGAGGAATTAATTAAATATTTGGAATATTTAATTGTGAATGGTATTTTGAATGAATGTTGAGGATTTTTAGAAGAAAAGAATATATGATCTAAATTTGAATAAAATATTCAAGTCAAGATTATATGATAATTAATATAAATAAATCGTAATGTTTATTTAATTAATTAAGAAATGGATAAGAAAAGTGATTAAATAAACTTATTTATTTAATTGAGATGAAAGAATGAATAATATAGATCAAATTCAGAGATTTAATTAAATATTAAAAATATTTAATTAATTACCAGAGTATTGTGATGTGACCATTTTCAAGTGTATACAATAATAATTTTTTTTTTTGTACTTAAAAGACAAATAAACAATACAATTCACCACTTATAGTTATAGTAAATGATCATACTAGTTAAAAGATAGAAATGATTCAATATTTTTAGTGATATATTCTACTTACTTTGGGTCAGCTTAACATACTTCTTACATTCCATCATGTCCAAAAACTCCTCGCTCCCAATTCCTATACTTGGAAGGCCTACATAACTTGGCACACATATAATATCAAAGGTAGTTAGCACATGATTACGAAGACAAGCTATATAAATCAATGGTAGATTATAATTTTGGGAGAAAATAACAAGTCACATACAAGAATTAGAAGAAAAATCCTAGGGGCCCAACCTAATGCCTCGGGGGCTCATCACTTGATGGCCTTTCCTACATATATATTTCATAGAGGTATTGTAGTTTTCCCAACTAGACTTCAACCATCTCACCCATGGTTGGATGACAAAGGGATTTAATTTTCAAACCAAAATGATGGCTTAATCATCAACTTCAATATCAAACACTAAAACCTCTCCCCATGGTAATAATAGGGACAACAATTCAAGGTCAAGGATTGATACTAGACTCACAACGTATTTCTCAAGAATCAATTATCATTCAAAAATCCTTTACACTACTTATGTGATTAATCATTAAGTGCAAAATCAGAAACTAAAAGAAGCAAATCCATACACATAATAACAATAGATTTACATGGAAAACCCAATAAGGGAAAAACCACAGTGAGGATTAGCTCACAAAAAATTGAATACAAAGGCTCACTGCCAAAATAGGATTCACTATCTAGTAAGGGTTAACCACTCGAAGGGATCACTGCCATAGAATTACAAAATAAGACATAAGATATTTGTTATAGAGAGAAAAAAATCTCAATGCAATGGATATTTCCACTAGAATTCACTTACACACTTGTATACATGCTTGAATGATAGAGTACACCTTCATCTCACTACCCCGAGAAACTCACCACTTGAATTTCAAACTGATATGCTCAAACTCACATCACACACACACACACACACACACAATTTATCATTTATCTCACATCTATATTTCTCTTACATTCATTCAAAATTTTCTCAATCATCTTAACTTATATTATACCATCTTCAACCTTGAAACTCATCCAAAGTTAACCATACACCATTTGTATTTACAAATTCAAATTAGGTTTGTGTCAAAAAATTCTACAATGGAATTAGAATGAGGGTGACCCAAACACACACTTAATGAGGACTTAAATTGGTCCCAACATACCTCAACATGCTTCCATGAACTTCATAAGTAGTGTTTAACACAAGGTCAGCCAATACCAATGTAAAACACATAAATCAATTAAGCACACTCAACCTTAACATGATCCAATCTTTTTGGTGAATAAATTTTGCTTGAATACGACCTCATTAAACTATCCTAAGAACTACAATTCATAAGACTCAAATAGGAAGAAATCTAGAGCAACTACATTTCTCTCGGACCTCGGCCAAATACACAAAAAAGAATGGTTCACAACTAGTGAACATAACTCACATTGTACAATGATCCAAAAACCTAAAATCTAGATATAGTAGCTTCCAACAATCATGAGAAATACCTCAGGTCTTCACTAGCATAGCAACATGTTTCAGAGAAAAACCTAAAGCAAACATTGAGAACTTTTAACCTTTCTCTATTACAATTTTCTTAATATCCTCAACATATACAACTAATAACCAACATACATGTCATCAAAGACAACACCTTCATACTTGCAAAAATATCCCCCTTTGTCATTGATGGCAAGACATGATGTGAAAAACCATCAAAGACAACATAACAGCTTTGAACACACTTTCTCATGATTTTACTTTCTCCCCCTCAGTAGATAATCTTTTTCACATGATAATCTCTCCCCTTTAAACATCAATGGAAAAGAAAAAATATATTTAAAATTGTTTTCCCCTTTGAAATTAAGAATCTTGCTAGTACTTAATACTCCCCCTTAGGAGCATACCTAAACAATTTTTCAATGAAAAAATAAGATACTACCTACTCCCCCTGAGAGCTAGCCACCAAACATCAGTACAAAAATAAAGATAGATCCATAGATCCACCAGATTGATGCATCTAGTTCAACAGGGAAGGGGCAATAACCCATAACTTCTCCCAAAGATACTCAAAAGTATATTTAGGAAGAGCCTTAGTAAATATGTTTGTAATCTGATCCTTTGTAGGTACATACTCAAGTTTTAATTCATTCTCCATAAACTTCTCTCTCAAAAAGTTATACCTAATAGATATATGCTTTTTCCTTGAGTGCATCATTGGATTCTTTTAAATGTTAATTTAACTTGTATTATCATAGAAAATAGAAATGGGATCATCATACATTACTCTAATATCTTTCAATGTCTATTTCATTTACAAAACTTGTGTACAGTAAGATGTAGCAGCAATATACTCATCTTCTGCAGTGGATAAGGAAATTGAATCTTTCATTTTACTCAAACATGACACCAATTTGCAACAAAGAAAGAATGCATCACCACTTGTACTTTTTCTATCATCAACACAACCTGCCCAATCTGTAAGGAAGTTGAGGTAGCAAAACAACTTCCTACACTAATCTTGAGAGGAGAAAAATGCAAAAATTTATAGATCTTTAATAGTTAAAAAACCTCAAATAGAAATAAACACAAATATCATGCATACCACTTGTCGAACACCTCACAAGAGAATCGTGAAGGTGTAACCATTGTCTCTTTAATTTCTAGGGGCCGAAAGGCCCATAGTCTCTAAACACCATCTGAACTTCTCTATGCTCATAGGCTTAGTTAAAGAATTAAAAACATTCATCAAAGTATCTACCTTAACCAACTTCACCCTTCCATCTTCAACCATATCTCTAAAAAAATGATGTTGTACATCAATGTGCTTGGTCCTGGCATGAAATGTGAAGTTCTTGGCTAGACATATCGCACTCTAATTGGTGCAATAATTTTTTACTACAACTTATTTTGTTTCAATATCTGAACATAATCTATTAATCCAAATGGCTTCTTTACAAGCATGAGTAGTTTCCATATACTATGATTTAGTAGTGGACAAAGCAACCACAACCTATCGCTTACTCATCCAACTAATTGCACCACCAAATAAAGTAAAAACATAAGCACTGGTGGATTTTCTACTATCAACATCACCTTCCTAGTCTGAATCTACATAACCATGAATATCAAGAGAAATATCATCTTCATTCATACTACTATGATAATATAAGGAATAATTTGGGGTAACTCACAAATATTTGAAGACTCTTTTAACAGCATCCCTATAATCTCTTACTAGGATTAGACATATATCTGGAAAGAACTCCCACTGCTTGAGCAATATTTGGTCTAGTACAAACCATAGCATGCATCAAACTTCCAATTGCACATTGGTAAGGCACTATACTCATGTATTCCATCTCTAATGGAGATGTTGGACAATCTAAGATAGATAACTTTGTTCCAACTGAAACAAGAACACACAATAGTCTACAATCCTACATATCAAATAGCTATAAAATTGAGTTGACATACTTGCTTTGGCCAAGACATAGCTTTCTATTCACTCTATCTATTTTAATTTCCATCCCAATAATGTGTTAGCTACACCAAGATATTTCATTTCAAATTTAGTAGCAAGTTGAAATTTTAGTTCTAAAACCATACCTTTCCCTTTACCAATAAATAACATATCATCAACATATAATGCAATAAATACGAAACTATCACCATCAATTTTATAATAAACATAATGATTTGATTTAGAACACTCAAATCCAAAATTCAACACATATGTATCAAATTTATGGTACCACATCCTAGGACTCTATTTTAAGCCATACAAAGATTTCTTTAATTTGCAAACCAACTTACTTTTACCTTTCACCACTTAGTGCTTTGGTTGTGTCATATAAATATCCTCCTTCAAATTGCCATGAAGGAAAACATTTTTCACATCCATTTTTTCAACCTCGAAATCATAAGAAGCAACAATAGAAAGAAAAAATCTAATGGATTTTATTTTTGCAACATGAGAAAATATATCACCATAGTCAACACCCTCAACTTTAGAGTAACCCTTCACAACCAAACTTGCTTTATAATTCTCAATACCTCCATCTAAACCAATATTTTTCTTGAACACCTATTTACAACCAATAGGTTTTCATCCTTCAAGAAATGGTACAAGATCACATGTATCATTTTTTTCAAAGATGCCATTTCTTCATCCATAACAATCTTCTAGGATTCTACATCATTCATACCTAGTGCCTCTTCTAAAAATCTAGGTTCATCCATGTTAGTATTCAAAGAAAAAATGCATCTACAATCATTAGGTGAATACCTTTCAGCTGGTTGTCTATGCCTTGTAGACCTACAAACAAGCTAAGTTGGAGGTTCTTCCTCCTATTCTGAAGATCCAAAGCTAGATGACCTCTCCTCAACTTCTTGTCTATCCTTGGGCCTCGATTCGACTTTCTTAGGTGTAGAAGGAAATTGAATCACATCTTCCTATTCACTTTGTTGTGGCTACAATGTAATATAAGAAGGATTAGTTTCTCTAAAAAATAACACTTCTACTAGTATTACCCTCTGTACAACAGGATCCCAAAGCTTGCATCCTTTCACACCATAACTATATCTGATGAAGATACATTTCACAATCTTGTTCTCCAACTTTGTTCACTTCTCCTTTGGCACATGTGCATATTCCTCACAACCAAGAACTCTAAGATTTATTAATGAAGGCTTGCGACCTGACCATGCCTCTATAGGCATCTTATCAACAAGAGCTGATGTTGGAGACTTGTTAATCAAGTAACAAATAATGACAATAGCTTCAAACCAAAACCTTTGTTATAGGCTAACACCACTCAACATACTCCAAGCCTTCTCCATCAGTGTCTCATTCATTCTTTTTGAAACTCTATTCTTTTGTGGAGAATATAGGGATTTCTTCTATCTATGAATACCATAATCTTTACGGAATCTATCAAAATCATTATAGAAAAATTCATTGTCATTATCAATCCTCAAACATTTTTTTTTCCAATTTGCAACAAAACCATTGCTTTAAATTCTTTAAATCAATTGAAAACTTCATATTTACCATTTACAAAATATACCCATATCCTTCTACTATAATCATCAATAAATGAAACATAATATGTGGGCTTACCAATTGAAGGAACATCTACAAGACCAAATACATCAAAATGAATAAGATCCAATACACCACAAAATTTATGAGAACTCGAGTAAAACTGAACGTGGTTTTATTTTCCATAAATGTAATGCTCACAGAAATCAAATTCAAGATTACAATTAGACAAACCTTCAACAAGGTTTTTATTTTTCAAGGTCCTTAGACCCTTTTCTAGTCCAATGTGGCCAAGTCTTTGGTGCCATAACATAGTTTTCTCTACAAGTAACTTTGTCTTGAGTAGAAGAAAGAACACCCTTGGGTACCCAAAATACATGACCATCTGTTGAAGGTGAAACCCTCACTTCTTCTACAAAATTTATTTTCACAAAAGTACTATTACACTCAATAGTGCATGCATCAAGTTTATACAATGTCCCATATTTGACACCTCTAGCAATCACCATAACACCTCTAACCATCTTGCATCTTGAATCAAAAAATAGTACCTGCACACTCGCATCTATTAGCTTTCTCACATATAACAAATTTTGTGCTAATCCGTGATATGCAACACACCATTAATCCTTTTTATTCTACCATCAGGAAACTTGATTTTAACTTTACCATAGCCAAAAATTTCTAGATGAGAACCATCACCCAAATACAACTTACTCCCATCAAATTCTTTGTATTCACAAAACCAAACTCTATTAAAGGTTATATGAAAAGATGCACCTAATTCAATTAACCATGCATCATTACCCACATGAGTTTCCAAAGCTACAATGAATGTGCCACCATCTTCCTTCTCAAGCTCGGAATTAGAATAAAATTTCTTCCTTTTCTTCCTCTTTTCTTCTTTGCATTCCTTACAAACATGTCTAGGCTTACCGCAGTTATAGCAAATAACTTTGGATTTTCTAGGAGATTTAGATCTCCCCTTAGACTTGGATTTGTCGCGCTTCTCATTCTTCTTGCCTTTTTTCCTTAGGTTTTCCATGAACATTTAGGGCCTCTTTGGAAGTGATGTATACCTTCCTCCTCATCTCTTCATAAAGCAAATAACCCATCACATCTTCAATCTTCATTATAACAGTACTCCCAATAGCCATAAAAAGAGAATCCCACAAATCAGGAAAAGAACAAAGAAAGATATGAAATCTCTCTTCCTCATCCATTTTGACACCAATTGATGTCAATTAAGCCACCAACATATTTAATTCTTCTAGGTGGTTTTTGATTCATCCAGCCTCTTCCATTCTTAAGGAATACAACTTCTTCCTCAAGAAAATATTGTTAACTAAAGATTTGGCTTGATACATCTCACCAAGCTTCTTCCATAGCTTCTCTGCAGAGGTCTCTTCATGGAAATTAATTAAAATAGATTCTTCCAAGCACAATATGATTAAACCCTTGGCTTTACAATCCATAATATCATATTGAGTAGCTTGAGTAGGATTTTTAGGCCTTGAAACATTCTCATCAACAACATCCCACAGATCTTGATCTATCAAAAAATCCTACATCTTTAGCTTCCACATCTCAAAATTATTTCCAAAAAATTTCTCCACCTTTATTCTCCTTGATGAACTTTCCATCAGAAAATTCTTGTAACAAGATCATAAAGTGTCTTCTACACAATCTCCCACTCAAATCTAGATTAGTTCAAAAAACCCAACAACCCACAACTGAAACCAAAGGTGATCAAGCTCTGATAGGTCACTTGTAAAGAAGTTAAGGTAGCAAAACAACTTCCTACACTAATCTTGAGAAGAGAAAAATGCAAAAAATTATAGATCTTTAATAGTTACAAAAATTTAAATAGAAATAAACACAAATATGATGCATACCAAAACACAATGATTTACGTGGGGAAAACCCTTTTGGGAGAAAAACCCCACACTCCAAATGGCATGCTCTATATTATTCAAAAATAAAAGGACTACAATATACTTGCAAAGCAAGCTTCTCATAGGAGTATCACCACCAAAAATCAAGACACAACATGACCACTATCAAATTCTCAAACTACACCCTCATCTACATACATCCCGGATGCTTATAACAAGAATTTTGGAACCTTCTAGAATTAGGGTTTTACAAGGCATTTTTGATTTGGCATGTTAATGGAAAAATATTGATGTGTCAGTGAGAAAAAACGTTGACATGTCAATTTGAAAACCTAGACATGTTAATGAAACAAATTTGTGGCGATGCCCCAAACCCCATATCTTGCTACAAGTGTACAATATTTGCATGATCAGTTGCCACATACCAACATACATCCTATCAACAATAAAATGTATAAAATTGCAAGGTTGAGACACATTTTTCCAATACAATCTATGTTTGTATAAGCACCTAGTGTAAAATTAGTATCCCTAGGATACCACAATCTATAATCTGAAGTGTCATTCAAATATCTAAACATCCTTTTAACAACAACATGTGTTTCTTTAGGGTCCTCTTGAATCTAACCACAAGACAAACCACATGTATGATATCTGGTCTAGTAGCAGTTAAATATAACAGTCCTCCAATCATAGATTTGTACTTGCTATGATCACCCTTAGGTGAATAATCATCTTTGCTCAATTTGCAGCCAGTCACCATAGGAGTGCATACTAGTTGGGAACCATCCATTCTAAACTTCTTCAACATATCTTTTAAATATTTTGACTATGAAATAAAAATAAATTTTTCTATTTGATTAATTTACATTCCAAGAAAGAAATTCATCTCACCAAACATAGACATCTCAAACTCTTTTTACATCTCTTCAACAAAAATCTTGCACATTGTTTCATTTCCGCCAAAGATAATATCGTCAACGTATTCAACCACTATCAAGATCTTGTCATTTTCAATTTTGAAATACAAATTACTATTTGTCATACCTTTATTGAAACCTTGTTGAATCAAATATTTTTTCAACCTTGCATACCAAGCTCTAGGAGTTTGTTTTAATCCATATAAATCCTTCTTCAATCTACAGACCATATCTAGTTGATTTGACAACTGAAATCCTTTTGGTTGTTCCATGTAGACTTCTTCCAATTCACCATTAAAATGCAGACTTTACATCCATCTGATAAACATTAAAATATGTATATTTATGTTGAAATGAAAAAAAATCCTAATAGCTTCCATCCTTGCCACCAGAGAAAAAGTCTCCTAAAAATATATACCTTCTACTTGTGAGTAGTCCTTACACACAAGTCTTTCTTTATTTCTAACCACTTCTCCATTTTCATTCAATTTGTTTTTGAACACCCATTTTGATCCAAGTATGTTTTTATTTGTTGGTCTAGGGACCAATTCCTATGTTTGATTCTTCTCAATATGCATAAGTTCTCCATCCATAGCTATCATCCAATGCTCATCTTTGCATTCTTCACTTACAGTCTTAGGTTCAACTTCAGAAAGTAAACATAAATTTATTTCACCAATAGTAGTAGCTCTGCTTCTTTTCAATACTCATTTCCTATTGTTTCCAATGATTTGATATTTTGAATGATTATTTTGCACATATTTAAGTGTCTTTAGGGACACCACCAAAGCTTCTTCTTCTTCATTATTCTTTTCTTGGTCTTCGACAACTTCTTCAACCTCTATGCAATCAGGTTTATCTGATATATATCCATCAACCTCAATTGAATTCTTCAATGCTTCATCCACCTTGACATTCGTTCTCTCTACGATCTTTCTTATCCTTTTATTGAAACATTTGTAAGCTTTACTTCTAGTAGATTATCCAAGGAAGATACCTTCATCACATCTAGCATAAAATTTCCCTAAATTTTCTTCATCCCTTCTAATATAACATTTGCTTCCAAATACCTTGAAATACTTGATAGTAGGAATTCTTCCACACCATAGCTCATAGGGGGTCTTAGTACTATTAGCTTTTGCTTGAACTCAATTGAACACATAAACACTTGTATGAATAGCTTCTCTCCAATAAACTTTCAATAATCTACCTCTATAATCATTGATCTAGCACCTTCCTAAATCGTCATGTTCTTTTTTTCAACAACTTCATTCTATTAAGGATTTCTAGGAGAAAACAATTTCCTCTTTATTCCATGAACTTAAAAAAAATGGTAAAATCATTGGAAGTGAATTCACCACCTCTGTTAGGACTCAAACATTTTATTCTAAAGTTTGCTTCATTTTCAACCGTAGCCTTTAATGCCTTGAATCTATCCAATGCATCAGACTTCTCTTGAAGAAAAGTAAACCATGTATATTTAGAGTAATCATCAATCAAAAGCATAAAGTACCTTTCACCTTGTAGACTTCTTACTCTTGTAGGAACGTAGAGATTTATATGAATCAAATCTAGTAGCCTGGTAGTAGATTGTTCCTTTGACCTAAAGTAGTTTATAGCTTGCTTTCCAAACCAACAATCTTTGCAAACAACATTAATAGATTTTGTAATCCTTGGTAAATCTCTTACAACTTGCACTACACTGATCCTTGCCAAATTATAAAAATTCAAATGACACATCCTCCAATTCCATAACCAACTATCATTAATCTAAGACCTAAAGCAATGTCCATCATCACCCTTAAGTTGATAAATATTTCCTTCAGACTTCTTTCCTGCAATAATCACTATTCTGGATCCTTTCTTGATTTCACATCTCTCATCCTCAAATACAAGATTATATCCTTTGCTACACATCTATACAACGCTCAAGAGATTATACCTTAAACCTTTAACATAGTAGACATCATAAATATTATGCTTTCCATCAAAATTGATTCAACCTATCCCACAAATCTTAGCACCAATATCATCTCCAAAATTAACTAAGCCTCCATCATATTTTTCAATTTTAACAAACTTACTCTTGTCACTGGTCACGTGATGTGAACAACCACTATAAACAACCTAGTAGTTATTTTCCCATTTATCATGAAGAGAAGAGATTACAATATCTTCAACTTTCTTTGGAGCATTTTCCTTTACCTAGATTTCACTATTAGCAGAAATAGATTCATCTTTTATAACCAAGAAAAAATAGTCATTGTCATCAAAATCTCCATAATTAGATTCTTCATCAAAAATACCAACATCTTCATTCGCATAATATTCTCTTAATTTTCTTCCCTTTGTTTCTTTTCTTATTCTGTGTTTATTCTTCTTAACTCTTTTTGGACATCTCAAAGCATAATGACCTATTCCTCCACAACTAAAGCATTTAAAGGGTAATTTACCTTCATAATTATTGAAGCCCTTTTTCATCCTTCTTACAAAGTTAAATTCTACTACATTGAGGTTCTCTTCATCCAAATCTTCAACTCTTGTAGCTTTGAAAGCAAATTTTGTCTTGGATCCATTTCTCAATCTAGGCTTTCTCATTTCAAATGATGTTAGCGTACCCAATAATTGATCTTTAGTATAAGTTTTGTAATCTATAAATTCATTGATAGTAGATATCTTTTCACTCTATGCATCAAGGAGAATTATGAGAATATTCTTTACAATCCTAGATTCATTCACTATAGCACCAAGTCCTTGCATTCAACCTACCAGTTCATCAACTCCCTGTACATAATATTTAATGTTCTCATCTTTAGACATATGCAAGATCTTGAACTGTGCCTCCAAATTCTGCAACTTTCTTCTTTGACTTTTTCATCTCCTTCATTAATATTTTCCAATGCATCATACACAACTTTAGCAGTCTTCAGATTTTGAACTTTAATCAATTCAGAATGTGAAAGACTTGTAAATGGTAAATGCAACACAATAATGTTAAAATGAATATTTATATTCTATTTCTCCTAAAAAAGATAAATAACCTAAAGCTACATATCTTCCAAGGGCTTTGTAGTTGGTTCTCAATTGTGTTGATGTTGTTTAGTGGCCTATGCAACTATAATATTCAATGGGTTTGTTGGTAAAGGCATACAAATTGCATAGTACAAATTAATCTAATGTTTGGGGGGTATAAATAGCTATCAAAAGATAGAACAGCGCTGAGGACAACAAAACATAAATATAGATCTCCTTCAATTTAGACATATAAACTTCATAATGGGCTTTCCTTTCAAATAGCTAAACCATAAAATGATACAATCTATAGAACAATCCATACCAATGCATTCATTCATAGTGAAAATTCAATACATACAATCATTCACCATTTATAAACTTCAAAATCAAGCAAGAACACATCACCAACTCATCATTAAAACTCATAGATCAATAAACACCAAGAAATCTCATTCACTGAAAATTCAATAGAAATAGTCTCAGATTCAAAATCTTCTTTTGAGTTTCATCAAATAAGAAACATTTATGCACAAGATTCACTAGCATACGAATGACCATTGTTTATTGAAATTATCATTAAAACTAATGGAAAATAACATAAAATTGTATTGAAACTGTAAAAATGTCCAAGTGTCTTTGCATAAAACTATAAAATATTTTTTGAAACTATAAAAAATTGTCCTAAAAATTCTCCTTAGGTAACTAATCCTTCTTCAATTATCCAACCTTTCCAACATGGAGAGAAAAACTACATATAGAAAAGTTTTAACACTAATTCCTCCAATAAAAAATTGAGATCCACCAATCAGGGAACAACTGGAGCTGCATGAGATGACTACCCAGCATGATCTTTAGTTCAATTGTTGATGACTTTGTATCAAAATTTGATGCAAAAATAGAAGGTTGAACTATTGGGGAATCCATAGTTGAACTGGTGTCATGTTCCCAAAAAGTAGGAGAGAGTTTCCCAGCTAGTCATACCATCTGATGCTTAATTCAAAATGGATATTTCATATACACCTCACTCTTTTGTCTTTTGTTTAAATAAATAATCATCATAACTATCTAATACTTGTCTAAGTATGTCCACATCTGGCCCATCTACCCAACTGTCTTCAAACTTTATTCTTTTCAACTCAACAAAGTTTAACTTCTACATATCATTCAATTTGGAAAGATCCTTCTGAGCAATCTTTACTACATCTTTGATGTCCATGAAACTGTCAATTAATAAGTCATCACCATAATCTCCTTTCTGCATTGTCTCTTGGAATCTATTATCCCATTTGTTCCTTAACTCATCAAGAGGGAAACCATCCTTGACAAGGACATCTTCATTCACCATCATAGCTATGATTGCTTCTAACTCCACAATCTAGTCTGTTAAATCCTTTCTAGCATGTTGTACCTCATTTCTATGGGAAAAAATAAATGAAGTCCCAAATCTAATAATATTAATAGTTTTATCAATAAATTATTCATTCCCTTCTTCAAGGATAGATTGTTCCAAGAGTGTTTGTTGAGGTAGTTTATTAATTTCTTTCAATTTCATAACATGCTCACTGTACTTTTCTTCTTGCTTCCAAAGGATCTTAGCATATGTAGTCATATCATTAGTTGATTCCAATGCTTCTTTATGAACCTTGTGGTTTTTAACAAGTAGTTCCTCCACCTCCTAGTTCAACCTATCAATCCATCTATCCAACATCTTTACCTTACTTCTCATCTCAACAAGGTCATCAACTTCTTTCTTGCTTAAAAAAATTGGTGTTTATGGAGCAATAGATTGTATAGAATAGGTGAGGATAGGTCCTTCAAGAACCTATACAATTGATCCATTTGAGCTTTGATCTCATCTTTCCTTTGTTTATCCTTTATCATCTTGGACTTGGAGGAAGATGCTACAATATCATTCAAGTCAATTGTTGGTTTCTTGTAGGCCTTCCCATGTCTACAGTGCCCAGTTGATAATCACTCAATTGCATCTCTGATCTATCCTTGTCCATCATAGGAATGGCACATTTAGCTATAATCTCTCCAACATCTATTAGTTTGTTGGAATGAAGGACTGGAGCCTTTTTCTTGGGCCTTTCTTTCTCAATATCTTTCATCATATCATCCCAGTTTAAGGGTCAGGGCTAGACTATTTGCTTCTTTCATAGGTTGAGCTTCAACCATGTTGGGACAACAAGAGGAGTAACCACTTGTTGTGAAGAAGATGTGGTAGAAGAGAGGGGTTGCAGAATTATTACCTTAGGTTGAGAATCAACCTCTTGTTGCTCATTTTCTACCATTTCTTTGGCAAGCCTATCAGCTACAGGTTTCTCTCTTTCTTCCTCTAATCTCCTCTATTCCAACATGTCATCTCTTTATTTTAATAATTTCTTAACTCTCTCCCACATTTTGGAAAATTATTTCTCCTGTTTGGCTTGTCTTTCTACCCTCAACTTCTTTACCAAGAGCTCTTTTTCATCCTTCTTTCTTTGGGCCTCCTCTATAGCCTTGGCCTTGGCTTCAAGGTCCTCTTTTTCTCTCCTCTATCAATCCTTTTCCTCTTCAAGATCATGAATCTTTCACAACAGGGCCAACTTCTCCCTCTCTACATTGGCTTTCCATTCACTTTCTTTTTGTTGTTGCAAGAGGTCTTCCTTTTCCTTATGCTTCCTTGAAAGCTCTTCAATCTTTGCTATGGCTTTAGCTTCTTGTTGCTTTGCAATTGCCTCAGCTTGTGCTTTGGCATCAACCTCCTTCTTTGCATCCTCAAAAATTTTCCATTCATCTTCTATAGTTAAAACATGCTCAGTTCCAACATTTTAAATGTCCTCATTAGATGCAATTATAAGAGGCTCATTGTCTAATTGTGTAGTGTTGATGTGTTTTTTATGCACTTCTCAACATAGGTAGTGCATAGGTGCACTACCTCTCTTGAAATAAAATATTCCATAATCAAATTGCAGAATACTATCCCAAGGTCTCTAATGTCAGATCTTGATAGTGCTTGGAATATCTCAGTTGTTTGATGTGATTTACTAGAATCACAAGGCGAACTTATGAATGAGTTACAAAGCATGGGAAGTTGGGTCCTGAAATGGAGTTCCTAATAAGAAGAATTTGTGCATTTTTTGTAGGTTCAAATAGCAGTCTTGAACTCCATTTTTATCATTGGATTTAGCTTTACAATGTGCAATGAAACTTTCCTAAGGTACTTATTAAAAAAAAGGAAAAAGGGTAGGGAAGAGAGAAGGTTCCTAGATTTGAAACTATTAATGAACAATGATCATGGAGGCTGCTACAGTAGACAAACTCCCTAAAACTAAGTTTTTTTTACCAAGAGAATCTACAGCTACACAAAACCAGTGCAATCTCCTAAGGTCTCCTAATTTTCAAATTGCGCATGCACATCATGAACATGCAATCGAACTAAGTTGCAGCAATGGAACTATTTCCCAATTTTCACCTATGGGCTAGGTTAATTGGGAAAAATATGTTTCAAAAGTTCTAAAGGGCTAGGTGGGTCATTTGCACCAAGGGTTAAATCATGCATCTAGTGCTAGGTCATGAAGAAAACAATTGGAAGGCCTGCCTAGATCAAGCTCGGCATCAAAACCCTCTAAAAGGAGAGTCACCAAGATCACTCAAATGTCTCGCCGACTAAAGGGGCTCTTGCTAAGTGAAGGCATCATCGATGTGAGGTCTGGTCGACAGAGTGGAGTCTTGGCGAAAGGGAAGATGTCTTTAGCATATTGGTGGGGGCTTCGGTAGGAGGTCTTACCGAAGACCAAGGTCTCACCGACAATCATTCACAAGGCCATCGGTGGGGAGGAAAACATATTGCCTTCGACATAACATCTTACTAAAGGATGAGGGTCTGGCTAATAGGAGATGATGGTCAACGAACAAATGGGGTCTTTCCAAAAAAGTGGAGCCTTCCCTGACAATGAGATGAGTTTGCTGAGAGGTATTTCCTTTAGCAAAGGGTCTTCCCAATAGTGATTTTCTTGGTGACCATAGAGGCGATATAAGCATGACCTTTTGGGCTCACTAAGAACTCTCATCGATAGTTAGATGTTATGCCAATGGTTCCAGGAGGATTTAATAGCATCGGTGAGACACTTCCAGTGTCTTGCCAAGATGCGATTCTACAGGAGGAGATTTTGACTGCCCAAAGAATCTGTGTGAAGTATACTTGACCAATCAGAGAGATCTAAAAGAGAATCGCTGGTAGCTTGACCGGTGCCAAGAAGATCAACAAGGTGAAGGTGACGTGGATCAGCTCTAAGCTCTAAACCATTGAAGGTAGCTCAGCTGAAGAGGTTCAAGGTGGACATGATACCAGGAAGTAAATGTGGTGGTTGGAGAAAGATCTAAAGAAGACCACTCTTGGAGGTGACTCTTCACACCGACATGGACATGCAAGGTGCAACATTAAATTTAATTAAAGGATCTAAGGAAAGATCTATCCCGAGGACTGATATTTTGTAAACCCTAAGGGGCTGACACATTTTGATATATAAGGAATTTTTTCCTTTTTTGTAGGCAGTTCGGATTATACACTAAAAGAGTTAGTGATTTTTATGAATCCTTTCTCAACTAATGTATGTTTTGTAACTCAACAAGAAGCTGGAATATGACACAAATTTTACCTTGGAAGCTAGTGTTCATGTTTGTATTACTCTCATTTCTATATTTTTCCTTTGATTATGCATATCTTTAACTATGTTTTACAAGTCTACACTCATACCTTAAGGATCTGACATTTATCTCTCCTTCCTAAGATGTGTATGCAGATTTAGCCTATTAAGAATGATGCATAAATCTAAAAGAAGCTATGATTGAGTATGTGAAATAGTTGCAATCAATTTTCCCAACGTATTTTCTTCTTGTTTCATTTCAAGATTTCTCATCATGTGGTGTATCACCATAGTTTAGTTTCACTTGTATGCATTCCTTCTCCCTTTACCTTTATAGAATTGATAGTTTAGGTGATATCCAAAGGAAGCTGGCCTTCTTCAAAGGTTCATTTCAAATTTAGGTGACCCATAGCCTTGAAATGATCCCATGTGTCTCTAGAAAGCTCAGTTTACATCACTATGCATAGGGTGCGATTTCTAGGTGACAACAACTTTTGGCACACCCAATGGGACAAAAATTAGATTGAGCTGTTGGTTTAGTATGCAATCAGTTAGTCCCAAACTTTATAGAATTCATTCAGCATACTTGGCGACTCCATAAAGAGGAAGAACTCCAAAAATCAGCGCCTTCTATAGTTTATGAGAAGAGTTCAGACAAGAAGTAGCTCAGGTCCTTTTGAATATTTGCAGCTGTCACCACCAAGAAGACAAGGCAGAGCAACATAAATGCAAGGAACAACAATTATCTATTCTAGAAGAACTCAGTGTACCCCTCCATCCATGGGATTTCATTTTGCTACACCAGTAAACCCACCTCAGCCACCTCCAATGGCCGCTCCAAGGAATCAACCTTTTGTTGCTTTTAATGGAGGGAGCCCTTTAAATTTGGCATAGCACAATGATATTCCAATGGAAGCCTTGAAGAGTCTACCAACTTTCACTGGGGAAGATCAGACTACCCCAATTGAACACATGTGAGATGTGGCTTCGTTATGTGGAGTCCATCACATAACTCAAGATGATGTTGTTGTGAGATTATTGGTTGCTTCACTGAAAGGAAGAGCTATACAATGTTATAGGGGCTTAGTAGTCAGTTCAATTGCAACTTGGGATGAATTTGGAGACAAGATGCATAAAAAATTTCAGGACAGGTCTAATAATTTGTCCTTGTTGGAACAATTGACTACGATAAAGAGGGCCCCTCAGGAGTAGATGAATGACTTCAATTTTAGGTTTCAAAGAACCTGGGATAGAATCCCTGCAACGGTGAGGCCTTCACTTGAGTACGCCTTCCTATATTATTTTAGGGCTATAAACAACGATATTTCAATTATGATACAATCAATGGGGGGTGTTTGTCTTCTAAATGCATTTGAAGTAGCAATCAAAGCTGAAAACAACCTAATCTATTCTGGTAAACTTTCTCCTAGGCCACCAATGCCTATATTTCCAGAGATTCATGCAAATATCCCTTTGCAGATACCACCTTTTGCACCTTTTCCACCTATTTCATCTACTGCAACATAAAAAAATGTTGCTTCAGGTTCTCCAAAAGAGTTACAAGAAATAAAAAGTATATTGCAATCTTTTGGTAACAAGCTTGTAAGCTTAGAGAAGTAGCAATCATATAGTAGGCCCTATCAACAGTAGAATTCAAGACAACAACAAGCCTATTAAGGTAATAGACAAAATTATCAAGGCAATTATCAGGGTCCAAGACAAAATGTGAATACAATACCTTTTCAGGCCTATGCTTCAGCACCTATTAGTGTAGTTACCCTTGCAACTAGCCCCACAATCAAAACAACTTGGCAACAGATTATGAGTGGTGTTACCCTTGCAACTAGCCCCACAATCAAGCCACTTTCTCAAATGGACTTATTAATCAAGCATTGATGGTACAGAATGCCTCAAGTTCACAACACAATGAATTCAATGATGCATCTCCACAATGCCAAGATCAGCCTACTAATGACACTACTCTACTTAACTAGCAAGGTGAGGAATTTTGTGGATTGAATGTGCACAATTCTTCAATTGCAGCTAATACAAGAGCAAAGAAAAGAGCTTTGGAGCTTGACCAAGTAGCTGATAAAGGAGGAGCAGCAGCTACAGAACCATCTACATCTCAAGTGACTCCTATTTGGCAAAAAATTTAGTGACTCTCAGTTAAAGATTAACCACACTTGCAAGCTGATCATGCTAGCATAAAGGTACATAATAAAGTAAACCCAATTGTACCCTTTAATATTCTTGATAGTATGAAAAAGACAAGTGTAACGATGTCTATGTGGGATTCATTAGTCATCCCTGTCAAAAGGATATTCTACGCTCAGCTTTGTCAAACCTTAAGGTTTCAAATGAGTCTGAATCCCTAATAGGTCAAGTTAGGATTTTGTTGACAAATAATACTCAGGGAAATGATAAGCAGCCCAACAAGGATGTAGGAAAAGAAGTTAAACCACCCCCATTTTATGTGTCAGTAATCATAGGTGATAAGTTAGTCCATAACTATATGGTAGACAGCAGAGCTAGTAGCTCTCTGACGCCAAAGCAAATTGTTGACAAGCTTGGACAAAAGTATCAGCCTTTAGAGAAAGGAGTGATTCAATTGGATGGTAATTTTGTTAATACAATGGGAATCATTAAATATTTGAGCCTCACCCTTCATGCTTGTCCTAATTTTTTAGTTCCCCAAGACATATACATCATAGATCTCCCACCCTTCTTTTCCTTGTGCCTCTCAAGAGACTTTACAACCAAGATAGGTGGTTATGTGTCAGCTGATTGGTCACATATGTTGTTTAGAACAAGATATGGAACCAAGGTTACCATTAAATTTGAAAGGTTAGCTAAGGATCACATCAAGCCATATAACTCAAGTCCCATCAATGCTGCTCATGTTGCTGCAGACAAAAATTGTGTCATTTTCACTGATAGTGAGCTAGCTGTTGCTCAAGAACTTCAAGAAGAAGTTGCTCTTGATGTGTCATTGCATGAATGGGCAGTTGAAAATGTGTTGGACAGTCCGGAAGGCCTTATTCAAGATGCTGGTATGGGTAACTATGTCATGCTTGAACCTGATGCAGAGATTCCAAACCTAGAGAAAGATGCAGACCAGTTACTGCAACCACTAGGTGGACTTTGGGAGATGTTCTTCGATGGTTCCAGAAGTAAGAATGGAGTAGGTGGAGGTGCAATGTTGATTTCTCCAAAATATGATAAGTACTTTTCATCTTTCTATTTTTCTTTTGCGTGTTCTAATAATACTATTGAGTATGAGGGCCTTGTTCAAGGTCTTGAGTGGGCAAGGAAGAGAGGAATAACCCATTTGAAAGTTTATGGGGACAGTGAATTGATTGTCAATCAAATAAGAGGCTTGAATGTTGCTAAAAATAACACACTAAAGTCTTATAGAAATAGAGTGTGGAATATACTTGAGGATTTTGATGCCTTTAACTTAGTGTCTATTCCAAGGAACAAAACAAACATGTTGATAGGCTTGCAACCATTGGGGCACAGTTTGATATCCCAGGTGACAATAGAAAATAGAAAGTACAGTAATATGTAAAGGTTGTAGTCAGGCCATCAATTCCTGATAACAACATTCACTGGCAAGTTTTTGACAACAATGAATAGATTCTTTCTTTTTTGCTCGAAGAAGATCAATTCTCCATGGTTAAGCAAGCAAAACTCAAGCAACAGTATGATGATCAGGTCATACAGCTAAAGAAAAATGAGTTACCCAAGGGTCTTGTTACCTTAGAGTTGATTTTCAACATTGACGATCAGCTTAGAAAGGGTAAAGCTGGCTTGCAAGTCAAACAAGAGCATTATGAAGAACTGGATATTTTTAAAGGTAAACTCCTTAAGGTAGGAAAAATTTGTTCACATGAAGATAAACAAGCTTTTATTTCCTTATGCCAATAGTTTCATGATGTCTTTGCTTTGGAGTACTTAGATTTGAAAGGGTTTGATCCCCATATTTCTCAGCACACAATTGAGTTAGAACCTAATGCTAAGCCAGTAAGGCAGAAACAAAGGCCCTCGAATCCTAAGCTTGAGCCCTTAATGATTAAAGAGCTGACCAAATTGGATAAGGGGGGTATCATCTTTCCTATTAAACATACTTCATGGGTTTCTAACCTTGTGTCGGTTAGGAAGAAAAATGGTGAAATAAGACTTTGTGTAGACTTTAGGGATCTTAACTGATCATCTTTGAAAGACCACTACCTGCTACCCTCCATGGAACAAATCTTACAAGTAGTTGCTGGTTCTAAAATATTTTCCTTGTTAGATGGTTTTTCGAGCTATAATCAAGTGCTAGTTCAAGAGGAGGATCAGTTAAAAACTGCTTTCACAACTAAGTGGGACACCATGGCATACAAAAGGATTCCTTTTGGTTTATCCAATGCTGGTGCCACGTTTCAGAGGGCCATGGACATGACGTTTCAAAGTTTGATCAACAAGATTATGTTGATTTATTTAGATGACATAATAGTGTATTCAAAAATTGTAGAAGAACATTTGTCACATCTTAAGCAGGTTTTTGAAAAATGTAGAGAGTTTGGTATCTCCCTCAATCCTACAAAAAGTATTTTTCAGTTCATGAAGGTAAACTTTTAGGCCATATAGTATCAAAAGATGGAGTTTCCATTGATCCTGAAAGAGTTAAGGCTATACTAGAGCTACCATTCCCTAATCATAAGAAGGGATTGCAAAGATTTTTGGGGAGGATTAACTTTCTAAGAAGATTTATCCCTGATGTTGCAAATTTTCTACAACCCTTGACTGCCATGCTCAAAAAGAGCACGGTTTTTAGTTGGACAAAGGAGGCAAGGCATAGTTTTGAAGAAATCAAGGAGGCTTTAGCGTCTGCCCTGACATTTGTAAATCTAGATTTCTCTAAAGATTTCTTTTTGTATTCTTTTGGCAGCACTGATTCAATCTCTACTATGTTGGTATAGAAAAATAGTGACAACTTATAATAGCCAATAGCCTTCTTTAGTCAAATGCTTGTTGATTACAAAGAGAGGTATACATTTGTTGAGAAGCATGTTCTCTCTATGATCAGAAGCCTAAAGAAATTCAAGCCTTTAATTTCGAACAACAAGATTCATATTATGGTTGCACACTCAAGTGTGAAGGAATTTTTATTGAATAAAGATCTGCATGAAAAAAGAGCAGGATGGATCACCAAGGTCATGGAGTATGATGAAGATATTAAGATCACCAAACTAGTTAGAAGTAAAGGTCTTTGTGAGCAGCTTGCTACAAGGTTAAGCAGTCAAAATGAATTAGAAAAGGATGTTGTGTTTACTAATTCAAATGAGTTTCAGAATGCTCAAGATGATGTGCCTATGGGGATAACTAATTTGGTTCAAGATATGACCCAATTTCTACAAACTGGTGAATTCCCATTAAGATTAAATATAGCTAAAAGAAGATACTTCAGATTGCAGTCCATACCATATGTGTTGGTAAACAATGTTCTGTTCAAAAAGGATCTGAATGGTGTCCTATTAAGATGCATACATAGTCATCAAATTGAGAAGGTACTTCATGAGTTTCATGATGGAGCTCCAGGAGGTCACTTTGCCCCAAGAACTACTACTTGGAAAATCATGAGAGCTGGTTACTACTAGCCTAGCTTGTTCAAAGATGTGTATGCCTGGTCAAGAAAGTGTATCAAATGTGCTCTATTTTCAAGAAAGGAAAAGTTGTCTGCTATGCCCCTGCATCCAATTCAAGTGGAGCATCCCTTCATGAGATGGGGCATTGATTTCATTGGGCCAATAAATCCACCTTCTAGTGCTGGTCACAAGTGGGTACTTACAGCCACTGACTATTTTACATGATGGACAGAAGCGGTTGCATTGAAAGACGCAAAAGAATCTTCAGTTTTGAGCTTCTATGAAGATATAGTCACTAGATTTGGAGTTCCTAACTCTATCATATCTGATAACACTCTCACATTTATGGGATTAAGGCTAACTAATTGGGTTGTTAAATAGGTTATTCATTTGAATACATCCTCAAATTATTACCCTCAGGGTAATAGTTTAGTTGAAAGCACAAATAAGAATCTCATAAAGATTATGAAGAGAACAATGGAGGATAATCAAAGAAATTAGCACATCAAAGTAAAGTATGCACTGTGGGTAGACAGGGTGACTCCTAAGAGGTCTATTGCTAATTCACCATACATGTTAGTTTACAACAAAGAGGCTAGATTTCCTCTATTTGTAGAGCTTCTAGCTCTAGACATTATTCACCAGTTGGAGATGTTTGAGGAATAGGACCCAATGTCTGTAAGCTATGTAGAGCTCATGGAACTCGAAGAATTGAGGGACAAAGCAATGAAGGATTTGGAGTGTCATCAGCTCCAAACAAAGAAAACATTTAACAGAAGGGCTACAACAAAATATTTTAAGGCGGGAGACCTCGTGCTCAAATGTGATGTTCTAAAAAGCAGGTCAGGCCATCACACCAAGTTTGACAACATGTAGATAGTCCCATTCATTATCAGAGACTATAAGGAGCACAACGCTTATCAACTGGCTACAACAAAAGGGGAAGTGCTCCCTATTCCAATCAATGGGATCACCTTAAGCCATGTTTTCAAGTCTGATGGAGTTCCTCTATTGTACATATTAGGTTAGGTTATTTTTCCATAAGTGTTTTTGCACTTTGGGTTATTATTTTCTATTTCCTGGGTGTTGTGATGGCACAGTAAATATTCTCTTTCATTTTTCCCTATTTTGTTTTTCTTTTGGCAACCTATTGTGTCATGTGGGTCTTAAGCGAGTTGCAACCATGTGCAAAACTAAAATTTTTTATTTGTTTTTTGAGCCTCCTAATGTCTCCATGCCCAATGGATGAGTTTTGGCTACTGGTTTATATGTTTAGTAGGAAAACATCCAGCTGAGGTCACTAGAAATATTGTCCAATTTTCACCTACGGGCTAGGTCAGTTGGGAAAAATATGTTTCAGAAGTTTTAAAGGGTCAGGTGGGTCATTTGCATCAAGGGTTAAATCATGCATTTGGTGCTAGGTCATGAAGAACACAGTTGGAAGGCCTCCCTAGATCAAGCTCGGCATCAAAAACCTCTAAAAGGAGAGTCACCAAGATCACTCAGATGTCTCACTGACTAAAGGAGCTCTCGTTGAGTGAAGGCATTATCGATGTGAGCTCTGGCTAACAGAGTGGAGTCTTGGAAAAAGGGAAGATGTCTTCGGCATATCAGTTGGGGCTTCAGTAGGAGGTCTTACCAAAGACCAAGGTCTCACCGACAATCGTTCACAAGGCCGTTGGTGGGGAGGAAAACATATTGCCTTCGGCATAATGTCTTGTTGAAGGATGAGGATCTGGCCGACAAGAGATGATGGTCGATGAAGGATGGAGGAGTCATCGCGACATCTCAGTGAACGAATGGGGTCTTGCCAAAAAAGTAGAGCCTTCCACAACAATGAGATTAGTTCGCCGAGAGGTATTTCCTTTCACAAATGGTCTTTCGCATAGCGATTTTCTTGTTGACCATAGAGGCAATATCGACATGAATTTTTGGGCTCACTAAGAACTCTCATCGACAGTTCCATGTTATGCCGATGGTTCCATGAGGATTTAATCACATCGGTGAGACACTTCCAGTGTCTCACTAAGATGTGATTCTATAGGAGGAGCTTTTGACCACTCGAAGAATCTGCATGGAGTATACTCGACCAATAATAGAGATATGAAAGTGAATCACTGGCAGCTTGACCGGTGCCAAGAAGATCAACAAGGTGAAGGCGACGTGGATCAGCTCTGAGCTCTAAAGCATTGAAGGCAGCTCGACTAAAGAGGTTCAAGGTGGACACGATACCAGGAAGTAAATGCGGTGGTTGCAAAAAGATCTTAAGAAGACCACTCCTGGAGGTGACTCTTCACACCACATGGAAACGCAAGGTGTAGCATTAAATTCAATTAAAGGATCTAAAGAAAGATCTATCCCGAGGACTAATATTTTGTAATCCCTAAGGGGCCGACACATTTTGATATATAAGGCATTTTTTCCTTTTTTGTAGGCAGTTTGGATTATACACTAAAAGAGTTAGTGATTTTTATGAATCCTTTCTCAACTAATATATGTTTTGTAATTCAACGGGAATCTGGAATACAACACAGAGTTTACCTTGGAAGCTAGTGTTCATGTTTGTACTACTCTCATTTATGTATTTTTCTTCTGATTATGCATGCCTTTAACTATGTTTTATAAGTCTACACTCATACCTTAAGGCTGTGATGTTTATCTCTCCTTCCTAAGATGTGTATGTAGATCGAGTCTGTTAAGAATGATGCATAAGTCTAAAAGAATGCATGATTGAGTATGTCAAACGGTTGCAATCAAGTTTCCCAACATATTTTCTTCTTGTTTCATTTCAAAATTTCTCATCATGCATTGTATCACCATAGTTTAGTTTCATTTATATGCATTCCTTCTCCTTTTACCCTTATAGAATTGATAGCTTAGGTGATACCCAAAGGAATTCGGCCTTCTCTAGAGGTTCATTTCAAATTTAGGTGACCCACAACCTTGAAATGATCCCATGTGTCTTTAGAAAGCTCAATTTACATCACTGTGCATAGGGTGCAATTTCTAGGTGACAACAGGAATAAAGAAGCCTAGGCTAACTTTACACAGTAGTTTGTCATCAACAAGTGCTAAAAGTATGGGCTGAAAGTTCATCAAATACGATTTCAGCAATTTCCATTATCACTTCCATTCAAGAAACTAACACTAAAACTAACATGGAAGGTATAACCATGCATGCAAGATGAGAAAAATCAAAGAGAACATCCATAAAATCATGCAACATTGTCTTCTATTACTGCAAATGCTTTTTACACAAGCTCTCCAACCCTTACAAATGAGGGAAAAGCCCCTATTTATAGTTTTCTAAAGCCCAAATGAATGGATAGGATTGAATTACATCGAATGGCCTAGATTCAATTACATTAGGGTTTCACCTACCCCACAATATTCACCAATTTAAAAAACATCTTTTTTTTTCCTTATTTTATCACTTAGTGCCAGTCATTGTAGCAATTTCATCATTTAGCTTATTGCGCTTTTACTGTACTAAAACTACCCAAAGGTTGTCCTCTTACTTGATGTGTTCACAGTGTTCTTCCTTGGATCAAACGAGCACGTTGACGATTGGCATCAATTTATTGGTTGCTCCTGATTTGAGCGGGAAATTCCCTTATGCTTTCTTCAAGGCCACCCCCTTGCATTTTTATCCTTGAATTCCTTGACACATGCCTTCTTCTAACGCTAACCCTATTGGTGTCTGCTAGGTGGACAGGCAAACATGAAATGAATGGTGATAGGAGCAATACACTTTTCCTTGTCCAACTTTCTCGATGGGTCTCCTAATAGACCGACAGTAGGCTCCTTGAATCCTACGTACATGAAACGCTGTAAGTGCTTTCATACACAAATCAAGGAAAATGTTAGTCAAATATTGCAAAATCCTTGTTAGATCCATCCATGCATAATCAAAATATCATAATATTCATATTTGGAGCTCATTTGGACCATAAACATCAATGCAAGCCCAAAGGGGCAGGTAGTGAACAAGGGACAACAAACCGAAAGGGAAGTTCTCGAACCCCACAAAACTTAGCAAAACCAAGATTTTTCAATTATAGCACATGGGAAAAGGGAAGGAAGAATGCCCAGAAAAACTTCCTCAAGATTGGACCCATTTTAGAAAAATCAAAAGTTTAAAATGGCTACAGAGGGATAGAGTCCCGGAAATGGCCACAGAGGGGCCGAGCTCCATGGATGTTCAATACGGCCAAAGAGGGACAGAGTCCTGGAAATGGCCACAGAGGGGCTGGGCTCTGGTGACCGGGCCACCAGGGCTCCACGGATGTTCCAAAATAGCCAAAGGGGGACGAAACTCTGAAACCACCGAAACTTAACCAAATGTTGACGAAACCTTGGTAGTTCACTTTGGCACCTCAAACACATCCCAAATCCACCAAAAATTTGGCCTCAAAGTCAAAAAAGTGGAAACCAAACCAACAGGGGTCCACAGATGTTCAAAACGGCCACAAAGGGACGGAGTCCCGGAAATGGCCACAGAGGGGACGGGCTCTGGAGGCTGGGTCACCGGGGCTGCACGGATGTGCAAAATGGCTAAAGAGGGATGAAGTCCCAGAAATGGCCATGGAGGGGCTAGGCTCTAAAGGCTAGGCTGCGAGGGCTCCATGGATGTTCAAAATAGCCACAGAGGGACGAAGTCCTGAAAATAGCCACAGAGGGGCCAAGCTTTGAAGGCTGGGTCACCAAGGCTCCACAAATGTTCAAAATGGCCAAAGAGGAATGGAGTCCCAGAAACGGCCATAGAGGGGCCAAGCTCCGAAGGCCACGCCATCGAGGCTCCACGGATGTTTCAAAATAGCCAAAGGGGGATGAAGCTCCAAAACCACTGAAACTTAACCGAACGTTGATGAAACCTTTACAATTCACTTAGGCACCTCAAACACATCTCAAATCCACCAAAAATTTGGCCTAAAAGTCAAAAAAGTGGAAACTAAACTGACGGGGATCCATAGATGTTCAAAACGGCCACGGAGGGGCCGGGCTCCAGAGGCCAGGTCATCAGGGCTCCATGGATGTTCAAAATGGCCAAAGAAGGATGGAGTCCCAGAAATGGCCACGGAGGGGCCGGGCTCCAAAGGCTGGGCCACCGGGGCTCCACTGATATTTCCAAATAGCCAAAGAGGAAGGGAATTCTAGAGGGAAAGCTTCAAAATCACCAAAAATTTACAGAACATTAACAAAACTTTGGCATTTCACTTAGGGACTCTAAACACGTCCCTAATCCACCAAAAAGTTGGCCCCAAAGTCAAAGATGTGGAAACCGGACCGACAATGGTCCACGAATGTCTTCAAATAGCTAAAGAGGAAGGGAATTCCAGAGGGAAAGCTCTGAAACCATCAAAACTTTACAGAACATTGATGAAACTTTGGTAGTTCACTTAAGGACCCCAAACACATCCCAAATCCACCAAAAAGTTGGCCCCAAAGTCAAAAATGGGGAAACCAAACTGACAGGCATCCACGAATGTTTCCAAACAACCAAAGAGGAAGAGAATTCTGGAGGGAAAGCTCTGAAACCATCGAAACTTTACGGAATGTTAATGAAACTTTAGCAGTTCACTTAGGGGCCCCAAACACATGCCAAATCCACCAAAAAGTTACCCCCAAAGTCAAAAATGTGGAAACCGGAGTGGCGGGGTTCCACGGATGTTTCCAAAACAATAGGAACAAGACAAAAGGCAGAAAAGGGATGGGCGACTTTATTTCTCCATGAATTTGAATACCCTAAGTAGGTGAATTTGGTAAGGGGAATTTGATCATTTGAGGGCACATGACCAATTTGGGCCTGGAAAATGGGGCACGAAAAACAAGATAGGAGGAAAGAAGCCTATCAGGAGAGAAAAAAGGGGGTCCCTGCCTACAGCGGGGCGTGTGTGCAAAACATGCACAACAAATGGTTCCTTGATAGGAAAATGCTCTAGAGCATTTTGATGACAAACTAGAATCATGAACCCAGAATATCTGGTTTCGACCTTCACACTAGGGAAAACAAACTAGATGCCCAACCAAAGGATCAAAACCACTAGCCAACCCATCCTTCAATATGCTAAAAATCTAAGTGTGTGCAGTTGCGTTAATTCCCATCCTTCATTTACTACAGCAACCCAAGCTCTGTCAAGTTAAGCTATGTAGTTTATTCTAACTCCAAAAGTATCTGGCACATTGCCTCGTTGCCAGTCAGGCATCCATAGCCCCGACGAGGTTATCGCTGTGATTCTCCCGAACATTGCTCTACTATTGGTCGGGCGTCCATAGCCCCAGTAGAGTTGCCCAGATACCCCTGAAAAGTTGAATTTTATTTTCTTTTGATTTTCAATATTTTCTTTCTTTCTTTATTTTCTCTTTTCAGCTCTTTTATTTCAACCTACAAGCATTGAAGCTTGTGCTCAAGGCTGAGAATCACAGTGGCGCTGAAGTAGAATTTTAGATTTTTCACTTAACTAGACTTCACAAAAGGCCCTACAGTGACCGTCGAATTCTTAAGATGTGTAAGAGCTGTAATATTTTAGAATACGTCAGAGTTAGACTAAACCAACAACTTATCCTCTTTGAATCAAAAACCCAGATCACTTGACACTAATAGAAGACCTTCACCATCCACTATGAAGACTTGATTAGAGTTTGACAAAGAAATACATAGAACAACCCTAGGTGATAAGTATGGTTGTTGTGTGTATAGATGTACCTAGCTAAAAGCAAATGGACCTAGAGCAAAGCAGCAACAAAGCGAAAGCAAACAAAAAACAAACAACTTACAAAGTAAGCAACCCAAGGAAATCAGGAAAGCGAAGTATTTACAGGAAACCTATACTACTCAAAATGCGATATGTACAAAGATATTTATAAAGCACTATGTTCAGGAAAGGAAATCCAACATTAACATTCATTGGATTTCATAATGCATGCACAAGCAAACAGGTGATCGTTATCATTCTTAACCATGCAAACTTATCTTTATATTTATAAAAAGGAAGTTCAACATTGCAACACTCAAGTTCAATCACATCATCATGAAAAATCAACAATTGGGGAGGCTCACTGAACCCATGGTTAATCCATAAACATGTTCATTTTCCCTCATTCCCATAATCAAAATAATAAGTGCAGTTATGGGAAATAATAGGGGCAAGGAAGGATATAACCTGGATATCATCACATGGAGGTGGCAGCATTGGACGGTCAAGAGTAAGCACAACATTGTTGATCATTGCATCGGTAGCCTCGAGTGGGCATAGTGGAGGGTGCAACACTTCAAACATTAAGCTTGCATAAGGCTGGGAGGATAGGGCAACAAACAACTCTTCCAATGGGATCTACAACCCTAGTTGACAGTTCTTCAAAAAGAAATACTTCTCCACATTAATCATCTGCAAACTTGGGATACACTTGGTTGCTGTCCTCAAACAACAATATGTTGTCTCGTCTCCTTCCCCAAGTTTCAACCTCCTTTTTATGATGTTCAATGTCATGGGATAATGACATGGACAAATCTGTCCTATCATAGCTCCCTAAATATGAAGAAGGATCAACAACACTCATGGCAGAAGGACTCCAAGTTGCATCTTGTAGTTGGTCAATTATGTCATACTTGTCAGAAGCCATCAAAACACCCCCACCTTTGTCTTCTTCCCTTTGTTGTTCATGCATCTCATCATGACGTTCACTCATTCCCTCTTGCTCACTATCATTGTAAATATAAAAGGATCTCCTCTCCCAATCTAGAAACTCTAGTCCATCACCGTTCGGGGCTCAAGGAGTATGTATTCATCACTATCGTCTTCTGGGATATGCTCTTCCTCGACATGAGCATACCTCTATAGTGAAGCTCCCAATGGAAAGAAGTCATCAATTGATGGCACCTCATCAAGGGGACCAAACTCTACTACATAATTTCCTTCCAAGGGCTTGCCAAAAAACCCATCATCCATGGTGCACAACTGCTCTTCAAGAGGAATAACTTCTTGATGACTAGTGGCCAACATTCCCACTTGATCTACTTCATCACTAGGAGGATTGAGATTGTGGTGTCATCCTTCTTTGATTGCTACCCCAACATCCTCTTGATTCCTACCTTCAGCTAAGCCATCACTTAGTTTAGGCTCTTGGTCTTCTACTTTGATCCAAGTAGCAAGTAAATGAGGTCTAGCACTTGGCTACTCCACTTGTCCTCTAACTTGCTTAATGGCTTCTTTGCATAGCTCATATGCAAACTTAGAGTGTGATGAATCATGAAGTCTACACCAATTTGGTAGTAGCAATACCTCCAAATCCACATGACATCTTAGTTCTGACCAATCCTTTCCTAATCTAGAGACAAGTTGGTCATATATTTCCACTATTGGGTCTTCATCATCACTTGAAAAAGAAGCTTGATGGTAGATAGTCGTGGTGAGTGGTTTCTCCCACTCCAAACTTTCATTTTTAGATTCTCGATTGTTGTCATTGATGAAGGAGAAGCCTTCTAGTCTAATTTCACTTATACTCTCATCATGATCTTCTACTACTCCAAGGTTGTCATCCCTTTCCTCTTTCTGATTTTTAGCATCTAAGCTAGTTGTCCTAACATCCATGGTTGTAGACTTCATTGGTTCATCATCACCTACCAATTGCTCTTCTTTTGGAGTGGAGGACTACCCTTGATTGGTGGAGGGAATGCCTTCTAAATTAGTTTCAATTAGATTTTCACCAAGGCACCTTGTTGTCCTAATAAAATCTGCCTCTTCCTCCTGGTTTTCAACTTCAATGCCTGCTACTCCAACATTAGCTTGTATCAAATTTCTTGGTTCATCCTTACTTTGTTGTCCTCTGGATGTTGACAACTCTTTTGCCTCATGGGATAACTTCTCTTCATTGGGAGTTGGCTGCTCCAACTTGTTCGAACAACCCTTGGCTTGAGCAATGATGTTGTCACATGATGGACACATAAATTTTGAATGTGGTGCATCGTGAAATCTACACAAACTTGCCATGAGCACTTCCTCCAATCTTGGTCCATCCTTGCTGCTCAAATGTTCTTGGATCAGTTCCTTGAATGCTTTGGCTACCATAGTTTTCAACTCTTCCTCTAGGTCTTCGGAAGCCAAAGGCTGGTATATTTCCCAAAAGGGAATTTCTCCCTACAATACCCTTTCGATTCTGCTCAAGAATGTGAGACATCCCAACTCGTTGTGCCTGCGAGTACAATGGATTTGACATCTATCTGCCAATGCAAATTGTTGCAATGGCTTCTTCAATATCTTGTTCAAATCTGCATGCAGGTGAGAGATGTTGATTTGTCTGTGCTGCTCCATTTTGACTCAACTTCTACTTGCCTTGAAAAATTTCTAATTTTTAGCATTAAAAGAGATCTCCCTATCTCATATTTCTTCTCTGAAAGTACTCTTTTTGATTTCTAACTTTCAACTTTGTAGCCTCAACATATCATGCCCTCCTTCTAGTGCTAGTTCTTTTGATGGTGTTAGGAGGAGGAGGGCATAAAATGAATCACTTCCAACCTTCAACTTTGTATTCCCAATGTGTTAGCCCTACTTCTAGCACCAGTTATGTTGATGTGTTTTTTATGCACTTCTAAACATAGGCAATGCATACATGTACTACCTCTCTTGAAATATAATCTTCCATAATCAAATTGCATAACACTATCCCAAGGTCTCTAATATCAGGTCTTCACAGTGCTTGGAATATCTCAGTTGTTTGATGTGATATGTTGGAATCACAAGGCAGACTTATGGATGAGTTACAAAGCATGGGAAGTTGGGTCTTGAAATGGAGTTCCTAAGATGGAGAAGTTGTGTGTTTACTGTAGGTTCAAATAGCAGTCTTGAACTCCATTTTTATCATTGGAGTTAGCTTTACAATGTGCAATGAACCTTTCCTAAGGTACTTATTAAAAAAAAAGAAAAAGGGCAGGGAAGAGAGAAGGTTCCTGGATCTGAAACTATGAATGAACAGTGATCATGGAGGCTGCTACAGTAGACAAACTCCCTAAGACTAAGTTTTTTTACCAAGAGAACCTATAGCTACACAAAACCACTGCAATGTCCTAAGGTCTTCTAATTTTCAAATTGCACATGCACATCATGAACATGCAATCGAACTAAGTTGCAGCAATGGGATAAAGAAGCCTAGGCTAACTTTACACAGCAGTTTGTCATCAACAAGCGCTAAAAGTATGGGTTGAAAGTTTATCAAATACCATAACAACAATTTCCATTATCACTTCCATTCAAGAAACGGACACTAAAACTAACATGGAAGGTAGAACCATGCATGCAAGATGAGAAAAATCAAAGAGAACATCCATAAAATCATGCAATGTTGTCTTCTATCGTTGTAAATTCTTTTTACACCAGCCCTCCAACCCTTACAAATGAGAGGCAAGCCCCTATTTATAGTTTTCCAAAGCCCAAATGAATGGCTAGGATTGAATTACATCGAATGGCCTAGATTCAATTACATTAGGGTTTCACCAACCCCACAATATTCAACAATTTAAAAAACATATTTGTCTTTTCCTTGTTTTGTCACCTAGTGCCAGCCACTGTAGCAATTTTGTCATTTAGTTGATTTCCCTTTTACTGTAGCTAAAACTACCCAAAGGTTGTCCTCTTACTTGATGTGTTCACAATATTCTTCCTTGGATCAAACGAGCCCATCGACGATTGGCATCAATTGATTGGTTGCCCCTGATTCGAGTGGACATCTCCCTTATGCTTTCTTCAAGGCCACCCCTTGCATTTTTGTCCTCGAATTCCTTGACACATGCCTTCTTCTAACATTGACCCTATTGGTATCTACTAGGTGGAGAGGAGAACATGAAATGAATGGTGACATGAGCAATGTGCTTTTCCTTGTTCAACTTTCTCGATGGGTCTCCTGACAGACTGGCAGTAGGCTCCTTGAATCCTGTGTACATGAAACGCCATAAGTGCTTTCAAACACAAATCAAGGAAAACGTTAGTAAAATCTTGCAAAATCCTTGTTAGATCCATCCATGCATAATCAAAAGATCATAATATTCATATTTGGAGCTCATTTGGACCATAAACATCAATGCGGGCCCAATGGGGCGGGTAGCGAACAAGGGACAGCAAACTGGAAGGGAAGTTCTTGGACCCCATAAAACTTAGCAAAACCAAGATTTTTCAATTATAGCACATGGGAAAAGGGGAAGGAAGAATGCCTAGAAAAAATTCCTCAAGATTGGATGCATTTCAAAAAAATGGAAGTTCAAAATGACCACAGAGGGATAGAGTCCCAGAAACGGCCACAGAGGGGTGGGGTCCTAGAAATGGCCACAGAGGGGCTAGGCTCCAGAGGCCAAGTTGCCAGGGCTCCATGGATGTTCAAAACGGCCAAGAGGGATAGAGTCCTAGAAACAGCCACAGAGGGGTCAGGCTCCACGGATATTCCAAAATAGCTAAAGGGGGACGAAGCTCTGAAACCACTGAAACTTAACCAAATGTTGACGAAACCTTGGTAGTTCACTTAGGCACCTCAAACACATCCCAAATCCACCAAAAAGTTGGCCTCAAAGTTAAAAAAGTGGAAACTAGACCAACGAGGGTCCACAGATGTTCAAAATAGCCACAGAGGATGGACTCCCGGAAACGGCCACAGAGAGGCCGGGCTCTAGAGGCCAGGTCGCTGAGGCTCCATGGATGTTCAAAATGACCAAAGAGGGATGGAGTCTCAGAAACGGCCACGGAGGGGTTGGGCTCCAAAGGCCAGGCTGTCGAGGCTCCACGGATGTTCAAAACGGCCACGGAGGTGCTAGGCTCTGGAGGTCGGGTCGTCGGGGCTCCACGGATGTTCAAAATGGCCAAAGAGGGATAGAGTCCTAGAAACAGCCACGAAGGGGCTAAGCTCCGAAGGCCAGGCCGTCGGGGCTCCACTGATGTTCCAAAATAGCCAAAGGGGGACGAAGCTCTGAAACCACCGAATGCTAACGAAACCTTGGTAGTTCACTTAGGCACTTCAAACACATTCCAAATCCACCAAAAAGTTGGCCTCAAAGTTAAAAAAGTGGAAACTGGACCGACGAGGGTCCACGGATGTTCAAAACGACCATGGAGGGACAGAGTCCCGGAAACGACCACGAAGGGGCCGGGCTCCGGAGGTCGGGTCACCAGGGCTCTGCGGATGTTCAAAATAGCCAAAGAGGGATGGCATCCCAAAAATGGCCACGGAGGCGCTGGGCTTCGAAGGCCGGGCCGACGGGGCTCCACGGATGTTTCCAAACAACCAAAGAGGAAGGGAATTCTGGAGGGAAAGCTCTGAAATCACTGAAACTTTACAGAACATTAACGAAACTTTGGTAGTTCACTTAGGGACCCCAAACACATCCCAAATCCACCAAAAATTTGGCCCCAAAGTCAAAGATGTGGAAATCATATTGGCAGGGGTCCACTGATGTTTCCAAACAGCCAAAGAGGAGGGGAATTCTAGACGGAAAGCTCTAAAACCATCGAAACTTTACAGAACATTGACGAAACTTTGGCAGTTCACTTAGGGACCCTAAACACATCCCAAATCCACCGAAAAGTTGGCCCCAAAGTCAAAAATGGGGAAACCAGACTGACAGGCATCCACGGATGTTTCCAAATAGCCAAAGAGGAAGGGAATTCCAAAGGGAAAGCTCTGAAACCATTGAAATTTTATGGAACGTTAACGAAACTTTGGCAATTCACTTAGGGACCCCAAACACATCCCAAATCCACCAAAAATTTACCCCCAAAGTCAAAAATGTGGAAACCAGAGCGGCGGGGGTCCACGGATGTTTCCAAAATAGCAGGAACAAGACAAAAGGCAGAAAGGGGATGGGCGACTTTATTTCTCCACGGATTTGAATACCCTAAGTAGGTGAATTTGGTAAGGGGAATTTGATCATTTGAAGGAACATGACCAATTTGGGCTTGGAAAATGGGGCATGGAAAACAAGATAAGAGGAAAGAAACCTGTTGGGAGCAAAAAAAAAGGGGTCCCTGCCTACGGCGGGGTGTGTGTGCAAAACATGCACAACATGTAGCCTCCAAATCAGTTTCAATTTCATGAATCTCAAACTCTTTTTGTTTGTCTTTCTCAGCCTACTCATGAAGGCTGCCTACAGGTACTTCCCTTGTAGACTCCTCTGGGTGGGAAGGTTGAGATGAAGCTCCTTTTCTAGTTGTTGTAGCTTCTACTCCTTGTGATTCATGTGTTTCATTAGTAGGCACTCCTAGATGAACATCTCCTCCATAGCTAGGAGGATAGTACTCCAACTTTTCCTTAGGAGTTGTCCTACTTTTTGTTCTTCTATATCATTAGGTGCCTATTTCTTTCCTCTTCTTTTAGGATTGAGTTTCTAGGTCCTTTATCCTCATGACTATCCATTGGATGATTCTATCCATCACTGTCCTAGCAAGTTATTTAATGTCAATGGATTATTCCTCATATCAATTTATTCAGTCCAAGATTTTGGTACCTATATTTTCAGCTTCATACCTAAGGTCCAAAACTACACCATCAACTAATAGTTTATCAAGAATATCTTCCTTTACCCCATATTCAATCATCTGTAGGATGGTAAGCCTTTCATAAATTCTTTTCCTAACATCATAATCATCCTGTAAATCAATCCAAAAATCTTCTAACAAGTTAAAATGTTTCTCAAAAATGGTAGGAGCTATTTCATTCATCTTGTGCTTCAGGTCAAAATGGTGGCAGGCTGTATACAATCCCAACTTTAAATAGCTTAACTCTTCACACATTGCCTTTGTGGCCAAATTATGAGTGCAACAGTATTCTCCCAACTTCATTGGGGATTTATGGCATCCAAGCTTATGCTTGTTGGAAAAATTTGTATTAACTCCCATAGCTTGATATATGAACTCCATAAGCACAATCCTATCACTGCAACATCTCGATAGTTGATAAGGATTTCCATCAAAAAATTAGAGAACATGGGGTATTGGATATACCAATGTCCCCACTTGGAAATAAAAGCCATAGCCTCTCTACTCATCTTGTATCCAACATCTCCTATCAACCAATTGATGATGACATAGAGGAATGCATCATTGACCCTTCTATAGTGTAACTTAGAGGTTTACAAGGTCAGTTGATCATAATCCTCCCATTCCTTGTTTTTTCTAGGAGCCTCTCCTAATGTGCTCACTACATTCAATCTAGTGAATATGCCCCTTCTTGTAGTTGAATATGACATAAGAAGTCATGAAGAAATTCTTGGTTTGCCCCACCTTGAGCATCTAGTTATGCAAGTTTTTTGACAAAATCATGCCCCAATCAAATTGTTTCCTACCATCCAAAATGGTTTGAAAAGATGGAAAGATCTATTCCTTGAATTATTTAGAGTCCTTTCGAAAACCCCCTGGAAAGCATCATGATCAGGTCATGTATTTCCTTCTTGAAGTCTCCCCTCTCTGGATGTTTAGGAACCTTGGTTAAGGACTTCTTCTCAGTTCTCGACCACTTCTTGTTCATGTGGGACCTATTAGCTTCCTTGTCCCTATTAAACAACTCCAATTCCTCTACCTCAGTCAATTGCTTTGGGTTCTTTGGGGAAAGTGTATTGAACAAGAACCTCATCATTTGAGGGGATAGATCAATGATCACATTCCCTTGGAGGCCCATACATTGTCTTGATAAGGGGTTGTATTCCCCTGTTGCTATGAGTATGAGCTTTGGGCATTGGAATGATAAGGCGAAAAGTGTAACATGTGCCAACCTAGATTGGGCTATTCTCTCAGTCCTTCCACTCACATCTTCACAAAAAGTTCTCACAAGCAACCCCTCACAGTTGAATGGGCCTAGATTAGTATCTGGTATGTCTACCCATTCTGAATCTAGCTTACTATTTGTAAGAGTACCATCTTGGTGTTTGTATCTCAAGGTGTAGGGAAATTTCTCCACCTTGATCTTCTTTGGTTTTTCTCCCTTAGAGCTTTCTGCAACTTTCCTTTCTTTTTTTGAAACTTCCTCTTATGCTCCTGAAATTGTTTATTCTTGCAATACAAGCTTGGATTAAACCAACATAAGGTATGAAAATCATGATTAAAAGTGTTATCTTTTCACACTTCTCTATTCTTCCCTAGGTAACCCTCCATACTTTGTGAAATTTTAAACCTGTCGGGAGCGGGACCAGGAGAAAATCAAAAACCAAAGAGGTGAAACAAATAACATTAATTGGAACCAGGGTCGGGACCAGATTAGAAACTAAAACTCTCAATTTTTTGAAACCTCGTAACATTTGATGACCCGATCCTGCTAAGTTGGTGGGATTGAAATTGGGATCAAAATCCATCAAAGGAAGAGTCATTGTCAAAATCTGTGTTGCCAAAAAGTGTATACTTTTCTTGATATGGGAATAATTGTTAATAAATTGGACTTAATGAGGCCTTTATTTGGTGTTGTGAGGTGTTTTACACATCCACAATAAGTCTTGAACCCTTGCAAACTTAATAAATTACATTTAATGATGTCTTGTAAAGGTGTTGTAAGGTGTTGTAACATATCTTCACACTTTTCTAAGACTATGATGTTATAGTTCACCTAAATAACCTTACCAAGACCTATTTCAAAGTGTTGTAAAGTCTTGTAACAAAGTTTCACACTTTCCTATGCTTGTCATTAATATTTACACCTTTCTTATGCTTTAGATGGACCCTTTATGCACTTGCAAGCCTAAATTAAGTGTCTTGTTGAAGAAGAACCCGATAAACAACATTTAATACATCTTAATCTCTAACATCCACTCAGAATTTTTCAAGTGGACTAAATCGCTACCTTGGGTGACTTAGTCCCATATGGCACAAAAATAAAAATTAATTCAAATTTATTTTGGGTTTTTATTCCTTAAGACCTAAGGTCAGCTGTGATGAGGTATTTTCAGGAATTTAGGCATAATTGTGTATAAATAAGGGTTTTTCCCCTCATTTTTCAATCTCCTAACTCATTTTAATTCATAACTCCTCATCATTCACTTTCTCAAGTCAAGCAAGCTAGGGTTTTATCATTGCAAGTCATCAAGATAGCTTCCTAAGACATTCAAGGGAAAATTATTCATATTTTGTTACAGAACCTCAAGATCAAATATCATGGAAATTTAATAACTCCATTTTTGCATGCTTCATTATATTCTTTCTTCATTTGGTTTAATTACCTAAAAAGGGGTTTGACCAAGGCAAACCCCCATGCCCTAACAATCAACATTTTCTCCTTCTATCTTTGTGTGTTTGCAAATTTAGGCACTTTGAGGGTTTGAAGATCATTGAAGATTTTCTTGAATATTTTTTGAAGACTTCTCATTATTGACTAAGCCAAGCTATCACCTAAAAGTCACTTTCAGGCCCAAAAATTAGAGTTTCAAAAGCGAACACTTGTGGGAAACCAAAGTATAGACCTTGGGCATTCATTTCCACTTCTGAATTTTTAGAGATTCAGAAGTGGACTAATTCACCACCTTGGGAAAATTAGTCCCAATAGACCTAAATTTTAGTTATTTTACATATTTGACCACCCATTTGGCTAAAACTAATTTCTAGGCAATTTCCCTGAACTAGGACTAAAACGCCCCACCTAGTGACTTAGTCCCACTAGGTTTAAAAATTAGAATTTCTAGAGTTTCAGAAGTCTCTGCAATCCTCAGTCATCTCCTCTTCATCTCCTAGGTGCACGCATTCTATTTCATAGTTTTCTTTCATTATTTATTTGCATTTCTAGATGGTTTGTTTCATGTTTGCATATCACACTATGTTTTCTATCACTTTACTTTTCTTTAGTTTTACATCATTAGATCACTTCATTTTCAGATCATAGCATTAGGATATCTTAATTAGGCATAATACATTTCATTTACATAGAATTTAAGTTTAAACCCTTGCATTTCGGTCCCCATCCAGTCCCCTTTCTCCTTTTAGGTGAAAAAACCTAAGAGGAGCAAAGCATTGTGAGGGGTCAAACCAAAATCATCATTTATAGAACTGAACTCTCATGCGAAAGTTCAATGGATGAGTTCATTTTTAGCTATGGTTTTTCCATGTATCACCAAAATTAAATGGATTCTCTTCCCACACCAACACCAATTTGAAACTAGATTAAGCAAGCCAAGGAAACTATGCAAAAAGGGTGTGAAATGAAAAAACATAATTCATATGGCCCATTGACTTACATCAAAACTAGGGCATCAAAAACCCTACAACAAAACTTGTACGATGACAAGAAGCAAGATCAGAGGGGTTTGAGAGAAAATTTAAAACCACTACAATGCACTAGAACCCCTCAAAAAAGAAATACATAATTGAAACAATGGCACAGTGGAATAAAAATGCCACCAAAAATGACTAAAATGATAGGAGACAAACAAAAACAATGGGGAATAGAAAAAGACAAACAAAAAATGGAAGAGAGAATGAAACAAAATAAAAAGAACGACAAACGAAACACCAAAAACAAGGAACAAGTGACGATTCATGGGAGAAGTCTTGTGAATGCACGAGGAACAATAGGTGAGCAAAAAAAATGGAAAATTGAAAATAGAATGATGGAAACCCGCCTATCTCAAAAATGCTACCAGAAAGGTTAAAATTTGATAGAAATCCACACACACTTTCACTAACAACCAAATCACACTCCTCTTTGAGTTCTCTTGGATCTTTGTTCGTTAAAATGCTTTGAGTAAGTGTAAGAGAAAAATAACCTTGATTAACGTTTAAAAAACCATTTCACATGTGTGAGGAGGTTGTAATAATGCATTTAATGTAGTTGGTCAAGGCAGAATCATCTACGAAGTTGAATACACAACCAACATGTACGTCAAAGGTAAAACGAGAGAAAAAGTAGAGTCAAGATAGAACTAGGAAACTTTTCAAATTTCCATACTTCATTTCGGATCTAGATCCGGTCCTGCGGCAAGGAATGGGATAGGAAAGAATGGGGATGAGATTAGAACCGAATTTGGATCTAGAACTTGGAGAAGTTCCAAGTTCAGATCCGATTCTGATTCCACTCTCGACAAAGGGAAAGAAAACCAAAAAAGGGAAACCAAAGAACAAAGGGAAGTAGGACCGAGGCAAAGGTGATCCCAAAACAAAAAACAAAACAAGAGAACAAAAGACAAACAAATGGGAGCAGGATCGAAGCGAAACCTAGACTCTATATTTTAACAAAGTTCTGAGTCTAGTTTCAGTTTCAGTTATGCTTTCACAAAAGGGAAAATAAATGAAAAGGAGAAGAAAACAAAAGAAACCCAATAGAGAAAACAAACATAAGAGCATGAGACAAACAAGAAAACAAAGAAAATGACAAGAGAAGAGATGGGGTCAGGATTGGAACAAAAACTGGACTAGGAACTTTGCAAAAGTTTTGTGTCCAATTTCAACCCGCATTTCAAACCCGCAAAAATAAAAGGAACAAGGCCTTAGGAAGAAAAATAACAACTCCTAAGACAAAAAAAACACCAATGGAAAAAGAACACAACGGGGGAGACATTTTGACCAAAAACAAAATGGGGTGGTTATGCAAGGCATAACAATTGGCAACTTGGCTGGGAAAATGGTTTACCCATTTTTGAGATACTGAAGAATTCAGTCACCCAAAACCTCTAGTTTCATGTATATTTTAAACTTTAGCATGATTAGTTATGGTAAACAAGGTTGAGCTATAATCTCAAATTTAAATCACCAATAACCACATTGAATTTGAGTGTGTACATGTATGGTGTATCTATTCCAACAAATTTTCTTCTCATACTGAGATAAATATAATAAATATTTAGGCTACGTGAGTTGAATCCTGATGATAGTTGTGCAATGATATCTTGGGTATTGCTCTATTGCCAGATAGGTGTCCATAGCCCCAACGGAGTTCTCTCAAAGTATTTCTCTACTATCATCCAAGCATCCATAGCCTCGATAGAGATACTTGAATTACCCTTCTCGTATTGAGTTCTTTCATCACTTAATGGTTCTCTTTTCATTTCTTTGCATAGGCTTACTTGAATAATTTTTCTTTTCATCTTTTCCTCAATACTCAAATATATTATTCTAAAATTTTGGTTGAGAACTACAATGTATTTCATGATAGTATCGGGACTTTGATTTTTCACCTAAATCTAAAATATAATTACCCTGAAACAAATAGGTCTCCATGTAAACATATGTTTCTATCTATTTTGTGACAAATTGAGTTGTGGTCTATGAGATTACTTACAATACACTTGTTTTTTCTTAACCTTTCAGGCTATTACTTAAAAGAACACAAGACACGGGTCTTGAGATGAAAAATTTCCACAAACATACTTGAAAATACCTCAACTAGCTTCTCTCCTAATACCTTTAGCTTACAATGAATAACTAGTCTGTATTTTGAAATAGAGCAAAATGGAAATAACCCCAAGACACAAAAACAAAAACACAAACCAAAAGAAAAGAAAAGAAAAAACAAACAAACAAGACAACTAATTGCATATGTACAACCAAACAGAACATTAGACCTTCATGGGCCAAAATAGTGCTTGAGAAACTACCCATTGATAGGCAATGGAACAGGTTCTCCCATTAAAGTGCTCAATTGAAATGCATTTTTTTTTAAGATCTCAGCAATTTGATAAGGACCCAACCAAATTCAATCAAAATTTTGATGGTCTTGTTTCTTTTCCTTGGATTTATCCCATAATAGTACCAAGTCTAATATCCTAAAAGCTTTAATTTTTGCTCTTTTTTCAAACCAATGTTTGACAACTTGATGTTTACAAAACTGTTGTAAAGCGACATCTCTTTGCTCCTCTAGATTCAATAAACTAGTTATTCTAACCTCTATCCTATCATCATTTGAGTAGAATTCTTGCATGAACCTAAGAACAAGTATCTATAGATGGATAGGAAAGACTAGGTCTTGGCCATAGACCAACTTGAATGGCAAGTTTCATAAGGCGACCTTGATGTGAGTTCTATCTGCCCAAAAGGAAAATCTAAGTTGAGTATGCCAATCCATAGGATTACATTCTAATAGCTTCTTAATTACTTCCAACATATTTTTATTTGCAGACTCAGTTACTCCATTTTCCTATGGGTAGTAATTAGAAAAATATTTTAACACAATTTTATGCTCATATGCCCATTGAATAAATTTTGTAGAAGAGAAAGTAGGGCCATTGTCACATACCAGGGAAAATGATACTCCAAACGTGGTAACAAGGCTAAGCTTTATTCCAACACATATAGTAATTGGTTGTCATCAAAATAAATTTGTGGCCTACAGAAGAATTGGGGTTGATTACCCTGAAAAAATCTAATGCCAATTGGGCAAATGGCCTTACGTCGTATACTGGTTGTAGGGGAATTTTTGGATTGTGTTCCCTAGATGTGGAAGTCTGACATGTATGAAATTTCCTTACATGTTGGTGAGAATCATGGAACACATGGGGCTAGTAGTAACCTAATCTCAAAATTTGGTGAGCCATGGAATCAATAGAACCATGTCTAGTACCATGTCTACCATGAAATTCCATTATGGCTTGTTTCACTTGTTGTTCATCAAGGAAATGTAGATAGACACCCTAAAAGTTTCTTTGATATAAAGCTCCCCCTTTGAACATGTAGTGGGAACCTTCATCCTGAGTGATCTCCTCTAAGTGGCATTCATCCCATCTAGGCATTTATTATTTAGTAAAAAAAAGATCAAATCAGCGTACCAAGGATCACTTGTAAATGATTGTATTGTATATTGCTGACAGTTAACCTTAGTATCAACATCTACCATTTCCTTGGATAAGCCTTGTCCTCTAACTAGCTTCATCAGGTGGATTTCAAGGTGAAACTCTTGTACGATTTACATCCACTTCCCTCATCTCTCCCCTAGTTCATTTTGCATAAGAATGGACATTACAATAGGGTCAAAAACTATGGCAGTAATTTAACTATGCAGGATATAGTCTTGGAACTTCTTGATAGCTTGCACCATTGCAAAATCTTGTTTCTCCAAAGGTGGATCTCTAACCTCAACATTCTTGAATGGATAACTCATAAAAGAAATTGGAATTTCATCTCCTTCACCTTTTCGTTGTGTTACAATAGTAGCACAAGAATGGTCAGATGCAAAAGAATACATATAAAAACGCTTCAGATAATTAGGGCTAGTTAAAACTAGTGCCTCTGAAATAGACTGTTTAATCTACGAAAATGAAATTTTTGCCTCATTGCTCCACTCAATCTTAGCATCCTTCTTCATCATTTCATTGAGGGGTTTGATGATCTCTGCAAACCTAGTTATAAATTTCTGGATAAATTTTATCTTCCCAAAAAAGGATCTCATTTCCTTTTTACTACCAGGCATGGTCAGTTTTCGAATGGATTCCACTTTGTCTAGGTCAATATAAATTCCCTTCTCTAATATTATGTGGCCTAGTAATTTTTCTTCTAAAACTCTAAACACATACTTTTTCATATTGAGGGAGACTCCATAACTTATGCAATTTTTAAGGACCTTTGACATATCTACAACATTTTTTTCTCTATTCTTTGAAAATACATTCAAATCATCTATATATATGATAATACACTTACCTACCAGATCCTTGAATGCTACATCCATCACTCATTGAAAGGTGGCTCTAGTGTTGATGAGACCAAATAACATCCTCCAATAATTAAATATCCCCCACTTGGTAGTGAAGGTGGTTTTCATCCTAGCCTCATAGTTGACCATTACCTGATTGTATCCTTAATATCCATCCAGGAATATCATTTGCGAACCATTCACTATTTGCAAAACTTCATCTAGGGAAGGAAGAGGATAATCATCTTTCTCTAATGCCTTGTTAAGGTTTCTAAAGTCAACACATAACCTGATATCTCCACTCTTTTTATGAACAAGAACCAAGTTAGTGACCCATGTTGAATGTCTCAATGGAAATATTATTCTTGCAGACAACTTTTGCACTTCCTTCTAAATTAAAGGTTCGATCAAGGCATTCACTAGGTGTTGCTTTTGGAAAAAAGGATTTTCTTCAGGCTTCAAGGGGATAGTATGTGTTATTATTGAAGTGTCAAAGGTTTTCAAGTCTTTGTACCCCCAAGCAATTGCTGCTATATCTACTTTTAATGTTATCAATATTTTCTCTCCAATATGTTTGGGGAAAGTTTTTCCAATGAATACATTCTTCTCAAGGCCTAAATATGCCAAGTTAATTGATTCATACTTTCCTCCATCTGTTTCTGTAGGTAGTTTTTCACGAGCTTGAGGATCAGAGTCAAAGATCCTCTCTAATGCTACCATTCCCTTAGGAATGATGTTTGTTTTCAGGTTCATTATCCCTTCTACATCACATGTTTTTGAGTCCCACTCTCCCTGATCTCTGTCTGATTCATAGATAATATGTCCTTTGAAGATGTCTAAGCTTGCCAAGAAGGCCAATATATGTTGGTCATCATTGAAGACCTAGAATTTTTTTATGTTGTCAGGAATTGTTGGGGTTGAGATTAACTCTACTGAAAACTTTTTTAATTTAGAATCTTGCATGGGTTCTAAGCTACTAGCAGCAACAACAAGTGCATCTGCAATTTGGTTATTCTTTAGGAATCAATTTGATCTTGAAAGCATCAAAATCTTCTATTAGATTCCATTTTTTTTTTGTACGCAACCAACCTCTTGTTATGGCATGTGTATTTACTACGAACTTGCTTAAAAATGACCTCAGAATCTCCCATGAATATTAGAGTTGTAACCTTTTTCTTAAGTGCAAACATCAATCCTCTAACTACCGCTTCATACTCTACCACATTATTGGTACAACTAAACTGAACTTATAAGAAGCAAAGTATGTTTTCCCTTTTGGGTTTGTTAGTTCAACACCTACTCCACTCCCTGATTAAGACTTAGAACCATTGAATTTGAGGACCCACAATTGATTCGGGTAGGTATTTCTTTCTTAGGACAATCCATGGGTAATTTTTCACAAGGAATAGGTGGCAGCTCAGACCGGTTTAAGACTTCTAGACACAGGGAGTGATGTGAATGATGATCATTATGGGTTTCACTTAGATTTAGAACCTATGTAGATACTTCTTCTTCAATCTAATCTTGATTAGTGGTCTTATAGTCAGTTATTGTTGTTAACAAACCTTTGGGAATTAGAAGGTTGGCAGGGGTGGGTGTATCAGATAACTCTTGGGATTCTGCAACCTCTTTTCCCAAGGAAAATGAAACTTGAGTCTATCTAATTGGGGGAAGGACTTCTTCCTGTGTAGTATGGGTTCATGTTAGAATAGTGGCATGTCCTGCCTCAAATGAAAAATGATTAAGTGGTGTTTCATGGTGGCCTTCACAAGTTTCCTCATACTGATAGACATGGTTCAAAATGTTGAAACAAGGTTGACAAGTCAATTCAAAATGAGTTTGGTAATTAATTCTACACCAATTAGGGAGTAGAAAACTCCATAGATCAACTTCTTCCCCTAGAACCATCTTATCTTGTTGCAGTTTCCTAATTAAAACCTGTTGGTTGACAATGTTCATGGGGTCACTATGATCCAAGGTTGTAGGTTATTAGGATTGAACATCGAAAAGGTCATGATTTCGTCTCTCCTATATACTCCTATCTCAGTTTCAAAGTAAGCTACCTCGTTAGGACAATCATACTCAGTAATCATATGTTTGAGACAAGGATCGTGTTTAATACTAATTTGTGTTGCTACCCCTTTCCATGATAGCCACATATGTGAAAATTCTAAAGATAGGCAACCCCCGATGCTTTTCATCAAATCTCAACTTAGAAGCATGCCATATGTCTTGAGGATATCAGCTACTTGGATATCCATATAAGTTTGGATCCATAGGTCTGATCCAACCTACACATGAATATTCTTTAATTCCCATACCACATTAACCTTAGTTTTTTCTAATTTTATTACCTTCTTGTGAGTCTAGAGTGGATTTAAACCTAACTTTTTTAAAATGGACAGAATCAAGAGGCAGTTGTGCAAATTCTTTCCAAATATTCTTAGGCTCAGAAGGAATGGTGGGGTCCCTATCTTACCTTTGTATAGAACTGCACTCATATCAGTAGTTGGAGTTGCCTTATTCTTTCCTTTTGACCTATCTTCCTCTTCTAGAGCTCTTAACACAATGTCACATTTAGTAGGGCACCACTTTAGAATTTCAAAGAATGAAAAAAAAGTATTTTGTTTTTTCATCTTTGAAAGAAAATCAAATTCCATGTCATTTTTCATTTGATATTTAGGAACAAAAGATGAATTGCCTTTATTTTGAAATTTAGGTGGGCCTTTTGGTGGAGGCACGTTATTGTCAGCATTCAATTGGGTGGAAATACAGTGTTCAGAGGAGCAGATGTGGTGAACAGGCCTTTATTTTGATTCCTCTGGAATTGACCTCCTTTAGATTGGAAAGCTTGAGCATCATATACAACTTCTAGTTCATTTTCTTCTTGTATGGGGAAAGGAGGTTCTTCATCAAAGAGTTCATAAGCCATGGTTGTATCTATGGATCAACCATTCTTGTTGGGAGCACCTTTAAATGGAGCATCAGCTTGTGCAATCTTAACCATTTTCTCCATTTAAGGACAGTTAACCTCAAACTGTGTTGTAATGTCATGTAGCCTACACTAGTTTTTCATGAAATTAAGATCTGCAACATTTGTAGTGTGTGGTTTGTCATCACTAGCTTGATAATTATGGGAAACTCCCCCATTATTTGGTCTAGTATTCCATTGTCTGTTGTTATTGGATCTTTGGTCATATCCCCTATTCTAGTTCTGGTAATTTTGATTGGGAGAACTCTAATTTTGAAAGTTCCTTTAGTTTTGATTGGCTTTCTAATTGGAATACCCTCCCTAATTTTGGTAATTCTGATTTTGGTTTTGATTTTGAGGGGGATTGTATTTGAGTTGTTTCATCTCATTGGTCAACTAAGGCAATTCTTTCTTTAGAGTTTCTAGCTCTTTTTTCAGATGATTTTTATGTTCACTTTTTGTAGTATTTACAACAGACGTATGTGTTACAGGGTTGGACCCTCCAGCGTGATTATGGGAATTTTGAGTTTGTTGCGAGGGGTCAGGGTTTGGCCATTAAAGAATAATTACTAAGATGGATCTTGTAGCTCAGTTAAAGGGTCGTATGCAGAGTGAGACATCCCTGGGAATTTTTTAAACAATGGAATAGGATGAGGCACCTAGGAGTATCCTAAAGGAGGGAAAATCCCTCCTAGACCTCTTGATTTTAAACTAATCTGTTGTTGGAGTTTAATAGCAAGGTGGTAAAATTTTGAAAGAGAATTAATGCCATTTACATTGTATGTTCTCTACAAAAATAGACCAATCAAGGGATCTATGGCCTTCAGGTAGGCTTGGATAGCAATATTTTCAGCCACCAAGTATGAGTCTTGTAATCTCCTATGCATAATTTGAAATCTGGTATTAAACAGGGGTAATGGTTCATGTGGCTCTTTCCTAATAGTGGCGAATTGATGGTATAAGATTGTGGGATCAACATAAACCCAAAACTAGTTAATGAAGGCATCTTCTAAGTTTGTCCAGCTCAAGATTGATCTAGTAGGTAGATTCATAGACTAGTTATAAGCCATTTCTCCCAATGAATAAGGAAACAACCTACATGCAACATCATGGTGAGAAATTTAAGCTTGAGTATAGGAATATTTGAATGCTTGTATGTGCTCTTCAAGACTTCATGACTCACCATGAGCATACCTAGGGTATAATTTCTCTAGGTTCTTAGGAATTTCATGTATGCCACAAGGATTTTTTCCTAGTGGTGAAGGATTGTTGGAAAAGAACACCATAGGTGGTGGTGGTGGATTTGGTTGTGCCACCTATGGTATTAGTAGAAACCCGAGTGGATTAAGTGGTGGTGTTAACAATGGTGGGATAAAAACCCTATGGGCTCTCGGCCTAACAAGGGTCTAGAGTTCAACTAACGGTTCTAGATTTGTGGCAGATCTGAGAACTCTTTCAAACATTTTGGGTGAAAAGGACTCGATTCAAGCCAGTTTGTTCCTTCAACCCCTCCTAGCACCAGTTAGATGTTGATGGTCAATGTAACATAATAACATTAAACAAAATATTTATATTCTATTTCTCCTGAAAAAGACAAATAACCTAAAGCTACCTATCTTCCAAGGTCTTTGTAGTTGGTTCTCAACTATGTTGATCTTGTTTAGTGGCCTATGCAACTGTAATGTTCAAGGGATCTATAGGTAAAGGGATACAAACTACATAGTACAAATTAATCTAACATTTGGGGGGTATAAATAAATATCAAAAGATAGAACAAAGCTCAAGAAAAAAAAACATAAATGTAGATCTCCTTCAATTTAGACATACAAACTTCATAATGGGCCTTCCTTTCAAATAGCTAAACCATAAATGATACATTCTATAGATAAATCCATACCATTTCACTCATTCATAGTGAAATTTCAAGACATACAATCATTCACTATTTATAAACTTCAAAATCAAACAAGAACACATCACCAGCTCATCATTAAAACTCATAGATAAATAAACACCAAGAAATCTCATTCACAGATAATTTAATGGAAACAGTCTCAGATTCATAATCTTCTATTGAATTTCATCAAATAAGAAAAATTTATGCACAACATTCACTAGAATATGAATGACCATTGTTCATTGACATTATCATTAAAACTAATTCTGGAAAATAACATAAAATTGTATTGAAAGTATAAAATTGTCCAAGTGTCTTTGCATAAAATTATAAAAAAAAAATCAATCTATAAAAACTGTCCTAAAAATTCTCCTTAGGTAGCTAACCCTTCTTTAATTAGCCGACCTTTTCAACATGGAGAGAAAAACTACATATAAAAAAGTCTTAACACTAATTCATCCAATCAAAAATTGAGATCCACCAATCAGGGAACAACTAGAGCTGCATGAGATGACTTCCCATCATGATCTTTAGTTCAATTGTTGATGACTTTGTATCAAAATATGATGCAAAAAGAGAAGGTCGAACTGTTGGGGAATCCTTAGTTGAACTAGTGTCATATTCTTGAAAAGTAGGAGACAGTTGCCCAAGTGGCCATACCATCTTATGCTTCATTCAAAAAGGATATTTCGTAGACACCTCACTCTTTTGTCTTTTGTCTAAATAAATACTCATCATAACTATATAATACTTGTCTAAGCATGCCCACATCTATCCCATCTACCCAACTGTATTTAAACTTTATTCTTTTCAACTCAGCAAAGGTGAAATTTTTTATATCATCCAATTTGGAATGATCCTTCCAATCAATCTTTACTACCTCTTTGATTCCCATGAACCTGTCAATTAATAAGTCATCACCATAATCTCCTTTCTGCATTGTCTCTTGGAATCTATTATCCCATTTGTTCCTTAACTCATTAAGAGGGAAACCATCCTTGACAGGGACATCTTCATTCACCATCATATCTATGATTGCTTCTAACTCCACAATATGGTCTATTAAATCCTTTCCAGCCTATTGCACCTCATTTCTATGGGAATAAATAAATCAAGTCCTAAATATAATAATGTTAATAGTTTTATCAATAAATTCCTCATTACCTTCTTCAAGGGTAGATTGTTCCAAGAGTTTTTGTTGAGGTAGTTTATTAATTTCTTTCAATTTCATAACATGCTCTTTGTACTCTTCTTCTTGCTTCCAAAGGATCTCAGCATATGTAGTCATATCATTAGCTGATTCCAATACTTCTTTATGAACCTTGTGGCTTTCAACAAGTAGTTCCTCCACCTCTTGGTTCAACCCATCAGTCCATCTATCCAACATCTTTACCTTGCTTCTCATCTCAACAAGGCCATAAACTTGTTTCTTACTTAACAAAATTGGTGTTTATGGAGCAGCAAATTGTATAGAAATAGGAGAGGATAGATCCTTCAATAACCTATGCAATTTATCCAATTGAGCTTTGAGCTCATCTTTCATTTTTTAATTGTTTATCATCCCAGACTTGATGGAAGATGCTACAATATCAATCAAGTCCATTTGTTGGTTTCTTATTAGCCTTCCCAAGTTTATAGTGTCCAATTGATAATCACTCAACTACATCTCTGATATGTCATTTTCCATCATAGGAATGGCACATTCAACTACAATCTCTCTAGCATCTGTTAGTTTGGTGGAGTGAAGGACTCGATCCTTTTTCTTGGGCCTTTCTTAGGATTTGTCCTCCTTTTTGTTCCTCTATATCCTTAGCTTCCTATTGTTTTCCTCTTCTTTGAGGATTGAGCTTTTGGTTCCTTTATCCTCATGACTACCCATTGGATGCTTCTACCCATCACTATCTTGGAAAGTTTTTTAATGTTAATGAATTCTTCCTCATCCCAATTTATTGGGTCCAAGATTTTGGTACCTATATTTTTAGATTCATACTCGGGGTCTAAGACTACACCATCATTTGATAGTGTATCAAGAATATCTTCCTTTACCCCATATTCAATTATATGCGAGATGGTAAGCCTTTCATAATTTCTTCTCCTAACATCATAATCATCCTGCAAAATAATCCAAAAATATTCTAAAAAGTTGAAATGTTTCTCAAAAATGGTGGGAGCTATACCATTCATCTTGTGCTTGAGGTCAAAATGGTGTCAGGTTGTATACAATCCCAACCTTAAATAGCTTAACTCTCCACACACTACCTTAATGGTGTCATGGGGAATTTGTGGCATCCAGGCTTATGCTTGTTGGAAAACTTTGTATTAACTCCCATAGCCTGCTATATGAACTCCATAAGCACAATCCTATCATTGAAAAATCTTGGAAATTGATGAGGATGTCCATCAAAGACAACCAACCTAAAATTAGAGAACTTGTGGTATTGGATATACTAATATCTCCACTATGGCATAAAAGCCATAGCCTCTTTGCTCATCCTGTATCCAACATCTCATGTAAACTGATTGATGATGACATAGAGGAATGCATAATTAAATTTTCTATAGTGTAACTCTGAGGTTTGCAAGTCCAGTTGATCATAATACTTTCATGCCTTGTTTTGTCTAGGAGCCTCTCCTAATGTTCCCATTGCATCCAATCTAGGGAATATGCCTCTTCTTGTAGCTGAATATATGACATAAGAAGTCATGAAATTCTTGGTTCTCCCCACCTTGAGCATCTGCTTATGCAAGTTGTCTGAAAAAATCATGCCCCAATCAAATTGTTTCCTACCATCCAAAATGGTTTGAATAAATGGAAACATCCATTCCTTGAAGTATGTGGATTCCTTCTTTCCAACCACCCTAGAAAGCATCATGATTAGGTCATCTATTTCCTTCTTGATGTCTCCCCTCTTGGGTTGTTAGGAACCTTGGTTAAGGATTTCTTCTCAGTTCTCAACCACTTCTTATTCATGTGGGACCTATTAGCTTCCTTGTCCCTATTAAACAACTCCAATGCCTCTGCCTCAGTCAATTGCTTGGGGTTATTTGGGGAAGGTGTATTGAATAAGAACCTCATCATTTGAGGGGATAGATCAATGATCACATTCCCTTAGAGGTCCATACATTGTCTTGATAATGGGTTGTATTCCCCTATTGTTGTGAGTATGAGCTTTGGGCATTGGACTAATAAGGGGAAAAGTGTAACATGTGCTAGCCCAGATTGGGCTATTCTCTCAATCCTTCCACTCACATCTTCATAGAAAGTTTCCACAAGCACATCCTCATAGTTGAATGGACCTAGATTAGTGTCTATTATGTCTTCCCATTCTGAATCTAGCTTACTAGTTGTAAGAGTAGCATCTTGGTGTTTGTATCTCAAGGTGTAGGGAAATTTCTCCACCTTGATCTTCATTGGTTTTTCTTCCTTAGAGCTTTCTACAACTTTCCCTTCTTCTTATGAAACCTCCTCTGATGCTCTTGACATTATTTATTCCTACAAGACAAGCTTGGATAAAACCAACATAAGGTATAGAAATCATCATTACAAGTGTTATCCTTTCAAAATTGTCTATTCTTCCTTAGTTAAACCTATCAGGAGTGGGATCAAGAGAAAATCAGAAACCAAAGAGGTGAAACAAATAATATTAATCAGAATCGAGACCGGGATTGAATAAAAAACTAAAACTCTCAAATTTTTGAAACCTCATAACGTTTTATGATCTAATCCTACTAAGTTGGTGAGATTGGAATCAGGATCGGAATCGATTAAGCAGATCCATTGTTAGAACTGAACTCTCATGTGACATTTTAATGGATGAGTTCATTTCTGGTTTCGGTTCTACCATGTATCATGAGAATTAAATGGATTCTCTCCATACACCAACACCAATTTTAACATGGGTTAAAAGGACACGGGGATCTAGAAATCAAGCTCAACTCCGCCTAAACAAACAAGACCAGATCGAGCAAGCTAGGGAAACTACACAAAAAAGGGTGTGAAACACAAAACCCTAATTCATACGCCATGTTGACTTACATAAAAACTAGGGCATAAACCCTACAACAAAACCCATAAGATGACAAGAAATAAGATTGGAGGGGTCTGATAAAATATTTAAACCACTGTAAGGCACTAGAACCCCTCAAAAAAGAAATCCCTAATTGAAACTAGGGCACAATGGAATGAAAAATTCCACTAAAAATGATAGGAGACAAACAAAAACAATGGGGAACACAAAAAGACAAACGGAAAATGGAAGAGATAATGAAACAAAAAAAAAAGAACGACAAACAAAACACCAACAACAAGGAAGGAACAAGTGAAGATTCATGGGAGAAGTCTCACGAAGGCACGAGGAACAATGGGTGAACAAAACAAATGAGAAAACACAAAACGGAGTGGGAGAAACCCACCTATCTCAAAATCGCTACTAGAAAGGTTAAAATTTGGTAGGGATGCACTCACGCACTTTTGCTCACAACCAAATCGCACTCCTCTTTGAGTTCTCTAAGCTCTTTGTTCGTTAAAGCACTTTGAGTAAGTGTAATGAGGAAAATAACCTTGATTAAGGTTTTAAAATCCATTTTGCACATGTGAGGAGGTTGTAATTAATGCATTTAATGTAGTTGGTCGTAGCAGAATCAGAGCGAAGTTGAATACACAACCAACATGTATGTCAGAGGTAAATCAGGAGTGGAAGCAAAGTCAAGATAGAACCAAGAAATTTTCCAAAATTCCATACTTCATTTCGAATCTAGATCCGGTCCCACGGTAGGGAAAGGGCAACAAAAGAATGGGGATGGGATTAGAACCAAATCTAGATTTGGAACTTGGCATAGTTCCAGGTTCGGATCCAATTCTAGTTTTGCTCCCAATGTAAAGGGAAAGAAAAACAACAGAGGGAAACCATAGAACAAAGGGAAGCGGGACTGGGGCAAAGGTGATCCCAAAACAAAACACGAAATGAGATAAAACAAAAGACAAACAAATAGGAGCGAGATCAGAATGAAACTTGGACTCAATATTTTTGCAAAATTCTATGTCCAATTTCCATTCTAATTTCACTTCCACAAAAGGGAAAAGAAAACAAAAGAAACCCAAGGGAGAAAACAAACCCAAGAGCATGAGACAAACAAGACAACAATGAAAACGACAATACAAGAGACAGGGTCAGGACCAGAACAAAAACCGGACCAAGAACTTTGCAAAAGTTCTAAGTCCAATTTCGGCCCGTGTTCTGAACCCACAAAAACTAAAGGAACAAGTCCTTGGGAAGAAAAAACAAAACTCCTAAGATAGAAACAAAAACACCAAGGGAAAAGAAATGCAAGGGGGGACCCATTTTGACCAAAAACAAAATGGGGTGGTTATGCAAGGCATAACAAGAATATTCTTCATAATGAACTTTGCCTTATTGTTTGCTTCATGTGCCTTGATTTCATCAGTTGTACTCAAACCATTAGTAGGAGTGTATACAATCTTATAAGCTTTCTCAATATCATATCCACAGTAGTCTAGATATGCTTTCATCTTTATTTTCCAAAGAGCATCATTAGTCCCATCAAACCTAGGACACTCAATAGTGATCTTGCTTCCCATCCCGAACCTTCTTCAAGCAGTTAAGCTCTTCTCTAACGAACCAAGCTCTAATACCAATTGTTGAATAAGAAAACCTAGAAGGGGGTTAATCAGTTGTAAAAATTACTACTTCCACCATAAGTTAGATCAATTATCATTCACAAATCCTTTACATTGCTTATGTGATTAATCATTAAGTGAAAAATAAATAACTAAAAGAAGCAAAACCGTACACACAAGAACACCATATTTACTTGGAAAACCCGATAAGGGAAAAACCATGGTGAGGATCAGCTCACAATATAGAGAATATCAAAATTGAATAAAAAGGCTTACTGTCAAAACTAGACTCATTGTCCAATAAGGGTTAACCACTTGAAGGGCTCACTACCATAGAATTAAAAAAGAAGACAGAAGAGATTTTTAACAGAGAGAAAACAATTTCAATGCAATGGAGATTTCCACCACAATTTTCTCACACACTTGCAGACATGCTTGAAAGATAGAGTACAACTTCAACTCAATACCTCTGAAAACTCGCCATTTGAATTTCACATGGATCTCACATCACACACAAACACAATTTCTTATCTATCTCACACCTATCTTGATTTTTCATTCATTCACACTCTTCTCAATCATCTCAACTTATATTTATACCATCTTCAATCTTGAAACTCATCGAAAGTTGGCATACGCCATTTGTATTTACAAATTCAAATTAGGTCGGCGAAAAAACATTCTACGGTGGAATTATAATGAGGGAAACCAAAAAACACACTTACTAAGGACCTAAATAGGTCCCAACATGCCTCAACATGCTTCCATGAACTTCATAAGTAGCATTTAGCACAATGTCGGGCAATACCAATGTCAAACACATAAATCAATTAAGCACACTCAACCTTAACATGATCCAATCTTTCTGGTCAATAAATTTCATTTGAATACAACCTCATTAACTTATCTTGAGAACCACAAGTCATAAGACTCGAAGAGGAAGAAATCCAGAGCAACTACATTTCTCTCAGACCTCATCTAGATACATAGAAAAGCACAGTTCACAACTAGTGAACATAACTCGTACTGTACAATGATCGAAAAACCCAAAATCTAGATAAAGCATCTTCCAACAATCATGAACAATACCTCAAATCCTCACTAGCATAACAACACATTCCAGAACAAAACCCAAAGCAAACATTGAATACTTGCAACCTTTCTCTATTATAATTTTCTCAATATCCTTGACATATACAACCAATAGCCAACATACATGACATCAAAGACAACATCAACCAATTGAACAATTGGCATCAATGACAACACCTTCATACTTGCAACACTATGTATCTAGTATTTTATTCTATGTACTAGGTGGATGCAGTGGTTGGTCACCCATGCATTTTAGTGAGATGGAACATTAACATTGTAAGAGGAAAATATGGAATGAATTATAAACAATGAATCCACATACAAATGAGATATGATTGCAAAAAATTTATAAATTTAAACAAAGCTTAATCAAATCAAAGACACAATTAAACCTAAAAACAAGAATAACCTTACCATCCCATTTTGGAGTAACCCGTGTTATTTGATATGTCAAATTGCTTCAACACAAGAGCCTCCAGGATAGCTTGCAAAAGATTGATGTAAGGTGACGTAGATGCTATGATAAATGCTCTCAATTGCTCAAGATGAATTCTCAAATGGACATGACTTAGCTATGAAAATTCTAAATAATGAATGTGAAGGATGAAGGGTTATTTTATAGATTTGATTGATTCAAATGAATGATTTGGATTAAGAGGTGTTGATTTGAGATCAAAGGCTGAAAATGAATGAGAGGAATTGATTACTCATTTAATTGAATGCAATTGGCTACAAGATTCCATTTAACTGGTTGCATGAGATATTGATTAAAGTGTTAATTCGATTGATTGATCAGAAGACTCTAAGTGAGTGAGTGTTAAGAGAATTGATTGATTAGAAGAGTGGTCAATCAATATTGATTGAGAGAGAGTGTCAATTAATATTTGAGGAAATAATGCATGATATAATTAATTAAATTAATTATTGGAGGAGCATGCAAGATAAGAAAGATGAGTTTGTTTTTTGCATGATAAGATAATTAATTAAAGTAATTAATTAATTGAGGAATGTGCAAAGTGACTAAATAATTAAAATGAATAATTTATTTTATTTAGAGAAGAGATAAAATTTAGATAAATTAAATAATTGAAATAATTACTTAATTTAGGAGATGGTACATGAATAATTAAATAATTAAAGTAATCATCTAGTTATAGAGAGAAAAGGATAATGAATAATTAAATAATTAAAATAATTATTTAATTATAGAAGAAGTGAATGATAAATAATTAAAAAAATAATAAAAAATACTAACAATTTATTTAATTAAATTAAAAGAATAAAGAATAATTAGTGACATAATTTAAATAAATTAAATTTATTTAATTATGTGGAAGATAACTCAAAGTGTGTGTGAGTTAACTAGTTGCATGAGAAGTGAAGTGAAAGAAAGTGTTAGAAAAATTTAATTTTGCATGAGAGGATAATAATTAATTATTTGAGAAATGTACAAGTGGGAATTAAATAAATAAATAAAAATGCTTTAATTATTCATGATGAATGGATAATGTTGAGAGAAAATGGGATATTAAATAATTAAAGTAATTACTTAATTTAGGAAGTGTGAATGTGAAGAATTAAAGATATAATTAAATAAATAGGATTTATTTAACTAATCAAAAAGAATAAAAAATTTAAGATATAATTAAATAAATATGATTTATTTATTTAATCAAGAAGAATAAATAATTAAGATATAACTTTTTTAATAAAAAGGGTAAAATTTTTATTGATCCAAGAAACTAGTATAGAGCCCGAAAGTACAACCAACCCCTCAGGGATCAAAAAATAACAACAAAATCATCAAGCAACTCCCAAGAAGTGTCTCATATCCTCAATACCAGATCCTCCAATTCCTAAGAAAGATTCTCAGAAAGGCCACCCCAGTCTTCCATAATCCAATTTCCCATCTACTCAAATGCCCATTTAGCCATACCATCATCCACCTTATTCTACTCCCATGGGATATGGCTAAAGGAGATGGAGTCCAAGACTCCAGCTGGAGAGATGATTTGTCTAACCACCACCGCTAGCTACCAATTCACATCCTCTAATTGACACTTGTTCAACATATCAATCACAATCTAAGAATCAAATTCATAAATTATTCTTCTCTAACCAAGGGTACATTCCCTTCTCAAAGCCAAAAGGATAGCCAACACCTCCATGAAATTATTAGAATGCATACCCTTGTACTCTGAGAAGAAGAACACAACCACTCCAGAACTATCTCTACCAATTCCACCAACCCTAGCATGACCTAGGTTGCCATGAGAGGATCCATTAGTATTAATCTTTAGCACCCCAAAAGGAGGTGGCCTCCAATGACAATATCTTGAAACCTTCCCTTTGGCACCTTCACCTAGATCTGGCCTAGGCCCATCCCTACCACAAACTGGAAGCCCAAAATTCCAAACCACTCCTATGTTAGTAGGATCCATGTGGACCAAAAGATCACACTTAGCTGCCAAAGTCTCCTAAATAACCCCAAAAGTATCAACCAAACCTATCACACTCGAACCTTCTTATCAAAAAAAATCTATAGTTCAACTCCAGCCAAATATGCCAAATAAGAAAGCAAGGCCCAATAGTCCAAGCAATGTGGAGGAAAGAATTCTTAGCAAGGGAGTTCCCCAACCTGAACCAGAACTCACCCAAAGAAGAAGCATGTATACATGGTTGATTCCAGGCCTTCCACCACAAATGCCAAAGTACCCTCACAAAGAAACACTGAAAAAAGAGATGAAAAGTGTTCTCATCATTCTTAGAGCACAAGAAACACATGGAGGGGCCTTGAAACCATGCTTCCAAAGATTCTCCCAGGTCAGACATCTATTACGAATCACAAGCCAAGAGAAGAAATTACACTCAGGCCAAGAAAATTTATTCCAAATATGCTTCCACTAGGGGACCCCTACACACCCAAATAACTATTCATCCAACACTTGGTAACTAGACGTAATAGAGAATTTACCTTTCAGGTCATGACCTTAGGCTAGCACATCCCTCTCAAGAAGAGAATTGCAAACCCTACCCACCAAAATGCAAGCAAGCTCCTAGTGTTCCTCCATTGTTCCCCTAAGAGGCCACTCTTGCGGGTCCTTCCACCTGTACAAACTTACTAAAGCTAGAACTTGGGGGGTTTTAAGATCCACCACATGACTCAAGCCAGCCTCTAGAAAATTCCTACATAAATCTTGCAAGTGAGGGTGCGTTGACATAATAGGAGGGTGCCCATCCCAAGAATTAGATCAAAAGAGAGAATTAGAGCCACTGTTGTAAATCCAAAACAACCCTTGTTTAAACAACTTAGGCCCCCTTTTGAGGGTACTCTAAATCATAGAACCATTACCCATAAGGCTATATCTAGGCACATCTACACTCTCCACTCCTCCAAGATATTTTGAGGTAAGGATCTGAGACCAAGTCTGAAGCTAATGAGAGCACCATCACTAATAAAGCTTTGATGCCAAATCTTGTCCATTTAAATCAGCTTGACACAGCCCAAGACCACCTTCATGCTTCGGCCAACAAACATCCTCCCACTTTACAAGTCTCCACTCCCTCGAGAGGAGATTACTAGACTAGAGAAACTAACAAAAAATACTCTCAAAGTCTAATAAAACTGGCAAGAGAGGATAATACAAAGTACATGTACAATGGGAGAGCACAAACCACTAAATTTAAAAGATTCGCTCTTCCAATAGTAGAGAGCTACTTGCAAGTCTAGTGACTAAATTTTTAAAAAAATTCTCAATAACATCTTACCAAAAAAACCTAAAAATCATGTGCATGGAAAGAGGAATTTTGAGATAAACAAAGGGAAGCAAGCTAATCTAGAACATGAGGATCCTAAGAATTCTATTGAATAAGCTTGGGAGTGTTAAAGAAGAAAATAGAGGACTTTCCTTATTGATACTTTGTCTCAAAGACACCAAATAACAATCCAGATCCCTCCTCAAATTAACCGCTTCATCCACTCTAGCCAAGCCCATTAGAGTTGTGTTATCCAAAAATTGAAGATGGGATTGGGAGGGCGAATTATTGCCCCATTGCCAACCTTGAATAAGATTGAACTCCACACAAGATTTATTAAATTTCCCAAGCCATTCAACCATCAAAATAAAAATATATGAGGATAAGGAACCCCCTTGTCAAAGGCCCTTGCAAGCCCCAAACAACCCTGAAGGCTCCCCATTGATAAGCACAAAGAAAGAAGATGAAGTGACACAACTCATAACCCACTCAATCCAAGCACTACCAAACCCAAAATCCCTCAAAATCTTGGATAGAAAATACCACTTGACACAATCATAGGCTTTGGCCATGTCCAATTTAATAAACATAGCCTTTTCTTTGGAGGAGGTCATGGTGTGTACAGTCTTTGCAGTAATAACAACACCATCAAGGATCTGCTTACTAGCCACAAAGCCACCTTGCTATTAAGAAATCAACTTGCTTAACCATGACTTCGAGCGTTCAGTAATCAACTTCATAATTATTTTGTAAAACAAATTCCATAGGGAAATTGGTTGAAATTGATCGAAAGAATTAGCACCCTCCTGCTTAGGGATAAGAGCCAAAAAAGTGGCATTCATGGCTCTTAACATTTGATTGTTCCACTTAGACTCCTGAACAACTTCAAGAAGGTTATGATTAACCACCTCCCAAAACTCTTGAAAGAACTCTATCAAAAATCCACTAGGCTTATGAGCTTTACCTTTCTTCATCTGAAACACAACATCCTCCATCTCTGCTAAGGAGATCAGTTTGAGAAGAGAGTCATTCATTCCACTAGTCACTAAAGGAGGGATGCAAGCTAAAATTGTAGCCTCCTCCACATTGGCATGAGGGGAATCATTAGAAAACAAAGTATAAAAATACCTGATAGACTCTTGAAAAATCTTGATAGAGGAATACAAAAATACCCCCCTTAGGGAACCTAAGAGAAGAAATGACATTACCTTGCCTTCTATCTTTGACAAAATTGTGAAAAAATGAAGTATTCCTATCACCTTCCTAGATCCATTCGATGCAAGACTTTTGCTTCTAGAATATTTCCTTCCAAGGCTCCCATTCCTCCACCTCCTTCATTGCCTCAGCTTCCAACATACTCAAATCCTCAGAGATCCCTTAGGCTCGTATTTTTTGAGTAATGGAATCCAAGTTCTCTTGAGCAACCCTTTTAGCCTGGAAGACATTGCTAAAGTGGTGTCTATTCCAATTTTTTAACATATACTTGATATACCAAAACCTCCTAACAAATTTGTACATAGCAATGCCAAAAGTCAGTTTCCCAAGAATCCACCAACTAGGAACAAGACCATGGAGCGACACATATCTAAGCCACATGAGTTGAAATCTGAAGGACTATTTTTTAGATAATCTAGATAAACAAGTAGAGAATTTGATTATCCAATGATCATAACCCCTCCAATCCAAAATCTCAGAGCAAGTCCTCCATCTATCACAAACCTAAAAGCTATATAATAGAAACTTGTCTAACCTTTCTGAAATAGTTGCATGACCAATCCTCCTATTGTTGTAGGGAGGAGATAGCATTGAAGTCTCCTGCCAAAATCCAAGAAAGAAAAGGCTTTAATGCACACAAGTATCTAACATGAGACCACAAATTTTTCTTACCAAGGAATTTGATACGATCATAAATATTAGAGAAAAGGAATCTCTCACCCGAATCCAAACTAGAAGCCACAAGAGAGATAGAGTCCTATAGGAGAGCCACCAAATAGGAGTAACTTTGTGTGGATACCATAAATAGGCAAGACCCCAAAAGTGACCCTACACCCCCACACACTGGCACGAACCTTGACCCCAAATCTTAGAAGTTAAATTCAACATACTTTTCATAGACAACTTAGTTTCCTACAGGAAAACCATATCAAGAGAGTTCCCATGAATCAACTCATGAATAACCTTTTTTCTAGGAATCTTATTCATAACCTTAACAATCCAAGATAAAATAATCATCGCTATGATTGGGAAAAGTGATAATCAATAGTTCTCACAAAACCAGACTTCATCAATGTCTCACCAATTAGCTTCACCTTTTCTATATCCTTCTTCCTTCCAGATTTTAGAGGATTCTTAGGAGCCCCCTTTTTAGGGGTTTTCTGCATCAAACCTAGGTCATAAGAGGATGACTTACTTTTACCAGTTTTCCCAACACCTTACTAAATAGTGAATTAAACACCAAGAGTAGAAAAAACCATATTAATATCTGACACCATACCAATTCTCCCAAGCACAAGAGTTGAGGAAGGAAGCTTCATGTCCATTAGAGTCATTTGTTCCTTAGTTGGGATCGCGACGTAGATAGTATTTTTCAGACCCACAAGGTGCATCTCAGGTATAAGGTCATTGCCAAAATTCTTGTCAAGGGGGACACCTTCCTCCTTATTTAAGTCCTCTAAAACATCAAACCTATTAAAAGTGTATTCCTCCTATCTATCCTTGAGAGTCCTCTTTTGACATCTACCTATGTTATAGGACTTAGCTGGTACAAAACCATCCTTATCCACAATCACCCCTTGCATAGGAGCCTTTCCTTTGTCCAAATTTGAAGGATACTAAGAAGAAGCATTAGCCAAACCAGCAACAAACACAACTTTAAGAAATTTCCGCTAGAGGTGACCATATGCATGACATAAACTACAAAAAAAAGGTAATGCCTCATAATCCAACTATTGGTTCTAGGAGATTGACCCAATGCTCATGTCAATCAAATCCAAAAATGGGTTATTCAAATCAATATCAATGCACACACAAGCAAAGGAGATAACCCTTTTATTCAATGTTTGTTGAGAGGACCCAATAAGCTTACTGAGGATTAGAGCAATCATTTGCAATATATCATTTCACCAGCACTCCAAAGGCAACCAAGGGAGACACACCCAAAATAGAACTCTAGAAGGAAGTTCCTCAATAGAGTTGAATCCCAAATGCCAAGATTTAATGAAGAGGCCCACCTAATTGTAAAAATAACCCGCCCCCTTCAAACAACTGATTTCTATCAACAACACAGGAAAAGTCCACCATGAAAAAACTATTAGCTGCCAACATTATATCAAAATCACCTTCAAGGTCCCCAGTCTTCCAAAACAAAGAGTAAAGAAAGGGAAATGATACCCGTATCCCCATGAACTTGCAAATCAACACATGATTGGTGTAATATTCAAATCCTTAGCCACTAAATTGGGTTGTATAACCAACGCCAAATGTTCTTGTGATCATTCCAAGCACCCATTCACTTTTTTCAAATAGAGACCGCCAATGCACAATGAGCCCTCACCTGATTTAGCCATGTTTAAAGAACACTTCCTACCTCTAGGCGAAAAGGATACCAAACAACCCTACCATAAAATAGAAGACCACAACCAACTCAAGAAGATGATTTCCAATCCTGTGTAGCCAAACCAACAAGAGATCACCCAAAATAAAAATTGTAGTAGTTGATAAAGGAAAAAATGATCATAAAGAAATATAAATACCTTCCTCCCAGAAGCAACAAATCGCCCCCATGACAAAGAAAGAAATGACACCTTTGATCTGAAATAGCACACGAGCATGTAAGGAGAGAAGAAGGCATGTAGTTGTAGCCTCACAAATCACATATTGTCATGCCCATACAGGAATGCACCACACCTCCCAACATTATGTTTTAATAAGAATCCCTAATATCCTCCATCTTGCACAATTAATTGGCTAATTTCCCTCACCCTCCCACTTGCAAGGGAAATTCATTTGAACTCCAAAAATGGAATATTCCTTTGTAATAAACTTCCTAACAACTTCCTAATTTTTAGGAAGTGTGCTTCTTTGAATCAATGAAAGCAATCTATTAACTCCTTGATCCATTTCAACTTGCATTCTCATACATTTATAAGAATCCTTGATCCATGCCTTCACCTCTCATTACTTCTCATCCATTGATTGATCAAATAAATCCTAACCCTTGATTCACCATTTTCTCCTATAAGTGCTCCTCATTTCTTTGAGAAAAGGATCCACTTCCATTTTAGCAAAGTTATGTTGCACATTTGAATACTCAGTTTCATCTGTCTTGCATCCATTTTAGCTTAGTTTTCAGAAATATTAGCTTATTTTTCATCAATAAAATCCATCTTTAAACTTGTTTCAATCTAGGGATTGGGAATGGGCTGACATTCCACATCAATGTAGCAACAATCCTCTAATGGGATGAGGTTTGAGGCATTTAACTAGGTTCCTTTATGCATTTCTTAATAGTTTATGTTTAAATGGCTTCTTCATTCTATGTTTTCAAGTATTTCATTGGGAGTATATTTTAACTAGTTAAATATTGCTTAGAATATATTGGATCTAGTGTATTTAGCTTATGTCATGATTATACTCACATAACTAAATAAATAGGATTTATTTATTTAATCAAGAAGATTAATTATTAAAGATATAATTAAATAAATAGGATTTATTTATTTAATCAAGAAGAATAAAGACATAGGATATAATTAAATAAATAGAATTTATTTATTTAATCAAGAAGAATAATTGAAATGAATTAATTAAATAACATAAATTCATTTAATTAATAGTGGGAATATGATTTTAAACAATAATTAAATAATTGAACGTTATTTAATCATTAGGGAAAGATGAATATTAGTGTTAAAATGCTAGTTCATAGGCTAGGACACTTTCAGGTATCTACAAACATATAGAAACTCTTATATTATTGTTTTGTGGAAGAAACCTTCCATTAATAGTTGATCAATGTTATTTAGACTATTAGAACTATATTTTTGACTTGTAATTTACTCTTGTATTTGTTGAGTAGTGCCATTGGGTCACTCATGTAGATTCATATGTAATCTATATCTTTGTCTGACAGATGTTTTTCCTTTATTTTTTATTTGATTATTGTTCAAGTAATGTCATGGGGGGCTCTCATGGAAATTGGTGTCTTCTTGATCTTGATTTTAGACGACGTTCTTCAATTTCAACACTATAACAATAATTTTTTGATAATAGTTTACAACTTATTTGTGCTTTAGTGCAGATGTTCTTCATGTTCCTATTCTTTTCAAGACATTTTTTTGGAGGCTTCTTAGTCCTTCACTTATTTTCACTCTTTTGGAGATGTTTTTTCTCCCATAGGGTTTTTCTCCTTTTCTCTGTTTATGAGAGATTGTTTGTACATGGGTAACTAACATGGAATCATAGTTGGGACCCATTCTTCCATCATCTTTTGCATCTATGCATTATTTTTTTCCTCTCTAAGTTACAATTAAGGGGAATGTTGTGTGAATATGGTGTTCTACCTTACTAGTTCACCTAGTAGGTCCCATTCTCATGTTAAGTTTACTTAGGTCCTAGAAAACTTTCTAGAAGTCCTAGTTGTAATTATATCTTAGTTTATCTTATGTCATTTACTTCTTGTTTTCTAGGAACCATTCAAATATTTTTTGTATAATGTCATAGGATTAAAACACTTCTCATGATCTTGTATAATCATATCTCTCACCTTACCTTATAAGAAAGACCTTACTCTTGTACATCAAACATAGATGGGGATCATACACTTTGCACCAATACCTAGCAAGATATTATCTTGAAAAACTCTCCTTTGGAAGGTTATTTGATTTTTTAGGCATTCTTGGGATATTGGAGTTCATTATCAACTCCTACACTATTGGTATAAAATATTCTATGCAAGGGTTGGAAAAAGACATGATTTTATCCAAAAATGTGTCAAAAAGTAATAGCAACTGAAAACATGTACCTACCCATGAGATTCATTCCTACATGGGTGCTTGGTTTTCTAGGTAAAATTACACCAAAATATTTTAAAGGACATAGATTCATTATTATTGTTATATATTATTTTATGAAATGGGTAAAATTTGAACACTTGAAAGCCTTCACAATCATTGATATCTATAATTTTATAATGGATAATATTATCTCTATATTTAGCTTGTTATCCATTATATGATAGATAAAAATACATCCCAAGTTGAACCCTTAAATCCATCACAATCATTGATGTCCACAATTTAATAATGGATAATCTCATCTTTAGATTTAGCTTGCCATCCACTTTCATGATATATAAAAATAAATCTTTTAATTAACAAAGAGGTAAAAATATTTTGGAATGATTCTACATACAAAAAAAAAAATTCAACACCATATCATGCAAAAGATGATGGACATGTTGAGGCCACCAATAATATACTTGAATAAATCTTAAGAAAAATACTTGGCAAACATGGTAATAATTTGTATACACAACTTATTCTTGTATTATGGGGATATCATAATAGTATATATACTCCTACTAGGTTCACACCTCACTCTTTATTCTATGGTACAAAGGCCATATTGCCTCTTGAGCTTAGGATTCTATTATTATGTATGTCCCTCCATGACATCATTGATGATTATATATACCAAGAACACTACTTACAAGATTTTTCAAAATCTTTGATGAGAGATGAGTAAACAAATTAGATGAATTTCACACATACCAAATAAAATTAAATAAACATATAAAAAGGAAATCATCTAATTAATATTTCAACTAGGATACTAAGTCAGGTTCATGTAAATTGAAATAATTACAATGATAATAAAGGTTTTTTGATTGTTTTTGATCCAACAAGATTGGCTAGTTGGGGCTATCTTCCCTCATCACATTGGTATTTATTCATTGTTTACAACTCTTGACCATTAGATTCTTTGTGCCCTACCACACTATCTTGTCCATGTAGGGGGAATCATTCTAACATGCACTTTCACAATAACATTTCACATCATTGTACTCACATGACCTAACTATGCTCTAAGAGACAACTTACCACATTGAGGGTAATCATACATCATGTGTTTACTATCACATTATTTACATATGTGACCTAAGACTATTCTAGAAGAGTTACATTATCCTAGACACCATAACCTTCCCAAGCCATTAACTACACATTATGCCATGTTTGATATCTTTACTACCATTCGGGACCTACTTCCTTAACTTAGACGTTTATTTTTATGCAACCATATTGGGGTCACATTCCTTTTTTAGTGTCCTATATGTGTACATAGGCGATTTTGGCTATTCGTGGCCATATGGGTGATCCCACAATAGTGGTTTACACTTTTTGGGACATCTTGATTTTTGTTGAAATCACATATTTTTAGAAAATATAATGATTTAAGCCTTGAAAAGTTCCATTTAAAGGATTCTAATTGAAGATATTTTGATCAAACCACCTCAAATTAAACCCCCTTGGATAGAACCTCACTATTTTAAAACCATAACTATAATAGAGTCTCCTTTACACCTATCAAAATGCTGATAAAAAACCACTTTTGATTTATCTTTTGGGGGATCAAATGAATTTATTTAAAATTTATATTTTGTAAATATGTAATCCTTATTATAAGCTTCCCAAAAAGTATAATTTTAAATATATTTAATTTGATTATTATTTTTATTTTTATTTCTTGTGAATGTACGTTTTTCATTGAAAATCAAGCTCTCTTTTATGCACATGTGGAAAAATAGTAGATTACCAAAAAATAAAATAAAAAATATCTCTATTCTAGGTATTGATGTCTTGATCTAGAGAAAAGAAAAATCAATACATATAAAAAAAGTTATGTTGTATAAGGTTTGCCTATGTTGAAATTGTAATTGGTTTGACTTAAAAATTTAATTAATAAAATAATATTCAATAAAACACTATGAAACCAAATGAACATGCTAGATATTTTAGTTACAAATCTAAATTTTAAAAAAATATAATTTAATCCTTCATAGAAAAAAAGTTATGTTGTTTACAGTGAACATCACTCTTTAAAAATGGTGTTTACTATTAAAAAATAGTTTTTGAAGGAGATGGGAAAAAGAAATGCATTTTGATTCCAAGATTTAAAAAATATATATATTTAGAATATACAAACAAAATGTCACAAATCACTAGTTTGCATCATCTTCAAATTCCTCATGGTTTAGTAGCTATAAGTTCCCAAAAGTGAAGATTTAGTTAAAAAAAAATAGTTCAATGTCAAGTTTTGCCACAAAGTGCAAACCACTATTGTGGGATCACCCATATCACCATTTTTACTTTTCCCATGTTGAGCCCGAACCTCATTCCTTGATCATAACTCTATCTTACATGCTTACCATGATGATCTTTCAACATATTTTACCTACTTGTTCATGATGCATTCAATATATATTCATTAGTTTACATGATTTGTATTCTTACAAGCTTGGCCTAAATTTACATTTAATTTACATGATTTGCACTTTTTTTTTAATTCTTTAGATTTAATGGATGCAACCAATTAAAGTGGGGAATATTCTATTGCTAATGCTTTAATGTTGAGATTGCAAATAGTTACAAGTTTCTACATAGAGACTTGTTATTAGGACCAAATGGATCATTAAGTATGGCATACCAACACTCAATAAACCTTATCACCCTTGGCCACTAAGCCAAGAGAAGCATTACCAATTTTCCATAGTAGAAGGATTTATTTAACCCTTTTCTCTCCATCTCATTTTCATAATTCCTAATAGTAAATCTTAGCTTGTAATTACATGTTAAGTTTTACTTGTGTTACAAAAGCTACTAATTGCACATTTCCCCCTCTATTTTGTAGGTTCTATAGATAACACATTTGGAAAGATGGAATTACATGATAATGTTCAATGGGGTTCACTACTTTATATGGACTTGGATATCTTTATATATCAAAATATTTACTTTCCATGTATGTTTATGAGTGTGACGTAATTTGAGACATGTGATCATCTTAGGAATCGTATGCATCTCAAATTGGGGAAAAAATGTAATGGTGAAGTTTGGATACCCATGCTAATTCCCATTTAGTTTTGTACCTATTTTGAGAGAATGGATCAATACAAAATTACATAATAATGAATAACACAATCTTGTATGAATTTGGTCTTACTCCTAAATGCCTTTCTTCATCTATTTATACACATCCCCATATCTCTTTTCAATACTTGATACATATCTATACATATTTCCACACATCCTCCATTTATTATGCCAATTATTACAACTATGCATATACATTTATTATCCACCTCGATTTTACCAATTTCATGTCTTGATTCAACCTTGCAAGTGTGGTAGTGTTCTTGCATGTATGGATCTAACACATTAAATTTCAAAATTCAAATTCAAATTTTGGTTGGGTACTACTCATTCTTTTCCTAGCTTAAATCAAGAATAAACACATGTACAAGCAATTTATCACTATGTCCTTATATATTTAAGGGCATTCAATTGTATTTGTAGACACCTAAATTTGGACACTTACATTTGTCCAAATTTATCTCTTTCCATCTAAATATCCTCTTATTTGCATTAATTAAGTAATATTGCTATTATTTATTTAATACTATTAATTCTTCTAAATCCCTAAGGTATTTAGTTAATAATTAAATACCTTACTCTTTATCCCCCTTTTTCTCAATAGATTTAATTCCTCACATGTTACATCCTCCATCACTTTCACTTCATCCTAATCCATCTCCTAATCCCATCATTAGGGATGTGCACATGGCTAATCCATGATTAGGATGTGTCACATCCTCCAACTTTTGCAAGTTGGCTCTTAATCTTCATTAGCCACTAACTTTCTTCTAATCACTGATTAGCTAGTCTAATCAGTACCTTAGTCAACTCTCTCATCTCCCAAGGAATATTAAATTCCTTTTATTATCCCCATGTCTTTCCAAATGGAATTTTAAATTCTATTTTTATCCCTCCTAGGAATCTCCTCTTCCCCATGTGATCATTGAAAGGTCACATCAATCACATGGGTTAGGAACCTTTTATTATAAGAACCTTGTCTTATTCAATGTACTTCTCAGCTCCCTTTTTGAGAACCTTGTTTTATCCTTAAGATATCCCCAATCATGTGAATTTAAAATTCACTTTAATTCCTCCAAGGAATCTCCTCTTCCACATGTGATCGTTGAGAGGTCACATCAGTCACATTCCAAGGTACTTGTCCTTCTTCCACATCATTTGTACCCTTTCCATCTCACCATGTCCTTTGGACACTTCATCCTCCACATGGCAAGATGTGAGGGCTTGTGAGTATTCAACTCACCATAGCCCTCCATCTTGGCCATATTGGTTCAATCTCAACTGTTGAATTCTCTAGAGAATTAAATTTCTTCTATAAACAATCCCCCTTCTCATTCATTTAGGGACCTTATGCATTTTATCACACTTATGCTCTCAAGCCATTCAAGCATTCATCAAGCTCTGACACTTGCTCATCTTTTGAATTTGCATACTTATCTATCATCCTCCATTGTAGAATCCTTAAGCTTTTATTGCACTTAGCACATACTCACATCCTTCATTGCACTCACCTTGCATCCAATTTTCCTCACATTTCCATCAAAGGAGCACACACTCAAGCTACATCAAGGGCCAACCAAAGATCAACACAAGTAAAAGGTATACTTTCTTTTTTTTATCTTTCTTTTTTTTGTGTTCAATGTAGCCCAATCTTGATGTTGTCTAGTGTTATTTACTTTTCATTTCTTAAATAGTTTTTTATATTAGGAGCTAATAACACTTGCACACAATATTCATTTATGCTCATCAAACATAAAGGAAAAATCATTTGCATTCAAGGAAGGAGTATGCTAGAAACACTTTCAATGGTGCATGAAGATAAATAATAATTTTCAAAATCATCATAAAAGCATCTACATATTTTTAGCCTATTGTTCTTAATTATTTAGATGAAAATAAAGCCAAACATTTTTAGGGGTTGAACTAGGAGAATGTGTAACTGGTGCAGAAGCACCAAGGTCATTTTGCAAGTTTGGTTAAGTAGGGTCTAAAGTTGGTCTTTAGATGTTTGAGTCTTGTTTTTCATTCAATAAGGTCCTAGTAGACCATCCATAATGTAATTTGCATCATTTTGGTTGGTTTAGAGTTTACATGATCATGTTTTGCAATTTTGTAAATGTTGTCATGTTGGGAAAGTGCAAAAATGCAACTTTTGGGAATAACAATAGTCAAGTTGGTTCAAATGGAAGTTGAGATTGTTTGAGTCAATTGGGAAGCTTTTTTCTTGATTTCAAAAGTTTAAATTTATGTTGGATGGTCAATTGGAGGTTCTGTTGTTCATTTTTGAAGAAGAAATTAATCAAAAACTCTCAATTTTCTATGTATTTTCTACAAATTTGCTACTCTCGATATTTGTACGGTTTCTTACAGGAGTTTGATGTTATGAAAATTGTTGTAATTTTTAGAGATAGTGTTAGATTCAATTTGGCTTTGGAGTGAAGATTTTTCATTGTGTTTCAATAATTTTATTAACAAATAACTACAAGCGGGTCTGTAAAAACAATCTTAAGGGTTTGTAGACATAAAATGGACTAATGGCCCATTCCATCATTTGCAACTCCTATATCTTGGTGGAATGGATCCAATATGGTAGGGTTAGGGGTTGGAATGATTTTTGAGAGTAGGAGAGGCCATTTGTGGATTTGGGTATGATGCCCTATTTGTTAAATTTGTGTGTTTTTGCTGAAAATTGGTGGTTAAGGGTAGGTAAGTGTGGAAAAATCTAGGGGCAACAAATTTTGGTGGTTGATTAAGCATGTGAAGGCCATTTGAAGCATGTTTTATGCATTGTTAAAGACTAAAGAAGTTGGGAAGTTGGATTTTCAATAAACCCCCTTGTAACTTGCTAAAAATGAGGGTTTTGTGTTTTGGGGAGTTAATGGGTGTTTCTCTAAATGCAAATTGTTGATTCAGTGCTTGGAAAACCTGGTTGTGAATTTTAAATAAGGTTTTAGGTCTAGAAGGAAGATTAAAGGGTAGATTCTTTGTAAATGTGGCCTAATTTATTGGAGCAGCGTAGAAGCATTGAATTGAGAGTGTTGGTCCAAAGTGACCCAAGGTGCTTTTGAGATATGTTTTGTAAGGAGATAAAGGGTGTCTAAAAATATATATAGTTATTAGGTTTGAGGTTGGATTCAAGAGATAGGTCCAAGAAATTAGGTTAACAAACCTACAAGGCAAATAGTGAAGTTGTGAAGGGAATCACCCCTGTTAGGGTTTTGAAGATTAAAGATTTGTTGAAATCAGTTGAAAATGTGTCGGTTGATTGATTGGATCCCTACTCTAAATTAGTTGGTATCAGAGCATAGGGTGTAGATATTTTGAGGGGAAAGAGGGTGTGAGGAAAAGTCGACAAGATGCCTCCTAAGGGTAAAAATGTGGCTAGGAAGATCAAGAAATGGAAGAGAAGACTGAGGGAGAGATTAGGAAGTTGAGGGAACTGCAAAATAGGTTGGTAGCAAGGCTAGAAAGTGTTGAAACAGGTCAGAAGAGAGGTGTGGTTGTAAGTGATGAAAGTGACTCTGAAGAGGAAGAGGATGAAGAGTATGAAGATGTGGATGAAGAATTGGATCCTAAAGAGAAAAAGATGGCAAGGCTACTGAAGGAAGTTAAAGGACATAAACATAAGGTAAAAATTGATTTGTCTATGTATGGAGGTAACCTTAATGATGAAGAATTGTTAGATTGGATTGTAGCCTTGGATAACTACTTTGAATGTGAGGATGTACCCAATGAACATAAGGTGAAGATAGAAAAAATAAATTGAAGGGGCATGCACTAGTATGGTGGGATTATGAACAAGCTGAAAGGAGAAGGAAAGGTAAGGAAAAAGTTGTTTTTTGGGACAAAATGGTAGCTAAATTGAAAGGTAAGTTTTTACCAAGTGATTATGCAATTCAAATGTCTAAGAAGCTTCAAGATTTGAAACAAAGGGGAATGGATGTTAAAACTTATACTAATGAGTTTTATAAGTTGAGCATAAGAGCAGGTCACATGGATGATGATGTAGAAAAGGTGGCTAAATATCTCCATGGGCTAAGGTTTAACATCCAGGATGAGTTGAGTTTGCACAATCCAAGGAAAATTTAAGAGTGCTACCAAATGGCAATAAGGGTTGAAGAGAAACTCAAAAGAAGGCAAGACAAACAAGTAACAGGGAGAGGAAGCAATTCAAGAGGAAGAGGTACTTTTTCCACTCTAAGGTAGTCACAAGAAAGTCAAGAAAAATCAAGCAAGGTGTAAGAACAAGTTGTTGATCAAAGGGGTGGATTTAAAGGTTTCAGAGGAAGGTATGGTGGAGGAAGAAGTTCAAATACATTTTCAGGAAGGTGTTATAATTGTAATCAATTTGGGCATCCAACATTTAAGTGTCCTGAAAGGCAAGGGCCTACTTCAAGCGGAGGTGAAAGAAGGAATCAATTGGTGCATGAGGATGATTGTGAAAGTTTGAATTCTCCTAATCAACTTGATTCTCTTGAAGTTGGGGAAATGTTGATGGTAAGAAGAACATTACTCCAAGCATCCAAAGAAAAGAAGATGACTCAAAGAAGACAATTATTCAGGACCACCTACAAATGCAAAGGCAAGGTATGTAAGGTAGTGATAGATTTTGGTTCTATTGATAACATGGTGTCAATTGAGATGGTAGATAAACTGAAGTTAGAAAGAATACCTCATGAAACACTTTATAAGGCATCTTGGGTGAATGATAATCAGTCAATTTTGGTGAATGAACAAGCATTAGTTGAGTTTAGTATTGGTGGCTATAAGGTTAGGGTTTTTTGTGATATTTTACCAATGGATTGTTGCCATTTACTACTTGGAAGGCCATGGTAGTTTGATAGACATTCATTTTATAATGGGATAAATAACACATATTAGATTGAAAAGGATGGTATTACTTTCACACTAGCACCATTGTAGGATCATACTAAAGCAAAGGGTAAGGCAACAAAAGTCATCATGTTTGGAAAGAAAGAGTTTGTGAAAAGAGAGGAAGACAAAAGTGAAGAATGTTAGCCACTTCAAGGCTTGAGGATTTGAAGAGTGACACAATGTTGAAGAAAAGAGTTGTTAAATTGGTGATAAAGAAGGTCAAGGATGAATTGTTGGGTGGAGTGCAAAATTGCTTAAAAGGGCATAATAACATCATGGTGGGGACAATACTTTATCTTGTGGTTTTAAAAGAGGTAAGTGGGAAGTTAAATACTATTAAGGAAAAGGTTTCTCAATCTAGTAATTTTGGTGGTACAGAGGTGTGGAGGTCCAATAAGACAAAGATTACTGAGGCGGTGAATCTGATGACAAAGATACAAGGAATGAATGAAGTGAGAAAAGGTGTTTGGAAAAGACAAAGGGGTAAGTTTGGGTATGAAATAAGAGGAAGAAAATGGAAATTCAAAGATAAGGATGGTAAAGGTATGTTGGTAGATATTCAAGCAAGTTTAGCATCATTTCTAGGTAACATGGCAGTTAGACAACAACCATTTAATGGAGGAAATTAGTCAAAGGGAAGAGGCAAAGCAAGTTTTTAGTACTTGATTTTGTGGAAGGGAATCCTAGATGGAGGAGCTTTTAGAGGTTAGATACATGGAGTATTCAAAGGTGGAAAAGCTGCAACAAAATTTCTAAGGGACTTGGAAACTTTTTCAAGTCGGTTGTATGGTGCAAGAGCACCAAGGTCATCTTGCAAGTTTGGTTAAGTAGGGTCTAAAGTTGGTCTTTATATGTTTGAGTCTTACTTTTTCATTCAATAAGGTCCTAGTAGACCATCCATAATGTAATTTGCATCATTTTGGTCAGTTTAGAGTTTATATGATCATGTTTTGCAATTTTGTAAATGTTGTCATGTTGGGAAAGTGCAAAAATGCAACTTTTGTGAATACCAATGGTCAAGTTGGTTCAAATGGAAGTTGAGATGGTTTGAGTCAGTTAGTAAGTTGTTTTCTTTATGTCAAAATTTTAAATTCATGTTGGATGGTCGATTGGAGGTTCTGTTGTTCATTTTTGAAGAAGAAATCAATCAAAAACTCTCAATTTTTTATGTATTTTCTACAAATCTACTGCTCTCTAGATCTATACAGTTCTATACAGGAGTTTGATGTTCTAAAAATTGTTGGAATTGTTAGAGATAGGTGTTAGATTCAATTTGGCTTTGGATTGAAGAGTTTTCATTGTGTTTCAAGAATTTTATTGACAAATAACTGCAGGCGGGTCTATTAAGACAGTCTTAAGGGTTTGTAAACATAAAATGGACTAATGGCCCATTCCACCATCTGTAACTCCTGTATATTGGTGGAATGGATCCAATATGGTAGGGTTAGGGGTTTTAATGGTTTTTGAGAGAAAGAGAGGCCATTTTTGGATTTGGGTATGATGCCCTATTTGTTAAATTTGTGTGCTTTTGGTGAAAATTGGTGGTTAAGGGTAGGTAAGTGTGGAAAAATCTTAGGGCAGAAATTTTTGGTGGTTGATTAACCATGTGCAGGCCATTTGAAGCATTTTTTATGCTTTGGTAAAGAGTAAAGAAGTTGGGAAGTGGGATTTTCATTAAAACCCCTTGTCACTTGCTAAAAATGAGGGTTTTTTGTTTTGGGGTGTTAATGGGAATTTATCTTAATGTAAATTGTTGATTTAGTGCTTGGACAACTTGGTTGTGACTTTCCAATAAGGTTTTAGGTCTAGAAGGAAGATTAAAGGGTAGATTCTTTGTAAATGTGGCCTAATTGGCCTATTGGGGTAGTGTAGAAGCATTGAATTGAGAGTGTTGGTCCAAAGTGACCTAAGGTGCTTTTGAGATATGTTTTGTAAGGAGATAAAGGGTGTGAAAATATATATGGTTATTGGGTTTGAGATTGAATTCAAGAGATAGATCCAATAAATAAGGTTTGTAGACCTACAAGGCAAATAATGAAGTTGTGAAGGGAATCACCCCTAGTAGGGTTTTGAAGATTAAAGATTTGTTGAAATCAGTTGAAATTATGTTGGTTGATTGATTGCCTCCCTGCTCTGCATCAATAACCTAGTTATTTGGCATCCCTTTAAAGGTATTCTTAAATACATGTCCTCATAGCAAAGTAGACAATAGTGAATCAAGAAGCAAGATTGGACAACCAACAAAATTATATCTATAAGCTACAAGATACATCCACAAATGTTGAAGTGATCTACATGTGTAGATTTGATTTTCTATAGAGTACACAAAATGTTCTAGACCTAAGGTGAAGTACAAATTAAAATATACCATTTCTAGTTCCAAGGTGTTCACATTTCAACATATATAGTAGATTTATACATCATCATCACACCCACAACTTTGATTTATTTAATCTACGGAAGTACCTTTACCTTCTTTGTATTTAATTTCCTAATGTAAAATTTAATTGTTCAATTATCAAACCCACAACTTTGATTTGTTTAATCTAGGTTGATTTATGCTTATGTTTATGCATCTTATTAGATTAGCCTAGATTAAACTTAGGGAAAGGTTATTTTCCTTTACAATATACTAATAATTATTAGACTATTATTTACACATTAAGTATTAAAAAAATTAAAAAATGTGAAGTGATCTTTAGTCTAATAGTAAACTTGGTTGGCTCATAAAAATCCACATTGTTTTGCTACATGTCTTGACTTGACACCATAAGGGATGAGTACATTATTGGTATAATAGTAGAAGAAATGAGTGTGTTGATTTGACACCATAAGAGATGAGATGAAGACCACATGAATGCATTGATCAACACCATAAAAAAATGATATTAAAAATGATGCAAAATTAAAAAATTTACTACTAAAAGTATTAGTTTGCAAATGAGTACATCATTCCAACACCATAAAAGATGAAAACACCAACCCTAGTTTAGAAGAGGTGAAGGTCAAGTCACTTCCTTAACAAATTTGAAACAAACCATACTCGTAACAAAATTTAATGGAGAGAATTAATATCCCTAAACCAAAGAAGTTCAATTATTTTGAACATTCCTAAATCAAAAAAGCCTAATTAGTCAATGTGCCCTTGGTATGTTGGTGAAGTTGAATGGCTCTTAATGAACCCTCCAAGGATCAAGTCTTGTTGAGTGCAAGGTTCCAACATCATAAGGGATGAGGGTGGGATCGTGCTCTTGGCTAATTTAGTGGAATGGATACCCCTTAGTCCTTGGCTCCTAGCCAAAGAGGTTTAGCCTATGGTTTGTGCTCATGTATATGGTAGCTAAAACAAATTTAGGTGTGATATAAAACCCTCTTAAAAAAACCCTAATTATTTGGAACAACATATTATAAATGACTTAAAATGATTAATTAAAAAGAATGAAATAAAGATTGCGTCCTTAAAAACAAATCATGCCCATATCAAAATTTAATAGAGTGAATTAATATCCCTAAATCAAACAAGCCCACTTATTTTGAAAAACAGGTTATTAAATGATGAAAATAATTAATTTTAATATTTACCATTATTCCTACAATATATATTTGATTGGCTGGCCTGGCTCGATATAACCGCAGCCTACAATATGGTACTGAATCCTGCTGTTTTATGATATTATTACAATTAATGGGATTCATTTTCGCAAATGCTTATAAATGATAGGCGATTCAGTGACTCTCGTATATCTCATAGAGGCCTGTCATCTGCTTCTTATCAGCATATCAGCAGAGCAAAGCAATATAAATTTAATGGGGAAACAACTTAACATCGTCAATAACCGGCCCACACAGTGAACTCATATCATCACTCCTCACATGATAATATGTACTGTAGAACACGACTCGAGTTTTTGTAGAAACTGCTTTGAAGGCTAGTTGGGCATTTTTGAAACCTCCGGTACCCTTGGATTCATACGGCACTTTCACGGTCTCTTTTGCTGCAAAAGCCTCAATAATCATAGACCCACTGCACGTATTGCTTCCATCTCCGACCATGAAGCTCAGCAGATAAGCCTTCCCCACAGTTATTGGCACAATCTGGGCAATGGAACTCTCTCTGCCCGCCAGGAGTTCCACCGCTCTTCTGCCCTGTGGAACAGCGTAGTGCAGAGCATCGATGTATTTGACGGACTTTAGGGAGTCGATTATCCAGCCCGGCAGAGGGGAATTGTCGTCGTCTATGTTGGGAGGCAGCAGAACTCCATAGGAAGAATTGCGGAACATAAGAGGCCCTTCTTCAAAATCCCCATTTTTTATCAAATTACCTGGAATGCACCCAAATTAGCTGGTTTTAGGACATTTACAAAGGTCTACAATGTTTATACTGCTGGAAAAATAGTTGCTTTTGCTTACCCTTAACCCGTCGGGGTAGATTCAGCTCCTTAATGGCGACTGCATCAATGAGAGGGCCACAGGCGGGATCGTCCGCCACGCCTGGGTTGTGGAAAATGATGTCAGCAATGCTGGAAGCCGCCTGGAAGCCCCAGGCGTAGGAATCCCACCCGGTACTACTGTACACAGTCTGCATTGGCAGCTCCCCTGCCTCCGGCGGAACAGAGACATTCAATGTCTCCTGCTGGGCGCAGGTTCGAGCCACACTGAATGTGAGAGAATAGAACGATCCCTTTTTCACTTCCACCGTCTGGCTTAGCTGTGCCTCGTTCCCCAGCCTTGCAGCATGATCCCCTTCCGGGACTACTAACAACATATCGCCCTGGTGGTACCCGCTTGTTATGTATTCAACAAAGCCCTTGATTTGCCAAAAGGGCAGCGAGTTCGATCCATTGATCTCTGTTCCCTTCAACAGGGATGCCTTTGGAGCGTACTCAAAGTTTCCATTCTTCAGCAAACCTGTTCATCATGCACAACAGCAAGCTTTGTTAGCTCTTAATTCAATCCAAGCTTTAGATTTGAGAAAAAATTCAGTAGAGTAAGAAAGAGCCTATCTAGCCGGTGTATTATGATCATGTACAGACTGTTTATGAACAGCTAAAACAAACATGGCATTATACAATATTGCTGTTTTTTTGGGATTAAACTGTCTTATTGTTATTTTTAATTAACGTTTCAGATCATATTTCATACTTCATATCTTCTCATTACAATGAATACAATAATATAAAAAATTGCAGAAGTGCTTGATTCCTTATTATGAGATTCCTGATCTTTAATTACCATCACTCACTTCAGTAATTTCCCACATTTTTATTTTGAAGAAGTATGATCCAAAATATCGACTTTAAAAAAATAATTTAACTATATTTTAGATCCAAATTTTACAGTAAAGTAAGAGCGAGCCTATCTAGCCAGTGTATTATGGTCAATGTACAGATTGTTTATTAGCAGGGCAACATACAATATTGCTGATTTCTTCTGGATTAAACTATACTTCTTCTTTTTTAAATAGCATTTTAGATCATATTTCATGATTTTTCAGTAAGACGAACACATGGGAAATTGTAGAAGTGCTCAATTCTTTATTATTCAGAAATCATGAAGTATAATCCAAAATATGACTTTTAGAAAACAATTTAACACAATTTAATCCAGAAGAAAAAAACAATCTAATCCTTAATATACAACAGGCTTACCATTTTTAATAGGAACTGCAGCACTAAGGCAACAGAGATATACTAAATGTAAAGCGCAAAAAAGATGTTTCATCTTGGACACAGAGCTTCCCTGGCAATTTCTACTTGAATGCATTGTGCAAACTGATTGGAGTAATGTGGAGTAGCAGATCATTGCATTTCAGTAGCCTTTTATACAATTTCATAGCCATTTAAAAACCTCAGGAAAGAGGCAGGACGAAGTTTCCAAGCGATTATGCCCTAAAGTGAGAGAACGTGGCTTCAGATGAAACCCGATTGTGCACTTTTAGTCACCAGGATTTGACCGGTCCAGTGACTTTCTGAATGACATAGAATTAAATATGGTTGAGGCAGGGAAAAGATTAATCATACTGGCTTATGGCTTCAGTAACGCCCTTCAATTTACACTGAATCGCCGACCAGTCATATGCCCAAAATCTAATTAATGACAGACAACTGAAATGGTTGATTGCCTGTTTTGCAGCGAGTGCCAAAATTTCATGTGCGAAGAAATCAGCGTAATACAGCCCCCACGAGGTTCGATAGTTGGTTAATAATTTTCTATTGATAAGGAACATGGGAGATGAGATCAGTTGCAGGTTTTAAAGCCCAGCTGGCAACATCATCATTGTAGGAGATTCTCCGGTCTTTTGATACAGTCAAAGAATCCATTTACTAATAGCCTTGGCTACCTCGAAGCCCACAAACAGAAGAAAAGAAATGCCTAATGCAGGAAATGAGGGAATTTTTTTGTTTGTTTTCAGTTGTAGCTGCTCCAATGGACTACTTTTTAGTAATAGTACTAATATAATTGATATAATCGTTATGGATTTTGACAACCTATGAAATGAGTGAGCATGTTCATGGAAGTAGTAGTTTTCAGTATAAGAAAATATTAAGATTAAAGACAAAAAGAAAAAATAATATTTTTAACAATAATAACAACAATAATGGTGTAATTGAAAAATATTTTTTCAATGTTCATTAAATATTTATAAAAAGTAGGATATTAAATTAAATGATAGTTGGAAATGATAAGAATGTGTTTATTTAAAAAGTTAATTGAATAGAGATAGAAAGATTTATTTTTTGAAATAATGATGAAGATAAATTTGATGCAATGTAAATTTCATTTTCTTTGTACATTAAAAAAGACAATCTAGATATGTTTGTTGTTTGGGATTCTATATAGAAGTGTAATTGACTCCAATTAGATTCTATTATTGGGTATCAATTTCACATCAAATGTGTTTGACCTCTAACATGTGGTCCTCCTTGGTGTAGTGTACACCTGATATTTATACTCCTTGTTGATTGTTGATGATTAGCACTATATAGAGATATCTTGGGGAGATAATTGGATAATAGGGACCTAGCTCTCCTAAGTTGACCCCTTTGATAAGACCAACTTTTATAACTATTACAGAGATTGACAAAAACAAACAAGTATGCAAGTGATCTAGATGCTAATTTTGAAGCAATATTATGATTATTTTTAGTGCTTGAAAGAGAAGTGTTCCTATCAATGTTTCTTGTATACTTTAGGACTTTAAATGATTTTAAGATGATTAATATCCAAATGAATCTCTTTAAATGCTAAGATATATAAATCATTGCACAAATGTGTACTAACTCAACTCTCGATATAAAAGGAAAGCGTGGGAGTTGATCAATTAAATTTTAAAATCTTGAATTTTGCATTTACACCATGTAGGATCAATCTTGTATGCTACAAAAATGGCCCAAGATAAGAGACACAAATTTTTGGGTTCAAGAGTGAATGTATGAAAACCTAGGCTAATAATTGATGGGAGTGTGTGAAAATAGATGTAGATACAACATGGATAAGGATAAATGTGTAGGAATGTTTGAAAATAGGTGCTAGTTTCAATAATGAACACGCAATACGAAATTTCCTTAGGAGCAATAACAAGATGACATAAATTCAAGAGTAAGCAAAATGCAAGAATTATGGAATTCTAATAGCCACATTCATGGTATAAGGTGTTATAATGAAAGGAAATGAACTAAAATATATAGACTTGATTTTACAAATTTGAAGAGGATAAGGATAAAGAAAAATCCAAAAAAATAAGGGAATGACATGTACCCATTATCCCAAATCTATCCAATGAATAAAAATAAATCACCTAACTACACTTAATATAAAGACCATACATACTATTACACCAACATCTTCCTTAAGTGTATTTGAGGTAGAAAAGAAATGAGTTCTAGCAAGAGATGCCATGTTAGGAATCCTACCATTTAAAAGAACCCTAATGTACAAAGAGAGTGTATCCCCAAAAATAGAGAAGGATAAAAACCTATAAGGAAAAAATCCATCTCAAAGAGAGAACAACTAAGAGGATTAGATAACTCCCATAAAAGCGTGTTACCTCTTGCACTAGTGATGGGAGAATGAGATTGAAGGCTAATGAAGATCCATACGTTGAACAAAATTCCATCCCTTAGGCAATTGTAGACCCATAAGTGAGTGTAGAAATCTTCCCAATCCAAGAAGAAGAATGACAAAATAAAAGATAAAATATACTTCTTTAGAAGCTAAATGAAGAGGATGAATTTAAAATACATTGTGGAATGTGAAATAAATTAAGTGCCAAAGTAGTGTAAGGAGGTGGAATCTTAGTATGTATCATGTGACTACAATGCTCATCCCACAAGGTGTCTTACTATAAGGAATCATGGTTCATTCCTTGGTGAAGCAATTTAAAACTCTTTAGTGTTAGTAACAAGAGGTAATGGTATAATAATAGTGCATGACATGTGATGACATTGCTCATCCCAAAAAAATTTGACATCAAATGATTGAGTAGCAACAAAATTGGATAATTTGTTGATACTAAAGGTGTATGATATAAAGTAGTAAAAGAAGGCTCTTTGCCATCACAATGTTTGAGAACTTCCTTATAAGAAATCCACTATTTTATATCATTGTCATATGGTGGATTCTTAGAATCACAAGGGTTAGAAGAATGCCCATAATTCAGGGTCTTCTAAGAATGGAGGTTCACTGGGATCTCCATAAATCTCCCAAATTTTGGTCTAAAAAGTGTGAAGGCACTCAATGTGTGATAGGGCCCATGATGTGTGATCACCAAGATTAATCAATTTTAGAATATGATCATTTCTATCACCCTAGATACATGTTTTCATAAATAAATAGTTGGTTTAGAAAAAACCCATAGGTAGATGGGGCAAGAGTTGAATATATTGACAATGCTTTAGCATATCATCTAATCATGACTTGTAGTTCCTTTTTTAAGTTAATGACTTGAAAGGATGATTTGAAATACCCATTATCTACTTCAAGAAATTTCTCCCATGGATTTAAAAAATTATATGAGTCTTTTAATTATAAAATTCCCATTTGTAACCTACCCCATGAGTTTAGTACATGTGATGGAATTTATAAGTTGAGTACATTTGCATTAACACCCTACAAAGAGCTCAATTACGACACCTAGATAATAAGTTACATTTTTTGGTAATTTATAAATGATTTTATTTATGATGATTTGTTTTTCACTTGTTTTATAATTTTATGAGAGATAAAGTTGAAAGTATAGCAATAGAGAAAAACCAAATAAAAAAAGTGCATCAATGTGCAGTGCTAATTTTTTTTAGCTCTTTCAAAATGTTGGATTAAAAATCAATCTCTAATCCAATTGTTAATAATCAAATCTCCATTCATGCTATGATATAAATTGGTGAGATACAAGGCTTAGACTACTACAATATGAAAATATAAAAATTGTGTGTGAATCTAAAATTAAGTTGCCTTAATATGAAATCACCATGTAAAGATTCGACCTCTTTATGATGCTTAAATCAACAAATTTAGCATGCTTAATACAATCACCTTATATGAGATTAAAAAAACATCTAAGGAAGATACAATCACCATAAGATAGCTACAACAAAGAGAATAAAAAAGATAAGAGTGCAAGAAACATTAGAAGATCATATCATATCACGAGATTTACGTGGAGAAACCTTTTTGAAAAGAATCCACCAAGAAGATAGATCAATCATGTATTATCTTCTAAAGCAAGATTGCAATACATTCAATTTGATCACTCCTGTACTATGTCTTCAATCCTAGAACACTTGTGTATAGAATTTTTCCTCACATTTCACTCAATCCTTTAAGCACTTGTAGACATAAGTTTCTTACTAATTTCCTCTACTTACTACCACCTTAAACAACTCTTAAATAGTGTTTTCACCCTCTAAATGGGGCATCCATGTTGGTCATCATATCCCAACACCTTCCTTGGGAAAATACAAGCATTTATTACATAAAACAATGTAGGTTGTAACCCCATTATTCCTCTTACACATGGACAACTAATTTGTCCTATTTTACAAGGTGGTTTCTATCTTCATGTGGAGGCATTATAACCACCTTAAACATTATTACAAATGTCCAAAATAACCTCATGGGAAGTTCGACATCCAAAACCAAATTAACCTCCAAGATGCCTAGCTAGAAAAAAGTAAATTCTTGCCAATTATAAATAATTACTACTCCCTAATAAAAATTAATTACCATACTAGTAGAACCTTGATGGTAAATAATAATTAGCATTGTTGGTGAAACCTTCATCCAGGTTATGAATTCTTTAGAAACAATATTAGGAATAATTAAATAACATAATATTTAGAAGGTTGATAACACCTTAATCCTAAAATAAAAACCCATCGATTGGATTTCATATGTGAAAGTTATGGGTGTTTAAAGTTGTAAAAATGAAGAAAATATAGCTAAATATATGATAAAGTAAGTTTTCTATAAAAACTATATATTAAGTATAAACTAATTATATCACTACAAAGAGCACAAAATTCTAATCCCATCTAAAAAATGCATTAAAAAATGCCTTTGTATGACCAAGAAAAGGAGTCCCAAAGTTCATCTCCAATATTGAAAATGTAAATGGTGAGAAGGTCTATTAGGTGGTGGGTTGGAGACTTGTGGGTGACATATTGGATACACTACCAATTGAGATGGTAATTAGGTGAGGTATCTAGGTGGTGGTTGTTAGAAAGAGAAGGAGGGAAACACAGTCTAGAGATCTGAATCCTAATATCTCTTATGTATTTAGTTTATACCCCAAAGGATAGAGTGGGAGAAAAGAGCAATTGTAGAAGGAAAACTATACTAACATGTGTTCTTTATTTACTTAACATCAGAAAGAAACATTCATCCATTTATAATACACATATATATCAATCCTTATATCTTTGCATATATATTATATTATATCAAGTACAAAGGCAGGTCTTAGTCTCTACTCTGCATATACTCTCATTCCCTATTTTTACTCTTTTATCTATTACATACATATCTTTATACATTATCTCTTAGAGAGACATGACCTTATGAAACAAGTCTAGCTTGATCTCCCATGTCAACCTTAGGTTCTACAAATCATATATAGTAGCTTGCAGTATGATTTGGCATTCCTTGGTTACCCTACTAACATCATCCCCCCTTTTAAAATGATGTCTTGTCCTCAAGACATGATGTTCAGTTTATGATAAGTATATGCTTGTAACTCGCCTTAAGTTGCGCTAGTGTCCCATTGTTTCTTTGCCTGTTGTAGGACCTTGATGTGTGTTGCCTCTACTTCAACAAGACTACCAGATATTAGGGGAGAGGGATCCATAGTGAAGCGGGTTCCAATAGTGGGGATAGAAGTAGTCCTCAGTAGGACCCATAGTGAAGCACCGCAATATCCAATTGCAAAACACTTTATATCCATAAAATACACAAACTAACAAATCATGTGATGCCACATCAATGCACCAATAAAACATGACTTAGTGCACCACTATCGGTCTCACTTTTTTTTTGGGCCTTTTTTGGATACCTAAACAAAAAGCATGTTGATGTGGCATCATATTGATGATGTGGCCCTAAAAAGAAATATAGAAGCACTTGAGTTGTCAAATAAACTATTGTACAAAATTAGGAATGATTTGAAATTTCCATGTAGGATTTTGAGAAAGGTGAAGTTAAGGTGCTCCACTATGGACCCCTCTCACCTAAGATTTGTTGTGTTACATTCTTTGCTTCTCCCAAGATCCCTGTTAAGTGCGCCAACCATAAACTTATCATCTCCCTTATGATAATTGCTTGATTGGCATCTTAATCTACTCTCTTTGATCATGAAATTGTTGTAATTGTGCATGTAACTTTTTTTCTATGCTCTCACCGAGCCATCTATGTCCTTCTAGGGGGTCATAAATAGAGGCAATCTATACTATATGGGCCTCCAACTGAATGATATGATCTCTAAGATTTTTGGTAGTATTGAACAACTGAAGACAAAGTTGATAGAGTACATTTGCTTCTGTTATACTTCTTTCAATATTCCTTATTTCGACCTCTAACTGGAAGTGTGCTGCACACTTCTTTGTTGCATCATTAGTCCTCTTCTTCAAGATCTCCTACTGAGAGCCTTGTTTTATTCTAACTTTTTGTGACTGTAGATCTCATTGTAGACCATCAACCAATGTTTTAGCTGTTGCCCCGGGGAGGGAAGTGTCCCTCTATATGTAGTATTCTGCCATGTAATGTGTTCAATTATTCTGAAGCAGCCGTTATTAAATGACGAAAAATAATTAATTTTAACATTTACCATTATTTCTACAATATATATTTGACTGGCTGGTCTGGCTCGATATAAGCCCAGCCTACAATATGGTACCGAATCCTGCTGTCTTGATGATGTTACTACAAATAATGGGATTCATTTTCGCAAATATATATAAATGATAAGCGATTCAGTGACTCTCATATATCTCACAGAGGCCTGTTATCTGCTTCTGACCAGCATATCAGCAGAGCAAAGCAATGGAAGCAAAAGCAATATAAATTTAATGGGAAACCAACTTAACATCGTCAATAACCGGCCCACACAGTGAACTCATATCATCACTCCTCACATGGTAAAATGTACTGTAGAAGACGACGCGAGTTTTTGCAGAAATTGCTTTGAAGGCGAGTTGAGCACTTTTGAAGCCTCCAGTGCCCTTGGATTCATACGGCACTTTCACAGTCTCCTTTGCAGCAAAAGCCTCAACAATCATGGATCCACTGCACGTATTGCTTCCATCTCCGACCATGAAGCTCAGCAGATAAGCCTTCCCCACAGTTGTTGGCACAATCTGGGCAATGGAGCTCTCTCTGCCCGCCAGGAGTTCCACCGCTCTTCTGCCCTTTGGTACAGCGTAATGCAGAGCATCGATGTATTTGACGGACTTTAGAGAGTCGATTATCCAGCCCGGCAGAGGGGAATTGTCGTCGTCTATGTTGGGAGGCAGTAGAACTCCATAAGAAGAGCTACGGAACACAAGAGGCCCTTCTTCAAAATCCCCATTTTTGATCAAATTACCTGCAATGCACCCAAATTAGCTGGTATTAGGACATTTAACAAAGGTCAACAATGTTTGCACTGCTGTAAATTTAGTTGCTTTTGCTTACCCTTAACCCGTCGGGGTAGATTCAGCTCCTTAATGGCGACTGCATCAATGAGAGGACCACAGGCAGGATCGTCCGTTACGCCCGGGTTGTGAAAAGTGATGTCTGCCTTGCTGGAAGCCGCCTGGAAGCCCCAGGCGTAGGAATCCCACCCCGTACTACTGTACACAGTCTGCATTGGCAGCTCCCCTGCCTCCGGCGGAACAGAGACATTCAACGACTCCTGCTGGGCGCATGTTCGAGCCACACTAAATGTGAGAGAATAGAAGGATCCCTTTTTCACCTCCACCGTCTGGCTTAACTTTGCCTCGTTCCCCAGCCGTGCAGCGTGTGTTCCCTGAGGGACTACTACCAACATATCGCCCTGGCGGTGCCCGCTTGTTATGTACTCAACAAAGCCCTTGATTTGCCAAAAGGGCAGCGAGTTAGATCCCTTGATCTCTGTTCCCTTCAACAGGGATGTCTTTGGGGCGTACTCAAAGTTTCCATTCTTCAGCAAACCTGTTCATCATGCATAACAACAATCTTTGTTAGCTCTTAATTCAATCCAAGCTTTAGATTTGAGAAAAATTACAGTAGACTATTTATGCTAAAACAAACAGGGCATTATACAGTATTGCTGATTTTTTTTTATTGAACTGTCTTATTGTGACTTTTAATTAACATTTTAGATCATATTTCATGATGTTTCATCACAATGGATAAATAATATGAAAAATTGTAGAAATGCTCAATTCCTTATTATGGGATTCCTGATCTTTATTTATTATCACTCAAGCAATTTCCCACATTTTTATACTCAGAAATCATGAAGTATGATCTGAAATATCAACTTTTAAAGAACAATTTAACTATATTTTAAATTCAACATTTAGATTTGAGAAAAATTACAGTAAAGTAAGAAAGAGCCTATCTAACCAGTGTATTATGGTCAATGTACAGACTGCTTATGTGTTAGCAAAAACAAGCAGGGTAATATACAACAGTGCTGATTTTTTCTGAGTTAAACTGTACAATTTTTTTAATTAACATTTCGGATCATATTTCATGATTCCTCATCAAGATGAATACAATAATATGAAAAATTACAGAAATACTTGATTCCTTATTATGGAATCCCTGATCTATATACGTTATTGCTCACTTATGCAATTTCCCACATTAATCATACTCAGAAATCATGAAGTATGACCCAAAATTTATCTTTTTAAAAAAATTAACACAATAGAATCAAGAGAAAATGAACAATCTAATATGAACCATGGAAACATCATAAATTTGAATATACAACGTGCTCACCATTTTTAATAGGAACTGCAGCACTAACGCTACAGAGATATACTAGATGTAAAGCACAAAACAGATGTTTCATCTTGCACACAGAGCTTCCCTGGTAATTTCTACTTGAATGCATTGTGCAAATTGATTGGAATATGCAGATCAATGAAATTCAGTAGCCTTTTATACAATTTCATAACCATTCAAAAAAGAGGCAGGGTGAAGTTTCCAAGCGATTACGCCCTAAATTGACAGAACGTGGCTCCAGATGAAACCTGATCGTCCACTTTTAGTCATCAGGATTTGACGGGTGCAGTGACTTTCTGAATGACATAGAATTAAATATGGCTGAGGCAAGAAAAAAAATAAACAAACTGGCTTATGGCTTGACTAACACCGTTCAATTTAGGCTGAATCGCGGACCAGTCATATGCCCAAAATCTATTTTAAGGCCAGACAACTGAAATGGTCGACTGCCTGGTTTGCAGTGTATCAAAATTTCATGTGCGAAGAAATAAGTGCATACAGCCCCCACGAGGTCCGATGGTTGGTTAATAATTTTCTATTGATAAGGAACGTGGAAGGTGAGATAAGTTGCAGGTTTTAAAGCCCAGCTGGCAACATCATCATTGTAGGAGATTCTCCGGTCTTTTGATACAGTTTAAGAATCCATTTACTCGTAAGCTTGGCTGCCTCGAAGCCCACATACAGAAGAAAAAAAATGCACTATGCAAAAAATAAAGACGGAATTTTTTGTTTGTTTTCAGTTGCAGCTGCTCCAATAGAATTTTTTTATTTTTTAATGAAGTATAAATATAATTGATATAATCGACATGGATTTTGATAACCTGTGAAATGAGTGAGCATGTTCATGGAAATAATAGTTTTGAGTTTTGTTTGTATCAGATTCTCTTACAGTCAAGCATGAGTTTTCGAGAGTGTGAGAAAATATTAAGAAGATTAAAGACAAGAAAAAATAATAATTTTAAATAACAACAATAATGGTGTAGAGGAAAAGTATTTTATCAATGTTAATTAAATATTTATAAAAAGTAGGAATAATTACAGTAAATGATAGTTGGATATGATAAAACGTGTCAATCAATGTTATTTAAAAAAATTAAATGGATAGAGATAGAAAGATTTTATCTTTTGAAACAATGATAAGATAAATTTGATGCAATGTAAATTTCATTTGTTTTGTACATTAAAAAAAAGGCAATCTAGATATGTTTGTTGTTTGGGATTCTATATAGAAGTGTAATTGATCTGAATTAGATTCTATGATTGCGTATCAATTTTGCATCACATGGGTTTGACCTCTAACATGTGGTCCTCATTGGTGTAGTGTAGATTGTTGTTTTCTAATTTGTCAATATCTATACTCCTTGTTGATTGTTAATGATTAGCACTATATAGAAATACCTTAGGGGAGATCATTGGATCATAGGAGCCTAGCTCTCCTAAGTTGACCCCTTTCACTAGACCAACTCTTATGATTGTAACAAAGATTGATAAAAACAAGCAAGTATGCAAGTGATCTAGATACTAATTTTGAAGCAATACTATGATTCTTTTTAGTACTTAAAAGAGAAGTGTTCCTATCAATGTTTCTTGTTTACTTCAAGACTTCAAATAATTCTAAGATGTGGATCAATATCCAAATGAATGTCTTTAAATGCTAAGATATATAAATCATTGCACAAATGTGCACTAACTTAACTATCATGATATGAGGAAAGGGTAGGAATCAATCACTTAAATTTTAAAATTTTGAATTTTGCATTAGATTTACACCATGCGGGATCAATCTTGCATGCTACAAAAATGACCAAAAATAAAGGACACAAATTTGGGGGTATTAAGAGTGAATGTATGAAAACCTAGGCTAATAATTGACATGAGCATGTGAAAGTAGATGTAGACATGACATGGATAAATGTAGGAATGTTTGAAAAAAGTTGTTAGTTTCAATAATGAACACACAATACTAAATTTCCTCGAGAACAATAACAAGATGACATAAATTCAAGAGTAAGAAAAATACAAGAATTATGAAATTCTAATATCCACATTCATGATCTAAGATGTGATTATAAAAGGAAATGAACTAAAATATATAGCCCTTGATTTTTCAAATTTGAAGAGGATAAGGATAAAGCAAAATCCCAGAAAAACAAGGGAATGGCATGTACCCATTATCCCAAATCTACCTAAGTAATAAAAGTAAATCACTTAAGTAAACTTAATATAAAGATCAATTATACTATTACACCACCATTCCTCTCAAGCATATTCTGGTTAGAAAATAAATTGGTCCTAGAAAGACATGCCATGTTAGGAATTCATGTACAATTTAAAAGAACCCTAATGTAAAAAGAGAGTGCATCCCCCAAAATAGAGAATGATTTAAACCTAATAAGAAAAAAAATCATCTCAAAGAGAGAACAACTAAGAGGATTAGATAGCTCCCATACAAGTGTGTTACCTCTTGCACTAGTGATGAGGGGATGAGATTGAAGGCTAATGAAGATCCATGTGTTGAACAACATTCCTTCCCTTTAGGCAGTAGTAGACCCATAAGTGAGTGCAAAAGGTCTTCCCAATCCAAGAAGGGGAATGAGAGACTTGAAAAGATAAAATATACTTCTTTAGAAGCTAAATAAAGAGGGTGAATTTAAAATATCATGTGGAATGTGAAATAAATCAAGTGCCAAAGAAGTAGTGTAAGGAGGTGGAATCTATTGAAAGGCGCAAGACAACTGAGGTTTGGGGGGGGGTGAATTAGTTGTCACCAAACTCAAATTCAAATCTCAATCACTTATCAATTTCTTATCCACTTAATTTTGTTATTAAGTATGAACATAAAATGCAGATAACAGAAAGTAATATCAACATAGGAAACACCAGATTTACATGGAAAACCCAATAAGGGAAAAACCACGGTGAGGATTAACTCACAATATAAAGAAATAGAAAAACTGAATACAAGAGGCTCACTGCCCAGATACAAAGGCTTACTAACTACAAAAAGGACTCACTGTCCAACAGGGAGGCTCACTACCTATAGATACAAAAGATTACATAAAAGATCCACCACATTAGGTTACACACACTTGCAACCTTGATCAAAAGAATTGTAGATATCGTTAGCTCACTACTTTCAAGAATCTAACACATTAAAGTATTGTTTCCTCAATTCACTTTCACATAACTCTGCTCTTCTTCTTGATTTGATACACACTTATTTGCAACATCTTGACTTGCATTTATACCCTCTTCAACCTTAGAAAATGTCTCCAAGGTCAGCTATGTACGCTTCATTTCATAAATTCAAATTAGGTCGACAACTCAACATTCTTGTATTGGAAAGGAATGAGAGTGGACCACACCAATACTTAACTAAGACCCAAAACAACATCTTGAATCAATTACACGCTTCCTTAATTAAAATGTATCCTTCGTATGACTTGTGTAAACACTAGGTCAACCAAACCTAATGAAAACACAAATGAACATTGAAGTACATGCTCCCTAACAAGAAGATAATATGTAGACAACGTAACACACTCCATCATGCATGAGAACACATCTCAAATACCTTTAGATACATCTGCATCATCTGCAACAACATTTAAATCTTGAACACTTCTCACCAGTCCATCTAGATAGTACAGATACACAAAGTAATTTTGAAACTCATCTTCTGGAGCACCAAACCATGAGCATCTTTTCCAAAACATAGAGAACACCATTACAAGACATATTCTACATCCGCAAGACTTGAAACAAAATAGCGGAGGACTGCGGAGCAGAGACATTTCTCCTAGTCCATAGACAAACAAATCTATCAAACCAGTTCACATACCGGTGAACACAACTTTCACACTCCATCAAATCAGAAGCTACAAACCAGCAGATGTCACCAACAAATGCCCAAAAACAACCCTTCAAATCCACACAAGCATAGGATCAACACAAAAGAAACACGAAGCACATTCTAAACACATACATAACTCTAACTTCACTCTTTATTAATTTTCTCAAAAGCACTTGGTAACCCATCATATTAACAAATCTGCAACATTATAAAGATAGCTCCATGTACTCACAACATCTCAACATCTCAACTATACATGCACAATTTGCAACATCTTGTACTGTGTTGACATCAATGACAACATTAATGACAACACCACCAAACTTGCTCATACTTGCAACAGAATCTTAGTACATACCATGTGACTACAATGCTCATCCCATAAGTTGTCTTACTATAAGGAATCATTGGAATCCCTTGGTGAAGAAATTTAAAACTCTTCAGTGGGTAAACCCACAAAAGTGGTTTACAATTTGAGTGAGGAAGGAAAGTGGTAAAAAAATGACCTCATACAAAAAAAATTCCTCATACAAAAAAAATTGGTTTTTGGGGTTTGAATGAACCCTTTGGTTCAAGCAAACCAAAAAAGGGTTTGAATGAACCCTAGTTCGTTGGAAATAGTTAAATGTAGGGTGGACCCCATCCCACCAAAAAAAATAATGAAAACCCTTTTTTGAAAGGGGGTTCAAATGAACCGATGTTTGAATGAACCTTGGCTCACTTGAACCCCTGAGGGTTTGCTCAACCCCCCACCCCCATGCCTCCCCCCATTCGAGCGAACCCCCCTTTTCCCACCTCCCTACTCTCTAGTACAAAAAAGACCAGAATTTTTTTCCCTTTGAAGCTCGAGTTGAGGATGAAAATGGAGGAGACTTCACGAACCCAATTGGAATCAAGTATTCCTTGGAACAAGCTATCCAATGACTATAATTTTAATATGTTTTGGTTTTATTATCTATTTGTTTTTTCAGTTTTATTAAACATAATTTTTTCATTGAAAATGAAGCTCTATGTTCTGCACATGTAGAAAAGTAAAAGATTATCAAAAAAATTGAAAACTATGAGTGCATAGTTAGCTATTGAAGTCCTTGATCCAACAAAAAAAAATTGAATTTTGATACATACAAAAAAGTTACACATTATACAGTCCGCCTATGTCTGAATTGTAATTGGTTTGATTTCAAAACTTGATTAAGGAAAAAATATTCAATAAAACACTATCTAACCAAGTGGAAGCACTAGATATCAAAGCTACAAATCTAAATTCGAAAGAACTAGAATTTTATCCTTCATAGAAAAAAAAAATATTCATTATACGGTGAGTGTCACTTCTTAAAAATGTTGTTTTCTGAAAAAAACTAGTTTTCGAGGGAGATGGAAAAGCAACTGCAATCTGATTCCAAAATTTTTGAGAAGAAAATAAAATTAGAATCTACAGACAAAAGGTCACAAAACTCTAGTTTGCATCATCTTCAAATTCCTCACAGTTTAGCCGCTATAGGTGCTCGAAAGTGAAGATTTAGTTATAAAAAATATTTTAGTGTCCAGTTTGGCCAAAAATTGTAAGCCACTATTGTGGGATCACCCTAGTGTTAGTAACAAGAGGTGATGGTATAATAATAGTGCATGACATGTAATAGAATTGCTCATCCCAAAAAAAATTGACATCAAATGATTGCGTAACAACATAATTGGATAATTTGTTGATACTAAAAGGTGTATTAACATAAAGTAGTAGAAGAGGTCTCTTTGTCATCACAATGTTTGAGAATTTCCTTATAAGAAACCCACTATTTTATATCATTTTCATATGGTGGTTTCTTAGAATCATCAAGCGTTAGAAGAATGCCCACAATATAGGGTCTTCCTTGAATGGAAGTTCACTTGTATCTCCATAAATCTCCAAAAAATTTGCCTAAAAAGTGTGGAGGCACTCAATCACTAGTAGATTTTGACCCATTTTTCAACGAATGTCTGTCGGGTCAAAATTTTGACGTTTCAAATGTCGTCGAAATTCCAACGCAATAATAGCGATGAACAACCGTCAAAATTCCGATGGGTAGTCGTCGAAAAATGGGTCAAAATCTACCAGTGAATGTGTCATAGGGCCCATGATGTGTGGTCACCAAAATTAATCAATTCTAGAATATGATCATTTTTATTACCCTATACATGTTTTCATAAGAAAATAGTTGGTTTTGAAAAAAACTCATATATAGATGGGGCGAGAGTTGAATCTATTGACAATGCATTAGCATATCATCTCATCATGACTTGTAGTTCCTTTTTCTAAGTTAATGACTTGAAAGGATGATTTGACATACCCATTATTGAAATTCCCTTGGTGAAGAAATTTAAAACTCTTTAGCATTAGTAACAAGAGGTGATGGTATAATAATAGTGCATGACATGTGATGGCATTGCTCATCCCAAAAAGAATTGACATCAAATGATTGAGTAACAACATAATTGGATAACTTGTTGATACTAAAAGGTGTATTGACATAAAGTAGTAGAAGAGGTCTCTTTTTCATCACAATGTTTGAGAACTTCCTTATAAGAAATCCACTATTTTATATAATTTTCATATGGTGGATTCTTAGAATCATCAAGGGTTAGAAGAATGCCCATAGTACAAGGTCTTATTTGAATGGAGGTTCACTTTTATCTCCATAAATCTCCCAAAGTTTGGCCTAAAAAGTGTGAAGGAACTCAATGTGTTATAGGGCCCATGATGTGTGGTCACCAAAATTAATCAATTCTAGAATATGATCATTTTTATTACCTATACATGTTTTCATAAGCAAATAGTTAGTTTTGAAAAAAATCCATAAATAGATGGGGCAAGAGTTGAATCTATTGACAATGCTTTAGCATGTCATCTCAACATGACTTGTAGTTCCTTTTTCTAAGTTAATGACTTGAAAGGATGATTTGACATAGCCATTATTGTAATTCCCTTGGTGAAGAAATTTAAAGCTCTTTAGCGTTAGTAACAAGAGGTGATGGTATAATAATAGTGCATGACATGTGATGGCATTGCTCATCCCAAAAAAATTGACATCAAATGATTGAGTAACAACATAATTGGATAATTTGTTGATACTAAAGGCCTATTGACATAAAGTAGTAGAAGAGGTCTTTTTGTCATCACAATGTTTGAGAACTTCCTTATAAGAAATCCACTATTTTATATCATTTTCATATGGTGGATTCTTAGAATCATCAAGGGTTAGAAGAATGCCCATAGTACAGGGTCTTCTTTGAATGGAGGTTTACTTGTATCTCCATAAATCTCCCAAATTTTGGCCTAAAAAGTGTGAAGGCACTCAATGTGTCATAGGGCCCATGATGTGTGGTCACCAAAATCAATCAATTCTAGAATATGATCATTTTTATTACCCTATACATGTTTTCATAAGCAAATAGTTGGTTTTGAGAAAAACCCATAAATAGATGGGGCAAGAGTTGAATCTATTGACAATGCTTTAACATGTCATCTCATCATGACTTGTAGTTCTTTTTTCTAAGTTAATGACTTGAAAGGATGATTTGACATACCCATTATTGTAATTCCCTTGGTGAAGGAATTTAAAATTCTTTAGTATTAGTAACAAGAGGTGATGGTATAATAATAGTGCATGACATGTGATGGAATTGCTCATTCCAAAAAAAATTGACATCAAATGATTGAGTAACAACATAATCTTCATACAAATAATCTTATGGAGGCTTAGGCTATTTTAGTGGCTGTGGAGCGGGGCAGTCAGTTGGGATGGCGAAGGATCATATGTGAGTCTGACTCCCAGGTTGTGGTGAACTTATTGAAAAGGCGGTATATGGATAATGTGAGCTAGTAGTTGGCTTTGATTGTTGAACAAATTCTCACTCTTTGTGACTCTCTGGAGCATGTTACTTTCAATCATATTCGCCATGAATGGAATGGTGTGGCTGATTGCTTGGCTAAATGGGCTTTTGATCATATGCATGATTGGAATTTGGTGGATCGAGGCCAACTGCCCCCGGATTTGTCTCATCATTTGGATCACTTGGTTGAACTTGATAGGGCCATTTAATGCCCCTGCTTTGTATCGTTTCCTTGGTTTAATAAAAAATTTACCCCTTTATGTTAACAACATAATTGGATAATTTGTTGATACTAAAAGGTGTATTGACATAAAGTAGTAGAAGTGGTCTCTTTGTCATCACAATGTTTGAGAAGTTCCTTATAAGAAATCCACTATTTTATATCATTTTCATATGGTGGATTCTTAGAATCATCAAGGATTAGAAGAATGCCCACAGTATAGGGTTTTCTTTGAAGGGAGGTTTACTTGTATCTCCATAAATCTCCCAGATTTTGGCCTAAAAAGTGTGAAGGCACTCAATGTGTGATAGGGCCCATGATGTGTGGTCACCAAAATTAATCAATTCTAGAATATGATCGTTTTTATTACCCTATACATGTTTTCATAAGCAAATAGTTGGTTTTGAAAAGAACCCATAAATAGATGGGTCAAGAGTTGAATCTATTGACAATGCTTTAGCATGTCATCTCATCATGACTTGTAGTTCCTTTTTCTAAGTTAATGACTTGAAAGGATGATTTGACATACCCATTATTGACTTCAAGAAATTTCTCCCATGGATTTAAAAATTTACATATTTTTTAATTATAAAATTCCCATGTGTAAGGCCCCATGAGTTTAGTACATGTGATGGCATTTTATAAGTTGAGTACATTTGCATTAACACCCTACAAAGAGCTCAAATGACACCTAGATAACAAGCTAGATTTTTTGGTAATTTATAAATGATTGTGTTTATAATGATTTGTTTTCCACTTTGTTTATAATTTGTGAGAGAAAGTTGAAAGTATAGTAATAGAGCAAAACCAAATAAAAAATGTGTATCAATGTGTAGTGCCAATTTTTTTAGATCTTTCAAAATGATGGATTAAAATTGATCTCTAATCCAATTGTTAATCATCAAATCTGCATTCATGCTATGATACCAATTGGTGAGATACAAGGTTTAGACTACTACAATATGAAAACATAAAAAATTGTGTGTGAATATAAAAATAAACTTTGTCTTAGTATGAAATTACCATGTAAAGATTCAACCTCTATATGATACTTAAATCAACCACTTTAGCATGCTTAATACAATCACCTTAGATAAGCTTAGAAAATTATAGAAGGAAGATACAATGATCATAAGATAGGAACCACAAAGAGAATATAAATAAAAGAGTGCAAGAAACTTTAGAATATCATATCATAGCACAAGATTTATGTAGAGAAACCCTTTGGGAAAAAATCCACCAAGAAGATAGGTCAACCATGTATTATCTTCTAAAGTAAGATTACAATACATTCAATTCCATCACTCCTACTGTGTCTTAAATCCAACAACACTTGTGTATAGAATTTTTCCTCACATTTCACTCACTCCTTTAAGCAGTTGTAAACATAAGTTTCTTACTTACTAATTTCCTCTACTTACTACCACCTTAAACACCTCTTAAATAATGATTTCACCCTGCGCCCCCCTCCTCCCATCCTCCCAATTACTCACCTTTTACACATGGACAACTAATTCGTCCTATTTTACAAGGTGGTTTCTATCTTCATGTGGAAGCATTATAACCACCTTAAACATAATTAAAAATGTCCAAAATAACCTAATGGGAAGTTGCCTAGACCAACTTAACCTCCAAGATGCCTAGCTAGTAAATCGTAACTTCTTGCCATTAATAAATAATTACTACTCCCTAATAAAAAATAATTACCATACTAGTAGAACCTTAATGGTAAAAAACAATTATGATTGTTGGTGAAACCTTCATCCCTTGTGAATTATTTAGAAACAATATTAATATTAGGAATAATTAAATAACATAATATTTAGAAGGTTGATAACACCTTACTCCTAACAAAAAAATAACCCATTGATTAGGTTCCATTTGCGGAAGTTATGGGTGTACAAAGTTGTAAAAATGAAGAAAATACAACTAAATATGATAAAGTAAGTTTTCTATAAAAACTATGTATCAAGTATTTAAACTAATTATATCACTACAAAGAGCACAAAATTCTATCCCATTTAAAACATGCATTAAAAATATTTTTTGTATGGCCAAGAAAGGGAGTCGCAAAATTCACCTTCAATATTGAAAATGTAAATGGTGAGAGGGACTATTAGGTGGTGGGTTGGTGACTTGTGGGTGATGGATTGGTTATACCACCAATTGAGATGGTAATTAGGTGAGGAATCTAGGTGGCGTCTATTAGTAAGAGAAAGAGGCAAACACAGTTTGAAGATCTAAATTCCAATATCCCTTATGTAGTCAGTTTATACCCTAGAGGATATAGTGAGAGAAAAGAGCAATTGCAGAAAGAAAACTATACTAACCTACATTCCTTATTTGCTTAACATTAGAAAGAAACATTCATCCGCTTATAACACACATATATCAATCCTTATATCTTTGCATATATATTATATTATATCAAATACAAACGCAGGTCTTAGCCTTTGCTCTACATATATTCTCATTCCCTATTTTCGTTCTTACATCTATTACATACATATCTTTCTAAGTTATCTCTTAGAGAGACATGACCCATATAAAACACCTTGAGCTTGATCTCCCATGTTGGCTTTAAGTTTCATAGATCATATATGGTAGCTTGTTGTCAGATTTGTGTTACATTGGTGGTTATTGTTGCACCAAAAGATCGACTTGTTAATGCCTGATACAACCGTTAGATTTATACAAGATCCACAGGAGGCAATTAAGCCATGTCATGAACCCAGGCATCGCACTACAAAAGAGACCAAGGGACACACCATCTTGCAACAATCCCCACCCAAGCACAAGTGAGGGGTTCGAACCTGTGACCTTAGCTCTGATACCAATTGTTACATTGGTGGTTGTCATTGCACCTAAAGATCGACCTGTTAATGCTCGATACAACCACCATATCTATACAAGATCTACAGGAGGTGGTTAGTCATGTCACGAACCCAAGCATCATGCTGCACAAGGGAGACTAAGGGACACCATTTTGCAACAATTTAGCACTGCTCTATTATTCTACTAGCATCATCCTGCTTTTAAAATGATGTCTCGTCCTCAAGACATAATATTCAGTTTGGGAGAGAGAAGTATATGCTTGTAACTCACCTTAAGTTCTGCAAATGTAGTTTCCCATTGTTTCTTTGCCTCTTGTAGGACCTTGATGTGTTTTTGAATATTGATGTGTGTTGCGTATGCTTCAGCAAGACTACCAAGTATTAGGATTTGTTGTGCCACATTCTTTGCTTTTCCCAAGATCCCTGTTAAGTGCGCCAACCTTAGACTTATCATCTCCCTTAATTGCTTGATCTGCATCTTAATCTACTCCCTTCGATTGTGAAATTGTTGTAATTGTGTATGCATTTTTTTTTCCTTTCCACTCACCGAGCCATCTATGTTCTTTAGGGGGTCATAAGTAGAGACAATTTGTACTATTTGGGCTTCCAACTGAATGATGTAATCTCAAAGATTTTTGGTAGTATTGAACCATTAAAGACAAAATTGATAGAGTACATTTGCTTCTGCTATACTTCTTTCAATATTCCTTATTTCGACCTCCAACTGAGAGTGCTTTGTTGCCTCATTAATCCTCTTCTTCAAGATATCTTGCTGAGTCTCTTGTTTTATTCTAGCCTTTTGTGACTGTAGATCTGATTGTAGGCCATCTACCAACTGTTTTAGCTGTTGCAGCAGGGAAGGGAAGTGTCCCTCTGTATGTGTGGTATTCTGCCGTGTAATGTGTTCAATTATTTTGAAGAAGCCGTTATTAAATGACTGCAACTAATTAATTTTAACATTTACCATTATTTGCACAATATAAATTTGACTGGCTGATCTGGCTCGATATAAGCCCAGTCGACCGAATCCCGCTGTTTTGATGATGTTAGCCTACTACAATTAATGGGATTCATTTTCGCAAATCTATATAAAAGATAAGCGATTAAGTTACTCTCGTATATCTCATCGAGGCCTGTTATCTGCTTCTGATCGGCATATCAGCAGAGCAAAGCAATGGAAGCACACGCAATATAAATTTAATGGGGAACCAACTTAACATCGTCAATAACTGGCCCACACAGTGAACTCATATCATCACTCCTCACATGATAATATGTACTGTAGAACACGACTCGAGTTTTTGCAGAAACTGCTTTGAAGGCGAGTTGGGCACTTTTAAAGCCTCCGCTGCCCTTGGATTCATACGGCACTTTCACAGTCTCTGTTGCTGCAAAAGCCTCCACAATCATGGATCCACTGCACGTATTGCTTCCGTCTCCGACCATGAAGCTCAGGAGATAAGCCTTCCCCACAGTTGTTGGCACAATCTGGGCAATGGAGCTCTCTCTGCCCGCCAGGAGTTCCACCGCTCTTTTGCCCTGTGGTACAGCGTAGTGCAAAGCATCGATGTATTTGACGGACTTTAGGGAGTCGATTATCCAGCCCGGCAGAGGGGAATTGTCGTCGTCTATGTTGGGAGGCAGCAGAACTCCATAGGAAGAGCGGCGGAACACAAGAGGCCCTTCTTCAAAATCCCCATTTTTTATCAAATTACCTGCAATGCACCCAAATTAGCTGGTTTTAGGACATTTACAAAGGTCTACAATGTTTATACTGCTGTAAAAATAGTTGCTTTGCTTACCCTTAACCCGTCGGGGTAGATTCAGCTTCTTGATAGCGACTGCATCAATGAGAGGGCCACAGGCGGGATCGTCCGCCACACCTGGGTTGTGAAGAATGATGTTCGCCTTGCTGGAAGCCGCCTGGAAGCCCCAGGCGTAGGAGTCCCACCCGGTACTACTGTAGACAGTCTGCATTGGCAGCTCCCCTGCCTCTGGGGGAACAGAGATATTCAACGTCTCCTGCTGGGCGCAGGTTCGAGCTACACTAAATGTGAGAGAATAGAAGGATCCCTTTATCACTTCCACCGTCTGGCTTATCTGTGCCTCGTTCCCCAGCCTTGCAGCATGATCCCCTTGCGGGACTACAACCAACATATCGCCCTGGTGGTGCCCGCTTTTTATGTATTCAACAAAGCCCTTGATTTGCCAAAAGGGCAGCGAGTTCGATCCCTTGATCTCTGTTCCCTTCAACTGCGATGCCTTTGGAGCGTACTCAAAGTTCCCATTCTTCAGCAAACCTGTTCATCATGCACACCAACAATCTTTGTCAGCTCTTAATTCAATCCAAGCTTTAGATTTGAGAAAATATACAGTAGAGTCAGAAAGAGCCTATCTAGCCGGTGTATTATGGTCATGTAGTATGTACATACTGACTGTTTATGAACAGCTACAACAAACAGGGCATTATACAATATTGCTATCTTTTTTAATTTTTAATTAACATTTCAGATCATATTTCATAAAGTCACATCACAATGAGTACTGAGAAATTATTGAAGTGTTCCATTCCTTATTATGGTATCCCTGATCTTTATTTATCATCACTCACTCCTGCAATTTCCCACATTATTAACTAACAGATCATGAAGTATGATCCCAAATATTGATTTTAAAAAATTAATTTAATTATATTTGAATCCAAGCTTCAGATTTGAGAAAAAATAGAGAAAAGTAAGAAAGAGCCTATCTAACCAGTGCATTAGGGTCAATGTATAGAGGGCTCACTAACAGTTAAGAAAGAAACAGGGCAATATACAATATTGTTGATTTTTTCTAGATTAAACTGTATTTATTTAAAAATATTAACATTTCGGATCATACTTCATGATCCATCATCATGATGAGTACAATAATATGAAAAATTGCAGAAGTTTTCGATTCCTTATTATGAGATTCCTGATCTATATATATTATTGCTCACTTCTACAATTTCCTATATTAACATAATTTCCTACATTAATGATGATGAAATGATCCAAAATGTAACTTTTAAAAAACAATTTGACATAATTTAATCTAGAGAAATTCAACAATATAATATGAACCGCAGAAACATCATACATCCGAATATACAACATGCTCACCATTTTTAACAGGAACTGCAGCACTGAGGCAACAGAGATATACTAAATGTAAAGCACAAAAAAGATGTTTCATCTTGCACACAGAACTTCCCTGGTAATTTCTATTTGAATGCATTGTCCAAACTGATTGGAGTAATGTGGAGTATGCAGACAATTGCATTTCAGCAGCCTTTTATACAATTTCATAACCATTAAAAAAATCTCAGAAAAGAGGCAGGATGAAGTTTCCAAGCGATTACGCCCTAAAGTGACAAAACGTGGCTTCAGATGAAACCTGATCGTCTACTTTTAGTATAGAATTAAATATGGTTTGAGGCAGGAAAAATTTAATCAAATTGGCTTATGGCTTCAGTAAAGCCGTTCAATTTACGCTGAATCGCCGACCAGTCATATGCCCAAAATCTAATATAAGGACAGACAACTGAAATGGTCGACTGCCTGTTTTGCAGTGTATCAAAATTTCATGTGCGAAGAAATAAGTGTAATACAGCCCACGAGGTTCGATGGTTGGTTAATAATTTTCTATTGATAAGGAACATGGAGGATGAGATCAGTTGCAGGTATTAAAGCCCAGCTGGCAACATCATCATTGTAGGAGATTCTCCCGTCTTTTGATACAGTTTAAGAAATCATTTACTAATAAGCTTGGCTGCCTCGAAGCCCACATACAGAAAAAAAAATGCCCAATCCAAGAAATGAGGGAAATTTTTTGTTTGTTTTCAGTTGCAGATGCTCCAATGGAGTTTTTTAGTTTTTTAATAATTGTATAAATATGATTTGAAATAATCGATATGGATCTGGACAACCTATAAAATGAGTGGGCATGTTCATGGAAATAATAATTTTGAGGTTTGTTTGTATCAGATTATCTTGCAGTCAAGCTTGAGTTTTTCGGGAGTATAAGAAAATAATTAAGAAGAGTAGACAAAAGAAAATAATAATAATAATAATTATAACAATAATAACAATGTAATAATGGTGTAGAGGAATTTTTTTTTTTTTTTTAATATTAATTTAGGTTAGTTAAATAATTGTAAAAAAAAATATAACTAATTTACATTAAACTAATTGATAGTTGAGTATGATAAAAGTAAGAAATGAAATTCAAGACTCAACTATACATCGCATGAGCTTGAGCTCTAGCATGCGGTCCCAATTATATGGTTGTGTATCAATTATACATCGCATGAGCTTGACCTCTAGCACGCGGTCCCAATTTGCTGCAATGTAGACTTTTATTTTTCTAATTTGTTGATTTATCTACTCCATGTTGATTGTTAATGATTAGTGCTATTTAGAATAACTTAGAGAGATCATTAGATCATATGGACCAAGCTCTCCTAAGTTGACCCCTTTGATTAGACCAAGTTTTATGGTTGTAGCAAAGATTGACAAAAACAAGCAAGTATGCAAGTGATCTATATTGTTAATTTTGAAGAAACATTTTGATTCTTTTTAGTACTCCAAAGAGAAGTGTTCCTATAAATGCTTCTTGTGTGCTCTAGGACTTTGAATTATTCTAAGATGTGGATTAATATCCAAATGAATGTCCTTAAACACCAAAGATATAATAAATCATTACATAAGTGTGTACTAACTCGACTCTCAATAGCTATGAGGAAAGGGTCGGATTTGATCGCTTAAACTTTCGAATATTGAATTATGTGTTAGATTTGCACTATGTGGGATTAGTCTTGCATGTTGTAGAAGAGACCTGAGATGAGGGACACACTTTTTAGGGATTAAGAGTGAATGTATGGAAACCTAGGCTAATAATTGATGGGAATGTGTGAAAATCAATATGTATAGGACATGGATAAGGATAAATGTGTAGGAATTTGTGAAAATGGGTTTTAGTTTCAATGATGAACATGTAATACTAAATCTCCCTAGAAAAAAAACAAGATGACATTAATTCAAGACTAAAAAAAAAGAGGAATTATGGCATTTCTAATATCTACATTTGTGATGTAAGGTGTGATAATAAAAGGAAATGAACTACAATATGTAGCCCTCGAGTTTGCAAACTTGAAGAGGATAAGGATAAAGGGTAAAAGCACAAAGTTCTGTAACACTTTCGACCAACAAAATAGTTTCAAGTGGATCAATTTTGTTGTGTTGTAAATGGTTTTAGGATAAATGGTTTCACTTGAAACCAAAAAACATCTATGTGGCACATATAGTTTTGAGCAAAAGTGTTTCACTTAGAACTATTAAATCATTATTTTTAATTAAAAAGTTGAAATCAAGTTTGATTTATGTGTATGGTTTTAAGTGAAACTCATTTGGACAAGAGGGTTTTAGTCGAAACCCTTTTGTTTGAAACTATCTTTGTGGCTTCCTACATGGTAGCTTAACCCCTCTTTTGGAGCAAACTAAAAAAATCAACTTCATTTCTAGACTTTAACTAGGGGTATTTTCATAACAAAAATAAAAATACGCTTTTGTAGAGCTCATATTCTAGAATTTTTATTTTGATATTTTGATTAGTTTTACTATGATTTTTTAAAATTTATTGTAAGTAAGTTTTAATAGTGAAACATGAAGCCGATTTAGAAATTAACAAAATATTTAAAAATTAAAAAAATGTAGTGCATTAGAGGAGAGAATCCTCTCCAAGATGGTATATATTTTTTAATAATTAAAAAAATTAGACAAAAATTGATGGACCCTTGAAAACTAGGACGTTTTGATTAAGTTCAATTTTAAAAAATTATTAAAACATAAATACTCATCAAAAATTATTTTTTTCTATACACTAGATTTTCAAATAATCTACATGGAAAAAAAATCATTAAAAAAAAAATCTCTTGAACATTTTTTTGCAACATCCCATCAATCTCAAATTTAAAAAAAAAATCAACTAAAATTCTTCTCTTAAATTTATAAAAAAATATATCCAACTAATTTAAAATATATATATAAACATAGGCTACATTAAGAGTTCTATAATTTACATCATTTTAAAATCCAAAAAATAAATCACTTTTAGGAGGTCAAAATTAAAGATTTATACTTACATTGGTCATTTCCTCTGTAATTGTGTGACACAAATCTACACTTTTAACCTAAATAAAAAACCAAAAGAAAAGGGATCACATGTACTTATTATCCCAAGTTGTTGAACATAAGTTGTCATTGATATCAAAGGAGTAGTGTCCTTGATGACAAATTATGCTCACTGGTGTCTAAGGTGTAATACTATGCTAGTTGAACATTGAATGTAATCATACTCAAGTTATCATTATTCGTGCATTTTGAGAATAACCAATTTGATTTTTTATAGTATTCTTGCAATATCATTCCTACATCTATTCATGTTGATAAAGATAATTTGAAAGTATGATCCAGAATGTTGGAGGTCAATTAATCAAGGCAGAGAGATTTTATGGCAATATGATCATGCTTTATATTCCCGTCTAGATGTGAGCTTGGCTCTGCGATTTGAAACAAAAGTATGTCTACACTTATTCTATCTTATTCTAGAGTTTTCAGAAGTTATGTTCAACATGCAAAAATATTGAAGTGATAGAAGGGTCACAATGCTTATCAGTTAACCAATTGGTATTTCTAAACTGTGTGACAACGACTAGTAGTGTGTGATATCTAGAGATAGCATGGGGTGCTAAAATAGGTCCAAGTTAAGGTTCCTTTGGAATCGCATGACATCATGTTCTTTTGGCAGAAATTTTTTTATTTTAGGACCCACCCCTTACACTTTTCATGCAATTTAAGTTTAGGTCCATCCTATGTCATCCTAGTTAATTGAAAATCCCTAGCAGACATGAAGAAGTGTTAATGTAATGAGATGAATATGTAATCATCATAATTTAGATCTCAAAAGTGAGCAATGTATGTGTGTATGCAAATTTGTGAAAACTTGTGCGAGAAAGTATAATTCAATGGGAGTTGTATCTCAATCATTGTGTGCCATTATCAAAAGATCTTAAGGAGTGAAAGAGAGTGTCTAAGGCAAGATCAGATCTTGTGTAAGTTGTGTTATTAACATTGAAGATTCACAAGATTTATCTTTATAATCCGGTAGGATTGGTGTCCTATGCATTAGGTTGGTGCTCAGATCTATGTATTAGGGATTGGTATGTCTAGTAGGTTGGTTCCTACATATTCTAAGGGGATTGGTGTCTTCAGTAGGTTGGTTCCTACTTCATGATTGTAACTTATTCATGATTTTTATGAGGCTAGATTTAGAAAGTAGCTTCAAGCAACTCTTTTCACCGTGGTTTTTCCCATTCTAAGCTTCCACGTATATTCGGTGTTCATTGTGTGGATGTGTGCTTTTGTGATTGCTTTCAATTGATAGTAGATATTTTGATTCATGCTTCATGTTTAATTTTTCATGTTGAGTTAAAGAGTTTGAAATTTATTTGATCTACTAATTCACCTCCCTCTCTCAGCAGATCATGTTCCCTTCAATTGGTATTAGAGCTAAGTTTCTTTGTAGAAGCTTAACAACTTGAGGTAGATTCGAGATGGAACACTTAGTGGCTCAAGAAGGATTGTTTGCAAATAAGGCACCACTCTTTAATGGATCCAATTATGCATTTTGGAAAGTAAGGATGTGTAGAACCAAGATCCTAGACCTACATAAACATAGCAAACAAACACATAATTAGATCAAATGCAAGTTAGTATAGAGATTCCCCATGAAATCCATTTAAATTGCAAAGAATGGGAAATGAGATGAAGAACACAAGCAAACATAAACAAAAGCTATCAAATCTTATTCAATATAAAGCAAACTCTTGATCCCATGGGGGAATTGGTGCCAATTTGATGTGGAAATTGGCCCTTTCCCAACTCCTATGATGCAATGTTGATGAATGATGCACTTTGATGAAGATTCAATGGAGCTCCATGATGAAACATGCATAACCTAGCTACAAACTTGATAAAATGGATGAAGATGAATATGCTTGAAGATGAAATTAAGTAGAGTAAGTTTACTCAAATTGTGGATGATCAAATGAGGAGAGAAGCCTCTTATTTATAGAAAGACAAGATGGAAGAATGATCAAAATGAAGCAATGTGGGATCATTCAACACCCAATGAGGAGGTGCCACTTGTCAAGATGTGAATGAAAGAAGGATGTGCACATTTTGATGAAGGTGCCCATAAATGCAATTAGGTGGAATTTGAAAATAGTGAAATGACATGTAAGAGGGAAAAAAAATGAATTAAATGCCATTTGGCTCAATGCACAAGGACATGTAAGAAGGAATGAATGTCTTGTTGGAAGGACAAATCCACTTGGAGGGATTTCAAATTTGGAAGAATATCCCTCAAAAGATGCCAAGTTGAAAGAAAATAGGGATTTAATAATTGAATTAAATCTATTTTCATGTGCAAGTGGCAAAAGCTAGAGGATGAGACATGGATTAAGATTAGATTTAATTGGGATTTGATAAGAGGAGGTTAGGTGATTTTGACACTTTTGACTTAGATTTTAGGATTTAAATAAATCAAAGTTGAGAGGAAAATGATTTAGACCTAGTTAAATAAAGATTTTGATTTATTTAACTAAAGGGGATGATTTGTTAGATTGAATTAGATAAAGGTTTAATTTAATAAGATGACCTTAGAGATTTAATCAAATAAAATTGATTTATTTAATTAAATAAAGACATAGGGTTAATTAAATCAAATTGATTAATTTAATTAACAAGAGAGAATGACTTAATCAGATAAATGATTATTTATTTAATTAAGGGATGAAGAGTGATGACAAGTTGAGAGAGTGATTTAGAATGAAACAATGTTAGTAATCAGGATCAAGTATGTCGGTATATTTTCCATGTCTACATTTTGCCCCTCTTTGAAGAAAAGTACTCGTTACATTGGTTCAAAGAATAAATTGTCTCGATCAAAAGTAAAAAAAAAATTGATTTCAAAATTTTCCCCACTACTGCCCCAATAAGAGAAAACATGTTGATATACTGCCCCCTTGAAAGATTAGACGAAAATACAAATTTTTGGGTGATCTCACGAAAAGAGGGGACAATGTGCCTGATGAGTCCGAAAAGGCTCCAAAATGGAAAAAAAAGAGATAAACACGAAAAACGATCCAAAATGGCCCTCAGTCAAGTGAAAATGGGATTGAGGGATCAAAACCCTAGTAGGACAGCTAAACGGGGTCAAAAAATCCTAATTTTTAGGCTTAAATAGGCCTTGAGGGGACACTTCCAATTCATTTTCACAATCAATCTTGAGAGATTTTGCAACATTGAGATTTGACACCTTCACAAGATGGTGCAATGACAGCTTCCACGACATATTTCAGATAGAGTACACACACACTAGAGGCTACCTGGCAGTGGACCACCAGTGAGTCGACTTGACCCAACTTTGTTTTTTGATTTTTGCATGCATTTATTAGGCTAGGAAACTTAGTTTTTAGGAGCAGTCCTGTACTACACCACTAAAAAATTTAAATTGGCATTGTGCAGCCTCAAACTATGCCGCAGTTGTGAGTAGCGATGTCATAACACAGTTTGGAATTAGGGATTAAATTCCAAACCTAGTCATGTGTGAAAAGTGCATTGTGACAGTTTCCTTTGCCACTTAGCGTTTAGGTCAAACTAGACCGCATCCTCAAATTGTGATGTCGTGACAGAGTTTAAGGGTCAAAGTCCCCTAGCAGTGCAGTTTCGAAGTTTGTAAATTGCACCACACCCACAGAAAACAACACTTAAGTTGTTTGGGGTACACCAAGACAAATTAGGTTCACAATTTTTTATAAATCTTAACATGGTGACTTTCCTAATGTAGGAGGAGGTGACAATACTATACTCACATGAGCACAGGTCCCGAGTTGTATTTGGTGCTTTGTAGGGTATGCCCGAGTGATAGTAGGAACATCTTGGGGCAATCAAAATTTGGTACATCACTTATGCACTGCCCATCCAGACACACTTGGGTATGCTAACGACACTTGTTGAGAGAAGGCACAATGAGACTTCCTCTTTCAACCTCCCGACAGGCGAGGTGATGGTCACACTAGAGGACGTGTGGCAGATCCTCAAATTTCCCATCCATGGAGAACATGTTATATATGATGTGGATGTCAGGAGGGAGGCCTGTTATGACATTATGGGCCAAGACGAGTTTATTTTTTGCAAGGGTAAGATTGATTTAGAGTGCTACAAGTTGGTCATCTCTCATTTTTGTCTTGTTATTGTAGCCATCATATCAGGTCTCGTTGCACTAGATCGGCGGGGCTGATACTTCAGTCCTGGATGGGGGCTCTCTTGGGAGTGCATGGTGTGGAGACAAGTTTTCTTTGCTTGGGGGCCATTCTTGTTGGCCTCGCTATACAGAGATTTGCACGAGTCTGCATACCTGGACGATCAAGCACTTAGAGTTGGAGACACATTGCTTCATATCTCAGCCTGGGAGTACATATTCATGCTCTATCGTAGAGTTGTTCCTATTGATATGGAGCCAAATGATCCAGTGGTCTAGCGATACAAAGGCGATGTTTGATTTACACTGGATAGGCCAAAATTTCTCATTGGAGGAGAGTTTTGGACTATATGCAGGTGTTCACATGGCGGCCATACCTTGGATGGCCTACCCGGTTTAATAATGTACAACAACTTTTCTTTGACCGCCAAGACAGATTGATGCAGGGTAGGGAGCACACGATGCTTGAGAAGTACCTACTAGGTAGGGTTCAGAGACTGTTTGGTGAGGCACAGGATAGGCCAGACAATCAGTATGTGGCTAGTTTTGCATAGACGACGCACCAGAGCTCTTGGGGCCACTATATTCCTACACATGAGGCGATGCAAAGTTTTTTGTAGCTGGTGGCCAAGCCATGGCCATATGACCAGGGTTAGGAAAATGCAGGCACGATGTAGGCATACAGAGATTGGTTTTGACCATTTCTTCGATTGACAGTGTCAGGCACACCTTTCGTACAGTAGAAGGCCAAAGGCTGAGAAACAAGACGAGGTCGAGGGGGGCGGGGATGAGGATTAGGGAGAACATGGGCCACAACAAGATCAACCAGTATAGGATAGGGGGACATAGGATCAGCCCCGATAGGATGATCAAGATTAGGTCCAGCAGGATCAAGATCCGACACATCAGGATCACAGACATCAGGACAGGGTCCCGACACCGCCGAGGGATGAGGATCAGGATCAGTCACCAGTGCAACCAGGACCCTAGCCAGACCCTAGAGATGGCCAGATTTTGTAGTTTCAGGCATAGGTACAAGCACTTATAGCTGAGAGAGATTAGCTATGGGTAGAGTGGGACCAAGCGGTCCTACAGAGACATGTTGTAGAGTTGCAGGCATGGGTAGACAACAGTAGATTGAGAGTATGTCTGCATCCTCCTCCCGAAGCATGGTGCCACTTCATTCGTATAGGGAGGCCATCCAGGAGGTCGATTACTACAGGATGCACTATTACCAGGTCATGCCGAGAGTAGCCCGAGTGCTAGATTTCTCATAGAGGACAAGCCACAAACCCACAAAGGATCACAAGAGAGAGCAGATGGCAAGGGAAAAAGCTAACAGGGCTAGCCTTCATTTTGATCAGAGATATGATTCTTTTTGTGCCCCATGGGCTTGTTTTTGATGGCCCAGTGGGCCTTTGTACTTATATATATTCGATATATAATTGATCTGATTCTTTTGTAACATTGCAGTATAGTTATTCTGATGATATATGAGATGATTTTAATTCGATGTGATGTGTCCTATATTATTTCAATGCATTATGTATGGATCCTATTTCTATATGTGATGCGATGATTCTATATGATGTTATGATGATAATACTATATGATGCTTATGTGATAATGCGATGTGATGGTTTATGAATGCATTTCTTTTTTAGTATGCATTTCTTTTTTAGTACTTTTTTCTATGCACTTTTTATGATGTATGTGAAATGTTATGATATCAAATGTTTAGACTAACAGATCTATATTATTATGTAATGTTGGATGATAAGATGAATGCATGATTTGCACTTATGATGATGTAATGATGTAATGATATTTATGATATGCAAAATGGATGTTTTGATATATGACATGTGATCTAGATGCTTCTATGTTATGCTTACATGATTATGGAAATGGATGATGTGTATGTATATGATGTGATGGATCGTACATGGTATGCTCATATGATTATGCAATGGATGATTATGATATAGATGATATGGGGTGATTTATGAAATGTTTGTGCAAATGGATGTAATGTTTATGGTTTATGAGATGCTTAGAATAACCAATCTATATTATGCAATGATGGGGATACAATGTATATGGTATGATTATGCTTTTTATGTGGTATGATATGCAATATGCTAATGGTTTGTGGATGTAGGATGAATGCAACAACAATAATGATTTTTGATTAACTGCCATGGTACCATGTTAGTGTGGAAAGAAGATGGAAGAAAGCAAGATATTCCAACAAGACAAGAAATGATAATGATGATAATGCATACCAAGGAGTTGGGATTTTTAAAAGGGCCAATTACCTTATTGTTTGATAACACCCAGGGTACGATGCATCGAGGTATAAAGAACTAGGATGGTGTTGCACCTAGTGTGATGGAATTTGACTTGAAAATCAAATAGGAATACTCTTGTTCACCCCTGGCATATAAAACCTTATTTAAAATGTAGTTCAGATATTCCAAACATCTCAAACCAAAACATAGGGAGGCTAGCCTGCCTATGTGGTCAATAAGATACCTAAAACATCCTCCCTACAAACCAAGCAAAGCATGCATGACCAAATTATATTACAAGAATATCTAACAAGCACAATAGATAAAAGGATAATGATCGTTGCCCCATTCCTATCTCTCTAAATCCCTTCATTTAGGACATCATCGAGAGGTCATTGGAATGAGCACAATAAAATAAGTCAAAAGACAAAGATAAAGTAGACAATCAAGCTAATGTTCTTCAATACACTAGCCAAGACTAAACTACGGTGATGCCTGATGTTGATGTCCATTGTAAGAAGGATGAATCCTAGGACATGAAGATATCAGATGATTTGATATAGGACTGATTGGATGATAGGCTATTGACACAAAGAGTTAACTAACTTGTTCGCGTACTAACCTAGACTTGAGACCTTGACGATTGAGTTTTCACTTTTAATCTGCTAGACTTGTTTCTAACTGTTTCACCAAAGGTTGAGGATGACAATTGATTTATTATGAGTGTTGTTTATTGTGGGTGAAAGCGAGATGAGACGTGGATTTTTGGTATTTTCAAGAATTTACAAATGTTTTTATTTTCAAAATTTCAAATGTTTTGTGGTTTTCTGAGATTTTGACCAAGAGACTAACCTAGAAACCTATCCTAGGGGCCTCGGGGGCTGATAAACCAAATTATCCTTGCCTACGTTATACATGCAGAGACCACATAGTTTGACTGACATAGACTCGATTATTGGTGAGCTATGACCAGATGGGTTGCCATTTTATTATGACAGATTCCTAAAGGACTGACCTAAATGTCTCAGGGGATGATCAAAGATCAACCTTGCCTACATTCAAAGCTCATAGATGACATAGTTTGACAAGAGGACTCTGTTTTTGAATTTTTTGACTAACTTTTTGACCTATTTTTGAATGTTTTTGGATTTTTTTGATTTTATGATGTTTTTGGATTTTCTGATTTAGGGACCTCAAGAACATACATGAATCTGATCTGATGAGAACATGCCTCCAGTGTGAAGCAATAGACTACTCCAATAAAGGCAAGACAAACTAATCTTGAGAATGGGTCGAGTAGTACTAGGAGGGATCATGACACGAACACAGGACCAAGCTATGGTGCAAACGTGGGTGGATGATGGATGGAGATAGCATATTGGATGGATGATGGAAGCGTGATGGATGAATGAATGAGTCATGAAGATCTTGGTGGATGGAAAGTTCTTATTTATAGAATGCGCCTATTTTCCAGGTTTTCACCAAGGTACTTGCCCAAAGTGCCATCAAAATGGTTTTCACTAGTGGATGACTATTTTCAATCCTTTTTTCTATTTTTTTTGGATTTTTTGCTTTTTTGATATTTTTTTTGTTTGTCACCAAGACACCTGTTTACTAGGTTTTCATTAGGGTAACCATTTTTTCAGGACATTTTCTGATTTTTTTGTATTTTTGGTTCTATACCTTGAAAGACTTAGGCATAAAAGTTTTTGAGATGGGAGCTATTCATGGGATCCTACAGAGGCTTGCTTTTCAGCGTTGAAAACTGATATGCCCTTGACTTGTATATTGTTGTGATGACAAATGGTCCTAACCAGTTGGGTTCAAATTTTCCTTTGCCATTTGGATTTGGGACATTCTTTTGATTCTCTTTTAGCACAAGTTCTCCAACCTGGAAGGTCCTACTTCTGATCTTCTTGTTATAATTCCGCTTGAGTCGGTTCTAATACACCTGCAAGTGGTTTAATGCTTCCATCCACCATTCATCTAGCAATTCTAGCTCGTTCAGTCTTGACACCCAATATTCCTCATCTGTGATGAGATTCTACGGTGATATTCTCAGTGATGAGAGCTCGATCTCGATTGGTAATATGGCTTATGATCCATAGACTAGAGAGAAGGGGGTGGCACATGTGGGTGTGCGAATACTAGTTCGATAGGCCCAAAGGGAAATATTCAATTAGAGATGCCAATCACGACCAACTTCATTGACCATCTTTTTCAATATTTTTAGAATGTCTTGTTTGTAGCCTCAGCTTGGCCATTTCCTTGGGGATAATATGGAGTGGAGAAGCAATGTTAGATTTTTAATTTCTCGCATAGGTCACAGACATCCTATTTTTGAATGGTGTCTCATTACCTAAGATAATGGCTTGTGGGGTACTGTAGCAATATATGAGGTAGTTTAGGATGAACTTAGATATCTTCTTCCTAGTTATGTAGGTCATTGGTATGACTTCCACCCACTTTGTGAAGTACTTAGTGGCAGTAATGATAAACTTGTGGCTGTTGGATGAGGCAGGGGTGATTTTTATAATGAGATCAAGCCCCCACTGTGAGAAGGGCCATGGTGTGATGATGGGATGAAGTTCTTGAGCTTGAGCATGGATGAGGTCCCCATGCTGTTGACATTGCATGCATTTCTTAACATATTCATGTGCTTCTCTTTCCATAGTGGGCCAATAATACCCCACCCTCAGTAGTTTCTTAACCAAGGCCATACCGCTTGAATGCGAACCACATATGTCATTATGTACCTCAGTCAAGGAAGTCAATGCCTCCTCAACAACTAGACATCATAACAAGGTTCCCTCTATACTCCTATGATAAAGAGTATCTCCTAGGATAACAAAGTGAGAGGAATTTTTGACAAAGGTTATTTTTAGGCTCAAGGGTAAGTCAGTAGGTAGGACTCCTATTCTTAGATAAGTGTATATATCATGGTACCAAGGATCACTGGGACCAATGATTTCACACACAAATTTGGACTCTAGTACCTCGAATGTAGGCACAAGAAGTTTCTCTACCAAGAATTCATGCTTTGGGACACTACGAGGGATGTCTAATATTGATCCAATTGTTTCCATGGCATCCACCACTCTATTGTTCGCTATGGGAATATGCTCAAATGTGATATCAATGAATAATTCCTTAAGGCTTTCCACCAATTTCTTGTATGGAGTGAACTTATCATCTTTATTCTGGTACTCATCATTCACCTGATTCATTATTAGTTGAGTCCCCATAAACCTTGAGAGCCATGATATGCCACTGTACTACTATTTTGAGGCCGATGGTTAGAGCCTCATATTCTGTGATATTGTTAGTGCAGGGAAATGCCAACTTGTAGGATTTTGGTGTGCAGTACCCATGTGGATTTATGAAGAAGACCCTAGCTCCCAATCCATGTTGGGTGTAGGAACCATTGAATTACAACTTCCAGTGGTTTGTTATGCTCAAGTTGAAGATGGATTCAACGAGAAATTCTAAAATTAGCAGATTCTCTAAATATAAAGGTGCCTCTACCAATTGGTCTGCAATGACTTGCCCCTTGATTTCCTTTCGCTCTATATACTCGATGTCATATTCTAATAGAATCATGACCCACTTGACCATCCTTCCTATGAGCATTGCCTTGGATAACAAGTACTTGAGTGGGTCAATCTTGGTAATGAGTTTTATTTTATGTGTCAACATGTAGTGTCTAAACTTTTGTGAAGCAAACACTATTACTAGATAGGATTTTTCAATGAATGAGTAGTTTAACTCATGCCTGACCATGGTTCAAATGATGTAGTAGATGGCCCTCTTTGTTCCATTTTTATCGTGTTGAGTTGCTGCTATTGCTGATATATAGAGGATTAACAAATTTCCTTGGATTGGTGGCATAAGCATAGGAGGTGTGAGAAAATATTATTTGATTTTGTTGAAGGATTCATCACACTTTTCATCCCATTTGTATGCTACCCCCTTGTGGAGTAGGTGAGAATAAGGGTTTGATTTGTCTGCTAACTGAGCTATGAACTGGCGGATTGTCTAGAGCCTGCCTTGTAGGCCTCTTAACTATTTCAATGTCTTAGGTGCCTCCATCTTAAGGATTTCCTTTACTTTAGCAGGATCTATTTCAACCCCTCTCATGGACATGATGTATCCCAATAGCTTTCCAGATTGTACACCGAAGATGCACTTGTTTGGATTAAGGCAGACCTTGTATTCCTCCAGTTTGTCAAAGATGGCACTTAATGCTGCTATGTGGTCCCTTCTCTTTCTAGATTTTTCCAATATGTCATCAACATAATATTCCATAGTCTTATGGATCATGTCATGAAAGATTAAGGTCATGGCCCTCTGATATGTTGCTCCAGTGTTCTTTAGGCCAAATGACATCATGTTCCAACAATATGTCCCCAATGCACAAGTAAAAGTTGTTTTATGTTGATCTGCCTTGGCTATCATGATTTGGTTATACTTGAAGAATCCATCCATCAATGAAAGCATCTCATGTCCCGTAGTCATATCTACAATCATATCAATGTTGGGAAGTGGGAAGTCATCTTTGGGACATGCCTTGTTTAGGTCTCTAAAATTTGTACATATACAGATTCCCCCATTGGGCTTTGAAATAGGTACTAGATTTGATACCCACTCTGGATAGTCGATTGGTCGTATGAACCCTGCATCAAGTAGTTTCTTCAATTCCATTTTGACCAATAAGGCAATTTGAGGATGCATTTTCTTGAGTTTTTGTCTAACGGGCTTTGCTTTGGGGTAGACTACTAGATGGTGGACCATAATATCTGGATCAAGCCCGGGCATGTCTGTATAGCTCCATGCAAAGTTGACCTTTCTCTCCCTTAAGGAAGCTGCTAGGAGCTCTTGTTCTTCTAACGGTAATGACTCAACATAGAATGTGATGTGGGGACTTTCCTCTATTCCCAAGTTGACTAGGTTGCACTTTTTGGCTAGAACTGTTGACTTTTCCTGATGTAGAGCTCTAAGGGAAAGATTGAATCCTTCATCCTTAGGCACCTCAAAGAGGTTTTCACTGTTGGATACATCCTTTATTTTTACTATTTTTGTGTCAGAGAGTGTCACAGTGTGGTTTTCACTCAAAGCCCTTGAGATTATTCTCAAATTTTTAGTTTTCTAACTAAAGGACTCAATCATCTCCCCATAGTATGCATGTGTGTCTAACTCAATGTCAAACCCTACTTTGTGATCCCCACATGGAATGTTATCCTGAAGTCCCAAGAATTCTAAGAGTGCTTCATCGTTTTCGAAAGTGTCCAAAATTGGCAGTCCTTGTTGGTCATAATCGATGAGTTGTGGGAAGACTAGGTGGATTTCATGGTTTTGATGGTCTAACTCAAAAGACAGGGTGCTAATCATGATGGGAGGTATCTTTGAAAAGTGTTGGAAAATCAGTTATGGGGTCCTTGTCAATACTACATACATCAGTTATGTCGAAGGTGAAATTATCCATGACACGATTGGTGGACACGGGTAAGCGAAGGATAAATTTTGATTGTTGAGGAGGAGTGTTGATTTTCCTAACCAGAGGACTTCAGCCACATATGGTCACCTTCAAAGGGGTACATCCGAGACCAATATTTTTCATACGTGTCTCTGGCATGAGGGGTATTAGAAGCCCGTTATCATTTTTCCCAAGCTTTTTTTTTTGTCATAACCCATGGCGAGCATCATTTGTAAGCCTTTACTATTGTCATCCATAGGTAGATCAACTGTTGGTCTATTATCTTGGTACAAGAGATGGGATGGGTCCTCTTCTATTATCTCTCGGCCTAGGTCATCCCAACTTCAAAAGTTGGAAGAGCCTGTTGTGAAGGTTTGGGATGAGGAAGCATCATTTGATTGTGGTCATCCTCATGACCTGGGAGATTGTGGTAACTCTCCTACCACAAAATCATTTTTAGGAATTGTATAATTTCTACACCCATTGTCCTGGATGATGACCTTGATATTGGAGATGGCGGGGATGGCGAGTGTCTTTGTCGCAGAAGTGGAAGCGAGAGTAGCTGGATCAATGTATGGAGTCGAGGGACCTTCATCATTCTTGGGTACTTGGGGGATTTTGTAATATTTGGCCTCCATATTTTTACAATAGTAAAAGGGTTCAGGATCCCCATGGATAGTGACTTCTTGGCCTTGGTAAGGGAACTTCACACATTGGTGGAAGGTAGAGGCTACAACTTGCATTTTGTGAATCCAGGGATGTCCTAGGAGGATGTTATAAGGAAATTCTAGGTCGAGGACTTCACATGTTGTTTCCCTGATGACTGGGCCTACCTAAATAGGGAGTTGGATTGTTCCTTGAGACGTTATTTCTTGGTCATCATAGGCTCTAATGGTAATGCCTTTCCCCATTTTGACAACATCTTCAGAGAAGCCCAAGCTTTTTATTAATTTAAGGGTGCATATGTTCAACCCTGCACCTCCATCTACTAGGACCCTTTTGATCTTGTTCTTGTGAATGAAAGCTTCAAGATGAAGCACACAATTGTGTTATGGTTATTTTGGAAGATCTTGTTATGAGAATGTCAGAAGGTGAGGTGTAGTGAGGTGCATGACCATAGCTTGGAATTGATCTACATCAAGATCTGTGGGGACATAAGATGAGACTAAGGCTTCTTCGAGGATCTTCTTGTGGGTTGGTGAGATTTTTAGTAACTCCATGATGGAGATGTGGGTTGGGGTTCTTTTTAACTAATCAAGGACATTATAGCCATTGGGAACGGATCTTTGGTTAGAAGTGGATGCTCTAGGAGGCTGAGATGACCCTACAATGGTGAATTTTCCACCTCTTGTGGTGACTCCACAATTAGCTTGGGCTCCTTTGACGGTGATAATGGTGCAATACTCATCTAGGGATGCGATGACATGGTCGTACACATTATTCACACTTTTGAATACACCTTTTCCCTTATCATTGTTATTGTTCCCTTTGTTATGATTGGGCATCAAATTTGTGTAGATTTTGAGATTTTGATTTCCCATTGGTTACTCCACGTCTATGATTTTATCATCAATGAGGTCTTGAATGAGGTTTTTTAACCTCATACAACTAGCAGTTGTGTGTCCCTTGATTTTGTGGAAATCACACAGGTGATTTTCATTGCACCACAGTGGTTTAACCAAGGGTTATTGATAGTTCTCATAAGTGGGGATTGTAATGATTTTTTCAGCCGCTAGCCTCTTCATGATGGATTCAGTTGATTCCCCAAGGGTTGTGTACTTCTTCTTGGGAGATTTTTTGTTTTGTTGTGGTGGCCCCCTTTGATCGTTCACATTGTTGACTATTTGATTATTCGTTTGTGGAATTACAGTATTAGGCTGTTGATTGTTTTGATGGTTTTTTTAAGGTTGTTGTTGTTGGGGTGTAGGTATGTTTTGTCAAGGAGTGTTGATGAAAACTTTGGTATCGACAACACCATCATTGGTAATGTTTCTATTTTTCACCCATGTGTGAGGTTTATCATTATAGCTTGTGGATGGGCAATTGTTTTGTTGTTTGGGATATGTTGGTGTCCCTCCTTGTGTACTAAGGGCTCATTCAATGTTAAGCTCCTTGGAGATTATTTGATCATATGTGGTGATACCTTGTACCTTAGATGGAATGCCAAGGCTCCTTTGATATTGGAAATGATGGTGCAAACTTGTTGTTCTTCTGGCATGGCCCATTTGCTCCTATTGGCCTTGGATTGCCATCGTTGTAGGAAGGAAACAAATGATTCATTTTTACCTTATTTAAGAGTTGATAGTTCCTCCAGACTGACATCCATATTGATATTTAATGCGTAATTTTTTATGAATGAGTCTATGATCTCTTGGAATTTTTTAAGCATGGAGGGAGGCAAGAGAACCACTCCATGGCTTGGCCAACCAAACTTCTAGGAAATATCTGCATCAGATATGTATCGTCATATGCAACTTCCATGCAATGCACTTGGAATTCCTTGATGTGATCTTCAGGATTTCTCATCCCACAGTAATTATCAAATTTGGGGATCTCAAATCCCTTTGGGAATGGTTTTATAAGACTCCTGTCAAACAGACAGGGACACAAGTTGTTGGGTGTCTTTGTGGTTTTCCGTGATTCAAGATCAAGCACTTGTTGTGAAAGCAACTTGATTTGTGTTGTTACATCATTTTGCAGATCAGGGGGTGGAGTGAAGATGTTATGTGGTGGTTCAAATGGAGGGATGGGTGGATTTTTTGGTGTGTTGGTGGATGGTGTTTACACATTTTGTTGTGCCAAATATGCTTGTAACTATTGTTGTACTAACAGTGCTTGTTGTTGGTCTTGTTGTTGTTGTGCTAATAATGCCTATTGTTGGGCTTGTTGTTGGGCTACTAATTGGGTTGCTTCTTGTTGCTCTTATTATTGCTTCATCGCTTTCTGGTATGCTAGTTGTTGAGTTGCTTGTTGTTGTGTGAGGTACTGTGCTTGAGCCTGAGCCTGAGCTTGTGCTTGTTGGACAGCTTGTGCAATCTGTGTGGCTTGTGCAACTTCAATGGCTTGTGATGCTTGAGAAGCTTGCACTGCTTGAGCAACTTATTCTGTCTGAGTGGCTTGCGCTACTTGAGTAGCTTGCACTACTTGAGCAGCTTGCACTACTTGAGTGGCTTGCACTACTTGAGTAGCTTGTTGTGCTTGTGCTTGCTGAGTGGCTAGCTATGCAACTTGTCAGTTTTGGATTTGCTAAAGTTCCTTTTGATAGGAAACTTGTTGAATATCTTGTAACATAATTCTATATGTTTTTGACATTTTTTTGTTTGGTAGTGGTGGTGGTGGAGATGGTGGCGGATTTGGTATGGTGTTTGTTGTTGTGATGAGAGGAAACGTTGTATTGATGATTGGAATTTGTGTAGTGGATGGTGTGATCATTATGCTTGGTCTTTGAGAGACCATGGCTAATGATGTGATGGTTGCTTGTGTTATTGGAATGGTTTCCATATGTTGTTGTGATATTGATGGAAAGATGGGGGGATTCAGTATGATTCTTTGATTGATGGTTGGGGGGTTGTTTTGAATGAGTGGCGGTAATAGAGGTAACCCCAAACTGAGAGGTGATGTTGATGTTGGTGATAAGGGTGGAAGTGGTGGAAAAGTGAGTGGTATAATCCCTTGGGGAAATGATGAAGATGAAGGGTCAAAGATTCCCCTTGGTCCAAATAAGTCACCTTCTCCTTGTGAGGTCATAGGGAGAAAGGTTTGAGGTGTTGCATGAAATGATGATGAGGGGTCATTAGGATCATGAAAGGTGAGGGGCACATATGGGTGTAATGGATTTTGGGGGATGGATTGGCCCAAGATAGTATTTGCATCCAAATCTTGATTTCTCACAAGAGGGTGTGTTTGTAGTGCATTTAGAAATGCACTCCCTTTGTTAACAATAAGTTGATTTGGAGCAATGGATGATGTAATTCGGGGGATGTGTTGGGTGATGCTTTGGAATGGAGGTGTGGATGAGATTGGGGGCATGGATGAAATTGGAGACATGAACCCAAAAGGTTGTTCCACAATGGTGCTCACATCATAATTGGAAGGGAGTTAAGCCCCTTTTTTTGCTAATTCAAGCATGTATTATGAGGGATGGAGCTTCATCATGATGTTGACAATTCTATGATTTTCGGGTTTTTGGTCCATTTTGGTGATCTCGTCTTGCGTCATCCCAAAGGAAATATTGGTGATATCCTCTACCATACTTTCCTCTTGTGGATTTTTTGATGATGAAGTAAAATTTGTTAGAGGATTGCTTGATCCAACAGGATTCATTTCAGAATTGGTTTGGCTTAGGTCAGTTGAAGTTGATATATCTTTGTTGGTCTCCATGTTCTTATTGTGTTGTGATCTTGTTTGAACCATAAAATGAAGTTCAAAAGAGAAAATATAGAATGATTAAGGATCAAAGGGTGCGAATATGAAAATATGTGAAGATGGATGATATGGATGATTAAACTCTTAGGATATTTTGAGGGGATGCTAGTCTTTTGGGACTTTTTGGATTTTGATTTTGATTTTATTCTTGGATTTTTTGGATTCTTGGATTTTGACCTTGACTTGGTTTCAATGGTTTTCTTTGATTTTGGATTTGGATAGTGAACAAATAGATCCCAAGATGTTAGATGTTATCTATGGGATAGACTAGCTCACAAGATGATAATTTGATTAGGTGTAGGGAGAAGGATGCATCTACCCACATCTAACCAAACAAAGATGATTTGATAATTTTAACTAAGCATGTGGAGAAGGACACATCGACACATACCTAGCTAAAACAAGATGATTTTATGATTGGTTCAAGGATTTTGATTCAAGGTTTTTGATTTGTTTCAAGGATCTTTTGACTCATGGATTTTCCAAAAAGTCTAGTATGAAGGATGGTTTCAATATTTTCAAGAGTTGTTGGTGAGATGATTTTGGTTTGATGTTTGAAAGATAGATGAAGGTTTATTTTGATCCTATGTGTACCTAAAAAGAGTCTCTTTTACAAGCCCTCGGTTTCGAAGAGCATGGTTTACTCTAAAAAAGGTGTTCAAATTCTCGAAAAATATTTGGATTTTGACAATAATAGTACAAGTACAAATTGGGATTATTTCTTGAAGCTCTCCTATAAAAATTGAAAATCAATCTTTGTCTGAATTCATAGAGCATTGAGAGATTCTTTTGATGAGCTTTTGGACTAAGAGCTTTGACCTTGGGTTTTCGGATTTTGATCTTTTTTGAAATCATTTGAGACACATGTGTGAGATTCAATTGTTCCTAGCTTTGCTTAGTGACTTTGTTTTACCACAAACACTTCTTGATTAGGTTTTGAAACTAGATTTTCAATGTTTTAATTTCTTCTCATCCCACAAAGCATATCATGTGGAAATTGAGGAAATCAAAGCAAAAGTTACCAATGGTTGACTTTAGCAAGCAAATTAAGATATAAATCCAAATGTTTAGAAACCTTTAGAGAGAGAATCCCTAGGGAAAGCAATAACACTTGAATTTTTTCAAAGATATTTGCTTCCTAAAGGGTTTGAAATTTGATGACAATGTTGAATGTTTGTTTTTCCAATGTTTTCGATCAAGCAAAGTGTTTTGATTTCGAGAAAAAGTACAACCCTATAGATATTTGAGACAATATTTGTTGGGTACCCACTTGGACAAGTCTAGCTACGCCTACTTCCAGCGGATGGCTAGATTCTTGACCACACAGGCTCCCCCTTACAGTGCACTTGCTTCTCGGATTAGCCAAGCATCAATACCCATGAATCTCCCATGACATACTTTCTATCTCTACTAAAAGTCATAAACGTGTGGGGTGGCTTCAGAATGACCATTCTTGCACCAACAAATAGATAGGGATTTTGGCCTTTTTAAACAACAGTTTTAGTGTGGGAATTCTATTTGTGGGGGACCATCCATGCGGCGAGAGAGCATTGCTTTCATTCTCGTTGGAATAATCCTCGTCATATTGGCCTTTGTTCTAATACCCACACTTATATCCCAGGTAGAAGTCGCTTGGCTTTAGTGTGTTCTCAGTTGGGTCATTCCCTTGACTGATTACTTTTTCCCACAAGGTAGGCCCTTTAAGATAACACAAAAGTGAGCAAACACATCTGTAGTTCGATTGATCTTTGTTGAGAAACAAAGAGAGAACACACACAATGTGTTGTACTCATACTTGCAAGATATGTTCAATTTTTAATCTCAAATTGAAGCGTGTGGGTAATTAATTATGCAACTTAATGTCACCAAAAGGCCTTTTGATTCTCAAGATCACCTTGATGCATGAGAGAAGTACATACGTTCTTTTAATGATATTACTTTGAGTAACTAATTACAAAATAAGGAAGCACTTGTTCATTTTAAGTCCACAAAGTAATGATTTGATTCTTTCTAGTACACCAAAATTAAATATGGAATTTTCCTGGTTCAATTGTTAATCCTCAAACCAAATCTAGTGATTTTGTCCTAAAGTTCTTTTTAAGCCCTTTTTAGCAAGAATTGAAATCCTTTGTAGTGTTCTTTTTAGAACCCAAAATAAATTTAGTATATCCTAAGCACATGAAAAGATAACAAGTCCTTAAGAGAGATTATGAGCTCTCTAAAAGTGTTAAACAACACTAAAGTGTTCAAAAACACTTGATGTGATGAGAGAATGATGCCACAATGCCTCTCTCAACCTCGTTTTCCTCCACTTTTGTTAGACCAACCACAAAAATTGATTAGAACTACAAAATAGAGGTTAAAACAACCAATTAGCAACCTAAAATAGCCAAAATAAAAAAGAACATGTCAAAATTGAATTAATTTGAACTTTTTACTTCAACGGCGTAGTCTGCACAGGCGGTGCAGTTTGGGAAAGTCAGCGGTGCTATATAGCGCCGCTAATTCTACAAGTAGTGCTCTGTAACAGGCCAAAGAGTGTGTTTTCATTGAAGTTTCACCCAACGGTGTTGTTTGGAGTTTGAATATTTTAGGCCCGTAGACTAACCCAACAATGGAGTTTAAACATTTGAATTTTAGGCGGGAACTATAGAGTGGTGTGGTTTGAAGTTTGTAGCGGTGTTGTATGGTGCTACTAGACCAGTAGTGGCGTTGTATGGTGTCATTGTACTGTTAGCGGTGCAATTCCCTATAGACATAAAAAATAGAGAAAAACACAGGATTTTGGTAAAACAATGTGATTTGAACTTGAGACTTGCCCTCCTTCTGGCACTAAATATAGAACCAAGATCCTAGACCTACATAAACATAGCAAACAAACACATAATTAGATCAAATGCAATTTAGTATCAAGATTCCCCATGAAATCCATTTAAATTGAAAAGAACGAGAAATGAGATGAAGAACACAAGCAAACATAAACAAAAGCTATCAAATCTTATTCAATGTAAAGCAAACTCTTGATCCCATGGGGGAATTGGTGCCAATTTGATATGTAAATTTTCCCTTTCCCAACTCCCATGATGCAATGTTGATGAATGATGCACTTTGATGAAGATTCAATGGAGCTGCATGATGAAAAACCTGCATAACCTAGCTACAAACTTGATAAATGGAGGAAGATGAATATTTGTGAAGATGAAATTGAGTAAAAAGTAAGTTTAATCAAATTGTGGATGTTCAAATGAGGAGAGAAGCCTCATATTTATAGAAAGACAAGATGGAGGAATGATCAAAATGAAGCAATGTGGGATCATTCAACACCCAATGAGGAGGTGCCACTTGTCAAGATGTGAATGAAAGAAGGATGTGCACATTTTGATGAATGTGCCCATAAATGCAATTAGGTGGAATTTGAAAATAGTGAAATGACATGTAAGAGGGAAAAAGAATGAATTAAATGTCACTTGGCTCAATGCACAAGGACATGTAAGAAGGAATGAATGTCTTATTGGAAGGACAAATCCACTTGGAGGGATTTCAAACTTGGAAGAATATTCCTCAAAAGATGCCAAGTTGAAAGAAAATAGGGATTTAATAAATGAATTAAATTTGTATCTATGGGTAAATTTCAAGTTAGATTAGCATATTAGATCATAAAATAAAACCCAAAGAAAGTAATGAAATGCAAAGGAAATATAAATTAAAAACACAAAATGGAGCAAGCTCACCAAGTGTCTTCAATCTCCATGGTTGATCTTCATTACACCTTCTAACTTGCTGGAAAGATGTGTTGCCCTCAGATTCAAAGTACAAGCAATTTGAAAATAAGACTATGTCCTACACAAGCTTTGAAGGATTTGGAATATGACAAAATGAAATCTAAATGTCTACGAAAAAATGACTCTAATGCCCAAGACAATTATGCCAAAATCATAAAATGAAAATGCAAGCATCTATGTGTTGTTTTGAGTATGTGTAAATGTCTAAGTGTAATCGAAATTGTTAGCAAAATTGGCAATTTATAGAAAATGCAATTTTGGATGGACGAACGAGATTGAATTTTGACAGAAGGCTAAAATCAGAGGACGAGATTTAATGTGACAAATCCTAATCAGGGTTAGGGAAAAATTATTGAATGAGTGGTTAAGATGTCATCTGAGAAGATCGAATTGACAATCGAGAATAAATGAGATAATTAGTCAGAAAAATAAAGATTTTCTAAAATCAAGAAGATAAAGACTGCTTGATTTGTGAGATTCGAAAAATCAAGAAGATAAGAGTTGAACTATAAAGCAGATTTGGAAAATCAAGAATTTGCTCGATTGCTTGATTTTTGGAAGATTATTACCATTTTGAATTAAATAAATTCAAAATATGGATTTTGTGTGATAATAAATAATTGATTTTCAGATTATTTACTAAAATGAACTTACAGTCAAGAATGTGAGATCATTTTAAATAATTTCAAGATAATTATTTAATTTAGATTATATGATTAATAATTAAATAAATTAATCAATTCATTTAATTATGAGAATTAGTGACATATTAAATAAATAAATAAAATTATTTATTTATTTAATAATCAAGAAGAATAAATGAAGAAAAGGCACTCAAACAAACAATACAAAATCACAATAGAATGCATAGAGGATAATGTGCACTCAATAGTGATGACATTAGGGAATGGGGCTAAATGGTGTAATTTATTGAGCGGAGCAAGGGAACAGTAGGAAAGAAATAAAACAAACATGAACCACCAAATAAATTATGAATCATTTAATTCACAGTGAATGTGACCAGACAAATAAATGTCACACCATGCTACCACAAAAGTGGAAAAATAGAGCTTCTGCAAGCCCAGGTACCTTTTGGCGTGTCTACACCTATTTTCTACTCTGCAAGGCGGCAAAAGCCATACAGAGAGGATGGGACATGGATTAAGATTAAATTTATTTAGGATTTGATTAAATAAGAGGAGGTTAGGTGATTTTGACAATTTTGACTTAGATTTTAGGATTTAAATAAATCAAAGTTGAGCGGAAAATGATTTAGACCTAGTTAAATAAAGATTTTGATTTATTTAACTAAAGGGGATGATTTGTTAGATTAAATTAGATAAATGTTTAATTTATTTAATTTAATAAGATGACCTTAGATATTTAATCAAATAAAATTGATTTATTTAATTAAATAAAGACATAGGATTAATTAAATCAGATTGATTAATTTAATTAACAAGAGAGAATGACTTAATCAGATAAATGATTATTTATTTAATTAAGGGATGAATAGTGATGACAAGCTAAGAGAGTGATTCAAGATGAAATGGTGTTAGTAATCATGATCAAGTATGTCGGTATATTTTCCATGTCTATAGGATGTAAGCATAGTTGATGGCCCTAGGGTTTGAGGTTTGGTAATCATTTGTGGATAGATATGAGATCCCTAAAAGTGCTCCAAGAGATTAGGTGAGAAAGAAGGATTGTGAGAATAATGTTAAAAAAAGGAATGTAATTTTATGTGGTTTTTCTTACTCTGTGTTTGTGAAGATCATGCATTGTAGGACAACGAAGGAAGTGTGGAATAAGTTACACAATATTTATGAAGGTGGTGACAAAGTCAAGCAAGAAAAGCTTCAAACTCAAAGGACAATTTGAAAGTCTTAAAATGAAGGAAGAGGACAACATTTCCACTTTCCTGCTTTGAGTTGATGGGGTTGTCAACTCTATCATAGGTCTTTGTGAGGAACTGAAAGAAGTTATGATTGTGAAAAAGGTACTCATATCTCTTCCTAGAAAGTTTGATCCTAAAGTTTTGACTATTGAAGAGGCTAAAGATTTGAATACTCTATAGATGAATTACATGGAATTCTGACTCCCTATGAAATTTTAATTGAGAATGACAATTATTTAAGGAAGGAGGTGATATTCAAAGAATCTAAGAGGCGAGTTGATCAATATTCAGATGATGGATTAGAT
>VDFB02000015.1:547869696-547936620 GCA_007258455.2 Sequoia sempervirens
TTCAACACGTAGGCGGTGACTTCTAGTGCATCCAAGCTTTGTTATAGCACATACATATCCCAGACCAATGCATCTAGCTCCTCTTTCAATGCATATACAAGATTTAATTTTCCCTTTTCTATTTTCTGGAATAGAGTATTGAGTGTGTTTAATAGCACATATGCTAAATGTTTTAGCACATATGCTCTTTGTTTTAGCGCATACACATTTATTTGTAGAAATTTAAAATTCTAGGGGATTGATTTGTATCTTTCTATTGTGCAGGTGCTTTTTATGCTATCAAAGACATATCTGAGACTACTAATGATGTTTGCAGGGGCTGGATTTATTTTCCTTTGATTAAATTAGGCATCTAGTTTAATTACAAGGTTAATGAACACCATGTATGTTGTGTTTATAAAGTGATAGGCCTATGCTCTCCCCTTTACTAGGTGACCAAAATTCTAGACTCACTCTTTTATTTTATTGCAATAGCACCCTTAGCAGGCCTGCCTCACTACTTCGAAAGGAGGGAACGACCTATGTGGGAACAACTAAAGCCAAGCATTCCAACCCACTATAATCAAACATGAATTATGATGAAATTCACATTCAACAGTAGTGTGCATTGATATCCCTCCCCCAATATCCTTGAGATACATAAAAGCCTTTGTTCTAAAGGTTGGGAGGCCTCCTGAGGGAGTTTATCATTTTTCCAACCAAACAGAAACTCTTACTAAGAAATTTAAGTGTAGTAGCCAATTCGAGTCAATTTTCAAACATTATAATATTCACAATGCAAGGGGAGGGAAGAATCTGCCCCCAAGATACCATATAACTACTAGGGATTTCTGGCCAAAAGTGGAGGATTCGGCTTTGGTTAAGACCCGTAAAAGGAAAAAACATGTGCGCCCTCTAGGGGGTGATAGGGTTGTGTGAGCTAACATAGTTCCAAGTTATGGGTTGTGATGTTATTAATGACCCTTGACATTAGAAGAGTCTGACTAATCTATTTGCTATTGTTCAATACCAGTGGAAATCAAAGGGATCGGACCAGATCCTAGAACATAAACTTGATGTTTATATCATAGGATGAAACAACTATTTTACTACTTGCTTTTGTGTTTGAAATTACTATTCAGAAGATCATCCATCAAAAATACTCAATTCACTGATTCAAAAACAAGAAATCAGGCAAACTTTCAAAATAGTGACATTTCCAATTTAGTACATAAACTTCCTATTTCAATGCATTAAGTTCCTATTCTAGCACATATAGGGTCTATTATAGCACATTCAACACATCTTTTAGCTCATATAGGGTTTGTTCTAGCTCATTTACCTCATCTTTCAATGAATAAGATTTTTGTTCAAGCACATTTAACTGATAGTCCAACACATATAGGGTTTGTTTTAGCACATTTATCCCATCTTTTAGTGCATATACAACCTATTTTAGCGCATTCACTTGATACTCAAACAAATAGCTAAATTGAACTTTTGTCCGACAACTAGAATCATATTTAGGGGCCCTTTTCAGAGTAGAGATCATTCCTCATTAAAACATTAGTTTGAACTTGAAGAAATTGTCTTTTGAAATTGTAATCCCTTTAACTAAACTTAATCAAACAACTTAAAGTGCCCAATCACCAATCTCATCTCTAATTTTTATTTGAGTTTCAGTATCAAGATCTATCATCCTTTATCATGAAATAAATCATGAAATAAACGTTGTACATCAAATTTAGCCTAGTCTTATCAATAGGATCATCATCCTGTTTGACTTAGGTATTTCATTGGAACTCCCAAAACAACTATCAAAGTATAGAAAAACTCTATCACTTGCATGACCATTTTAACAAGAGCTCAAAAACAAAAACTCAGAGAAAAGGAAATAGAAACCCAAATCATCATGGTAGAAGGAGAATAAAATCCTTTTCATAGATTTCATCAACCTAAAATAGATGAGATAACTGAAGAGGACATTCAACAAGCTCAACATGACCCTAAATTCCACAAGTTCATGGAAAAAATTCTAGAAAAGGATGGAGAGAAATACTTTCTGATGTTGGAAAATTAAGGTGTAAAACTACCCAATGATTTTGATGTCAACCAATTTAAGGGAGCTCCCAAGAAAACATAAGTTGGATCACAAATCATAGATCAATTGAATGCTTTAACTCGCCAAATATAAAATCTTCAAAAACAAATCCTAGACATGCAAAGGGGAACAACAAAGAGATATTTGTTGCAAGACATTTGTATTTATCCATTTGACATAAATATGAACATGATTCCTTTTCCACCAAATTGTGAACTTCCAAAATATGACAAATACAATGGAAAAATTGATCCTCAAGATCATGTAAGAGAATTCTACACCATGAGTCTAGAATTTTCACATGAAGAAACCTATCTAATGAGATTATTTCCAAGAATTTTGGGTGGTCAATGCATGGAATGGTTTTCAAAACTCCCACCAGGTATTATATCATTTGAGGAGTTGGTAAATAAATTTATCTCCCAATATTCATGCAACATTCAACATGAAATAACCATGAAAGATCTTTGTAGCACAAAACAAAAAAATGGAGAGCCATTTCTTACATTCTTACAAAGATGGAGACAATTTTTTGCCAAATATGCTTGTCCTCTACCTGAGAAAGAAAAGATGGATATATTCATTGATAATCTCAACAATGAGATGAGTTATAGACTCCAATTGTTGTGTCCACCTAGTTTTGAAAAGTTGATTGAAAATGGACTTAAGATTTAGGAAGCCTTGGTTAAAAGAGGAGTATTGAAAATATATAATGAAGGAAAAAAATTTGCTAACTCTTCTAACCACCATAACAACAATGACAAATCCAAATTTTGGATAAGAAATAAGAATGTTGGTAATGATGTTGTAGCTGACACACATAACATAAAACTTGTCTTCAATTTATTAGGTACTACACCCAAAAACAATCAAAACAACAGTGAATCTAAATCAGCGCCACCACCACATTGAAGAAAATTTACACCTTTGGGGCAATCACTTGAATCGGCGTTAAAAGAGCTTCTTGCAAACAAACTCATAACATTACCAGATGCATGAGATTTTGAACCAAGAATCAAACCATCAGGTGGAATGATGCATATTACTATGATTTTCATAGAAACAAAGGTCATAAAACAAATGATTGTATGCAATCAAAACATTTGGTGTAAGACTTGATAGATAGAGGTGACATATCGATAGGACATAAAACAAATAATGATCATGGAGCATTTAAAAACCCCCTACCCAACTATGAAAAAGGAGAATCCTCTTTAACAAAAAACAAAGGGAAGAATGTGAATTATATTTATGATACTACCATCCTTCACATTTATATAGTTGATAATCAAATTAATGTCATCAAAATCAAGGATAAACAAGACAACCTACTAGTAAATGTGACCACAAGGGGGCAGTCCAAGTTTGTATTGAAAGGAAGTACATATAAAACATTTGTTGCTCCTTTGAATCAATACAATATAGTAGATCAATAGCAAAAGATTCTAGCACAAATATCCATATTAGAACTTCTTAAAATTCCACTAGCCCATAAAGATATTCTGGAAAAAGCTTGAGCGGACACCACAATACCAACTAATTTGGAAGTTTGTCAATTCCAAGCCATGGTGGAACATTTGATTGCACCCCATTGTTTATCATTCTCAAAAAATGATGATGCATCCCTCACTTATCCACACAATGCTCCACTCCATATTAAGGTTTTAATCCATAAACATCAGGTCAAACATGTTTTAATAGATGGAGGAGCTGGTCTAAATATATGCACTTTAAAGCTTATTTGTGCATTGGTATTTTTAGAAAATGCAATAGATTCTAGAAGAAAGATCACCATAAAAGCTTATGATGATGAAGAAAGATCCTCTCAAGGACTGATAGTATTTCCAATTCAAGTGGGACCAGTTCAAAAGGACATAATTTTCCAAGTTTTAGACAAGGATTTGACCTACAACATACTCTTAGGTCAACCTTGGATCCATGAAATGCAAGCAATACCATCAAAAAACCATCGATGCTTGAAATTCCCTTACAATGCACAAGAGATCATAATTTCATTAGATTCTAATAATCCCCAATACTATAACACTCTCAAGACAGTCCAAGATGTTTTTGTACCACACAATAGAGAAGCTCTCACTTCTATTTCCTCAAGTAATGAAAGTCAACTTGATTCTTTATCAAAAAAGTTTGAGAAAAAGATTTAGTTGAAAGATAAAGGCATCAGTGATTCTATTTCCTCAAGTAATGAAGGCCAACTCAATTCTTTGTCAAAACAGTTTGAGAAAAATATTTAGTTGAAAGATAAAGGCATGGGTGAGTATTCTTTTTAGTAGTCCTTATGTCTCTCACACCTACTACCTTCTCCAAAATCATATGGACAACCATCAACATCTAGACAATAATCTTCAAAACCCATCATGATCTTTGATGGTAAATTTGTAAATGCAAGTACTCTAGTTGATGAATATGAGGACAAAGACGTTCTAAATTGGCTTTATAAAGATGAAGAAGAATCCCAAGCATCAACTTCCAATATACCAACAGAGTAATATGGTAAAGGGTTCAAAATCTTAGAAAAGATGGGATATGAAGGAAAAGGTCCTATTGGCAAATGAAACGAAGGTATTGTGGAACCAATTCAAGCTATCATAATCAATGCAAAAGACAAGACATGATTAGGATACAAAGAAGAGACAAAATAAGAAGCCACTCAAAATATTTGTGAGTGAATCCTCCAATTGCAAGCCAGTTCTCAAATAGACTCAAATGAATATGAATGGGATTCACTATTTGAAGAATCTTGTGAAGACAAGGAAATCGATGTGATAAAAAAAATGCACCCATACGTACAGAGGGACAAAGTTCAGGGTCTAGACCATTTGAATTTGGATCACTACATATCGATGACTCTAGTGAGGATGATTAGACATCAAGTGAGATAGATCATTCAGAGAAGAGTAACATTATAGACCTTGACATTGCTAGTGAACACCTCAAAAATGTTTCCATCATGACCCTTACCACCTTTGATCTTGACCAATTTGATGATTCTTTACCTTTGATACATCCCGAACTCATTGAATGGGAACAAACCGAGCCTCTTGATATCCCTACCTTTTCAGATGATGATCCCATTGTCAATTTCCTTTGTTCTAAAAATCCAGAAACACATCCCACTAATGAATTTCATAACAAAACTTCAAATCAGGGGAGTTCCAAATCTCTTAGCTGCAAAATAAAGAATACAAAAAATTGATCTAATGGTGAAAACCATGCAATGGAAGTATTAGATCATGAAAAATTAAAAAGAAAGAGTGTATCCAATAGTGAGAACCTCTTTGAGGCACTGAAGGATGAGAGATTTGACACTCTTCCTAAGCATGATCAAGAAATATCTTCAGTATTGGTTGAGCCTACACAATCCATAAACGTTGGTACTACAAAAATAGTATAGACCATACACCTAGCGACATCAACGATAGAGCAGGAAAAGCCAAATTTCATCAAATTCTTCGAAGAAAGACAAATCAATTTTGCTCGGTCATATGTTGACATTCCAGGAATAGATCTATATTTTCTAATGCATCATTTATCCATAGCACCTGGACTGAAGCTAGTAAAGTAGAAATTGAGAAAAATGCATCCACACATCACCATACTAGTGAAAGCAAAATTAAAAAAATTATTAGATGCAGGGTTCATCCGACCAATCAACTATGTGGAATGGATTTCAAACATTGTACCAATCTCCAAACTAGACAACATCAAAATATGCACAGATTTTAGGGATCTTAACAAGGTTTTTCCAAAGGATGACTTTCCTTTGCCTAATATAGACATCATTGTGGATTTAAGAAAGGAAATGCTATGCTATCACTCATAGATGGTTTTTTAGGCTATAATCAGATCAAGATTGCACCAGAAGATCAAGATAAAACAATTTTCAGATGCCCATGGGGTACATTTTGTTAGAATGTCATGCCTTTTGGATTAAAGAATGCAGGAACCACCTATAAGCATGCAATGACAACAATCTTTCATGACATGATGCACACAATCATGGAGGACTATGTGGATGAATTGCTAGCAAAATCATTCACTAGGGAAGGACATCTGGAAATATTGGATAAAATCTTTAATCAATTGGAAAAGTTCAATGTGTGTTTAAATCCAAAGAAGTGTGTATTCAGAGTGACATCAAAAAAACTCTTAGGATACATAGTCTCAGCTAAAGGCATCAAAGTAGATCCAACAAAAGTTCAAGCAATCATGGAAATGCCACCTCTTAAGAACATTAGCCAACTAAGATCTCTATAAGGAAGATTCCAATCCATCAGAAGATTCATCTTGCAACTGGCGGACAAGATCCATCCTACACAAGAATGTTTCTTTTAGATGGGATGAACGATGTGAAGTTGCCTTTAATCAATTGAAACAATATATGATGAATCCACCTATATTGGTACCACCAATAGAGGGAAAACCACTTCTACTCTACATAGAAACTACTAAGGTATCTTTGGGAGCTCTGCTAGCACAAGAAGATTTTATAGGAAAAGAAAGGGTAATCTACTACATCAGCAAAACACTGAGTGGCTATGAACTTAACTATACATTCATTGAAAAATCTTGTTTGGTAGTGGTGTTTTCTACTGAACAATTGTGACACTATATGTTAAAAAATACCATCAAACTAATAGCCAAGATAGATCCATTAAAATATCTACTTAGCAAAGCCACTCTAACAAGAAGATTAGCAAAGTGGGTGATGATATTGAGTGAATTTTGACATTCAATATGTAAATAGAAGAGAAATCAAGGGCCAAGTAATAGTAGATCAGTTAGTTGAAGCACCATTGCAAGATGATCATCCTATGCACATTGAATTCCTAGATGTAGATGTCCTCACAATGACAACACAACATTGGATATTATACTTTGATGGGTCTTACACTCAACATGGATTGGGTGTTGGAATCCTATTTGTTACTCCTCAAGGACACACTATCCAAAAATATTATAGGTTGATGTTCCCTTGCACAAACAACATGGTTGAATATGAAGCACTAATCATTGGTATCAAGGTAGCAGTGGAATGGAAAATCATAGAATTACAAGTTCATGAAGATTCCCAGTTAGTCATCAATTAGGTTAATGATGACTATCAAACAAAAGATGACAAGTTGATGCCATACAAGAGAATGATAGATGATTTCAAGAAATACTTTGTTGAGATCAAGTTTGAACAAGTTCCAAGAGTAGACAACAAAGTTGTAGATTCCATGGAAACCATTGCTTCTCTTTTACAAATACCAGAAAAATGAAGAACTGTTATGAATTCATAGTGGAACAATTGTTTACTCCCACATATGACAATCCTAAATCCCAAGTTGTGTGTTGATTCTTCAATCTATGGGAAAATTTATACCTATCTGAGAGACAATACCCTTCCGCTGATCTATCCTAGAACCAAAAATGTAACTTTATCCATCAAGCAGCTTGACACACCCAGATAGTTGATACACTTTATCAATGAGGTCTCGATGGTACTATCCTCTGATGTCTTGAACATGAAGAATTTGAAACTACCTTACAAGAAGCTCATGAAGGTATTTGTGGTACTCATTCAAGTGGTCTTACTCTAGCTAAGAAACTCCTATGCTTGGGATATTATTAGTTGAACATGGAAAAAGAGTCTTTTCAATTTGTTAAGAAGTGCAAGAAGTGTCGAGTCCATGGAAATATCATACATGTATCGGCATAGGAGTTGCAACCATTCACATTAACCTGGCCTCTCTATTAGTGGGTACTTGATCTTGTGGGAAAGATTCATCCATCTTCCTCTAATGGACATAAATTCATAATCACAACCACTGAGTATTTCACAAAGTGGATTGAAGTTTTCCCATTAACCACGATCATTGGTAAACAAATTGCCTCTTTCATCTTGAACTACATTGTCTATTGGTATGGCATCCCTAGCTCCATTGTCACTGACAATGGTAGACCCTTCAAAAAACAATATGTACAAGAACTTTGAGAAAAATTTCATATCCAACACTGATTTTCCACACCCTATTACACCCAAGGGAATGGCCAAGCAAAAGCCTCAAATAAGACCATTTTGAAAATCTTGAAGAAAATTGTCAATGATGTTGGACGTGATTGGCATGTTTAACTAAACCCTTCATTGTGGGTGTATCGTACTAGCATCCACACCCCTACATGAGCCACACCATATGCCCTTGTGTATGGATCAAAAGTCATCTTACCCATTGAGGTTGAGTTACCTTCACTTTGAGTATCATTGAAAGGAATCATTTCAGAGGAAGACTATCGAGTATCCAAACTACAGGAGTTGGAATTGTTATATGAACGTTGTCAACATGCTATTGATCATCTCAAAGCTTATCAATGAAGAATATCAAGGAGCTATAACCACAAGGTAAGACCAAAAAAATTTTAAGTTGGCAACTTGGTACTAAAAGAGAATACTCACAATCAACAAGATCGGGAAAAGAAGGGAAATTTGAACCTAATTGGCTAGGCCCTTTTGTCCTTGTATCAGTATATGGATCTGGAGCATATTAGTTATCTACACCCGAAGGGGACTTGTTTGAAGAACCTATCAACAACATTCATCTCAAGAATTTTTATACATAGCTCATCTAGTGCATGGTTCAAAAAGCAAAAAAATCCCAAAAAAGTAAAAAAGCAGAAAAATCCAAATAAAACAAAAAAAAAAATCCAAATAAAAAGTAAAAAAGCAAAAAAATCCAAAAAAAATGTAAAAAATAAAAAAAATGATAAAATAAAAAAAAGTGCAATAAAAATAAATAGTGAAAACCTAGAAACAGGCACTATTTGTGATAGATTATATTTTCCATCTATTGGAATGTGTGTTAGTCATCCACTTTTTTCCATCATTATGTTTTTCCATCATATAACCTCATGTACATATCCAGGTGTTGTGGTCGTGTCTCACCTAGGCTTGGTGATCATTGTATGTTTTCACAATAAGTGGTCAGTTTCTCACTGGGGGAAAAATCCTGAACTCACTAGGGGCAATCTACTTTGAGCTTAAAATAACAGACAAGTAACAGTAAGACAACATAGCAAACATAATGATCACAAAGAAACTCAACATTGAACATCAATCACAATCTTTAGAAAACCAACAATCCATATCAATAGCAAGATCGGTAAATGAAATCTAATTAGATGATGTTCTCCTAAATCATGGTTTAATCACTTTAGCATAAATGTTCAACTGTTGTATCTTTATTTTTGTTATCATTTCTTTGAATCAATTCAAGGAGGTCATGGACTAGAGAAGCTACGATGGAGTATGATATTTTTAGATTTTTCTATTGTTTGTGAGTTGATCATTACTACTATGTAATTTTTTCGTGAGATGTGATCTACAAAGTATCATCGATGAAATTTTGGATTTGCATAGGAAAAAAATTAACTCTTGTCTATTTTACACAAGCAATACTCGGGTCGTCTTGGTTCAATTATACCTAGATGCTTGTATTACCTTGCAATATCAAAATTAATGGAAGTTTTACTCAGGTCATCATGGTTCAATTATACCATTGGTGTTTATACTAAATTTCAACATATCAAAAGCTCAATGATGATAAAAATCACAACAAATCAGTCAACAAGATGACAACATTGCATATTTAGATTTACATGGTTAAGATAGATAACATCCATATTAGTTTTTGCATGTGCATTTTATGTTTTCCAAGGCTAGAAAATTTCAAAATGATTTTATATCTCTCATTAAAGGATTGAGTACATTTGACATAAACGAAAAATAAGGATCATTCATATGTAGTTGCATAATCATTATCATATCATACATACGTTAGAAAGTATTATCATAGGTCATCCATCCATGCATTAGAAAAATACAAAAAATAAAGTGCATCACATCTTATCTGCCATGACCAAATCCATCTCATATATCATAAAGCATCATCCATAAAGCTATATAGAATCATAATCCATGCATCATCATTTCATTATTGCATCCATACACAACCATGGCATAATCATATAAACATCACATAGCGTATAGAGTGAAAACCAAATGTAATTCATCATAAGCATTCATCATAAAAGCATGTAGACAACATATAGATCAATAGTCTCTATTGCATCTCATATAATCTCAAAATAATCAATGTCAAGTGTATAATCATATCACAAAATGTGGAGAGATACATCAACAAAATGGGAGGAAATCATGAAGTCCTCAATTGAATAAGTGAATACATCAAGTCTCAGTACATCAAATGCGAGCACAAAAGCTACGTGTTGCTCCCCCTATATGTTGCAGGCCTCGTTGTGCTGGCTACTGCACCACTAGATGAACTTGTACCTGGATCTCTGCCTAATGGATCTTTGAGAAGTGGCCCAATCACACCCCTGCTCGTAGTCTGTGACTAAATCGGACTTGACCTAACACTGATATACTGTGCATAAATAGGGGCACGCTGCTCTATAGGAACCACCTGATAATACAGTGATCTATAGTACTCTATCTCTTAGGCTGAATGTCAAACCTTTTTTAGCATATACCCTTTAGTAGTCCCCTCAAAAATTCTCTATAATCTCTCGGCTAGGTCCTCTACATGCTCATATCTCTATCTTGTAGCATCTCTCCCTGTTGTCCAAGAGGCAATATGCTCTTGTGCCTGTGCTAGCTATCCATATAAGTCCTCCATTTGTAACTATGAGGAATCTATTTGTGCTTGTTGTTGATGGGAAGGCACACAAATTTGAACCTGGGATGGTCCTTCCTGCTACTGTCCCAAGGGAACCATAGATCTCCTCCTCTGGGCTACTCTAAATTCCAGTATCTTTTTGCCACCCACATCTCCATCATCTCCATCATCCCCTCCATCCCCACCATCTCCCTCCTCATCATCACTATCTCCCTCATCCCTCCTCTGTCTCAATGCATGTTGCGGTGCTCTCTCATCATCATCAAATGTTAGTATTGGATCATCAAAACTAGATATCCTTGCTATGACATTTGTGAAGAAATATTCAACATAATCATCCATCATCATACAATCTATGATCTCTTAACAGTAATCCCATACATGTTCCTGCAATCCAAAATGCTCATCGCAAGTTGTATCATAGGATATGGTGGGTCCCCACTCTGTAATATCATGTTGTCTCTGAGCATATAACAAAACTCCCTAGGGAATCCCTTGAACTCGACTTACTATCAAAGCACCCTCATGGGAATGAATCTCTCAATAATAAACCAAGTCCATCTAATCAAATATCTCAAAGTTCAAACATATGGCATCTCCAAATCATCCCTGGGACACTGCTCACAATCTAAGTACGATCACCATATGACTACCTCCAAATCATCAAGCACTCACCGCCAATACTCCAATTTTCCCAGTTTGTGTTGGACCATACCACATGTGTACCCAAAGACATATGACCTGCCAACCGGACGATCTCTCTCCGCTAAAGGATGAGTAATAGCTATATGTTCCCCAACCCAAATCTAAAGCAGTATCACTCCAGCTAATAAAATAACAGCTCCAAGATATACCATCTGATGCAAGTCATGATATAAATGACCTAACATATAGGAACCCCATGCATATCGGATCCCCTGAGTGATCATCCTCTCCAGTATCTTGCCCTAGCTAATGGAAAGTCCCTTTGACCTATGATCAGGACATAAGAAACCTCCAACAAATCCAGCTAGAATAAATGGTAATGGCTCATAAGAATCCACCATATCCTACCATGGGATCTTGTGACCACTAATGACATCATCTTAAAAAATTATCCTCGGCCCCTTGGTACCTCCCTGCTCTATGTGATCATATACAACTAACTCTCCAACCACGAGAATCCCCAATATCTAGTACACATCCTCCAGGGTAACTATCATCTCACCAGTAGCCAGATGGAATGTGTTATGGTCGTTATGCCACCTCTCAGCTAATGCAATAAATAGTCCCTTGTTCATCCTATACTGGGGTATATCAAGCAAGGAAGATGAACCACATCATCCAATAACATCCAAATCTGTCTGCACTAGATACAGAATCATATCCCAAGTCTTCGGGTAGCACTCTCAAGACTGAAAAACTCTTAAATCCTCCTATAATCATGACATATCACAAATCAGCATTTTATCAATCACCTATCAATCAATCTAATCATCTCAAATGAGATTTCAATCAAATCACGTTGAGCATCTACCATTGACTCTTATCCATCATGAGATCAATCATCATCTATCCTATCATTGACTCTCATCCATCATGAGGTCAATCATCATCTATCCTATCAAACATCACCAAAACAACGGATGTCACAATCATCAAGCATCAAAAGCAAGGATAAAAATCAACATTTCATCAATTTTGGTGTCAATGCACTGAAACAGAGCATCTATGCACCAAAATAGACAACATATGCGCCACTTTGTGACATAAATGCGCTAAATCCTAAATGCATTAAAACAAGGAACCTATGCCCTATTTTGGGTCCTAAATGCGCTAAAACGTAATTCACAGATTTTACAAACATGAAAACGCACATAAAACATATTCAAATTTCAAAAGGTGGTTTCTCGAGGTACGTATCAGAGGTCCATATGTAGTAGGGTTGTGGTGTCGTCAAACTTGCTCGAATTGATGAATGTGGTATGAGATCACCATTTTGCTAAATTGCTCTATCGGCTCAATCACTCACATTGCAAATGAATTCAAATGAGCTCCTTTTTCATCTTTTTACCTTTTAAAGGGGTAAATGGAGGGTATTTAAATGGGATTATTTTTATTTTCAAAAGGGAATCAATTAATCAATTGGTAGGGTTAGTATTCTTTATTGGGAGATAAATCGTCTCAAAATCCTAAAAATTTAAAAATCCTCATAAAATCATAAAAATTTCAAAAATTCAAAAATTTCCCTGATTTATCTCCTGAGGGGGCATACACACATCATCACTCAAAAATTAGCATTTGGGGCATATCAAAAAAATTTATCAGCACTATCGACAAATTTTTCTTTGAAGCAAAATGTCACAAACACATCACTTCAAAGAGGGGCATAATGTATACACTCAAATTTGGTCTGGAGGATTAATTAAATACAAGTTATTTAATTAATAATCTTTAATTCTTCTAATTAAATACAAGTTATTTATATAGTTCATTTTCTCTAATTCTTCCTATCCTAAATCATTTTCTTCATATCTTAATTAAATGAGAAAATTTAATTAGTTTGTTTTATTTAATTAACCTCCTCTCATTAAATTTGAATTTAAGCAGATGTCTACTAAATTTTTTCCACTTTCCACCTCATCATGTGTCTCAAGAAATTAAATATTTCCAATATTTAATTTGGCATTTATCATCAACAAACTCTAACTAATCTGGAACACTTGGCCCTCATTTCCATTTTATTCTTCTTCACACTTGGTAGTTTGTTCTTATGAAGGGAACACACTTCCCCTTTTCTCTCTAATATCTTCATCTTCAACCGTCCATTCTCCAGATTGAAACCAGATGATTGATTCCTATCACCTAGGCTCATGCCTTGGAAAATCTATAAATATGCCCTCATTTACAACAAAAGAGAGAGATTTGAGCATTTGTAGCAATTACACTCTACAACATTTTAATTAGCATTGTCATTTTAGTGAGCATTTCAGTATTAGCACTTTAGCATCAAGTAGTTTAATCATGGAATTTTCATTAGTGGCATCTTAATTACAATATTTTCATCATATCATCTTCATATAGCAACATCATAGCAACACTATTATCTTTGCATATCATCTACAACTAGTTTATCAATCATGTAATGTAGGAAACATCTCTTGCATTTCCAACATCTCTCATTCTTCAGGTTGTCATTTGGAAAGTCATGTGCATAAACAATCTGAGAGCAAAATAACTTAAAGAATTCTTGGAGATAGAGGAAAATGAGACGCCATTGAGGAATTATTGTTTCTGTGTACCATAATGTTTTACCCTACTCTAATGTGCAAAATAACTCAAAAATGCAAGTGATAAAAGACTAAGGACACTTCAAAATTAGCCTAAAGAGTGATAAAGCAAGAAGGAAAGTAGATAAAACAAGATGCAAATGGTTTCACCTTCCTTGCTGTTGATGACTCCTTGGTTGGCCCTTGCTTGGGATGATTTTGTGTGCTCCTTAGATGATTTCTTGAGTGACTAAATGCAAGATCAACTTATGCTAAATGATTAGAATAGATAGCTAGATGATAGTGGATAATTGAGAATGCAAATTGGCAGCATGTAGTTATGAAAATCCAAAGTGTTGAAAATGCCCTTGAGGAGGGGGTATTTATAGAAGAATTTGAATTCTCTAGAGAATTCAATGGTCAAGATGCATCCAACAAGGCCAAGATGAAGGGCTATGGTGGGTTGAGAACCCACAAGCCCTCACATCTTGACATGTGGATGGCGAAGTGGCTAAGGGGAGATGAGGTGTAAGTGAGGTGTCAAAAAGGTACATGAGGTGGAGGAAGGACAAGCACCTTGGGGAGTGAGAAGATTTCCACAAAAAGGGATTTTTTGTCCCCAAGTGGGAATGAAAGGGACATTTGAGAAATTTTAGAATTCCTCAAAAATCTAGATGGGAAAAGGAAAGGTGGTTGAAAACATAAATGTGAATTAAAATTCACATTCTTAGGAGAATCTAAAGGATAAAAGGTGGGCTTCAAAAAGGTGGGACTTGGTCACATGTGGAGATTGTGACAAGTCCAAGGTTCTAGAAGCCTTGGAAGGATGGAATGTGAATTAAAAATTCACATATAAAGGAGGGGAATTTAGGATAAATAAATATGAATTAAAAATTCACATGGAAAAGGGGGTCAATGCCAAAAGAAGGTAAATGCAAAGGTTGACTAAAAAGTCATGCTAAATCTGGCTAATGACCTTGGTTAAGGTTGTGCAAATATTGGATTAGGCTAATTAATAGAAGATTAGAGGCAAGTGGCAAATGTAGGAGGATGTGACATTAATCTTTGATTAAGAGGATGCACATCATAATCATGAATTAATTAAATTAATTCAAATTAGGAAAAAATTATGGAGGATGTGACAAGGGGAGAGAAAATAAAGGATTTTAAATTGATTTAAATCAAAAGGGGAAAAATGACTAAATTAAATAAATTAGTGTATTTATTTAATTTAGAGAGGAAGAAAGTGAAAGATAAAGCATTAATTATTAAATTAATTACTTTATAGATATGAGAAAAAAAGGTGTAATATTAATTTAGTAAATTAATATTTTAATATGATAGGCGAAGAGGGAGTAAATTTAATCATATGGGAGTGATTAAATTTAGATGTCTACATTTTACCCTTCTTTGAAATATTGTTAGGATAATAGTGTTTCAAAGAAAGATAAAATGCAAATGAGGAAGGAAATGATAGATGGTGATGCCCCTAACACGGACAAGGTTAATGATGCCCCAATGACCAAGCTGAAGGAATGGTGGAATTGTGAGAGGGTATGCCCCCTCGAGAGGGCGGTCAGGTGAGGAAAAAGGGGGTCCCCGGGTGACGTCTCAATAGGAAGAAAAGAAGGACACCGTTGGATAGAGCTCGAAAAAGTAAGCAATTTTGATTTTTGAACGGAGGTGATCCGATACACGGTTTGCAAATGGCAGCCTCCAGAAGTTAGGGATTAGTTGGAGGAATAAAAAGGTAAATAAAAGGTAAAAAATACCTTTTGGGAGGAAGGGGTTAAAAAGGGAATTTTAAAAATTACCCTGGTCATTTTCACTGTAGCAGTTGAGAGGAAGAGAGGAGAGGAGTGAAAGCGGACGAGGACACACAATGCCGATGGATAATGACACCGCGATCGTGCACCGGGCGGATGAGGTACGGGCATTATACAGCGGGGGCGCGGGCAGACAACATGTGAGTAGTAAAAAAACCCTCCTATATCATTTACACATTTTGTATGTAAAAATTAAAATTTTGAAAACATGGGTTTTGTTGGGTAGGAAAAATTAAAAAACAGGTTGGGATTAGATAAAAAAATGTCAAACTTAGCGGAAAATAGGGGGGAAGAGTTGTTGGGGTGGGGCGCAGCCACCCTGACTGGGGGGCGCAACCACCACAGCTTGGGGCGGAGCTGCCCCGGCCAGGGTGGTACCACCCCATTGCGGCGGTGGTGCCTCGGCCACAGGGCGGTGCCGCCCCAGCCATGAGCGGAGCCGCCCCTCTGTGGCAAGGCGCAGCCCCCCCGGCTGAGGGCGGTCCCGCCCCGCTGCAACAGGGCACGGCCGCCCCGGCCAGGGGTGGTCCCGCCTTGGTTGGGGGCGGTCCCGCCCTACTGCGGTGGGGTATGGCTACCTCGGCCAGGGGCGGTCTCGCCCCGCCATAGCAAGGTGCAGCCACCCGACCTGGGGCAGTCCTGCCCTGCCACGGCGGGGCGTCGCTGCCCTGGCAGGGGGCGGTCCCACCCCGCTAGGGCAGGGCGGAGCCACCCCATGAGGGGCAGTCCTGCCCCGGCCAAGGGCGAACCCGCCCGGCTGTAGCCTGGGCAGAGCCGCCCCTGTCTGTGGGCGGAGCTGCCCAGCTGCAGCCGGGGCGGAGCCGCCCCTGTCTGGGGTTGGAGCCGCCCTGCTACTGCCAGGCAGGGTCATCCAATTGGGGGCAGAGCCACTTGGTAGGGGGCGAAAGGACAAAGAGAGCAGAAAATGTAAGAAGTAAGAGAAAGGATGAATATGAGAAAATGGAATAATGATAAAGTGTTTGTGGATGCAGAGTTTCGAGAGGATATGAGTGCATGAGCGACAGTCAGAGGTGATGGCGGCAATGATAGCAGTGATGAATGGGGAGGATCAGACGGCATTGGATCACACAGGTTTAGGTCACTGTGTTCAGTTTCTAGTTATCAGAGCACATCCGGCGATGCTGACAGTGCTAATAGAGAGATGGAGCTCACTGACATCCACGTTTCATTTCCTTATAGGAGAGATGACTGTGACATTGGAGGATGTGTGGCGCATCTTGAGGCTACCGATTGCCAGCCGGTTAGTAAGTGAGGTGGTGTCCACAAGGGCGGAGCTACAAGAGACCTTGAGAGTGTTGTTTGGTCATGTGATGTTGCCCCTAGTGAAGGCGCAGTTGGATTTGGACGGGTGTTTGTCAGTGGGAGTGCCAGCGTTACCATTATTCCTGTGTGGGCTGATTAGTGGGATACTGTTGCCAGATCGGAGCAGACGTTTATGTAACCTACGCTATATGGAGGTGATCCGACATATCATCGAGTGGCAAGGAGGGTCATTTTCATGGGGTTCATGTGTATTGGCGCAACTGTACAGAGATATGCACGGGATTTGCTACTGGGAGATAGCGAGTGTTACACATGTGATGCTACTGTAGATTTGGGCATGGGAGCATATTGCCATGATGAGGCCAATAGTGGTGAGGAGGGGGACGGTGGATGATCGTGAGCCCGTGGCTTGGGAGTATGGGGAGGAGAGAGGGTGGGTTTTCCGCTATGAGAGGCAGGGAGAGATGGAGGGGTGGAGGAGAGCATTTGATGATCTGCAGCTAAGGGACATAGAGTGGCGGCCATCTAGGGCATGTCAGTTCAGGGGATGGACGGATACGAGGGGACAGGAGGGGTATTTTCTGAGCCGGTGTTTTATTATTGGTACTCTACCACGCATAGTAGAGTCTCATCGACCAGACAGAGTGCTAAGACAGTTCGAAGTGATATATAATATTTCCACGGTGCCTATCCTATTCCAGCGGTATAGTAGAGAGCTACCATGGGGAGGCCGTATAGCACCAGCGACAGCCAGGGCATCATGGAGGGTAGCGGGACAAGTGGCTTATCCAGGGAGAGTCAGAGGAGAGCAGGTGTCAGTGGTGACTGAGCGATACCAAAGGTGGTTTTAGCATAGATTATGGGAGAGGATTACTCTTGTGCAGCCTATTTTGAGGGTAGCAAGCACCAGACCAGAGGATGAGCAAAGAACCGCGGAGGGAGAGGAGGGGAGTAGCAACAGTGAAGAGAGGCTGTGGTAGTGGTAGACGAGGGGGGACAGGAGGAGCCCGAGGGGGATGAGAGAGAGCAGGCAGGCTAAGTAGGGAGGAGGAGGAGGCATCAGAGACGAGGCCAGAGAGAGGGTCGGCAGCGGGAGAGGGGGCAGCCACAGAGAGTCCATGGGGAGCAGAGGGTGGAGGAGGTGATGGATGTGGATGATATGGAGGATGTGGAGGTGGTAGGTGCAAGGGATGTTGCAGAGGAGGGGAGGAGACAGTTTGTGGTAGGGCGACATGGTCAGCCATGATGGTTGCAGGTTCGACCGACTGTAGAGAGTCACGAGGATGAGGGTGTTAGAGCAGCCCCAGAGGAGGAGAGGAGGTCGCCATGAGGTTGATTTGTGGTTGAGAGATAGGGAGAGGCGAGACGATTCCAGGTTTTCCAGATTGTGGAGGACTGGGAGGAGCGATAGGAGCAGGAGGGGAGGAGCCAGCAGGTGGGGAGGATGAGACAGAGTAGGTGGTTGAGGAGGTGGATGTGATGGATGTGGATAGGGATGCGGTAGAGGAGGATGTTGTGGCAGCTGGGTCATTAGCTTTAGTGTCTTATGTACCGGAGGATCCCATTGTGGAGGCGAGAGGAGCGAAGGCGAGAGTACAGATGGTAGAGCGGAGAGTGAGGGCTCTTGAGGCCGACCTAGCCAGAGCAGAGTGGTAGTCATTGAGAGATTATGAGGCTGTGGTTGTCGAGATAGGGAGGGCACAGTCAGAGGTACAGAAGATACAGGGTGAGTTGAATAGTATGACACGGGACCACGTCAGATTGTAGGCAGAGGTCATAGTTTTACAGGCCAGGGGGAGCTAGAGGGGAGGACAGAGCAGGGAGCAGATCAGGAGACAAGGTGTACTAGTCAGTAGGGAGATCTCCAGCGAGACTAGGATGAGCTTTAGGCTAGAGTACATTTCCTGGAACAAGCAGTTGGAGATATGGGACTAATGCAGGAGAGGGAGGCTGTGGCAGTAGAGCAAGCACGAATTATGTGGGTTGAGAGGGATGCAACACAGGTGCAGGTGCAGGTTATGGAGGCAGAGAGGGATGTGGCATAGGGCGCATTCAGAGTGAGAGAGTCGTGGCAGGCAGAGATACAGTCATTGCAGAGGGGGAGAGATGAGGTAGTAGCAGAGATAGCGACTCTCCAGAGAGAGAGGGATTTAGCAGAGCTGAGGGCACAGGCTCTTTAGAGGGTAGAGATGCAGCAGTGACTCGGGCACAGGGGGCTGAGAGAGAGAGAGATGCGGCAGAGAGACAAATGCAGACCTTACAGATGGGACAGATGTCGATGATGCGTGTATCAACAGGTCAGGGGTGTGGAAATGCCAGGGGCAGATATGCAGATTGTGGAGAGAGAGAGAGGATGTAGCGAGGGGCGGGCAGCGTGGGTGGAGGAGATGAGGGATCGACTCTAGGTAGAGCTGGCACAGAGTCAGTTGGCTCAGGAGGCTTGGGAGCAGGAGAGGAGAGCTATCACCAGGGACCGAGACAGGTATCGATATGAGTGGAATTCCACTCGAGTCCAGGTTGCGGAGAGAGAGGAGAGCATGAGAGAGGCAGGTTTTTGGATGGCTGCATATTATGATGCGATTCCTGATCCAACACAGTGGAGATTACGTTATATCCGACAAACACCTCAGATTCCAGCGCCATCTTAGTCATTGGGGACACAGACCCATAGTTACAGTGATTCTCCAGGGGTTTCACCAGGCAGGGGAGCAGGACCTAAGTCGCCACAGAGATCAGATGTGGGGAGTTCATTCGGGAGGTGATAGGCTACTGAGTTTTTGACAGATGCAAGGTGGAATGTGTAGGATTTATTGACAGAGATCAAAGATGTTCCATATCTCTGGATTTTGTAGTGTATCATGTGATGGATATACATATGATGGACATGTGACACATATTATATTATATTGATATGGGACAGTTCTTATTGGCACCATGTAGTATGTTTCCTTGTATGATGGGTGATTATATGCATGTGTATATGGTATTATTTGTTTATATGGATGGATGCGTTATTTATGCTCGTGTGTTGATTTATTTATGCTCATGTTTATGATATGAGATGTTCATGTGGATGATTGGATATATGTACTTATGGAATATGAATAATTTTATTGATGCATGGTGATATGATATGCGCATGGTGATATGTAATGCGTACATGTGGGATCTATGATGATTTATATATATGGATGCCTAGTTAACTTCTTTGTTAAATATGTATATGTGTATGATGGATTTTGTATGAACATTTTATATATGCAAGATGTGATGTGTTATGAGTGACACTTTGTGATGCAGGTGATGATGTATGTATATGTGGTGATGCAGGTGACGATGGATATATGGACCTAACATGTGGTGATGTATGTGACAATGGATATACGTAATAGTGATTTTGTAATTTTTAGAGGAAATAACACACGGCCATAAGTGCCAATAAGAACTGACATTATGGTGAGGATGGGTGTTATTTGGCATCTGTCAAAAAGCATCAACAGCCTGAGAAGAATAGAAAAGAATGGGATAAAGTATTTGCACAACCAAAACCATAGGGTGAGTGTAATGCAATGATTATGAAAATGCAAATCCTATTTCAATTTGCCATCTTTGGAGCACTGGTTTTTGCTATAGCATAAGACACGATACACCAAGGCATGTAGGACCAAGGTAGATTAGTGTCTAATGCATGAAACAAACATGCCAAACAAGAAGGCTATCCCAACACCCCAAAGTCATAAAGACCTTGTTCGGGTCAGGTATTGGGATAACCACAAGCACAAAATGATGTCCCAGCGTAACACAAGACCGCAAGGACCTTGGTGGGTACTACATGGGACAACCAAGAAAACACAACAAAAGATCAAGATATGCCCCTATGTGAACCAATCAAAACATGCCATAATATGATAGATTATGGCAGCCTTGACAAGTGATTATAGGGAGCTCAAATGATAAACAAGAACGAAAAGCCTCAAAAAAATCACAATCAATTTCAAATGTCCTTTGCCATAGGATCAAGGGGATAGACGGAGTTGATGAGGTCTGGTTGGAAGGATGTGTCCTATTAAGACCTATGATGGATACTAAGCGAAGAGATCGATATGATATAGGATATTCAAAATTGATTAGATTCGTTGGTACAGGCGAGTTTTGTTTGTTAAGGACTAGTTGGATAAAGGCATAGCTTGATGACACAACACAAGGGAGACAAGACACAACCTAAAGACCTAGGGGCTTGGGGGCCGATCAAAGATTGGCCTTGCCTACGTGAAAGCGTAGAGCCCTCATAGCTCATGGAAAAAGACCATGGACAAAGCGGAAAGAAGACAATGGTGACCGATGATGAAAGACACAAAACGCGATAAACAAATGCCCTGGGGGAGGATCAAATGACCAACCTTGCCTACGTAAAAGCGCAGGGGCAACGTAGTTCGATAAAAAGATTATGGATAACAACGAAAATGAGCTAGTGAAGACAAGTGATGGAGGACCAAAACAAGTTGATCCAAAAATGCCCCGGGGGCAGATCGAATAATCAGTCTTGCCTACATGAAAGCACAGGGGCAACGTAGTTCGATAAAGGATTAAAGTGATGCAGGAGGATAAGACCTAGATGGAGACCGACACGATGGATGATCCTATATGATGACACGGGCATAACAATGAAGGGAATGAATGACGTAAGCTTAGAGTAGGATACTAAAAAGCTCAGGAATTGGGGATAGGCTAGATGGGTCGTCTAATGCTCAATCAATATTTACCAAGCAGCCAGGGATGAGATGAGTGAGGACAATAGTGCGGATGAAGGTATAAAATAACTAGGATGTTAGGTAGATAATGATTAAGCCCTCTATGGATGACACTTGTTACGAGGCATTCACCACCCATACTTATCCAAGGTGCCACGAAAAGGTGGTTTTCACCATAGGACGGATTTATTATTTATTATTTTTTATTTATTTTTATTTTTTTGACTTTTTAGGTGGGGTTACCAAACGGACTTAGGCATAGAACCTCTTCAGATGGAGGATATTGATGGGTTCATCAAGGGGGTCTCCTTCCAGAGTAGTCAGCCTATAGGCCCCAGATTCGTATTTTATGGCTATGATATAAGCCCTAACCGGTTTGCCTCAAATTTTCCCTTTTTATCACGGTCCGGTTGAGTGCGTTGGTTTTCTTTGAGGACAAGATCACCAACCTAGAATTGTCTAGGACGAACCTTTTTATTATAATTACGTTTGAGGCAGTTTTGGTATGCTTGCAGATGATCATAGGCTCTTATTCTCTGCTCATCTAGTAACTCTAGCTGTGCAAGCCGTGCAACATGAGCATCTTCTTCGTTGATAAGGTTCTTCAGAGAAATTCTCAATGATGGAAGTTCAACATCGATTGGCAAGATGGCTTCAGCACCGTATACTAAAGAGTAGGGGGTGGTGCCTGTTGGGGTGTGGATGGATGTACGGTATGCCCAGAGGGCAGGGTGGATATGGAGGTTCTAATCTCGTCCAGTGTTATTGACAACCTTTTTGAGGATGCGGATGAGGGTCTTGTTGGTTGCTTCTGCCTTACCATTACCCTGAAGGTAATAAGGTGTCGACCAACGGTGCTAGATGTGGAAGGTGTCACAGAGGTGTTTCATGGCTTGGTTTTTGAAAGGTTTTCCGTTGTCGGAGAGAATGGTGGATGGGATACCATATCTGCAGAGAATATGGTAGAGGATGAATTTAGAAATCTGAGTATCGGTAATTTGGGAGAGTGGCATTGCTTCCACCCATTTGGTGAAGTACTCAGTTGCAGTAATGATGAATGTATGGCCATTGGACGAGGGTGGGTAAATCTTGCCAATCAAGTCGAAACCCCATTGAGAAAACAGCCATGGTGCTAGGAGAGGTTGAAGATCTTGTGCTAGGGTGTGGATCAAATCTGCATGTTGTTGACATGGAAGGCATTTCTTCACAAATTCGCAAGAATCATGTTCCAATGTAGCCCAATAATATCCAGCTCATAGGATCCTTTTGGCTAGAGCCATACCATTTGAGTGAGCCCCACAAATACCACCATGTGCTTCCGTTAGTGCTGTTTGGGCTTCGGTCTCATTGAGACATCTAAGGAGGATTCCATAATACCCGCGACGATAAAGTGTATCACCAACAATGATGTATTGGGAAGAGCAATGGATAAAGGATTTACGTTGGTTGCCTGTAAGTTCTGGGGGTATGATAGTATCACGGAGATAAGTGTATATGTCTTGGTACCACGGGGAGGTGGGACCTACAATATCGCACACCATGTCAATCTCAGGAACGTCATATGCAGGGATTAAAAGTTGTTTAACAAGAAACTCACACTCCGTTCGGTCCTTAGGCATGTCAATCAAGGAACCAATAGTGGCCATTGCATCTGCCGCTTTATTCTATATGCGAGGGATTTGGTCAAACTGTATGAAGGTGAAATATTTCTTGAAATCATCCACCATGTGTTTATAGGGTAACAGTTTATCATCTTTCATGAGGAATTCATCATTAACTTGTCTAATAACTAGCAAAGAATCACCAAAGACTTTCAGATGGGTTATGTGCCACTATTTTGCAATTTTGAGGCCAGTGAGGAGAGCTTCGTATTCTGCCATATTGTTGGTACATGGAAATGCTATCCTGAATGATTTTGGGATGTAGTCACCTTGAGGAGTGACTAATAGAATTCCTGCCCCTGATCCACTATGAGTGTATGAGCCATAGAAGTATAACGTCCAAGTTGGTGCTTTTGTCACTGTGTAGATTTCTTCATCTAGGAATTCAGTGTCGAGTGGGTAGGCATCTACTAATGGTGTTTCAGCCAATTGATCGGCAATAACCTGTCCTTTTATATATTTTTTCTTTACATACTCTATGTAAAATTCACGTAGAAGCATGACCCATTTGGCCATGCGACCAGTCAAAGTGGTTCTGGATAACAAATACTTCAAGGGATCAATTTTGGTGATTAATTTGACCTGATGGCTGAGCATGTAATGACAGAGTTTCTGTGTGCTAAAGACTAATGCAAGGCAGAATTTTTCCATGGGGGAGTAATTTAACTCGTAGCCAACTAGTGTTCGACTGATGTAGTAGATTGCTCGTTCTTTGAATGACTCATCATGTTGTGCCAATAATGCCCCCAGTGCAACTGAGGTAGCAAAGATATAAAGCAGGAGGGGTTTTCCTGGGATAGGCGGCATCAAAATCAGTGGATGAGCTAAATATTCCTTAATTTTATCGAACCCCATTTGACACTGTGGGGTCCATCGGAAGGTGGAATCTTTCTTCAAAAGATGGGTGAATGGCTGACATTTATCTGATAGCTGGGCTATGAACTGATGGATGGACTGCATCTTCCCCTGGAGGCTTCTTAACTGCTTTAGATTGCGTGGAGGTGGCATGTCCAAAATAGCCTTTACCTTGGCGGGATCAACTTCAATACCTTTGCAAGAAACTATGAAACCCAACAACTTTCCTGACGTGACCCCAAAGACAAACTTTTTCGGATTTAGCTGCAGCTTATAATGCTCTAACTGCTCAGATATCTTTTTCAAAATGGCGGGATGTTCTGCTCGTGTTTTGGATTTCCCTAATAGGTCATCAACATAGTCTTCCATGATGATATGGATGAGGTCATGGAAGATGACCATCATTGCCCTCTGATACGTTGCCCCCGCATTTTTGAGACCGAAAGGCATAACATTATAACAAAAAGTGCCCCAAGGAGTCGTGAAGGCAGTCTTGTGTTGGTCTTCAGGTGCGATTCGTATCTGATTGTAACCAGAGAAGCCATCCATAAGGGATAACATCTCGTGTCCTACTGTTAGATCAACCAACAAGTCAATGTTAGGAAGAGGGAAATCATCTTTTGGGCAGGCTTTGTTAAGATCCCAGAAGTCCGTGCAGACCTGAATGTCTATGTTTGGTTTGGCAACTGAAACTATATTGGAGATCCATTCGGAGTAGTCAATCGGTCTGATAAAACCCGCATCCAGTAACTTCTCCAATTCCTTCTTGACTAACAACGCGACTTGCGGATACATCTTGCGGAGTTTTTGTTTGACAGGCTTGGCATCTGGGCGGATGTCTAGATGGTGAACCACTAAGGTAGGGTCTAAGCCTAGCATGTCTGAGTATGACCAAGCAAAGTTAACAATTCCCTCTTGGAGTAGCTGCACAAAGACCGAATACTCTTGTTCTGAGAGTGACTTAGCTACATAGGTGATTTTAGGACTTTCAGTTGTTCCCAAATTAACTTCTTGTGTCTCTTCAATCAGAATAGATGATCGAGCAGATAACTAAGCTCCCATAAGGGGAAGATGAACATCTCCATCTTCCAGCACCTCTTCGAGGTTTTCGCCGTCAGATGCGTCCTTTATTTTTACTTTTTCAAGGTCAGGAAGTGCCTCAGGGAGGTTTTCACTAGATGACCACTTTTTACTTTTTACTTTTTATTTTTGCGACTGGAGTCTTCATCTTCCCCCAATCCCATAAGGTTGACATATGTGTCTGTAGTCATATTGACAAGTGTGGTATCATGTAGGTCCCAATCGATAAGTTCAGGGTGACAAAGGGATAGGCTAACGGTGCATACGGATAGGCATTCGAACATGGATGATAAGTCAATGTTATTGACGTCATCATACACATGTATGATGGATTCCTCCTCGGGTAAGTCTGCCAATGAGCCATCGTCTATGGTAATACTATTGGAAGTATTAGATGATGTTGTGGGGCTTTTCTGTTTTCTGTCATACCCAATGCCTACTTTCTTTGGAAACTGAGGTGTATCAATGGGTTGCAACTGCCCTTGTTCCTCTTTACCTAGGCCTCTACCTTGATAGTTATGTTTTTCCATGAACTTTGTTGGCCAAGGGTACTTTTCCTGAAAATATTTCTTTAGAGGAGTTTCTGGTTCGAGCTCTTCTCGGTAGACCCATTGGCTTATGTCTTCCTCTGGTGCATCGATCTTGACACTTAGAGATCTGAAAGTGGTAGTAGGAATGTTTTTACCACTGAAGGTGATGATCTTGTCTTCTTTTTGTGTAGCCTATGAAGGTTGACCGTACTCATGTGGTGACGGTGGCATGGTGGCTACATTGAGATCCGTATGCATTTCATATTCGCCACACCCTTTGTTGATGATCTGGACTTTGGTGACTGAAGGATCAATGGTGGGATATGGAGTGGTTATCACGGTGGATGGTGGATTAGAGGATGATGACTGGGATGCCCCCATTTCAACCCCAGGAAGATAATGTAAATGGGGAAAAGACGCTTCTAAAGCACAGCAGTATTCGAATGGTTGGGGGTCGGCATAGATGGTGATCTCTTGTCCATTGATAGGAAATTTTAGGCATTGATGGTACATGGAGGGGACAACTTGCATAGCATGGAGCCATGGGCGACCAAGGAGGAGATTATATGGTAAGTCCAGATCAAGGACATGACATGTAGTATACTGAAGCACAGGTCCTACTTGGATAGGAAGACTGATAATTCCTTCTGAGTTTCTTTTTGCATTATCATAAGCCTTGATTGTAATGATCTGGTTACTTAAGTCCGCTTGGGTATACCCCACTTGTTTTATGAATTTCAAAGTACATAAATTGAGGGCAGAGCCATTATCTACCAGGACCCTTTTTATTTTATGGCGAGCAACCATGACTTCGATGTGTAAGGGGCGATTATGATTGACATCGAGGTTTGGCATATCCTTTTGGCTGAAGTGGAGGTGATGAGACAAAGCCAAGTGTCCCACCAAAGCTTGGAATTGCATAGGGTCGATGTCATTTGGCACATGGGTTTCCTGTAGGGCTCTATTGAGGATTTCTTGATGTACCGGGGAAGACTTAAGCAAATCTAAAATGGATATATGAGCGGGGGTCTTCCTTAGGTGATCAAGGATGTTATACTGAGAGTTTACAGGAGCCGGTTGGGTGGGTGCAGAGGCTGCAGGGATGGTGATGCGGGCTCGTCGTGTAGTAACACCACATTGAGGGTCTTTGGATTTTACGCGTATCATGGATACTCGGGGTTCTACCTGCTCAATGTAATGAATAACACATTCATAATTGAAGGGCACATTCTTGTAATTCACATTATTTGTGTTATTGTTTTGAGGATTACTGTTGGAGGTGCTAGGGCCTTGATTGTGGTTTGGGAAGGCATTTTGATAGATCTGCAGTTGAGCATTGGACGACGAAGGTTGACTGGGGTCAACCTTGATATCTCCTCGATCAATGAGATCTTAGACATAATTCTTCAAACCCTGACACTTATTCAAATAGTGTCCCTTGATTTTATGGAAGTCACAATACTTGTTTTCTTTAAACCATGCTGACTTGGGTTTGGACTCGTCAAATGGTTTGGTGACAGGATATGTGATGGGGTAATTGATTTGTAGCAATTTATTAAAAACAACACTCAGGGGTTCACCCAATTGGGCGTATTGACGTTTGGTGTTCCCCTGACTTTTTTGGTTTGATTGTTGAGGGTGACGAGGTGTCCCCTGTGGTACAGATATGGCATTGGGTACAAACGGTTGTTGTTTTTGGGAGGCATTAGCCACTTGGACATGTTTAGTGTCTATCACGCCATCATTTACCGCATTCTCGTTCTTGTTCCAGAATCGTGGTTTATCTCCAAATGGCCTCTCTTTATCATGACTATGTATTTTAATGTGTCCTTTGGCAATAAGGGCTTGTTCAAGGATGGGTACTTTTTCTACTATCTCCACAAAGGTGGTGACACAATGTAATCTAAAATTATGGGCCATGTCAGGATGAGAGTTTTCCACGAAAAGAGTGACAATATATTTTTCTTTCAGAGGTCTCTTCATTCAACTTGCTAATGCACACCACCGCTGTAGGTAGCTGGTAAAGGTTTCCCCATCCTGTTGTTTCTCTTTGAGGAGATCTAAAGTGTTTGTATCCTTCTACAAATTGAAAGAGAAGTAGGATACAAACTTTTCTGACAGGTCTGCAAAAGTTTTTATGGACCCCTTTTCGAGAGTCATGAACCAATCTAAGGCGTGGCTTGCTAGGCTTCATGGGAACAAGCGCAAGAGATAGTTATCACGTACATGACTTCTTGACACTGGGAATAAAACTCCTGCAAGTGAGCTTTAGGGTCTTTGTCTCCCTTGTATTTGTCAAATTTTGGTATCTCGAAATGTTTAGGAAATGGGATCAATGAGATGGAGGGATCAAACGGATATGGACATATATCTTCAAATTTGAATGATTTTTTTGTAGCCCCAACTTGAAGATCCTTAAGTGCGGCTTTGATTTCCAACAAATCCGAGCTAGGTAGGTGGTGGGTTGGGGGGATATTGATGATAAGATGACCAAGAATCCTGCTGAAAGGGCGTCAGATTGTTGAAATATGGGTTTGGATGATTGGATGATGACATGGCTTGCTGGTAAGACGGGGGATTTTGTTGATATGTGGGTTGTTTTTGTGGGGTATAATATGGATTTGTTTGATAAATGTGTGGGGCAGGTTGTTGAGGAACTTGGATGGGACGTTGTGTGTTGGTTTGTTGGTATTGGGGGTATTGTTGTGCATTGGTTTGTTGGTATTGGGGGTATTGGCTATGTTGTGATTGTTGGGAAGTCACATAAAATGGTTGTTGGTGAAATTGTTGTTGATTATGATGGTAGTAGTGTTGGGGCGGTTGTTGTTGTGATGTCAAAGGTTGTATGGGCTGAGATGGGATACTGTGTTGTGGTTGACCCTTCGGATGCAAAATGGATGTGAGAAAGGGGGATATGGTCTGAGCAATAGGTCGAGATGGATTGCCTTGTGATTGGTAAGGTGATTGTTGTGAAGAGGCCAAAGTATTGGGTATAGGTTGTTGCAGATGAGATGACAGAGGTAGTGTAGAAATGTTTTGTAAAGGGGGTTGTTGGGTACTACCTAGAACGTTCAACTGGGATGTGTCTTGTGGAGGTAATTGAGGTGGAATGTTGGATTGATTAAGCTATTGAGGTGGTAGATTTGTGGTCCCAGGAGGTGTAAGCAATGTGGAAAAGGAGGTGCCCCCAATGTTGACTGGAGGTTGACTCGGAGGAGGGGGTGTTGTTAACGTTAATGGTGGAGGTTGTGGAACATTTTGTGGCATACCGTAGGCAAAAGGATTATTGGAATCAGGAACTTGAGGTCCTCCTATAATTGAGGTCGAAGCGTGTTGGGGATAGTTAACCCGATAAAGAACGACATTGCAAAATTCAGGTTGATGCCAACCTTCACCTGGCGGAACATTGGGGAAGTATGAACCTTCTGGTGTATCTTGTGACTCTTGGAGTATGTTAGACGGGGCACCCCTATATTTGGACTAGTCAACATTTGGGGGGGTTTGACACCCTTCTCAATTAGGTGGGCCAAGATTTCTTCCCCATGTTTTTCAAGAAAATGGTCAGTCATTTGCACATTGGTAGGATTACTAAAATGTTCCTCAAGTGTGAGCTCAGGTTGATTGACCATACTCTCTTCACTGTGTGGTGAGTTGTTCTGATTATCGGTGTTGGAGTGTGATGAAGTGCCGTTATGAGGATCATGAGGGATGTTGGTACCCTTGTTGGGATCTGATGAGACATTCCTCGCATTGTTGGGATCTTGAGGGTTGTTTGATTGGGCATTTTGGGCTTGATGGTTGACCATTTTCTTTGCCTGTGATCGGGTCTGAATGGGCATGCAAATGTGTTATGAGGAGATTAATGCTTTTGACGAATGATTTGATTGTGATTGGATGAGATGTGATTTGGATGGGGTTTGGATTTGGATCAGATGTTGTTGGGATATATTGGATCGGATTGGATTTGGATTTGGCAAGATTGGATTAGATTGGATTGGATTTGATTTGATTGGATTAGATTTGGATTTGGCACGATTGGATTAGATTGGATTGGATTAGATTTGATTGGATTGGATTTGGGTTTGGCACGATTCGATTAGATTGGATTGGATTGGATTTGATCAGATTGGATTTGGCAGGATTGGATTAGATTGGATTGGATTGGATTTGGACTTGGCACGATTAGATTAGATTGGATTGAGTAGGATTTGGGTTGGATTGTTTGGATTGGATGGACAATTTGATCGAATGATGGGTGTGGTTAGATGATGAAGGATGTGAGAGAGAGACCTTAAACTTGATCAAAGGAAGTTACCATTAGTGACCTAGAGCTTTGATTGATTAAGAGGATGATTATGGCACCGAATCCACCTCAAGATAGGAATGGATTGATTGGGCCAAGGATGATAACTTACAACACTGAATTCACCTCAAGATGGAAGCGAATTGATTGGGGTCAAAGTTAAAGGCTAATAATCAAATTCAAGTGCTATGGTCAATTTGGGTAACCACTTTGTAAAGCAAATTTAAGGAGGTTTGGTTGAGTGGTGTTTGGCGGTAAAATTATGAGGAAATTAGAATGAATGGGTTGATTGAAGACAATTACTAAGAGTGAGTGGGGATTTATAATGGTTAAACAAAGGTTTGGAGGTTTAAACAAATCAAATGAAGATTTCAGGAGGCTTAGAGTGACAAAATGAAGGCTTAGGATGGTGAGGTAATGATTGGGAATGATTAAATGATGGTTTAGAGAGTAAACGGATCCAAATGGGATGATTTTGGGTGTTCAGGAGGGAAAATCTGCCCCTCTGCAGCAAAAATTAGGGGCGTTGACAACTTTCTGTAGTAAAATAGGGGCACTGCCACTTTACTGCAGTAAAACAGGGTTGCTGCCACCTTACTGCAGCAAAAATAGGGGCGCTGCCACCTTATTGTAGTAAAACAGGGGCGTTGTCACCTTACTGTAGCAGGATCAGGGGCGCTGCCACCTTTCTGCGGCAACACAAGGGGCGTTGCCACCTTTCTACGGTAAAGCAGAGGGCGCTGCCGCCTTTCTGCGGCAAAATGGAGTTTTGGTTTAGTGGCAATGGCTATGGCAATGACACAAAATGATAAAGCAAGGCCAAAGTATCAAAGATTTGATAGATTTTTCACAAGAAAACACTTCAAGCAAGCACAATCCTAAGATTAATATTAAGGGTATGGTCGGGCAAGGTCTTAATCTAGGATGCACAAGGCTTCTAGGGAGTCCTCGATATACTCTCGGTACGTGAGGCACAACCGTGAACACCAGCTCGTCACAAGCGTGAGTCGGGAACCCCAGCGAGATACTGAAAGGCTTGGACCAACTCTTCACGTCTATCTAGGTATCACCCTAGCTTCGACGCTCCACCAATTACGACGTGACTGAATTGGGGTACAACTTTCATTCTCCCCCCTTTATATACCCCGCTGGTACGCGTGGTTGGAATCGTCCCTTGGGGTGATGAAATCCCCAAGCAGGTCCCACTAAAAAGAAGACACTAACTGCTTCCAACTACTCCCTAGGCTCACACGAAGTGCAAGGGGAAAGTGAAAACAAATTAATCCCCCCTTGGGTAACACAAGAATAAACAATCACAGCAAGCAATGAAGTTTACTCCACCTAATTAGACTATGTTTTAAAATAATAAGGATAATTTTTAAAAATCTGATCAAATAGATGGTCCTGCAAACAAATGTTAGGTGTCTTTTTCTTCGCTCTTGGTCAATTACACCATAATATGCTCCAAAATGTCAGCAAAAAACACCAATATTTTTTCCAAAATAATGTTAGAGATTTACTACTTGAAAATGGCAAAAAAGAGAGCAAAAATGGAGCCAAAATGACTATTTTACCTTCCAAACTATGTTGTTTTGGGGCCTTGCCGCCTTTCTGCAGCAAAACAGGGGCTTTTCCACCTTTCTGCAGTAAAATAGAGGGCGTTGCCGCCTTTCTACAGCAAAAGGTTAGAGGGCGCTTCCGCCTTTCTGCAGCAAGATGTTATAGAAAAAGAGACCTTCAAAATAAAAGGGTGTATCCACCCCTTTGTAGGAAAGAAGGAAAAGTTGTACACCCCACTACAAGAAAGTGTTAGAAAAACCTTCTAAGTACACACCTAACTACAACAAACTATTAGAAGAACATGACATTAACAGACATAGGGCACTGCCACCTTTCTGCAGTGGATAGGAGGGCGCTGTCGCCTTTCTATGGTAAAGCAGAGGGTGTTGTCACCTTTCTGTAGTAAAGCAGAGGGCACTGCTGCCTTTCTCTGGTAAAATAGAGGGCACTACTGCCTTTTTGTGACTTTTTTCCTACAAAATTCTTAGCAAAAAAGGAGGTTAAATGCAAGAACCCATTTGTGGGTCCCACCGGGCGTGCCAGAAATGTGTACCTTAATGTTTTACCCTACTCTAATGTGCAAAATAACTCAAAAATGCAAGTGATAAAAGACTAAGGACACTTCAAGATTAGCCTAAAGAGTGATAAAGCAAGAAGGAAAGTAGATAAAACAAGATGCAAATGGTTTCACCTCCCTTGCTGTTGATGACTCCTTGGTTGGCCCTTGCTTGGGATGATTTTGTGTGCTCCTTAGATAATTTCTTGAGTGACTAAATGCAAGATCAACTTATGCTAAATGATTAGAATAGATAGCTAGATGATAGTGGATAATTGAGAATGCAAATTGGCAGCATGTAGTTATGAAAATCCAAAGTGTTGAAAATGCCCTTGAGGAGGGGGTATTTATAGAAGAATTTGAATTCTCTAGAGAATTCAACAGTCAAGATGCATCCAACAAGGCCAAGATGAAGGGCTATGGTGGGTTGAGAACCCACAAGCCCTCACATCTTGACTTGTGGATGGCGAAGTGGCTAAGGGGAGATGAGGTGTAAGTGAGGTGTCAAAAAGGTACATGAGGTGGAGGAAGGACAAGCACCTTGGGAAGTGAAGATTTTCACAAAAAGGGATTTCTTGTCCCCAAGTGGGAATGAAAGGGACATTTGAGAAATTTTAGAATTCCTCAAAAATCTAGATGGGAAAAGGAAAGGTGGTTGAAAACATAAATGTGAATTAAAATTCACATTCTTAGGAGAATCTAAAGGATAAAAGGTGAGCTTCAAAAAGGTGGGACTTGGTCACATGTGGAGATTGTGACAAGTCCAAGGTTCTAGAAGCCTTGGAAGGATGGAATGTGAATTAAAAATTCACATATAAAGGAGGGGAATTTAGGATAAATAAATATGAATTAAAAATTCACATGGGAAAGGGGGTCAATGCCAAAAGAAGGTAAATGCAAAGGTTGACTAAAAAGTGGTGCTAAATCTGGCTAATGACCTTGGTTAAGGTTGTGCAAATATTGGATTAGGCTAATTAATGGAAGATTAGAGGCAAGTGGAAAATGTAGGAGGATGTGACATTAATCTTTGATTAAGAGGATGCACATCATAATCATGAATTAATTAAATTAATTCAAATTAGGAAAAAATTATGGAGGATGTGACAAGGGGAGAGAAAATAAAGGATTTTAAATTGATTTAAATCAAAAGGGGAAAAATGACTAAATTAAATAAATTAGTGTATTTATTTAATTTAGAGAGGAAGAAGGTGAAAGATAAAGCATTAATTATTAAATTAATTACTTTATAGATATGAGACAAAAGGTGTAATATTAATTTAGTAAATTAATATTTTAATATGATAGGCGAAGAGGGAGTAAATTTAATCATATGGGAGTGATTAAATTTAGATGTCTACAGTTTCAATTTGATTATTATTTGAATTCCTTGATATAATGTTTCATTGGTGTGTTGTATAGGTTTTATTTGCTTATTCACATATTCATACTAACACACAATGCAATAAAACTGGAAATTTTTGTAACAAAAATCACAATTTACAACCTAAAATAGAGAACACCAATAGTAACTCAGACTTAGCATCTTTCACTTTTTTAGAACCTTGAACAAGGACCCATTCGCCCTTGGGTGAACCTCTCCTTGTACAGGTGTCTTGCCAGACTCTTGGAAGCCTTTTTACCTCTATCTTTTCCTTTTGTTTCTATTGTAAAAACTAAGAATTGTATTTCTGAAACAATCTATTTTGTGCACTAAAGATAGTTGTCTTTTTGCTTAAATCTTGAAAAAGATTGGAAATATTTTGCATGTTTCAGTTGTGGATAGTTTTAGATCTATAGAACAATTATTACATCATTTTCTCATTTCAAAAATCTCTTGTTATCATACTTTATCTTCTATTTTTAGATTTTTTTGAATACTCTAAGAAATTGCTATTACAAGCATATGAATATGAAGTCCTTTCTCCTCTTTTCCTATTTTTCATTAATCCATCTCTTGTGTGCAAAACTAACCTAGTGAAAGAGAACACAATTTTGGGCAATCATGACAATCAACTTTTTTTTTCTCCCAATATCTCTCCTATTTGTGAAGAAGATATTTTGGTGTTAGAGAAACCCATCATTGAGAGCCATGAGAATTCTATTTGTTTCTCTTCCCCTACCTCTCCTACTTGGGAAGATATTTTTGAACAAGAGGATCCCATCATTGATAAGCAAGAAAATCTTATAAGACCGACTCAAGACAAACCATTACCTCTAGGGTCTATCTTGAATTTTGCAAGGAAACATTATTGTACCAATTTTTCACAACAACTGAGTTATAATATCATTGCTCACACATACAATACAAGGAACAAAGGCAACCCAAAACCCTACCTACTTCATTACCATTACCTCAACATATTTCGCCTAGTGTTCCTCATTTTCCTTTGCACAATGGAAATGAGTATGATCTTGTGGAATAGCTTAGAAACACTCCTAATAATTTTTTATGGGATCTTATTCAAACTTCACCTAATTATCATAGCATGCCTCAAAATGTTTTACAACAAGTTTTTATTCCTACAAGTGCACAACTAAATTATGTAGCATTCCTAATTCAAGGTATGAACTCAGTCAACTTAGATATTACCTTCATTAAGATGAGTTACCTTCATTAGAAGTGCAAAAAAAAAATGATTCTTTGATGATAGTGGCTAAAATTAACAAGTGTGGAATTAGGCGTACTCTCATTGATAATGATTCAATGCTCAATTTTTTTAGTGTGAACCTTCTAGATAAGATTGTAGTGGACAAAAGCCAAATTCAACCAGATAATTTTTTCATTCATGGTTTTGATAAGGTGGGAAAACAACCACTTGGTGTGATAACATTACCTATTAGAGTGGGTAAGGTTACATTGTAAACTCTTATTCATGTCATCCTCAAGAAATCTCATATAATCTTCTCCTAGGTAGACCATGGATTCATGAAATGAATGAGGTACCTTCAACATTGCATCATCTAATAAAGTACACTTATCAAAAAAAAATCTACACAATCAAATACAACCCAAAATCATATCACAATTGTTTGCAAACTGAACAGGAATGAAAAATCCTCTTACAACATTGACACCAACTAAAAAAGTGGAAACAATACAAGAATCAAGAGAGAAATAAATCACAAAGCTATTGGACGATGATTGGGGTTCATTAGATTTTGCACCTAAATTCATGGGAGAATATAGGATTACACATAAATTAGGAAAAGAGAAAGAAGCTGACATAATAGCCATACAAGCTGAATCATCAAAAGCATGTGAGTCCACAACTTAGAAAAGAAGAAGAGAACATAAATTATACATCCACATATGATGAGTGTGATCATGAGAAACCACCAAATCCAAAAGAAATGGAAAAAATTTATGGACGAGGTTATGATCTTTTGAAACAACTTGGCTATATGGAAAAGGATGTGGTGCTAGAGAACAAGGTATATGTGTCGTTATAGAGCCTACCCACAAGAACAAGCAAGAAGTATTGGTTATTGTCCTTTGAAAGAAATGAAAGCATCAAAGAAACCTTCACTTAATATCAATGTCATCATGCAAAACACTCCTAGGACAAATATTGCTTCATCTTCAAACACATATCTTAGTAATGATTTGGGTTCATTAGATTTTACACCCTCCTTTAAGGGAGATTATGAAATCTCACAATCTAAAGCGTCTTGTGTATGTATGTCACCTTGTAGTAAGCAAGAAGTATCTATATCACAAAAGAAAGGGACATCTTCTATTATTAATCAAGGATACCTTGTCAAGGCTTCTCCAAGCTTGATTGATATCTCTCCCTCCAAGAACATGAAAGAAATTCTACAACATGATCTTATTTTGTACATAACATCAAGTTCATGGTCATTCTACCAATGAATGTAAGGATTTGATTTATAAAATTTAACATCTTAAGGATTGTGGTGCTCATCCTTGTGTGGGCGCACCTATTTCCTCTAATTGATAATTATTTTTTTCCTATCATGTTGCTCATCACTATGTGGCATTAGTAGCTTTATGTGTCTTGCTCATTTCCATTCATGGTGGTACAATATTAGGTGCAACCATATTTATCATAGCAGCAACATGATAGTTCTTGGTGATTGTCTTTGTCACTATGATTGGGGGCAAGAATAAATAGTTTTTGGGAGTTGTGTGTTCTTTTCACTAATCCCCCTTCCTCTCTTTCTACTTAAAATACCAACATAGCAACTATGTTGATATTTTAAGTGGGGGCATATTATCCCTCAATCATTGTTTGCGTGTCTAGACTTCTTAGTGATAATAGCATACATCTCCTAGGAAGTGTGACCATTACAATGGCATTATTTTATTTTATTGGCATTATTTCATTTTGGAATTAATATTCTGACATTTCTTGCTTCACGTTGTTCATAGAGGTTAAATTCAGTATAGCATTAGCATAGCATATTGATCATGTTGTGGTGCCTTATTAAAGTTATCAGGGAGTATAAATTTTGGTATGGTTGACATACAAGAGCCTATAGGCCTGGCATGACTTGACCATCGCCACTTGTTTTGTGGGATCACACCTTATAGACCTAGTGTTTATTTCTCATATTTGTCTTGAGGGCTCACCTAGTGCATATTAGACTGCACTATCCCTTGTTAGTGTATTATTCATGGCCACCAATCATAACACAACTTGCTTTCCTATGGAGCCATGTGTTTCATAATTGATTTTGCATCCTTATGAGTGTATTTGATGGACGTGGCATAATGCAACTTGTTAGTCCATATTTCTTTCCTCCTTGCATTAATTTTGACATTGTATGTTTGTGTATCTCATCTTGCTACTTCATATCTTATATTCTCTTGTGTGCCCCTTTGTGCTTATGTTAGTTTTCCATGGGATATTGATCCTAGGGGCTTGGCCACCTCCTTGATCCTTGTCATCCTATCCCATCGACATTTGTGCACTTGGACCCCTCTTGACATAAATTTGTCTACTTTAGTGTGAGTCTGAATGCAAATTCATACTAGCTCACTAAAGTGGGGCTAAATGTAGTGTATAAAATGTACTCCTTTACATTTTCACACTATGTTTGGGTCCCCTTAATTAATTGGACTTAATTAAGCCTTTGATTGGCCCAATTATATATTCACAAGCCTAATTAATCAATTCCTACACTTAATTAAGCATCTTGGAAAATTTGTGATCTAGGTTTAGGGCCTAGGACCCATTTTCCTTGGGTGAATGGGTCCTTCTTAAGTCTTGGATCCCATTTTTCAATATTTTCTTAGACATTTTAATGATCTTAATTCAAATTGCAAAGGTTGGATTGTGGTTTTTAATTGTTGGGTAATTAAGAAAACACCTATAAATACATAGTTGTTTTATCAATTCAACATTAAGAATCAAGAGGCAACTTTCACAAAAGTAAATATTATTGTCAAGAGCATTGAAGAGAAAGTTTATCATGCATCTACAACATCAATCAAGATCATATCATCATGTCAAAGTTATTTACATTCATGCATGTTTTTATAGCTAACATTGAGTTGTAGGTTCCAAGCATTCAAGCATCAAGATCACTTATCCAATCAAGCCATTTCATACAAGATCCAATCCTTAGAGAGATGTATTAGACTTCATTCCTTTAAGGGCGGCTATTGAGGGTTTGATGAGTTGTAACATGTCTTGTTCATTCATCATTCCTTTCATTTTTTCATTATTTCATTATCAAGGTTTAATTACCAAATCGGGGTTTGACTAAGGTAAACCCCTATTCACCCAAAAATAAACAATTTTCCCTCTTTGTGTATGTGTAGATTTGAAGGTGAAAAAGGATTGAAGATTGATCAAAAGTGCAATTTTGCAAAGTTGTCAAAGTTGTCAACATTGTTGTCAAGCCACAAAAACTTAGATCCGGAATTTATTTTTGGCTTTCTAGCAGTGAATTCTAAGGAAAATAGAAGCTTGGATCCATCTCTAGAGGACCCTCGAAGCTAAGGAAAAACCCTACACAAATACCCATTCACCCTTGGGAAAATGAGTCCTTGTAGGACACTCAAAACCCACTTTTCTAGGTAATTTTGTCATGTTTTGCACTTCCCAAATCTTCCTGCAAATTGGTGTTTCTATTTGTGCTATCATTTAACTATGCATTTCAAGTTTTACTTCACATAATTGAGGTCATTAAGCATTTTATTTTCATCTCCCAAAAGTGCATTTCAATCATATTTTATCATTTTTTGTCATAAGGAAAATAACAAGATCTCCTAATAGTGTTGACTTACCTAAGGGTTGAAAGTCAATACTACCTTTGGGGATCTCTTTTCCTAATGAAATTAGGAAAGTGTAATTGTATAGATCACACACCTTTTCCACATTGATCACACCACTTACATTTTTCTATGTTTCAATATGATATTGATGTTATAGGGGCCAAGCCACTGGATTTTGAGTTTACCTGATTTCTTGAATCTACTATTGTAGAGTAACACCAAGTCATCTATCTTAATTTTTTTGAGTATAAGGTTCTTGTCATGCCAAACTTTCTATCTTCCTCTTTTGGTGTCTTAGTAATAGAGTGCCAAAAAATTGTCTTTGTTTTAAATTGAGGTGTTTGTGTAGCTTAATACTTTGTAAAACTTTATGATTGTTGATCTAAATATGTATTCTTTGTTACAAATTCTTTGTGGGTGATTATATGATTAATTCATTTTATCATTTGTAGAATGAAGACAAAAGGTTGTAGAAGAATTAGGCTTCAATACCAAATGTTGAAAATTGAGGTGTTTATGTAGCCTAATTCTTCTACAACCTTATGTCTTCATTCTACAAATGATAAAATAAATTAATCAGATAATCACCCACAAATAATCTATAACAAAGAATACATATTTAGATTAGAAATCATAGAGTTTTACAAAGTATTAAGCTACATAAACACCTCATTGACAATAGGTTGTGAAGAAGATTTGGTGAGGGAAAAAGAAGCATTCTCAAGTAAGGATTGGAATTAATGCAATCTACTTCAGAGATTAAATAATACATTGATTCTTGGTGGAGTTTTTTCCCGAAAGGGTTTCTCCACGATATATGCTATGTATCTTCTAATATTTTGTCTATTTCTTTTTCAACCTTTTGTCTTCATTCTACAAATGATAAAATGAATTAATCAGATAATCACCCACAAAGAATCTGTAACAAAGAATACATATTTAGATCAGCAATCATAAAATTTTACAAAGTATTAAGCTACATAAACACTTCAATTTTCAACAATCTTTGTCTAATTTTTCTAGCTCTTCCACTATCTGTTGTAGGGATTTATTGTTTGTTAGCTAGGGAGTGAGTTCAATGTGAAAATTGGAAACAATAAAGTTCAAAGCTAGAGTAGCATCCATCCCTTATAACAGTTCAAATGGAGAAAATTTTGTGGATCGTTTATAGTTAGTGTATGACATGCCTAGAGTACCACAAGTAGTTTGATGTCCCAATTGGTCTAATTAGTGTGACATATTTTAGTAAGGGTAGTACCTATTATTTTGTTTAAAGCCTCACTTGCCCCATTTTCTTGGGGATGATATGGTGTACCCCTATTGTGATTTATCATGAAATTACAAGTAGTAGTAGTGAAATCACTCTGTTAACAAATTTTTTCCCTTGATCATTGGTTATGCTTAGGGGGTAGCCCAATCATGTGATTATATTTTCATAGATGAATTTTGTTGTTTTTTTGTTGTACGGTCCTTGGTAAGTTCTGCTTCCACTCACTTGGATAAGTATTCTACCCTGGTGATGATGAATTTGGCTTTAGATGATTTTTTTAGTAGGTCAATGGATCCTATGAAATCTATGACCCATTTTTCAAATGGTGCTTGAGCTAGAACCAGGTGTAGGGGCATCTTATCTCTTGTTGTAGGTCATCCTATTCTTTAAAAAATGTTGCATTATTTGACATATTTCTTGGCATCTTTGTGTACAGTAAGCCATCAAAACCCTACTAATTTTACCTTTTTAACACCTAGAGTTATGCCCTCTACAATGCTTTCATGTGCTTCTCATAAGATGTCTTCTCCTTCATGTTGATAAACCACCCAATGATTAATATCATCTCTTCCCACTTTGTATAGTTCTCTGGCTATAATTCTAAAAGGAAGGGCATTCCGCAAAAGTAATTTTTTTCATGTAATGTCATATCAAGGAGGTATTGGCCAATGAAGAGTATTACCCATGTTCTTTAGCATATATATATATATATATATATAATTAATTTCTTAAAAATTGACCAATAGTACAGATTCAGAGATATCAAAGAATATGTTTACGATGTTAAGGATTTATACCTTGAGTTAACATTATTTATTTTCCTTGAAAGAAGCAGCAGCTCTGATTCTACCATATGTTCAGATCCCTGCTACAAAGAACATGGAATAATGAGGATGTTGAAAAGGTAATATGAAAATAAATTAATAACTTCTATAAATTTTTTTGGACTTTATAATTAAAAATTTATTTCAAATGACTTCATAAGGATAAATTAGCTCAAAACTCGATATCAGACAAAGAATTAATTGGACACTAATTGTGTGAAGAAAATAATAAACTCGAAGTAGAGAATCACTTACCAGACCTGCTCAAGGATGGGGAATATTTATGTGAAGCATTGGTATCATTAAAGAAATATTGGGAAAGAGAAAGCATCACAGTATTCTACGAATTGAATAAGTGGAGATAATCATGCATTTACATATAGTATAATTTTTCCACACCTTCCCTTCTAGAGATAGATGCTGAGATGCTTAGAAATGGTGAAGAGGAACTATTTCTTAACAGGGAATTTCTGTAATAATGTGCATTGTGTCAGATATCCATCCAAAGTGAAGGGACATCCATCAAAGCATAACAATGGGGGAAGTTTTTTCCATGTTGTAGTCACAAGCACCCCACCAAAGAATATAAGAGACCCTCCATGAATGAGACTGTAGCAGGGATAAAAGAGGTTATGCTTTATATCGAGCATAAAGACATAAGTGCAGGAAAATCTGTGGATGCAAAGTTGGAAGCCACACACCTTGGGAAGTCTAGGGAACTGTATTGTAAAATTGGAGATCAAGAAATGTTTATACTTCAAATGGGGTAAGCATTATATTAGCTAAAAAGGGTCAATTTGATATTGCAAAGGAATTTTTTACACAAGCGTGAGAAGCTTCAATAGAAGACATCTTTGTTCAGATGCCTGATGTCTTGAATACATTAAGAATAGTGGCAAGATTGTGAAAAAATATTATTAAGAGCAGTACATTTGGCACCCTCAAGTTACATGTTATACATGATATTACAACTCCCCCGATATAATTTTACAAATACAATTTTACTTTAAATACATGAATTGAAGTCAGTTTGAATGTCTATTCGCTATAAAGGAAAGAGAGAAAGGTGAATGGTTTCTCATACAAGTGTTCTTTCACTTGTTCCATGAATTCATGTAACTTCTACCGTGGAAAAATAAAACTCTTGAAAACATAGCAGCGAGAGGGAATTTGAAAGGTTTTCAAAATAAAAGAGAATTTAAATTGCAAAAAGTTGTTAAGGGGGAAGAAGAGCAGAATAAAATGGGGTTTGGTTTGCAAAAGAGGGAAGGATTGTGATGTGGGAGTGAGCAAACCAGTTAGCTTGTTAGTATCTATTTTTTCACTGAAATAAAGAATTGAATTTGGGAGTCTGTGTGTTGCCCATATTAATTTTGAATTATTGTCTCTATGTGTAATACAGGTTTTTATATTTAGTTTTCTCCTGTCATTTACTTTAAATTCAATTTATGTTAGTTGAGTCAATTACTGTTTTGGAACTGACTTCGTGATTTTTTGTTCATGTGTACTTGGATTTCTGAATTAACCATCTGTGAATTGTTATTCAGATCTCTTTCTCAAAGTTATTTTATTCATTTGTAATCTTACCTTTCTTATTGTTTAGTCAAAATCACACCCTTTTAAAAATTAAACTTCATCATATGAGGTTGCCCCTCTCAAACATAGAGGTAATAGCTAATTCAATAGTGAACTCTTCATTGTCAATACTTATTGTAATTACCCATTGGGCGAGTCAGTTAATCTTTACAGTGACAAAAAAAAATTACTAACAAAGAGTAATGCTCCTATGTCATAAAGTTCTTGAGATAATGTAGTTATCTTAAATAATGTTACATTAGGGCAGTCTTCAACATACTCATCAAGTTCTCCTATATCAATACAAGAGATATAGTCTAACCTTGATTTTTCCTTCTCGGATTTACCATGATATTAGAATTGAACTCTTGGAACAACAATGACCATCTACGCATTCTTCCTTGTATGATTGACATATTAAGTAGATATTTTAGTGGTTCATGGTTAATATAGAAAGTAAATGGTGTGGATAGTTGATAATTTCTGATATTTTGAAGAGTATACACCATTGTTAGGGCCTCTCTTTCGATAGTAGTGTAATTATGTTCAACCCAAGAGAGTTTGCGACTTGTAAATATAACTGGGTGGTCTTTGTTACCATAAGGTTGTGTTATAACTACACCTATTGCTATCCTGGATGCATCAACATGAACATGAAAAGGAGTATTCCAATCTAGAAATATCAAAATAAGTACTTCGACTATCTTTCCTTTTAGAATGTTAAAATATTGTTAGCACTACTCTATCTAGTTGATAGATTTATTAGTCTTCTTCTTAGCTTAAGTAACTCTTCTTGTGATGTTGCAATTTTTATATAACCTCTAATGAATTTTTGGTGATAATCAATATAGCCTAGGAAGGTTCACTTATGGTGTGGTTTTTGATGGAGTTAATGTTATGATGGGTGCCACTTTCATGGGGTCAACCATTAACCCTTCTTTGTAGATAATATTCCCTAGTAGTGTCTCAAAGAGTACTACGAAGGTATTTTTTTATATTTAACCAAATTTATAAGATTTCACATTGTTTTAGCATATTTCAAAGTGTTTGGATGTAGTTTTTAATTAACCCATATACTTTCCAATCATCTAGATAGACTTTTGAGAAGTCATGAATGTAATCCTTAAACACATTGACCATGATATGACTGAATATTGTGGATGCAGTTTTTAGGCTAAAGGGCCTGATTGTATACATAAATTATCCATATTTGATAGCAAAGGTTATTTTTGGTTGTTCTTCCTCTCGAATTTTGACTAGTGATATTCATAAAATTCAGTAGTGAATGAATACATTTCCCTGCCTACCATAGATTCTAAAATTTATTCTATAAATAGGGTTGGGAAGGGGTCAGGAATACAAGCTTTATTAAGCTCCCTAAAATCTACTCAAATTCTTATATCCCCAGTTTTCTTATTTTGTACTACCATAGGCTAATCCATTCAATATCCTCAACTGGTTTGATGATGCCAACCACAAGAATTTTATCCAATTCACTTTTTACTTTTTTCTTCTTATTCAAATTGACTTGATATGGCCGGTTTCTTTGTGGTTTCACCCCCTCTTGTAGTTGAATATTCATAACACCACATTCTTCCTTAATACCTTTCATTTTAATAAATATCTGAGGAAATAGTTCTTCATACTTGGATAATATTTTAGTTTCATTTTTTACCACTTGTTCATCCCAATAATCTCATATTTTAGCCATCTTAGGTTGTTCTATGTATGTTACATTACCCTCCCTTATTTTTTATGATTGGTTGTAATACTTGTTCTTAGAATTATTGTAAAGTTGTATTTCTCTTTCCCCTTCTACTATCCAATTATCTATTTTAGGGTTTGGGTCCTCATCCTCCTGATTTATATTATAGCATTTTTATGTTGATTGGGTTTTTCTATACATTCACTCTATTAGCTTCCAGATTTCTTTTGGCCTAGGTGGTGGTGAAGTTTGTATATAATATTTGGTGTAGTTTTCTTCTATATGCCATAATATAATTTATTTCATTCTAAGTAATGCAGCCTAAATTTTTTTGATAAAGTAAGCAGCATTTACAGGGTGTTGTAACCTTTACATGAAGAGCCCTCGAGGCTAAAAATAAGCTAGTTCAAAACAATACATGAACTAGAAAACAAAAATAGGACATGAACAATCGACAGATCGCATGTCGAATGAAGGATGAGGACTAGACAACCCCATAATTTGAGGGGACATATCTAGCTCTCAAAACTTGAGGCCGCGGTTTGGGGAGTCCCTTCATTTTTCTCTACACAACAAACCAGAAAGGCTCAAAAGCAAAGTCCACCGAGCGAGGTGAGATGAGCGGTTCCTCGACAACCACTATGGACAAAGAGTCACCACACAACAAAGCCAACAATGTAGAAGAGGAGTTAAGAGCATTCAGAGGATCAACATAAGTCTTCATCAAGGGATATGCAAGCTCTACCAACACAATGACAATAGTACGAGGCAACATTAGTTCCATAGAAGGAATAGTTGGAGGAGGATCCTGGAGAGACATAGTCTCCAAAGAAGAAAAATTCAAGGAAGGGACATCCTCCCGGTAGGGACCATCCAAAGAGGGAGAGCCCACCGTGAGATGGTCCAAGAGAGCATCCTTCCACTAGGTGGCAACACCCTTGCGGCAAGCAAGAGGGCAACCAGAGGCCAAATGGCCAACATAGAAATATCTCCTACACCAAAAAGGGAGCCCCTCACAGTCCAAAAAGTTGCTTCCAAGGTCTATCCTCCATCATCAAGACCACATCACTAACGAGAGGTTTGGAGATGTCCAAATCGATTAAAATATGAGCCACCGTAGTATGCCCAATATCCTGAGATGTAGACTCCACCTTCAAAAAGCAACCAATGGTGTTGCCAATAGCTTCAAAATAGGAATCCTCCCAAAATTGGAGAGGGAGGTTTGGCAGTCGGACCCAAACCGGTTTGATATTCAATGGCTTCGTAAGAGGATTGAAGGAGCGAGACTAAGGCCGAAGGAATAGTGAATGAACACCCCACATCCATCCCCTATCCAACACTTTGTCTCGCTCCTCGGAGGAAGCAAATGTTGCAAAGAAAAAACCTCTAGCATGGGGATATAGATCAATCTACCCAAAAATAATAGGTTTCCAAGAATCGGAAACCCGCCCATGGAGATCAAGAAGGGAGGGCCACAAGTTGTTAAACCTGCAAACCACACCCTGATGCACATAAAAATTCTCATTTTTAGAAACTTCTAGTCCACAGGCCACAACATGGGAAGCATGGGCGCAAGGCAAAGGCCAAACCCTAGCCGGAGCAAGAGGAATTTGGGAACAAGCTTTTAATACAACCTCAGAGAAGGATTTTTGAAGGCAGCTAGAAGTGTTAGGAGGAGAGGGAACATGGCCCCCGTCCAAACAACCCCACATAGCATGTGTGTCGCTCAGAGGTTTCTCAACCACATCAGGTTGCCCACTCAAAGGTTGAATGTTTATGTCATTGTCCTAGAATGAAAGGGTATGGAGGAAATCATTTTTGAGCTCATGTCAATCTTTTTTTTCATTCCTTTCCTGATTGATGCACCATACTTGTACAACTAGTGTTGAATTTTAGTAGAATAATTGAATGTACAACCTAGTATCATTTTCCCTTCTTCCACTCTAGACTACAATGCATGTTGTAGATGATCCTTAGGTGTGACTGACCCATTATATTTTAAGGTTATTGAATATTCATCTTCTTCTCTTATGTGCCTTGTTTTGATGAGAATTTTAAAGGCAAATGTTCCAATGAGGGATATTGTCTTGATGTGATTTCTACCAACATGTCACATTGCAAATTAATGTATCTCATAAGGTAACTATCCACACATCTTCTTTTGAATTTTTTTTATCCATATCTTGCAAGTATTCATCTAGGTCACCCACTCCATAAAACCATGGTAGCTTACTATGTGAAATTCCCCTTGAAATACAATTTACTTTTTGAAATTTAAAAAATATATTTATCTTGATATTTTTGCAAAGTTTGATAAAAAATTGAATTCTTTATTTTTTAAATTAAGATTTTTATTCCTCATTTTCTTAGTTATATTTTGTTTCTAAATTTATAGATGTTTAAAAACAAATTCATTAACTTAATTCTTAATTTTAGTTTTTAAAAAATTGTCAACTTTTTTCTTTTAAGCCAATTTTTCTCATTTTATTTTTTCATCTCTTTATTTTTTATTCTCTTATCTTCTATTATTTATTTTATTTTAACTTTTTCACATCCCAATCTCGAATCTCATGCAACCTCTCCCTATCCCTTCTCATTATAACCTATCTTGGTTTGCAATCACCCATTTTTCACCCTTAGCTCAAATTCATCCTAATGATGGATCACAGAGTGTGATCTAAAACATTGATGCAAACAAAATACACACAATTAAATCCAAAAAAAGACATTGTTAACAATATGGACTTTGGAAATCTAATGGTTTTAATGCCTCCTATTTTAGCATATAGCTAAATATATAGATAAACATATTCAATGTAATATTCAAGATATAATTAGACTTAAACAAATGGGGTTTCTCATTGAAAGTTTCATCATTGAAAACTAGGTATAAGCATGAGAAACTACTTTTTTACCCAAAGTAGAAATGCATACTCTCAAATACCAAGTTGCAAGCCCTTAGTGGAAGCTAGCATTGTTGCAAGTATGAGAAGATTGGTGTTGTCATTGATGTCAACAAGTTTGTGTTGTCATTGGTGTCAACTGTATAAGGAGGAAGAAGATCATTATTGGGGGAGAGTGTTGTGAGAGCACTTGATGTTATTCATGATTTGATTAGTTACATTATGTTGTCATTAGTATAGCTACTAGTGTCAACCTCTAGTGTTGTTGTGATAAGATTTTATTATCTGTAGTTGAGTTGCTATGTTGCAATTTGTTTAGTTGTGTTGAGGAAGTACTGTAGATGATGAGGATGTGTCTCTGGTGCTTGGTTTCCAAGTGCTTTTGAGAAAATTTGATAAAAGGAAGAAACAATGTGTTGTAGTGGTGTTTTGGGTTGCAGGGTTGTGTTCTTGTGTTGCTTCGCATTTCTTCTAGATTGAAGATCTACCTATGCACTTTGGATATGTTTATCAAAGATGTTCAGAGGTGTTGCATCCAAAATTTGGTGTATTGGATTGCAATGCAAAAGAAGTTGTGTTCACCAGAGTGTGAGTTGTGTATTGTAGAAGTGTCTGGGATAATTTTTTTTGTTTTGTACTTCTTCGTAGTTATGTTTCACGTCTTGTGGATCTAAAGGAGTGTTGATAGTGTTGGTATCTTTCTTTAGTTGAATTTTTTCATGGCTTCGAGCTAAGGAAGTATGTTTCTTGAGTTACAGTGTATGGCAGAGTTGTTTGGATGTAATGGGTGTATACATTCTTTAGGTGAAAGTTTTTGTGAAGGAGTTCGTTAGATTTCAGGCTGTTTATGGAATATTCTAGAGTGTGTTCATGTGACATAATTTGTTGTCTGTGATTTATGGATAGATCGAAGACTTAAAATTTTAATGGTGTTTACACAGGTTTTGGTCGACCTTGGTGTTTACACTACTTGCGAAGGTGTTTAATTGTTTGTGGAAGCATGGTGTGACATTTAAGGATGGATTTACGTCCTAGCTAAGGAGTTTTGTGGTCTACCTTCATTCCTTTTCACCACAGGAATGTTTTGGTGCGAACCTAATTTGTGTTAAATTAGGTGATCAGAAGTAAATGCACAGAAGATTAAATCATAATCAGACAAAATGACACAGCATGTACCCTGGGAAAACCCTCCTCTTGAGGGAGAAAAACCCAGCAACAAAGATCTCTTTTATATTCGATGCAATAGTGACAATTTTACAATTCACAATAAGGTCTAACTCAAGACCGATTGCTGATACCAAGCAATAAGAATGACAGATATGATATCATGTTCTGAATCACACCTGGGAATAGAATGTAGACCTGATTATGCACACTCGGATTCCATAAGAATTCCCATTGTTCTTTTACATGGACCGCATCAAGAAGAGACTACAGCTAACACCGATCTGGTAGCTATTAATGAGATTCGTATTTGATCAGATCGCTCTTCATAATGACGAGCTTCGCTTATCATGTATGCACCTTTCTGTGTGTTCTTTCTGTGTGTTCGCATTTGATAGAGACGGACTGGCAGAGAGAGATCGAATAATAATATATGTGTATATGAAGAACAACTTGAAGTCGAATATATACAAGACAAATATGTGTCGGCCTCAATGCAATATGAAAATCCTTTTACAAATGTCGGCCTTTAATAAATAACCAAATATCTTTTATGTCGGCCAGATTATCAAGCGTGGAATAATAAGTATTTAAATGAATAGCCAAAGGCTATATTCATTTTAATACATTCTCAACGGTTATGAGCTGGAAGGAACTTCCGCGGCTGCTCTAACATTAACACTCCCTCTCAGCTAGGGAGAGAACTTCCAGCTGCATAGAACATATGATCTCCATATGAGGTTCATCTGCCACCATTGCCTGCAATCAGATATAAAGAGAGATATATCACCTCAATGTGATATCAACCATCACATGGTTAAGTGCTAGTGTTCATCACTTGCGTGATGACTTTCACCATGGCTCTCCCAGAGGGTGAAACACAAGCACAGAAAGATCATCACGGACTCTCTCACGTGATGTTGTCATGGAGTCACACACATGACATCCACCATGACTCTCTCAGAGGGTGGAACCGAGGGCTTTCACCTCAAATTCTTCCGTCACAGAAGAAGATGCAATAGTAAGTACAAGTGTTCATCACTTGCGTGATGTTGTCACCTCAAGTGACTTTCACCATGACTCTCTCAGAGGGTGAAACACAAGTACAAGATATGTCATGGAGTCGCACACATGACATCCACCATGACTCTCTCAGAGGGTGGAAACGTAGGCTTAATTCTAACTTCTCTCATAGAGAAGAACTCATTAAGCAAGGCTCATCGAGCATCGAGACTCATACTCTACCGTATTGGATTCTCCACCATACCAAGCTTGTCTCGAAAGTACACGAACTTTACCCTGGCGAGAGGCTTGGTGAGAATATCTGCCGTCTGCTCATCAGTGCTAATGTACCTCAACTGTACAGCCTTTCTCAGTACCATATCTCTCATATAGTGGTACTTGATCTCAACATGCTTGGTTCTGTCATGAAACACAGGATTGACAGAGAGCTTTACACAACTCTGATTATCACAATGAATAATGGTGGGCTCCATTGATTGTCCAAACAATCCTGCAAGGAGCTTTCACGGCCACACCGCTTCGCCGAGCCAAGTCGCGAATATACTGCATCTTCAATGCTACGTAAGACCGCTCACGCCCACGAAAGATCATAGCGTAACCCAACCCAAGCAACAACTGAGGTGCTCTTCTCGATCCTAAATACCGCCCCAATCAACTTGAAACCAAGTAACTCCAAGTCTGCATCTGAAGTATACTTCAACCCATATCCATTTGTGCCACGCAAGTATCTCAGGATATGTTTGCTGCAACAAGATGTATCTGTCTCGGCTCACACATAACTGACTAAGTGCATTCACTGCATAACAATATCAGTCTAGTGTTAACTAGATACATCAAGGATCCAATCAGCTGTCTGTACAAAGTAGGATCCACCAAATCTGAACTAGCTGCAGCCTCCTTCAGTTTATGAAGATTGGTCTCCATGGGAGTAGACATGGATTTGCAATCCATCATGCCAAATCTCTTAAGTATGTCAATGGTGTACTTCCCTTGATTTAAAATCATACCATCTGACTTCTGCCAGACTTCTAAACCAAGGAAGTAATGCATGAGCCCAAGGTCCTTCATCTCAAATTCAAAGTTAAATCCTTCTTACATTCAAGAATCGGTGATCTTCTCCAGTGAGGATTAGATCATCAACATATAAAACCAAAATTAATGCATCACCATTGATTACCTTGAAGTAGATTTGAATCAGCATCATTCTTCAAGAAACCCAGGCTTGATAGATACTGATCAATCCTTTTCGTACCATGCACGAGGAACTGCTTAAGACCATACAAGGCCTTCTTCAACTTGCAAACGTGTGACTCCTTCCCATGAATCTCAAATCCATCAGGTTGCTCTATGTAAACCTCTTCCTCAATTACTCCATTGAGAAAAGCTGTCTTCACATCCATCTGATGAATCTTCCATCCTCTAGATGCAGCAATAGCAATGATGGTTCGGACAGAAGTGTATCGAGCAACAGGAGCAAAGGTCTCATCATAGTCAACTCCCTCTTTCTGAGAGAACCCTCGAGCCACAAATCTTGCCTTGTGCTTCTCAATGCTTCCATCTGCAGCATGTTTAATCTTGAATAGCCATTTAGAAGATACCACTGACTTGCCCTTGGGTCTAGGAACGATATCCCAAACATCGTTCTTGAGAATTGACTGATACTCCTCTGACATAGCATCTCTCCAGACTTGAAGACTGGATGCTTCCTCAAAACAGGAAGGCTCGGATTCTATAATCTGACTCATTAAGGCAACATAACTGGAGAACTTATGTGGCCTTTTGCTTTCTCTGAATGTGCCTCTAGGAGCTGCAAAGTTTTCAGCCTCTTGCATAGTGCGACTGGCCCATAGAGGTCTCTTCCTCCCAATAGCAATATCTGTAGGCCCATCAGTAGGTTCCAAGGGTTCAACTGGATCAAGATCTTCCTTTGGTTCCATTGTCTCCCTCTGAATCTCAGGAGTATGGTCAACCTCCATGTCCTGAGGAGACTCCTCATTATCAATCTCCATATGAATCCCTCTGGATCTCCTAAATGCAACATCTTCCTCGAATGTGACATCCCTACTGATCTCTATCGACTTCTGACCTGGAATGTAAATCCTGTAAGCTTTTGAAGTCTCACTATAGCCCACAAAGATTCCCTTCTTGCCAGAAGGCTCCAGTTTGGTTCTCTTTTCTTTGGGAACATGAATATAGACAGGACAACCGAAGATCCTCAAATGGCTGACTTCAGGCTTCTTCCCTGAAAAAGCTTCTTCTGGAGTCATATTTTCCAGGATCTTATGAGGGCATCTATTCTGAACATATACTGCTATCCTAGAAGCTTCTTCCCAAAGGAAGGTTTGCAAATCTTGATCATGAATCATGGCCTTTGCTGCTTCCACAATTGTCCTGTTCTTTCTCTCGGCAACACCATTTTGTTGTGGATTATAGGGAACACAAAGCTCCCTCTTAATTCCTGCATTAGTACAAAAGTTTCGAAAACTACTGGAGGTGTATTCTCCACCATTGTCAGATCTAAGAACCTTAATTCGTTTACCAGAAAGATTTTCTACTAAAGCTTTAAACTCTTTAAACCTATCTAGAACTTCCTCAGATTCTTTAGATTTCAAAAAATAAATCCAAGTCTTCCTAGAGTGATCATCAATAAAGAGAACATAATACAAAAAACCACTCGAAGAAGGAACAGACATAGGACCACATAAATCAGAATGAATTAGGTCTAAAATACACTTAGATCTATTTTCTCTACTATGAAAAGGGGCTTTTATGTTCTTACCTAATGCGCAGCCTTTGCATGTACCTTCGTGTTCCGGGTTGAATTTGGGAAGGCCCGTCACCAACTTCTCCATGATGGGTAGAGCTCGAAAGTGCAGGTGAGCCAATCTCCGATGCCAAAGATCACAAAGGCTAGTAGAGTCATGAACCAATGCTTGAAGAGGAAGAGAGCAGACCTTGTAGAGGTTATCATGTCTTACTCCAATTACTTGAGCATCCTTAAAATTAGAGTTATGCATCCACACTAGAACTTTGCCTTTGGAGAAGGCAACTTGATATCCTTTATCTTCCAAAGCTGAAATAGAAATGAGATTACGCTTGATTCCGGGAACATAAAGAACATTACCCAATTGAAGCGATATGCCAGAATCCAAGTGAAGTGTGGAGGATCCAATTCCCTTGACAGAGTAGGTGGCATCATCTCCAATGATGACTTGATCAGCAGATTCCTTTTCCACCAAATTGGATAAGTGTCCCTTGAATCCAGTGATGTGGCGGGAGGCACCACTGTCGATTATCCAGGTGCTGGAGTTGGAAGGTATGCAGCTAGATAGTGCTGAATGAGACATGGAATCGCATGGACCTTCGAACTTCAGATCATACACCATCTTGACAAGCTGTGAGCAGAATCTGAGTGCAATAAACTGATCACGATCCTCAAACCCGCTCTGATACCATGTTAAATTAGGTGATCAGAAGTAAATGCACAGAAGATTAAATCATAATCAGACAAAATGACACAGCATGTACCCTGGGAAAACCCTCCTCTTGAGGGAGAAAAACCCAGCAACAAAGATCTCTTTTATATTCGATGCAATAGTGACAATTTTACAATTCACAATAAGGTCTAACTCAAGACCGATTGCTGATACCAAGCAATAAGAATGACAGATATGATATCATGTTCTGAATCACACCTGGGAATAGAATGTAGACCTGATTATGCACACTCGGATTCCATAAGAATTCCCACTGTTCTTTTACATGGACCGCATCAAGAAGAGACTACAGCTAACACCGATCTGGTAGCTATTAATGAGATTCATATTTGATCAGATCGCTCTTCATAATGACGAGCTTCGCTTATCATGTATGCACCTTTCTGTGTGTTCTTTCTGTGTGTTCGCATTTGATAGAGACGGACTGGCAGAGAGAGATCGAATAATAATATATGTGTATATGAAGAACAACTTGAAGTCGAATATATACAAGACAAATATGTGTCGGCCTCAATGCAATATGAAAATCCTTTTACAAATGTCGGCCTTTAATAAATAACCAAATATCTTTTATGTCGGCCAGATTATCAAGCGTGGAATAATAAGTATTTAAATGAATAGCCAAAGGCTATATTCATTTTAATACATTCTCAACGGTTATGAGCTGGAAGGAACTTCCGCGGCTGCTCTAACATTAACAATTTGAAATTGCATGTTTGAGACGCATAGCCGACCTTGGAGAAAGTTTTCAAGGTTGAAGACGATATAAATAAGAGTTGAGTTGTTGATGGAGTGTGTGATAGAAGAGACAGACAAGTATTATGCAAATTGTAGAGTTATGGAGTGTGAATTTGAGAAGTGCAATGTGATATTTCATGTGTTAGATTACTAGATGTAGTGAGCAAAAGGTGTCTACAATTCTTCTATTAGACTGTGAAGGTGTTGGCAACATTGTGGTGGATTCTCTGTTGCATTGCTATAGTTTTCTGTATGTAACATTTCTTCTCTATCCTCTTTTCTATTCTAGCAGTGAGCCTTTGGCAATGAGCCTTTCTTTTTCTGGGTAGTGAGCCCTTCAACAATGAGCCTTTGTAATTGGTATTGTTATTACTTATAATGTGAGCTAATCCTCACCCTGGTTTTTCCCATCTTGGATTTTCTATGTAAATCTTGTATTCTCTTGTGTATGATGTGTTTCAGTTTCTGTTATTTGCTTTTCATGCTAAATTATCATAACAAATTAAAGGGTTTATTGATTGAATGTGGCTCTGAATATGTATAAGGGTTTTGAAGTTTTAAGGTACAACTAATTCCCCTGACCCCAACCCCCTTCTCAATTGTCTTGTGCATTCAATAAGCATTTGATATTGTCTCAAATGGTAGCCTACAAGACTTTTTAATTTCAAGCTCCTTGTGGGTGAACATTTTTACTTTCTTGATGTTGACCCTCTTATTTGTGTATCTTGTGACTATCAAGAATCACTAAAGCACGCTCTTTAGGGTTGCAAAATTGTTAGATTTGTCCAGTCCATTGTTTTCAATGACATTACCAATATATCAATCCATGCTCTTTTAGAAACAAGTTGTTTCGAAGATGCAAACATCCAACAATTTGATTTCTAAATACTTCAGATAACATTATAAAATAGAGAAATGGGTTATTGTTTTAAACATTTTACTAACATTGATACTCCTTTGAGTTGTAATTCAAAAGCTTTACTCTAATATGCTTGTGTAGATGTCTAATTTATTGAGGGTCCTAAAAAATCTGCTTGCAACTAATAGAGGTCCATCCATCAAACAAAATGATTCAACAATTAAAAAATAAACTTGGGGACAATCAAGCCACCATCATCAATAAGAAGCTTGAAAAGATGTTTTATTGCAACACAATTATCTAGCATAAACATGGATCTTTAACAAGATAAATTCAATTTATAATACACAAGTTTAAGAGTCCTTAAAAAATATGCTTGCAACTAATACAAGTTCATCCAACATATAACAAAGATTCAACTATAAATGAATAAACTTGAGGATGGCCAAACCACCATCAAAAAGAAGCTCAAAAAGATGTATGAGATTGCAAATACAATTATCTAACATAAACATGACTCTTTAACAAGATAAATTCAATATACATATTTATAATACAACTTAAGTTCAAGAGTCCAAAAAACTATACTTCAATCAATACAAATTCATTTATCAAACACCAAAGATTCAACAATAAATGTATGAACTTGAGGATAATCAAACCATCATAACAAGAAGCTTGAAAAGATATATGAGATTGCAATACAATTATCTAACATAAACATGATTCTTTAACAAGATAAATTCAATATAAATTATGTGTATAGAATATTCAAAATATATTTTCACATAAAAAAATGATTTGTTTCTCACTTATTGTACTATTATATATCTTTAAAGATGGGAGCCAATTAGAGATCCCATCATGAAGCAATGATTTGTTTATATTCTATACTTGATTGTTCTTGCTTGAGGGGATCTTGTACTCTTATATTATCTGAGTTATAAGCTTGTAAAATGTAATTGGCCAATGCGCTCTATATATATTTAGTTAATATTAAAAAACTCTCTATATATAAGGGACTCTTACATGCCAACAGTAATGCCTTAATGAATATTCAAGCTCCTCTATGTTTATGTTTGGATGCCAACCAACTCTGATCCAAAATTGAATCCTAATATGTGGGAACAGCGTTTTCCATCCCATTTGGGGGGTTTTCACAGAGGCTTCATTCTCCACTTTCTATAAGAAGCTTCTGCTCAACCGGGCGTTTATTATACGTTGAAAGACTACTAAACAACTCCGTGCTCCATATGCATTCTTGATCTCATCACAGGATGTGGGGATTTATTTTCTCCTAAATAGTATGCGGTTCCACACTATAATATATGTTATACGGCACTATTATCTGCTCATAAGCAGTAGATGAGAAAAACAGTACCAACAACAGTGAAAACAATGGAAAGTTAATAATGTGAAACCAGCTTCACATCATCTATGACAGGCCCACACAATGAACTGAAGTCATCACTCCTCATATGATAAAATGTGCTGAAGAACACAACGCTGGTTCTTGCAGAAATTGCTTTGAAGGCGAGTTGGGCCTTTTTAAAGCCCCCAATGCCCTTGGATTCATACGGCACTTTCACAGTCTCCTTCGCTGCAAAAGCCTCAACAATCATAGACCCATTGCAAGCGTTGCTCCCATCGCCTACAGTGAAGCTCAGCAGATAGGCCTTCCCCACAGTTGTTCTCACAATCTGGGCAATGGAGCTCTCTTTGCCCGCCAGGAGTTCCACAGCTCTTCTGCCCTGAGGCACTGCGTAGTGCAGAGCGTCGATATATTTGACAGATTTGAGAGAGCTTATGATCCACCCGGGCAGAGGAGAGCTACGGTCATCTACATTGGGCGGCAGAAGAACGCCATAGGTGCTGTTTCGGAAAACCAGAGGCCCCTCTTCAAAATCTCCATTCTTTATCAAATTACCTGTAATTACAAACAAGATTCAGGTTTCAATACTTCAACCAACATTTCGGCTGTTTAAGCTTTACCGAAAAAGAAATGGAACAGTCATAGATGCTTACCCGGGGCATACCGGGGCAGAAGGAGCTCTTTGATGGCAATGGCGTCGATTAGAGGCCCGCAAGCGGGATCCTCTTGCACGCCTGGATGGTGCAGTATGATGTCTACCATATCATAAGCTGCGCGGAAAGCCCAGGCATAGGAATCCCACCCGGTGCTGCTGTATATTGTCTGCATCGGTATGGTACCGGCGGCAGGCGGAACAGACACATTCAAGGTCTCCATCTGGGAGCAGGTTCGAGCCAAGCTAAAGGTGAGAGAATACAGGGAGCCCTTTTTCACCTCCACCCTCTGGCTCAGGTGTGCATCGTTCCCCAGCCTTGCACCGTGTGCGCCTTGCGGGACTACTACTATCATGTCCCCCTGGCGGTGCCCGCTTGTTATGTATTCCACAAAGCCCTTGATGCGCCAGAAGGGCAGGGAGTCTGAACCTATGATCCGCGTTCCCTTCAGTGCAGACGGCTTTGGAGCATTCTCGAAGTTTCCATTCGGTAGCAAACCTGTGGATCACACATCACAAGAAGATTTTTCAGCTTTCCGTACATTCCATGCATTTCATTTGAACCTGAACACACCTAATGAGAACACAGAACAGAGTACTATTAAAATCCTTACCATTTCTAATGGGAACTGCTGCACTAATGCAGCAAAGAAATGCTGTAATATAAAAAGCAGAAAACAGATATTTCGACATCTTTCACCGTGAGCTTCCCTTCAGATGCAGTGTAGAGACTACCCCGATTGTTGCAGAGACCTCAGGATGGTTTAGGGTTTTATAAAGTTTCCAATGCTCTAGAAAAGCAGGGGAGGGGACGGGGTGTGAAGGAACCAAGAAGCAGAAGAGGTCAAAGAAGGTGGGACCGCCATGTTATGTCGCTTTCCAACTGATTTTCTCCGACATTAACGGGAAACGCGATCAGATAACCCCCAATCGGCCACTTTCGAGGATTGGGAATTTGGGATTGCGAAAACTTGAGATCAGTTCAATTTCTTAGAACAGAGCATCAAACATTTCCTCCATCAACGGGAATAATTTTATTGAAAACAGTGGATAAAGTCGTCTGGCATGCCTGACTACAAAATTCCAAATCAATTTCTAAAATTCAAATTGAGTTCCAGAAACGTCGCCGCTGTCAGAGCCCTACGGTACTAACATCGAACATGCTTTGGTTTGCGTGAAATGTGGGCAAAAATAGAATATCAGATTTCTTTTGCGCGTGGATTCAAATTCGGTAGTTTTACTGAATTAAAATAACAAATTAACCATAGAAACACAGACCTAAATTTTCCATGAAGCATTTTTAACGGATAGCATGTAAATTCCCAACAGGTATGGAAAAGTTTTTGAATTTTCCGACAGGCACATGTGCTTTCACGCCAGTTGCATTGAAATGAAGAATCTGGCGATATGTCAGCAGTGGAAACATTTTCTTTCCATTTTTAACGTACCGCCGACATGATTTTATGGAAAAAGATTACAGTGGGCTCCAATATCAGATGGTCACATGGGCAAGCGCAAAAATAGCCATCGAGTCATAGGGGTCAGTAGATTGACAAAGCTACCACATGAATCATACAAAGCAAGGCACCTCGGTTAATTCAGAGGATATTTCCATCGTAATTTTACATGGAAGTTCTGGCAAGTTCTTGTTTAAAAATAAGGTGAATTAGAATGCTTTTCAAGAATATTGTGTCAGTTTTTTTAATTGTTTTAGATTATATTCCGTGATTTAACGAGGATGAGGAATTATGGATTATATTTTATGGTTTATTATGAGAATGAGGAATAATTTTTATTCAATTATGTGGAAAGTGGAACTATCATATCTTTGATTAGATCTAAGGTTTCATGTTTATGTGATGGAATATGATGTCCCATCAACATGGAAAAAAAGTTTAGTCTATTGGTTGTGCATGAAGTCATTTTTTCCATGTGTATGTAGCTTTCTTGCTTTTGTCTTATGATTTGTAGATTAAATCATTTTTTTTAGTGTTATGTAGCATCACATGGTTTGTTGCTTTTTGCATGTGACTTGTTTCAAGGAGTTCATTTCGTTTAATTTTTATTTTAATAATAATCAACTCTCAAAACTTTGAATTCACAACCAATAGTGTTGTATTAAAGTACATGGTCTTTTAATGTCTCAAATGCTTTCACGGAATTGACCTAAAAATGAGACCACAAATACGAGAGAGGACCCACTAGTTGAGTATGCTCCAATAGTTATGATGGTGCTTATCAAATTTTAATGGATTAATAAAAACATATGTACACTATTCTTTGAACATTAAAATATCAATTTTTATTTATTAGTCTTTGCCTTTATAAGGTGGGAGACTAATGTTTTCACCTCGCAAATGTCAATTAGTGTATTCCTCGATAATTGTGCTGACAATGTTAAATTTTTGGTATGCTCATGTTTCCAAGATTGTTTTATTAAAAGGCAATTTTGGCCTTTTCTTTGCAATTTTGTCATTGGTTGTCGCAATTTTCCTAGGGGTTTTGTGTTTTTTTTAATTTAATTATTCTAATTAATTTAATGAATTCCTAATGTTTTGTTGCTATTGGAAATATTTCATGACTTCATAATGTTCTTTGATATAGTTGTGTCTTTGTGCCCAGTATTTTTGTTGATGCGTGGTGTTTTAACGAGGACATTGTGCATTTACTATTTGCACAATTTTTTATTGTGAATAGTCTGGAGTGCAAGCATCATTAATAGCTTATGGTGTGAAGTTTTAAGTCTGTCGAGCAAAGGATTATTTTTGCTGTTTATTCATTTGCTCGAATTGTTTGATGAGGGTAAAATTTGTGTTTGTTGAGAGGGTTTACATCTATAGTGTTGGAAGCAACAAAGGAGGCGTTTGTAAGTTCCTATATCTTTTACATTGTCATTTTTGTGTTGTCTGGTCATTTGCTTAGATTGTTTGATGAGGGTGAAATTGGTGTATGTTGAGAGGCTTTATGTCTAGTGTATTGGAAGCAAAAAAGAGGCATTTGGAAGTTCCTATATCTCTTATAGTGTCATTTTATGTTTTTTTACATCTTTGCATTTTATGGGTTAATGTCTATTATTTGTTCTCCACGTTTTATGGGTTAATGTCTCTACTCTTCCCTATGTTTGAGTGTTTTTATGGGTCAGCCTCTGTTGTTGAGTTAAAGACTTAAGACCATAATTAATTAATGTCGACTTCTCTATTGGCCACCATTGAGAATGGAACTAATCTTTTTTCTACACGTATGCATGCCAACTGCACTTGAATCTATTAAACGAAAATGAAGATTAGGTCTAAATAAGTGGAAAATATCTTGGTATAACTGAAGTGCAGGCATCATTCATTTGCTTTATTGTTTGATGGGGGTGAAATCTGTGTTTGTTGACAGGGTTTATGTCTATTGTATTGGAAGCGAAAAACAAGGCGTTTGTAAGTTCCTATTTCTTTTACAGTGTCATTTTATAGATTTTTACATCTCTGCATTTTATGCATTAATGTCTAGTGTTTGTTCTTCTCTGCATTTTATGGGTTCATGTTTATTCTTCCTTATCTTTCAGTGCTTTTATGGGTTAGTCTCTCTTGTGGAGTTAAAGACTTAACACAATAATTCATTAATGTCGACTTCTCTCCTGGCCATGACTAAGAATGGAACTAATCTTTTCTCTGCATACATGCATGCTAGCTACACTTCAATCTATTAAATGGAAATGAAAATTAGGTCTAAATAAGTGTAGCATTCCTTGGGAATCGTGCTAGTAATGTTTTTTTTGTGATGCTAACTTTTTCAAGATTATTTTATTGAAAGGCAATTTTGGCCTTTTCTTTGCAATTTTCTTATTGGTTGTTGCCATTTTCCTTGAGGTTTTGTGTTTTTTTATTAATTTAATTATTCTAATTAATTTAATGTATTCGTAATGTTTTGTTGCTATTAGAAATATTTCATGACTTTCTAATGTTCTTTGATATAGTCATGTCTTCACACCCACTGTTTATGTTGACACGTGGCGTTTTAACAAGGACATTGTGCATTTACTATTTGCACATTTTTATTTTTTGTGAATAGACTGAAATGCAGGTGTTATTAATGGCTTGTGGTGTGAAGTTTTAAGTCTATCGAACAAAGGATTATTTGTGTTTATTCATTTGCTCAAATTGTTTGATGAGGTTGAAATTTGTGTCTGTTGAGAGAGTTTATGTCTATTGTATTGGAAGTGAAAAATGAGGCATTTGTAACTTCCAAGTATATCTTTTGCAGTGTTGTTTTATAGTTTTTTACATCTTTGCATTTTATGCATTAATGTCTAGTGTTTGTTCTTCTTTGCATTTTATGGGTTAATGTATATTCTTCCCTATCTTTTAGTGCTTTTATGGGTTAGTCTCTCTTGTGGAGTTAAAGACTTAACACCATAATTCATTAATGTCAACTTCTCTCCTGGCCACGATTGAGAATGGAACTAATCTTTTCTTTGCACACATGTATGTCAACTGCACTTCAATCTATTAAATAGAAATGAAAATGAGGTCTAAATAAGTGCAAAATATATGGGTATAAAATCATTTCATCAATTGGTAATGTTTTGTTTGTATTAGAAAAAAATATTAGACTAAAATGTAGGCGTCATTAATGGCTTATGGTGTGAAGTTTTAAGCCTGTGGAGCAAAGGATTATTTGCATTGTTTATTCATTTGCTCATATTGTAAATATATTAGAAATATTTCATGGGTTTGTAATGTTCTTTGATATAGTCATGTATTTGCATCGAGTCTTTCTATTGATGCGTGGTGTCATTGATTAAGGATTATGGTGTCAAGTTTTAAGTTTGTCAATAGACACAAATTTGATCCTCATCAAACAATCTGTCAAAAAAGGGTGCATTTGAAAGTTTCGATATCTTTTACACTATCATTTCATTATTTTTTTATGCCCCTCTAATGGTTTAATCTCTGTCGTTCCTTATCATTGAATGCTTTAATAGGTTAATGTCTGTTCAATTAAATACTTAACACCATAATTCATAAATGTTGAATTCCTTATTGGCCACCATTAACAATGCAACTATTTTTTTGTCTATCACGCATGCATGTCAATAGGAGTTCAATCTATTAAATTAAATTTAGGTCTAGATAAGTGCAAAATTTGTGGCTATTGGGAGGGTTTATAACTGTCCTGTTGGTATGCATGTTGTAACAAATATGTCTACATCATTTAAAATCTCTTGTGTCTTGTCTATATATATACATATATAATCAGTCATTATAATACTTTACTCCATATTATAAATTTTATGAGATGATTTATAGTTAGTGATTTTATTTCTATATAAAATATTTTGTTATTGTGTTTATTTATTCGATCATTTAATTGGAGACTATTTCACTTGGGTAAATGACTCTAGTTGTATTTCAATTATTGAATATAGATTATTTGACTTGGGTAAATCTATCTAGTTGTATTTTCATGTCTTGAAGACACTATAATAAAATTAAAACATATGTATATATATATATATGTATACAGGTCATTACTATATATGTGTGTGTGTATGTATGTATGGGTGTATATGCATACACATACATATATACATATATATATATACACACATATTGTTTATATAACTAATGTTCTCACTGCACTCATGCCAAATAATGCATTCCTCAGAAATCGTGTCGGCAATGTTTGTTGCTCGCTATGCTAATGTTTTTGTCATTAGTCATTTCCATTTTTCTTGTGGTCTTTTTTCTTAATTAATTTAATTATTCTAATTAATTTAACCAATTCCTAATGTTTTATTGTTATTGGAAATATTTCATGACTTTGTAGTGTTCTTTGATATAGTCATGTCTAATGTATTGTGCATGTTTTGATGCATGTACATCATGCATGTCTTGAATAGATGAGACTTTTGTTGAAGATGTGTATTTGGAGCTATTAAAATGAAGTTTGTGTTTTTTTTCACAATTTTCTCATTCGCAATGGATATTTTGTTCCTGGTTTTGAACTTTCCCAATTGAAAATGATATGTTGTTGTAGCATCTACATTTTTAAGATGGAGTTTGACCTATATTCTTGCAATTTCCTAATTAATTTTTGATATTTCAGTCGTGGTTTCTATTTTTGAATCCAAATTAATTATGTGCTCATGAAACAATGATAGACATTGAAAGATGTCTATCTGTTGAAGATATATCTAACATATCGTGGATGCTTTGACACATGTACATCATGGATATCTTGAATAGATAAGACTTTTGTTGAAGATGTGTATTTGGAACTATTAAAATGAATATCAATTGTGTTGTTTTTTTGCAATTTTGTCATTGGCAGTTGATATTTTATTCCTAGTTTTGTATTTTCCCAATTGCAATTTGTTGTTTGGAGCAATGAAGGGAAGAAATTTGTCAATTCATAATGATTTGAGTTCATGGCTTGTGTGTATGACTGCATTTTGCTTTTATTTGGATCTAATTTTCACTTATTGTAAATAGAGTTAAGTGCAGTAGCCATTAATGCATTATGGTGTTAAGTTTTATGGTTGTTAAGCAAAAGGTTCTTGTGTGTACAACCGTATTTTGCATTTATTTAGATCCGATTTTCATTTATTGTGAATAGATTCAAGTGCAATTGCCATTAAGGGATTATGGTGTTGAGTTTTGAGTCTATATATGTGTGTGTATATATGTATGTATATATATATATATGTATTTATGTATGTATGTATGTATAGATTCAAGTGCAATTGATGTTAAGGGCAGGTGCACGAAGTTGGTCGCACTTTTGTGGCCAAATGGGAAAAAATGGGGAAACACATAACATGCTCGCGTTATAACACGAACATGTTATGTGCTTTTAAAAGAAGAAAAAAAAGCAAAATGTGTATCATTTGCTTTTCACTATTTCTCAGCTATGCCTGCAGCCAAAAACCCTCATTTCGCGCTCGCGTTCTAGGAGGAAGGACTTGTGAAAATTTTATCAAGAATAGTTGGATTTTATCTACAAATATGGTGCCACGATGACGAAGAGATGCAGAAGGTAAGTATTGTTTACTTTTTATTTTGAATTTGTTAGTTTGAAATTGATTTTGTTTGTTTTAGGTTAGATTTGATTTTTTTTTTAAATCTGTAGGAAATCCTGCAAATACTCAACAAGAAGAGGAGGTAAATCCTCAACAGAAAAATCCTGAACAAAATCAACCTCAACAACAAAATCAACCTCCCCCACCATTCTCTCAATTCCCTCCTGGCAGTCAAGAAAATTTGAGTGAAATTGAGAACAATAGAAAACAACTTGAGGATCTTATCAATAGGTTGAGTGATCCAAATGCTTCAACCACAAAAAGAATGCTTCTAGCAAATTCATTGAAAGACATGTTAAAAAATGTAGATGCAATCACCTAACAAATGTCTGGATGGCAAGATAGGAGGCAAACAACTAGGGCATATTATGTAGACAAATTATCATATAAACAAGTAAAAGATTTAAAAATTACTAAAGGTGATTTGTCTTTGTCTATTCCTGACCCTAAAACAAATCAAAATCTTACCCTCGATGCAAAGAGGTTTCCTATTCATTGGTGCATACCAGAGATTAAGAACCATTTTTATGAAAGATGGTATATGGTCTTTGATTACCCACTGTGCAATAATTGTGAAGTCCCCCAATATTTTCTTAGGAAACTATACAGTGAGTTTGTATTGAACCAAATCCCAAATTATTTTGATATGAGGGAGTTCTAGGGGAGAGGTGGGGGGTCAGCTCAAGGTAGGCTCGGTGCACATCTAGATCCTACGCGGCAAGGGAGATGACCTTTCGCTAGGCCGCCTCGTGAGCAGATTGTGATACTTGCCATTGCGAAGGAGAGTGCCGACATAGAGACATTGCAGGTGATCACAACTTTGACTTGGAGTGTCATCCATCACACTAGCCCTATTGTTCAGTGCCATCCAAGGGAGTCTTTAGGTGGTGGCCTTCGAACCCATGTGTGTCAATCTTGCGGGGCGCCTTGTTCGTATGACCCTACTGGCACTCAAGAGGGTGCTACGTAGGATCCATATGCTACTACGCAACCTAATTTGTATGCATCTACGAGGATGGAGAGGACAACTGACATTTTGCATGATGCATATGGCATTGTTACTCGAGGTAAAATTGACATGTTCATTGAATTTAATTTAAATTTCGATTGTGAAATGCAAGATTAACTAATTTAGTTTTATTATTTTTAACTAAAATTGTAGGGTCCACCAGTGTAAGAAACAGGATACACCGATCCATCCACCTACTTATTTTCGCGGTACACCTATAGATTGGGAATTAAATAAAAGTTAGTAAGCAATTATAAATTTATTACATGTGTTAATAGCATTGTTTGCACAAATGGTATTTTAATATGTGATTTTGGATGTTGAGCGAGGGAAGCTGTTGGGGTTTCAAGGAAACACGCCGGTGCCGATTAGATTTGATCAAGCGTTCACGGAGGTAATATAAATTTAGGAGAACTTAAGTAGCAATTCTAAGTTTAATAGATTTGTGTAGTTTATATTCATATTGACCTTCACGTTGCATTACACGGATCATTCAAAATCAAAGCATTACTTCAAATTCGATAACTAATAATTAGAAATATATCTGTTTAATACTTGTACTCAAAATTTTGTTCATTAGATCTCATACATTATAAGTCATCACATGGATTGCTATTGTACCTTTCTTGTGATTGAATAATTTGTTGTTTTATTTTCAGATGTTGGTGACAGAAACACCACCAAACATTACGAGGGCAATGGATAGTGGTGTTTCCTCTGCTATACAATCCTCAATGGCTCTAATAGGGGAGGTATGAGGCAAATTACTAAATTTCAATTTACATTCATTGTTATAGATGAACTAGTTCTAGTGAAAAATCAAACCATTATTGATTTATAGTTTAATTCCTATTTGGATGGTTTATACAGGGCTTGAGCACGCCTGAGCATTGGCATGCAAATTTTTCCATCGAGGAGACTGATCGTGAGATGGCCATAAGTGATTATTTTGTTAAATATATTAATTTTTATAATGTAATTTCTATATATTAATGTCTTTACTTCTTATTGTAACAGTTGAAACTTCACCAGGAGCTAAACCCTAGGAGGAGCAGTAGGAGCACTCCTTGAGCACAACAGAAATGGGCGACAAAATTATCACCATCAGATTGCCCAGCAAAGGGAAAGAAAATTGTATTTGAACCAGAGCATGGAGAGAAATGAATTTTGAATGCACAGAGCCCTTTGTTGTATACCTACATGGAAATTTTGTACATATTTTGTGTTGGATATATTTGACATTGTATGCCTATATGGCATTCTCGTAAGCCTATATGGCTATTTTGTAACTATATTTTATACTTATATCGATATATATATTGATTTATGCGTACATGGTTATTTGCTTAATACAAATCTTTTTTATCGATGGTGTCCATATTTGCAAATTATAAATTCATGGTTCAATAGATATGAGTTACGTGTATTCAAGTGTATACTTTACAACTTACGCACATATACTTTTTGACTTACGTGGTGAACATCGAAAAGTGTGAAAATTTCTGTGTTTGGAAGTCAAATGTAATCCAATTTTGCAATTCTCAGTTCTTGCATACTCAATCTTATGGACTTATTCCTTCCTAGCACATATTGTGAATATTTCTCATTTGGTGCAGAAGACAGATTCCTCATTTTTGAACCACTCATAGCAAAGAGATTCACAATAAGACTTTAGTATTGGAACACTACTCCATACTTCTCTTTTCTAGACCATAAAGGATTGAAAATTCTTAATTTGATGCAATAATAGTCATGAGATGAGAATTTATATAACCATGCCTATTTTGAGACTTCGCATCGAATACTGCATCAACAAGAACTTAAGAAGTGTTGCATAAGAGTGTTAGGTTTGATAGGCCTTCTCTTCCCCAAGGGAGGAGAGCCTGCATCTTGAATTTTGAACAAAATTTTAGGTAACATTTTACCTAAAAAGCTTCAAACCTAGATGACATATTTGGCTAAGTCTATCTTGAAAATTATCAATCGCGTTCAAACTCTAAAGAGAGATTTCTCCACTGAAAAAACTTACCCTTTTCAGAAAAGTACAACAAAGTTGCATGTGATTTATCTTATTTCTTTCTCCACGGTTCTCGATCAATCGACATTCATGGCGAGGATAGTTTCGTTCCAAGGCAAAGATTTTGAAATCTTGATTCTTCGATCACGGAAGAAAAAGGTTTGAAACCTTTCACAATGTAAATAATTATGTAACACTGTTTTCTTGTTTTCCTTCCACACAGAAAAATGTTCACACTTTTCAGATTGATCAATGATCAATAATGGCTGATTGTAAACACTTGACATTTTTATATTTGAACTTTAATTTATAATTTTGGATCATGACATTCGAATAGATCACTAATATTTTAATATTTCACCATGAAAGTGGTGGTGTATTCGGAACTTGATTACTGCTGCAAATATGTATATATTTATGATTTTTATATGTTTGTATGACCGAACCCAAAACGAACCCAACCCCAAAAAAAAAATTCCCGAATCGGCGAATCGGGTTCTTGAACCCAAAACTAAACTGGTAACTTAGTAAAAAATAGATTTTTGTAGTTTATATTCATAACATTGATTACAT
>VDFB02000015.1:547936720-547986054 GCA_007258455.2 Sequoia sempervirens
CACTCTCTCCCACTCTCTTCCTCTGTCCTGCTGGAACTGTAAAAATTTGATGATTTTTACATATCTTTCATCCCCCTGAGTCTCCATTTGAGTCCTACCTTAGGCACATTTTCCTCATTTTATGATATTTTTACCCATATTTTGGTCGTGTGACCCCATAGAATCCATCAAGTCATGCAATTTTCATGTTGTGGTCCATATCGGCATAGATCTATCTAGGTTTCCTAGACCCATGTTGCCTCTGTGTTAACATATGTTTGCAGCAGGTGATCAGCAAGACTTGTTCATTGTTACAGCGATTGACATTCACCTGTAGGTTTCTATCGGCATGAATTTCATGTGGTTTCGGCGACCGAGGAGGAACCTATTGCTAGGAGTTTGGTCATCGGGATAGTGTCTCATCGATTTTGAATTATCTCCCTAACTAATGCATGTGGAGGTTCATCGACAAGAGCTTGGTGATATCGTAATGTGATCTTGGTGAGGTTGTTATGTCTTGTCGACACGGGGTTTTCGTCAGCATGTTCTTGAGGAGAGTCTTACTGAACAACACATGGATGGTTTCTTCGGCCAAACATATTGCTTCTAATGTGAGGTCATAGCGAATATACATTGTCACACCGATCGATGGCGGGAGGATGCATATCGGTAAGAGTTGAGGCTTTCGAAGTAATTTCTCGGTGAGTGACCTTCGATCTTGTAGATAACACAATGAGGACTTTGTCAGGATTAAAATTGGATTATCTCAGTGACACACAAGATGGATAAAGTCTTTTGATAAAACAAAGTGCACTCTATATGAGGTCTCCCCGATGTCAGTATGTTACAACAACCCACATAAGATAAAAGAATACATTGGCAAGAGAACCAATTTGTCACAGAGACTCATGATGAATGAATATTTTCAGTAAAGCAAAGTCTAATCTGTGAGATGTCTCTCTGCTATCTCAAGGTTATAGCGAAATGGATGAAGCAAGGAAGCACGTTTCGGTAAGAAAATTTCTTATGTCTCAGTGACTGGGAGATGGCATTCAGGGTGACTCTCAGTATAATGAAGCATTATCTACATGATGTTTCCCCAAATCCATGAGGTCATAGTGAAACACATTTAGATAGGAGGATTTTCTTTGGTTTCGACATAACAAATAGAATGCTACAGCGACATGCAAGAGGCAAAAGGACGCATATCGATGAAACATAACAAGATCAAAACTAGGAAATAACGTGAGTGTGTTATATTTTTATTTGGGATTGCCCGAGCCTTAGCATTGGTAGTTGCCTTGGAATACCAACCCAAAGGCTTGGAGGGCATTCCCAATGACCAAAGACGTGTTTTTGCAAATTCTACAATTTTTTCACATAATCGGGTTCGTGCTCACCATCAGGATTGCATCTGGTTCAATATCAACAAAAGAAAACACATGGGCAATGTTAGGTTCTCTCTTAGCTATCCAACGATGTAATTTTTTTCACTTTTTAACAATGTTAAGCCTTTCATCCATAATTTCTTTTGTTTGTATGTCTCTTTTTCGCCAAAAAGCAGTGTTTGGTTTTTTTTTTGTTATAAATTAACCGTTCATCAAAATTTCAAATAAATTACATTTTTAGAAACTAGATTCTATTCTACATTTTAAAAAAATTAAAAAAAATCAATTACCTTCAAAAAAATTTAGGGGGAGCATGGCCAAAATTCTGCTTTTCAGGAAGTGCCCACTTAGAAAATTAGTAAAAAATCAAATATTCATTAAAAAATTATCAGAAAAATTGTGTATCAACTAGATACTATTAGCTAACTTTTGACCATTGTGATTTTAAAAATACTACAAAAAAGTTCATCGTGCTCAGGTTGTAGAAGAGTTGCTATGTTATGTTTTCTGACAAAAATAGAACCAATTTGTGTATGTCCCTCTTTTGAACCCCTTAATCTCAACCATTTTCAAAATAAATTAGTATTTTAGAAAGTAGACTTGGAGCACTTCGATCCTTATTTTTGTTCCATCTCAAAATTTTGAGTGTAACTATCCTCAATTTCATGTCCAAGGTCAATATTTCCTAATTTTAGAAAAAAAGTGGCCACTTAAGCCCCCTTTTTGGGAACCATCTTGGTGCACTTACCCTTAATGGATTATGGTGTTAAGTTTTATGATTGTCAAGCAAAAGGTTCTTGTGTGAGCAACCATGTTTTGCATTTATTTAGATATGATTTCCATTTATTGTGAATAGATTCAAGTGCAGTTGTCATTAATGGATTATGCTGTTGAGTTTTGAGTCTATCAAGCAAAGGATTATTTGCGTTGTTTATTTATTTGCTCAAAACATTGAACCAAGGTGAAATCTATGTTTGATGAGAGGGTTTATATCTATTTTGTTGGAACCAAAAAGGAAGACTTTCCTAAGTTTCTATAGCTATTGTTCACTATCATTGAGTGTTTTTATGGGTTAATTTTTGGTGTTTAGTTAAAGACTTAACATCATAATTCATTGATGTCAACTTTTGTATTAGCAACCATTAACAGTGCAATTAATGTTTCCTCTACCATGCATGGATGCCAACTGCACTTCAGTCTATTAAAAAAAAATCATAGGTTCATGTCTACATATAGGTATGTATATATGTATATATATATACATACATACATATATATAGATATATATATATATATATATATATATATAAGTATTATATATGAATAAGTATATATACATACATATATATGTATTTATGTGAATGTATATATGTATAGATATATATACATACATACATATATATATGTATATATGTGTATATATACATATATATGTATGTGTATATATATTATATTTATCCCACAATACTGGTTTACAATTTTTGGCCAAACTGGACATCAAAAACTATTTTTTTAACTAAATCTTTACTTTCAGGCACCTATAGCGGCTAAACCATGAGGAATTTGAAGATGATGTAAACTAGTGATTTGTGACATTTTGTTTATAGATTCTATATTCTTTTCCAAAAAATTGGAATCAAATTGTACTTCTTTTTCCATCTCCTTGGAAAACTAGTTTTTAACAGTAAACACCATTTTTAAAGAGTGACATTATTGGCTAACACAACTTTTTTACTATGAAAGATAAAATTCTAATTTTTTTGAATTTAGATTTTTAATTATGATATCTAGTGCATGGAATTGGTTTCATAGCATTTAATTGAATATATTTTTTTTAATTAATTTTCAAAGTCAAACTAGTTACAATTTAGACATGATTTATTGGCTAAAACATAGCTTATTTTGCATGTTTCGAAATTCAATTGTTTTTCTTTAGTTAGATCAGGGACATCAATATCTAGTGCATTGATATTTTTCAAAAAAAAATTTATAATCTACTATTTTTCCACATGTGTAAAACAAAGAGCTTGATTTTCAATGAAAACCTACATTCATAAGAAATAAAAAATAAATATAATAATAAAATTAAATTTATTTAAAATTATACTTTATGGGAAGCTTATAATAAGGACTACATACTTACAAACAATAAATTTTAAATGAATTCATTTGATCCCCTAAAAGGTAAATCAAAAGTGGTTTTTTATCAGCATTTTGATAGGTGTAAAGGAAACTTCATTATAGGTATGGTTAAAACTAGTGGGATTCTATCCAAGGGGTTTGATCTAAGGTGGTTTGGTCAAACCCTCTTCAATTGGAATTCTGTTGATGCCAAAATTTGGCAAGGTAACAAACCTTTGTTGGAACTCAGTTTATGGGGGACCTATTGCGCTAAACTGAGTGACCTCGATATTTTTAAGAAGTCAACTTCTTATGTAGTTGGGGTTTGGAAAGGGAAACAAAATGTAAAATGAAAGTCTAATCTAAGGTGATGCGCCAAGATTTAGATAATAGGCATAATAAATCATAGATCTAATGGCCCAATCAGTAATTTACAATGTCCCAGAAAAGCATAAACCAAATATTAAAGTATAAATAATTCATTCATTGACATAAAATAACTTTGCACACATATTTACTAACAAGAAGAATCATATGACATGATCTAAGACAACAAACTTGCATTCAATTTATAGAAGTTTTGCAAATGATTCATCCAACAATAGCAACATAGTCTAAAGTTAATCAAATATTATAAGAAGAGTAGAAAGGTCGATTGATTGGCATAGTCTGTGAGTCTTTTTGCAATAATTGAAAACAATAACAAAGGCCTGGTGTCTTTTCTTAATATATGTTCTTTTTGCAAAATCCTGAAACCCTTCCTCTGAAAACAAAGAGGAGTATATATAACTGAATGCTCTCACTGCCTTGGCAAGTAGTAATAGAAAAGATTTAAGAATCTTTGACAATGATGCAGAATCAAAGATTCTTTCCAGTTGTTGTAACAGAAAGATCCCAACGCAAAGAATCTAGTCGCTCCAAGTTCAAGTGCATCCCCTACAAATGATGGAAGTGCTCCTGGTGAAGTCGCGTTAGACAAGTGTCGCTACACTGATAAAGCAGTTATGACACACAGAAGGATGTCATAGTCCCTGGCTTGCTCCACCCATCATTTAAAAGAGGCATCCACTGAATAGACACGTGTTGACACTATGCAACCCATGCTCATCGTTTTCCTTTTCCATTGAAAACTTGTACCAAGGAGACATGTGTAACCTACCTTATTCTTAGTACTAATTGTGGGGCCTGCTAAAATATGTGAAGATGAAGCCACGTGGCATGTGGATGGAGCTCAACCCAAAAATGAAGGGAAGCAGGTTTCAATTGTGTGCAAAGCGAACACGTTGTAGCACTGCGGGGCCATTTTGAAATACGAAGGGAAGAGATCCTTTGAGGAGCGCAGAGCGGGCATGTGGTGAGGTAGTGATGTTTCTCAAACAGGCATCGAATGACCTTTAATGCAATGTTTGGGCTGATAATTTAACAAAATAAAGCCCACAGGGAGCTTGATGAATATTTATTCACAGCTTTTGGTGACTATTAGGGGTGTTTCGCTTGAGGAATAGAGAACCCAAAATTTCTCTCTAGTTTGTAGACCAGAGTTTCATCTATTGGCGATGAAATTAGAGATTGGAAAGGGTTGTCTACAAAGGCAGCCAATTGTATTCAGATGGTCTCTCTACTTTGCCTATATTCTCATGCTCTTCGCCTAGGTCAATCATTTCTTTATGAGGCAGCATATCAGGCAAACCCACCCCTGCTTCACAATGGAATAGTAGCTATGCAAGAGGATGGATGACCCCTTCAATGTTTGCTATAGTAGGAGGATGGCTGAAATCCTAGAAAGCATTTGGGTCTTGCTCCTTCTCTTTAATTCTTTTGTAATCTATTCAGCCTTGGCTATTAACCCATCTTCAAAAAATGAAGATGGCACACCCATCCCGCTCAGCCAGGAGAAATTTTCCCGCATGCCATAGATTGTTTGGTTCAAGTTAGTTGCAGCCACCTTAGTTCGCTGCAAGGCCGAGTGGAAATTGATGAACTTGTTTGGAATTTGAGTAGCAACATCCCAATCTTAATCCCTGCCTTGGCCAGGTCTTCATCAAAGACCTAATATAGACCAGTGAGTAGATTCTTTGCCTCTAGAACCTTCTCTGAGATGAACTGTGGAAATTGCCCAATTGATATGAAGACCTCTTGGCTCAATTTGGTTGATTTTAAGACAAACCACAGTGTTGGCTATAGTGTTAGGCTAAAGGTTTTAACCTTTTCTAATAAGAAATATATATCTATCAGGCCAATGGGATGAGGTCAGGCCTCACAGAGGAGGCTTGAAGAGAGCTCTTCAAAGAGGTGATCTTTGCGTCCTTTGAGTTAATGGCCTCTATTAATTCCACATTTTTCCTCTTCATAGATGCTAGTCGCTCCCCAAAGTCGCTCATTTCTTTACACCAGTTTTCCTTAGCCTAGGTGTGGTTTGCCAATTCTCTATTAAGAGATGACTTTTTCTCTTAGAGCTCTTTCTCTAATTAGGCCTTTTGGTCGCCAAATTCGGCATCCTTCTCCTACAACTTTTGCTCATATTGAGTTGTTGCTAATTGAGCACCTCATCTTTTTCTTTCATCCCCTGCTCATGTTCAATGCATCTCTGTTCAAACTCTTCATTCCTCAGCTAGAGATTTTGTTCTGCTAGAGTTAATTGGCTCTGGTACACTTGACTCTTAGCACGCAACTCATTTATCACAACGGGGTTAGTCAATTGAACCTTTGCAAGTTCCTCATGAAGTCCATTTCTCTCTGCCTCTACTATCAATGGTCTTTCTGTTAAGTGCACAACATCCACTCCTAGGGATTTCTCCCTTTTTTACAAGAAACTAGCTCTTTCTTTCAAGGATTCCACTGCTCATCCATCTTCTTTAACTTATGGTTAGTTTTAATGAAATCAAAGGTGACCACTCATTGTGTTTCTTTTATGAGCTCAAATTTATCCTGCAGATGAGCTACCTTCATTTCAAGCCCCATGGCATACATATCATAATCTTCTAGACACATCTCCCCTTGTTGCTTTGCCACAGTCGGGTACATGTTTGCAAATTTCAGCATTTGTTGAGTCGCATCATAGATAATATGCACCTTCAGTTCTACTAGCTTGCAATCATCCTTGGATTTTCAATTTTGAATTCTATTGGCATGTGCCTCCTTTGTTGCATCATTTTGTGCAATAAAATGGGCTAGTGATGGGACTAGTCCGCCTACGAAAGGAGAATTGAGAGGTAGGGAAAATGGATAGGTAAGTTTAATAGGTGTGGGTAGTCTCTTCTTCTAGAAAGTGATGGTTTGTGGGGAGAAATGAGGCACATGCCAAAGCTTGACTTGTGAACCAACAGAAGGGCTTTCCATTCGCCAAGGTTCTAATGGTGAACCAAAGGGAGGACTCATGGGTTGCAGTGGCGAGGGAGTAGTCATTGTATATTCCCCCTACTATGAGTGAAAGGGAGGATCTATGGTGATAGTAGCAATATGGGTGCCAACGATGGGTAAGCTTTTAGAAAGTGAGGCAAAAAAGGACTGAGCAGTAGCAGCTAGTGTAAGGGTTTGCAGAGGAGTATTAAAGGCAAATAGATTCACCTATATAGACTGGGAGAAACCTCTCGCAATCATTGTATCAAAGGTGGAAAAAGTTGGGACAACACTCATGGTGGGGGGTTCCATGGAGATATTAGAGGATACCAAAGACTAAGAAGCAAGAAACACAAGAGCAAATGTTACATGTTGACTGGTTGACAGTGGCTCTTGGCTTGTTGTTGGTTCCACATCCTTCTCGAGCTCCTGGCTGCTAGGACTTGGCTTGTAGAGGGTTCCTATGAACCTTCTCAGACAATAGTTTTTGTGTGCTTTCCATTTACGGGCTAGCTTTCTCCAACCTCAGCAGTCTCTAGTGGGATCTGATGTGACACTCTTATTAATTTATCAACCCAAGTGATTGACTGTGAGGCCCTTGAAACATTGAATTTCACATTTGAAGTTGTGTAGGAGGGCCTCCCTATCGAGCTTTTCAGTTGCTAAATGGAAGACGTTGGGGTCCTCACTTCTTCTTATCCTTGTTGTTCAGATTCGTCTCTCAAATTCTCGTTCCCTCCATCGCTTGATTTAGAGGTTGCATGTCTATCATCCCACCATTTTTTAAACTCTTCATTAGCTTTCAAGCTTCCATTAGGGGCTTCAAGCTGCTTTGTTTCTTGGTGATATATCCAAAAGGCTCTCATTTTCTCCAGAGTCCATTGCTCTGTATATCACAACTTTTTGTACATGGTGGTCCCTATCTTGAGATTCTCATCAGCCACTCCATAATGAAGTAGAACTTATGCCATGGCTCCCTATTATCCTCTATGGAAATATGCACCAGCTCAACCAAATACTCATCCTTATCTTTCAGTGGGTTACGCCTCTTTTCCCAGTAGGGTTGAGGAGCATGAATAACCCTCATGTGCACATGTGGTAGATCATTGAAAGGATTATACTATCATTTATCGCATATCAAAACCAACCCTAAATGAGCCAACATATCTTTCAATAGCTGGTGTTTCATCCTCTTCACCAGAGTCACCATTTTAAAAATTATGGGTAACTAGAGCCATCCCTTCTTCTTGGGAGGTCCTCCATAAAAGTTATAGTTGATAATGCATTCCTATCAATACATTTCAAGAGCCAACACTCTATTTATGACACAGGGTGGGAGTTGGAATGGTTGTTCAGTGAAGCATTGGATCTAGATGATTGTGAAATTTGCGTCGAAGAACCAATCACATGTGGGAGTAAAGACCTACATATTCTTGTTTGGTTCATATTGAGTCAGACTATGCCCTTTCCATCTTCTCCTTGCAAATCTTGCAAAATTAGAGTTATAAAGAAATTTAAAAATGCATAGTAGTCAAATATTACAGAGAGGAGAGGTTTCCATGTGGATACTAGCTTTCTTGTACCCTTTTCATCAAAAATAGATTAACCCACATGCTTAATGAAGAAATTAGGGTTCTGATGCAAAAACATATGGCAAAGAAAAGAGAGGAACCTGAACTTTTGTTCCTCTGGGTAATTCTCTATTTTCCCTACCGTTTCTTCTACGAGGTAGTCTATAAAATCATACCAAAATAAATCATGTTGCTTGCGAAATTGGGAACCTATCCCTAATTCAAAAGCATGCACCTCCTGGTATGTGTCCAGTCCATAAACAAATGCTAGCATTGAAAAGGCCTCTCTCAAGTCACTCTCAAATGCATCGTGCAACACCGAGATACTTGGTAGGTTTTGGCTCGTCACTCCCTGCCTGTCAATTTCCTTAATTAAAAACTGATGGCCCTTCCTCATTCCCCTCCATGTGTTTTCTCCTTTATCAGGAGTGAATTCCTCAATCCTCTCTTTTTTTGTGGATGGGTTGGGAATACATAGCATATGCCAAATAGCCTGTGGGCTGATATTAACTGTTAAATTTTGACCCTCAATGTTGTGGGTGCTTGAGTTGTAATGTTAAATGGTTGCATCGACTAACTCTAGGCAATAGTGCACTAATGGGACCATGTACTGTGGGAGTCCATTGAGCCATATCTTTTCTACTATTCATATCTATTTCTTGGATGTCTTCATCTTTTCGTAGGCCCCTTCTCTCAAAGACTTGGGGTTCTTTGCAAGCTGCGGGTCATGAATATTGTCCCAATCCTCCTGGACTTGAACCTGGTTTCTGTAAATTTTGGGATTATCTAGTTCTAGCATATTCACTCATTTTGGCTTGTCTAGTATACTAGGTGTAGCAAATGAAATTCCTTCATAGATAATAACATGTGATGCTTGTATGGCTTTGAGTAGAGGTTTTGTTGCCTCCCTTTGTATCTCTTTTTGTGAAATATCTACCATTCTATCTTTTGATGGAAGTTTTTGCTAGGCCTAAATTCTTTGCAACTTTTTCCTTGGCTCTGGATATGCTAAAAACCTATCTTTACTTGGCTTAGCATATTTGAAAAGACTCTTAAGCATTTAAAACTTTGCATGTGATACCTAGCTATTTTTTCTCAAGGTGGTAGACGAAAGTGGCCTTTTGCATTTAATTTGGCATGTACCACCCACCCTTTGCCTCGTGTGAAAATGGATTACTTTTCATTTTGAAGTGACAAGAATTCATAATTTCCTTAGCAATCGTGTGATATGATGCAATTTATTTGGAACTTGAATTGACGATTTTCTCTTAGCTTAGCATTCGTATGTGCTGGCAATTAATATTCTAAATAGAATGATTAAGCCAAAGCAAACAATCGACACCTGAGAAGAATATTGCCTTAGGTTTTGGGAAACACCTAAGAAGTGATACCATAGCTTCAGAACCATGTAGTTCACCGCTAATGAATTCCACCATCTTAAGCTAATTTAATTAGCTCTCATTAACCTTGCACACATTGAACTGTACTGAGCAGGCACAACTAGTTAGGAAATTCTAGCAAGTTTAGGCATAGTTATCAAGTTGGCACTTGATTATCATCACATTTTTAGAAAGCCCATTACCATGCCTTTCCTTGTCTTTTCTATGAATAGGAATCTAAGTGGTAATGAAATCACACTTAGCATTTGAGCAAGCTTTAGAAATAGGTTATTGACTTAGCGTTTGATTTTGATAATTGGTGAAGTATCTTCATAGGCAAGGCTTTAGGCAGCTTTTAGGAATAGTTACCAGATAGTTGCAATGCATCATCACCATGAACACCCCCATTAGGCTAGTGTCGCACAAGTCATAGACAACCTTTCTTGGTGATATTTTCACTAGACATTTGAAAAGAATGACGAAGAACAAACACTCCCTGGCTCCGCTAGCCATGAAGTAGGTTATGGGTCAAGACTATTTGGAATATGAGGACAAGTATCGGGTTAATACCAACATATGCTTGCACTTTGTCACGTCCATGTTGGATATTGGCATCCATAGGCCATTGGTTCTAAAGTTGGTTAAAGAAATATTCCCAAAGAATTATTTGAATGGTATTGGCGAGATTGTTGCTAACATTGTGTACGGGGTAGGCATGCCCATGACAAGTGACGTTAGGCACTAAATTGAAGAAGAAGCGGTCATCCTGTGGCTATTGTTCTTGAGTGTATTTTTCCTTTAGTCAAAAAATGAACACCATGAAAGGGTCGTCCATGCATTCCATTTCATCTTTTACCTCTATAACGTAGTGCCATTCTATGACATTAAATGGTATACTGATTTCAGGAACCCGGTGTTCCCTCCACCACTGGTTGTTGCTCCTACTAATATCGCTAATACTATTGGTGGTGTGCCTACTAATGAAGATATAGTAGATGCTACAATTGACACATCTATTTCTACTGCACATGTTGTTGGTTGAGAATTCCCCTTTCTTTGCTTTCTACTCTTAAGGATATAATACCCATTTTCTAGTTTTTGTATATATGCTTGAGACACGGCCTGCGTATAGCATATATGAAAAGGAAGAAATGTATATAGTCATATACTTTTTGAAATATGACACTCAATCCATTTTTCCATGTAAATATAAAATTGTATATATAATGAAATATAGCTTTATAAAATCTTTGGCTCCTTTTCTCTTGATATTCTATAACATAAGTTTTTGTTCTTTTCAGCATATGTGTTTGCTTTCTCTGCATGTGGGTATTATTTTTCTTTGTTCACCCTGTTATGAATTGATTTTCCCTGCTCTTTACAGTGATGGATTATTTCTCTACCCTAAAGAATGAATAAATTAAAAAAGGCTAACGAACAAAACAAAAGGAAAGAAAAATTAAAAACACTATACATATTTACACCATAAAAGCGTGCAACTTAATGGAACAATTTAAGATGAATCTCATTGACCAAAATTCCTAATGCCTCTTGTTCCATATTTTTCAATTCAAAGGCATTATTCTCTTTGCATTTAATTATTTTAAAAGGGCCTTCCCAAAGGGTATCAAATTTCCCGTGTTGACCTAGCTTTGCAGCCCTTTCATTGAATTTCAGCACTAAGTCTCCACACTTTATGCCTTGGTCGGATGCCCTTTTTCAAACCATCGCTTAACCACTTGCTAGCGGTTAGTCATGGCTATTAGGTATTTCTCCATTTTTGTTTGTACTTCCAATAATTCAGCCAGCCGAACCTTTATGGAACCATTATGCTCTATCTCAAGGGATTTCAACAATTGGAGCATTGGAATCTTCATGTATATAGGCAACAGTGCCTCCTTGTCGTACACCAGCTCATAAGGTGAAGTCTTAAGGACCTACTTAGGAGTTATGTGGTCTGCCCAGACTGCCACTAGAGGTGTTTATGCCATTCTTTTTGGTGCTTTGAACCAATCCTTTTGAGGAGTTAGACCACGTTCTTCTTTGTTAACTCGGTTAGGCCATTACCCTATGGCTAATAATTTGATGATGTCTTAAGGAATATGTTATTTGTTAGTGTGAAGCGGCATACCTTTGCACCTAGAAAATCCTTGGTGTTATCAGAAATGATAGTTTTTGGAGGGCTAAACCTTGTCACCAGTCCTTCGAGGAAATCCACTATCTCTTCTTTTGTTGCATTCTTAAGTAGTGTGACTTCTATCCACCTTGTGAAGTAATCTGTAACTATTAGGATCCACTTGTGTCTGACGCTAAAAATGGGATTGATCATCTCAATGAAGTCCATGCCCCATTGTGAAAATGGCTCATCCACTACTATAGGTTTGAGAGGCATCATGAAATTCCTTCTTCTTCCTATAAAAAACTGGCATTCCTTGCAAGCCTTCACTAAGGAGTGCGAGTCATGGAAAAGTGTCAGCCAAAAATAACTCACGCACATGATTTTGAGGGCAATGGTCTTGGTGGAAAAATGTTCACCTATAGTGCTGCTATGGAAAGTATCAAGAATTCTCCTTGCTTACTCTATAGTAACACATCGTAGGAGGACACAATTGAAGTTCCTCTTGAAAAGGATGCCTTCAATTAGAGCATATATGCAATTCTACAGTCAATAGTATCTCCTCTTTTGGGGGGAAAGACCTTGCAGATACTTCCATGTTTGCGTAAATTTTACCCTATCCATTAGCTAGTAGCTTCCGAACTCTAGCTCATTTGTTAGAACAAGTTTTGGTTGCTCCTTCAAGGTCCACTTCTTCGTCATGCGCCAGGTATTTGCACAGTCCTCTTCCTCAGACAGTTTTGGTGGGTTTGACTTCAATTTCATATTTGAGGATCTTGGTGATCCAATTAGCTCTTTTTTTTGTGATTTCTCCCTCCATGATGTATTCATGCACACTAGAATGTGTGACATAAAATATCACCTTATTGCAAGAGATTAGGTGGTGAAACTTCTTAAGTCCCTTCACTATTGCAAATCATTGCCTTTCAATGGAATTATAATTCATCTCATATTCCTTCAGGTTCTGGGAGTAGAATGCTAATGGATTGTCTCCTTTTCCCTAATTATCTTTCTAAGTTATGACAGTAGCTATGCTTGACTTGCTACTAAATACATACATTATGAAGTCCTTAGATAAGTCTAGATTAACCAGTACAGGAGCTAAGTAAATAAGATCCTTAACTTTCTCAAAGGATTATCTAGCTTCCTTTGTCCACTTAATGCTTGATCCTTTTTTAACATTAGGGCGATTGGCCTAATTATTCCTGCAAAGTCAGAAATAAATTTACTAAAAAAATTTACCTTCCCCAGGAAAGACTAGATGCCTTTCTTGTTAACTGAAAGGGAAAGCTCCTTGATGGCTTTCACCTGCTCAAGATCAATTTAAACTCCTTCCTTGGACACCACATGTCCCAATAGTTTTGAAATTTTTGAAAAACCCCGAACTCCTGAAATTTTTGAAAAACCATTTCTAAGTGATCAAAATGATCATCCTTAGATTTAGAGAGCACAGTAAGATCATCCAAATAGATTAGGATACTCTTATTGATTAATTCGCTAAAAGCAATATCCATTACCTATTGGAAGGTAGCTCCTATGTTGGATAGACCAAAAGGAATCTTAGCATACACGAATGTTCCCCACTTTGTAGTGAATGTAGTTTTGTGTTGACCATCTTCTTTAACCCAGATCTAATTATAACTAGAGAAGCCATCCAGTGGGGAAAAAATTTCTAATCCTACCACCGTTTGTAGGATTAACTCCATAGAAGGCAGTGGATAATGATCCTTCATAGATGCTTTGTTTAGGTCTCAAAAGTCCACACACAAGTGGATATCTCCATTCTTCTTTCAGAATAGAACCAGGTTGGATACCCACATGCTATGCTTGATTGAAAAGAAAATATGTGACTGGATTATCTTTGTTAGCTCCTGCACCATTAGTGCTTCAATCTTTGGGTAACACTAGCCTCTATTTTTTTTAGACTAGCTTTGCACCTTCTGCTAGCTTGATTGTGTGTTGGATGATGTTAGGATCGTATCCCTTTAGATCATCATAGGACTAGGCCACTACTCCTTCATACCTCTTGTAGAAATTGATAAGCCTTTCCTTATCATGATGTGGGGCATCCTTCTCAATTTTGAGTTTTCTTCCATCTACGACCTGAAGATCTGTGTAGTTGCTTTTATTTGCCAAAAAATTCCTCTTGTCTTTTCTTGCATTGTCACAATTGAAAAGGTTTTTGAAAGTGGAAAATCCCCTTGGAGTTTTGTTAGATATGAGCTGAATGAATTCTCCCGCCTGTTGAAAGAACAAGGCAATGTGCTCATCACTTTCAAACACTTTCCAGCTTTGATCTTTATCGGGAATTGTCGGTTGGACTATCACTCATACAGAGTGGTTATTGTGAATGAGGTCAGAGGTAGGATCAAACTAGAATCTAATTGCTGACATGTGATCTGCATCGCTATTTCATTCTCAGGGAACGGTCTGGATCTTGAAGGCTTCAAAACCCTTAAGTAGGTCCCAGACTTGATGTTGATAGGACCTCATGTGGACATTCTTTGTTGCAAAAATTTCCTAGACTTGGTTAACCACCAGTTCAGAATCTCCAAACACCATTAGTTTCTTGATATCCATCAACTCTGCAAGGCTTAAACCTTATACTAATCCTTCATATTCAACTTCATTGTTCAAGAAAGAAAAATGGAAGCCAAAATACCTCAATGTCTTTTCATTCTATGGGGATATTAAATATATTCTAGCTCTTGTTCCATTCTTGCAACTTGCTCTATCGAAGTGCAACATCCATAGTTCAGGTGCTTGGCCACTTTCGGATACTTTGGAAACCTTCAGGAGCACTTAATCTTCATCATAGATGACATAGGTGCCAAGTACAGTAGCATGGTAGTTGATGGAAGGGTCCCTATCCATATGTTCACTCAACAAAGCATCCTCTTGATCATTTCGGTCTCTGATCACCTTTTCATCTTCTAGTAGCTCAATGCAATACATTACTTGTTTGGTGATAGAGGTATGCGCGACATCAAAATTGATCATGGATTCATCGACTACATATTCTGAATGTAAAGCTTCATATTCTATCTTCATTTTTTCACCATGCTTGGTTCTGAGGATCAAATGCAACCAATCTAGGGACAAGTATCTACCTACCTTTCAAGTAAATTATCAGGATAGATAGAGGTCGAACATGGGAGGAACATATATGATCATCTAGTCTCGTGGAACAGTGATACTAGGGCAAGCAAATAGATTTTAGGGGAGTGCCTTGATAACACTTATGGTTTTGACTCTATTCCCATCAAGTTACATCAATCCCCTTTGTTGATGTAATTTTTTGCACACTTTCTCAATACAAGTAATTCATAGGTGCACTACCTCTCTTGAAAGGAGATTTCCAATCAGCAAGTTGTTGAAAATTGCCCCAAGGTCTCTCGGGTGTCAGGTCATGACTTGCAGGGAATTCCTTAGTTGATATTTGATGTGATTTTGTAGGTAATCATAGGGCAGACTTGCATAGTTAGATTCAAAATGGATCTTGTGAATTGAAATTTCTAGGATTCAAGTTGATGTGAACTTTGCTACAGGTTTGAACGGTATTTTGAAACCTCAATGTTTTTTTTTTTTTTTAAATTGGCTTTACAATGTGCAATGAACCTTAGTATAGGATATTTCTAAAAAAAAAAAAATGCAAAAGGGGTAGGGAAGAGGAGAGTTTCATGGATCTACAACTAACCATGAATAATGATCATGGAGGTTCTGCTATGGACAACTTCCTTCAATAAAAATTTCACTTAACCAGAAAATTCACAGTCTCATGAAATTTGTGCTATATTCTAAGGTCTACAGATATTTCACCATTCATTCACCATATACATGCATGAACAAAGATAAAATTTTGAGGTATCTTCAAGTTTAAGTCCAAACTAACTTTACATAGTCGTTTACCAGCAACAAACAACAAAAAGTATGGACTAGGAAAACATATACATAGCAAAAGTTTTCATAACCACATAACAACATAACTAAATCTATCAAAGTAATTTGAAACTAACTAAAACAACAAAAAAAATCTAACTAAAATATTTAACTATAGGAGATGAATCATGAAAAATGTAGAGAAACTTAGAAATGCACCAAAGTGAATGTATTTCCATTAAAATTTCTGCAGCGTGTCATTACAACAACTCAAATCCCCTTGAAAATGAGAGGAGACCCCTTATTTATAGTGTCTAAAAAGTAGAATGAATGACCAAGATTAATTTGCATCGTGTGACCAAGATTCATTACAAATTAGGGTTCCACATACCCCCCAATATATTACATTTTAAAATAGAACTTTGTCCTTATCCCTATTTTGTCTTTTGTGAAAACATTGTAGCATTTTGTCCTCTAGCTAATTTCCATTTTACTGTAGCTACTTTGTCAAGAATTTTTCACCAATAATAGGGTTTCCCTCTTGCTTCTTCAAAGTCACATACTCTATGAACTTCAGAATTAGTGGCTGGAGCTTATCAACATCTATGATTTCGGATCACAACAATTGATAACTCCATTCTTGGGATTGTTTGGTGAGCTTTTTCCAATCTTCATCATACTTAGTAGTGTGGTCTCGAAATAACTATGACTAGGTGAAGGCTCGAGAAACAAAGCTCATGAAATTAGTGGTAATCTTATCCGACATCCCATTCTCAATCTTCTTCTAGAAGTGGGGCTTTATCTTCTTTGGGTCCATCTAGATGATAGGCATATCATATCATGTCATTAGCTTCAATTACTAGACGTAATTGGCTCTAATTTCTTTATCCCATTCAATGTTTGGATCCATTGTTTCAAGCATCTACTTCAACATTTCTTATCAGTTCACAAAGTCACGCTTCCATATATTCACTAGCCAGTGGTCATCCCTTTTAAATGCAAGCACTTTCTCCCAATTCATGCTTGGTAGTTTAATAATAGCCTCAATCTTTAGGTAAGTGGAGTCGTATCTCCTTGGGAAGTCAGTGAAAAGTTTCCTTGTACCCTCAAGAGACTGTTGTAGATCCAACAACTTGTTTATTGTCCTAACAACATGACTGATGCCCATGTTTTCTACATACAATACTTGTCATAACCAACTCTCTGTGGTCTTATCCAAGTTCTTCCTCTTTTCGAGTTTTTCTTTTTTCTCCTTTGACAACAACTATGGCGAGGCCCAAGACATGGTAGGCATTTCCTTTATTGAGGACCATTGTTGGATGTAAGCTATCAAATCAACTACCTATGCCTTAATCTCTTCTTTCAAAATCTTATCCTGCTGAATTGAATGTACTACTTTGGAAACAGACTCATGGAGGTGCTCCACCTTTTTCTCTCTAGTATTTGTTCCCAAATCCATGGTGGAGACATTATATCTTATCCCTTCTTTTCCCACCACTAGTGTGGCTAATTGCACAGTCCTTGATCCAGAAGCGTCCATTGTCACCTTGGATCTAATTTTAGGCTTCTTTTCTTTCTTGGTAGTGATTTTTGCTTGGGCCAAGGTAGCCTCCAGTCTCACATTTGGATCACTCGGGGTGGAACATTCTTCTCAAGCTACTTTTCTAGCCATTCAGGCATCTGAGTCTTTCCTTTGGGTGACTCACCATCACCTTTTTCTTCATCCCTTATGACTTCAATTTCCTTATCTTTGGAGGTTTGCTTCTCCACCCTAGTGTCTTCTCCCTCCTCCTCATTGAAGTCTTGGGTGAACGTTAGGTGATTGATTGGGGACTTGTTGGGAAAGCGTTCTTTTGTACTTTCTTCCCTCTCATCCTCCTCTTCTTTCTCTTCATCTTCATGCTCATCTTCATGCCTGTGCTCCTTGGGCTACTCTATTTTAGGGCTCTTATCATCTTGGATCTCCTTTTCAAGCTGATCTCCCTCTTTATCCTTTTCCTCCTCATGTAGAGGTGACACATATCAATGTTCTTCTTTCCTTCTTGAAGGAGGTACCTCTTCATGATGTGTAAGGTTCTCATCACTCTGCTCACCTGTCAGAAGTTCAACGTTTTCTTCCATCTTGTTGTCTTCTTTCCCTTCTTCCTTAATAGGTGGTCTTTCAATTTCTTCCTCAACATCCTTTAATTGTTGGGACAACTCTTCATCAAAGTCAGGATCAAAAGTTTGCATAATTAATTTTTCATTGGTGTCTTCTTCATCTCTGCTTTTAGAAGATCATGTTTCTTCTTCTTCACAAACTACTTTTTCAATTTGTACGTGCTCATATTCTGGATGTTCATGGTACTCATTTGCTTCCTCCTCCAATGTTTTTGTTGATTCCATCCCTCGCCTCTCCCATTCCGTTGATATTTCCATCAAGGCCTTCATCTCTGGGGGTTCAGTTGAAGGATTTGGGGGAGGAACACTGGCAAGAACCTAGGCTAAGGTAGCTTGGATGGTAGCATTCATTAACACTCAAGAAATCTTAGAGGGAACATTATGCATATGTCACGAGAATGCCCCTAGTAGTGTGAGTGTTGGCATTGGTATTTTTGCTGCTACATGTCGAAGTGATGTGGTGGGAGACATAGAGGTGGAGGAAAGTGGAGAAGTTGTGGCAGAGGAAGAATCAACTACTACTACTAGCCCAGTTGGTGAAGAAGAAGCTAGGTGGATGGAGATGTCCACTGCAGGTGGGGATGTGGCGACCATGGTTTGAGAAATGGATGGAAGGGTAGCAGTATAAGGTGCAACTAATGGGGACTTTGGTTGATCCGTCTCCATTTTTTCTCCTTTGTGAAGGGGATCCTCTTGAATAGTAGACAGCTCTGTAATGCTTCCTAACCTTTTGTGTTTCTTTGAGGACTCACCCTCTGAAGCTTTCCTTGCATATACTTTTGGATTTGGCTACTGCTCCTCAGTCTCTTTTCTTTTTCTAGAGTGAGTGAGTGGAGGAGATTTAGATGTTTCTCTTGTTGAGGTTGTAGCAGCTCCATCATCTATTGCACTAGGCTCACTTTCGAGCCCTTGATAGGTAAGGATGACCCCTTGTTGCTTCAGTCAGGCTACTTGTCCATTGACCCATTCTTTTGTACAAGCTTTGATTGGCTTGGTTATTATATCGAGGTCATTGACCTCTTGCTTATCCCAGTCTATTGAAGGCAATAACTATTTAGCAAATGCATTGTACCTAGGATCCATAATTGTGCTTGCAACTTCCTCAACTTGATTAGGTACATGGAACAAGTTCACCCTTTTTACGAAGTAGGCAATCATTCGCATGTAGTGTCTCATGCACACCTTCTTATCATCTTGGAATTTTTCTCAAAAATCCTCAACATGATGTAGATGGGCATAGTCGGGTCCAAGTTCTTTCCTTATATGCCCATAAGAGTCCATTCGTGGATGTGCGGTATGAAGCAGGAAATGATATTCAACCAACTCCTCTAAATTTCTAGCACATTGAGAGGTTTGTAGCTTGTACATCCCTTGGCCAAAAGAAAGGGGATAAGGGATCCTTGCCAAATGCTTTTTGTTGAGTAGAGTATGTACATGTCGTAACTGTCGAGAGAGTTCTAACAATATAATTTTTTCATTAGGATACCAGGGAAACTTGTTTGTCCTTTTAGTGTAGCCTTGGGTGCAAATGTATGTGAACTTGGGATAATAAATGAATAGAAAGACATAGTGTTTGGGGAATGCCTGAGCACTATGGAAAACTTGCCTTTCAAAATTTCCTCCAAGTAGCCTAATAATGTGACCTATGAAAGAATTATTCACCCTACAATAGTCCGTCTTGAAATTTCTAAATTGCAACTAACGGTATCTATCATAAAATTTCAATTCCTGACTAGATTCTTCATCTGGAGCCCTAAACATTCCACTATACTGCCTTTGTTCAGCCAACAAGTAAACAAGGTAGGATGTCATATAAAACCTGGAGGTTTTCTTAACATTCATGAACTACTCATGGAAGTAATCACTTATTATCTCTCCCTAATAGAATGTGGTCTGCGTGGCACCATCCTCCTTTCCATGAAGAATTTTCTCAACAGAGTAAACCATCCACTCTTGGAAATATGCAGCTATGGGAAGACCCATCACTCTACTTAGTAGGGTTAGGAGGTCATGGTAATCTTCATAGAAATTGCTACAGAAGAGCTCCTGCAGAAATTTAGAAGCGTTGCCCCGCTTCTCTTTGTGCCAATAATAATTTATAAGTTTCTTGCATCCAGTTGGTTCTTGATCCCACATTGCCTTGCAATCTTTAATGGTAGGGATCTCCATCTCCCCGAAGGTGGGAATGTGGAAAGTATTTGTTATTGCCTAGGGAGACATGTCAGCTAGAATGTTCCCATCTCTGTCTATTATTGTCTGGGTCTCAAGCTAGTATGCTTGCCTGCAAGCCATGACTAGTTCAAGAGTTATAAGTATAGGAGGGAAGCCTACAACCTTGGAAATTTTGCTTCCTCTTATCATCTTGGCATTTTTTGTGGTCGGGTTGACTCTGACCCTCTGTTTAAATTCATCAATATCAATGCGGTCGATATTGGTATATGTAATCTCCTTACAGTCTATAATGTTCTTCAAGTGCAATGGCTCTCCTTGGAATTGGTATTTCATTTGATCCTTGTCCTCTTTTCCTTTGTCCTTTTCTGAAGTTTCCCTTGAAGGTCTTGCACCTCATTCCATATATCCTATAAACAAATGAATTATGAGCACAATCAAGAATGAAGACACCAATGTTAGCTAAAATCCATGTTGGACGAAGTCCAATTAGATAACACATTATTCATTAAATCAAACATTTACTTTGAGATGTCATTAGCAGTTTACTAAGGGGAATTTGAACAGCTCGGGCCCTAGGGGTAAAACTTCCCTGGAAGGAATGTTGTTTTAAAGGGAGAACAAGGTAGGGAAATCTATATGGTCTCTCCCGACTTCATATTTGGATGAATTGGAAGGTCCATGTAGGAGGGTTCAATTTGAGCATGTGGGTCGAGTCTTGTTTCTAGATTCGAGGTCATTTGGATCATCACTAAGGCACTCATACTTGAGAGGAGGGAAAGTCATCTAAGGTTTTCCATTTGAAACAACTATGATGAAACGGAGTTCCAAGGATAGAGTTCTAGGGTCCAGGACTGGTAAGTCTGAAAGATGGATGGCATAACTCCTTAGTCTTTTAAGCATGCGGATCAAATGGGTCAGGAATTCTTTGAGGATATCTATTTGAAAATGGCGTGCATTAAGCAAAATTCTAGTGGGAGCAACTTGGTGGACTAGACCCAGCATTGTGTTTGGTTTTCAAGTCTCCTTTGTTAAAACTCTACTAGTGATTAGAGTAGTGGGCTCTATAGGTCGGAAGGATGGGTTGGTTTTTCCTTTTGTATCTACTGAAATGGGATGGAGTCCCGAGGGTAGAAGTCTGGTGGATATGACTCGATGAAGGTTATGACACTTAATTTTGTGTTGCTTGTTGTTCATGTGGAATTGGGATGCTTGAGACCTAGAGGGTAGAAGGCATCCCTCTGATGGTCATGAGAAATGATGAAGTTGCAACGGAGGTCCACAAACGAAACTCCACGAACTAAGACCTAGAAGACACTACGGATATAGAATTTCATTGTGTTTAACTTGGGTGAAAAATAGCAAGGTGGATCTCGATGCTCAAGTGGATGGGGTCATTATGTCCCGTAAGAGTAGGCCCAAGAAGTATGAATGGAGGGCGAGAGTTCAAGTTTTGTTAAGTCTTAATGGTGAACCGTCAAAGGAGATTTGAGGTTGCAAGCCCGAGGAAACTTGTCATCATTCCAAAGTTGGTTAAGTTTGAAGTTTTACTAATGGCTATGGGAAGGTTTGGGCCTGAAGGGTGCTCTCACTCTGTAGAAGGAACAACTCTGAGGCGATGAAGTTCCAGATTCACTTTTATGACAATTTGAAGGTTTTCTTGAAATTTTACCATATGGGTTTTTTAGGCCTAACCTTCCTCTATGAAATGAATACATTTTAACTTTATTTTTCTCACCACTTAAACACGAAATCACCAAAAGAAAATGCAGGAGGGAAGACAGTGAACTGACCTCAAGAACACAGTTAAGGAGGCTGCCAAATCTATGAAGAATCAGCAAACGAAGGTAACAGGTGAGGGCGATAGGCGATGAAGGTACTGGACTTCTCTAAACTCGCTCTGAAATTTTATGGCCAAGCTGACATGTGAAAATGATAGTTTGGTCCAAGTATTTATACCCTTAATAGTATTTAATACACCCCATTAATGTGAGTATGGTGGGTGAAAAGTTGGTAAGTTTAAATTTCAAAAACAGTCGCCTGGGGTCCGTGGCCTGGAGGGCAGAAGGATGCGAGAAAATGGTCATTTGAAGTGCTACATGAAAACCATTAGCAAAGGAGAATTTGGGGCCTGACATTCAAAACTCCGATGAAGAATGGCCATTGGGAAGAGAAAATGCATGGTGGAGTTTCGGGCATAGAGATCCGGTGGTAGGGGCTCGGTGGGATGGATGGCCGGTCAATTGGAACTTCAGAGTATTGAGGATGGCAACCAAGGTGGTGGGACCTGGACCAAGGAAGGATGAAGCCTTTTGGTCATTTTGAAATAGCAAAAATGCCAAGGAATTCCATCAAGGGAAACCGTCAAGCCCGACCCGAGAGGTCCCAAGGATGCTGGCAGAGGCAAACTGCTAAAAGAACTCTATGAAGACCTTTGACTTGGAAAATTTGGAGGAGATGAAACATGATCAACTTGAGATGAGACTTTGGAGGCACCTTGACCACTTAGCACACCAAAATGGGGGCACACAAAATGAGGTGATGACAAAATGACTTGGTAAGGCAAAGAAAAGAGAGGGTCCCCGTTCCGAACAAGGCGTGTGTGTTGAGGGCACAACAAATGGAAATTCTACTGGGAAATGATCCTGAGCATTCTAAGGGTAAGCATCCATTCAAAACTCAAAATATCTAGTTTCAAAGACTAGGTACTAACTTCCATAAGTGAACTAGGAGAATAGGGTTCTTAGTTGGATCAATCTACAAGACATCTCAGTAATGTGTGTGTAGTGAATTCATTCCTTCCCTCGGTAACTATGACAAGAAGTGGCTAATCAAATGAACTAAGCTACATAAATCGTCCAATACCAAAAGTAACCCAAACATCAGCCCGCTACTAGCTAGGCGTCCATAGCCCCGAAGGAGTTGTTGCAACCCCAAGAATATTTCTCTACTGCCAACCAGGTGTCCAGAGCCCTGGTAGATTTATTTGCACACCCATATAGTTGCTTGATTTTTAGAATTATTTATTTTTTCTTCTTGTCTTTTGATATTTCTTTTCCACACTTTATCTTTTTGCTCAATCGTGTAAGCACCGAAGCCTATGACGGGTTTGAGAGCCACAATGGTCACTGGAGGGGACTTGAGATTTTTCACTCATTAGGTTATCATAGAAGCCATTGTACAGCCCCTTGGAAATAATTAATGTGTGTTTTGGTACAAGATTTGAGATATATGTAAAAGGATCCAACCAAGGATCAAGTTCTAAAATAGAGTTCAAATGAGGAAATCATTTCCATGCAGTTATCAAGGACCAATAGTCAAGAATGAATAGGAAAATAAAACTAAGGACATACAGTAAAGTGAACCATTCATTGAACGAGCACAGCCACCACAACAATGATGAAGGACCCCCTCACCAAAGAAAAACAATCGAGAGATGGGTAAAACAGAATAATGCAATAAAAAACAATGAAACACAAGCAAAGTGAAAGGTGACCTAACCTAACCTATGTATAGGTATTTACAAGAACATCTCTACACGATCTCATACTTGGAAGTAATGCTTCAGATGTTTCCCGTTGACAGGAAATGGGACATCTTCACCAGTAAGGGTCTCTAAACGGAAAGCATTGTCTCCCAAGATTTCAACTATTTGAAAGGGGCCAAGCTAGAGCTTGTCAAATTTTGTATGTCCCCCTTTCTTTTCATGGGCCTTGTCCTAACATAGGAATAGATCTACAATTCTAAAGGCCTTAATCTTATTTTGATGATCGAACCAACATTTGACTATGTCCTAGTGTTTAGCGAAATTTTCTATTGTCCAGTTTCATACTTCTTCTAAGTGCAAAATCTCAGCTAACTGAGCTTCTCTACGACCTCCCCCTTTGTAAAAGTCATTGATAAATTGGAGAGTGGGGATTTTCAAGCAGATTGAAAAGAAAGACTCTAAGCCATAAACCAAATGAAATGGGGAATCGCCAAGGGCAGCCTTGTGATGAGTGCAGTTTTCCCAAAGGGAAAAATGGAGTTGGGTATGCCAGTCCTTGGGATTCCTATCTAGAAATTTTTTAATCATGGTTATCAGATTCTTGTTCGTGGACTCAGCAAGGCCATTTCCCTAGGGGTAGTAATTGGATGATAACTTGAGGGCTATCCCATAATCAAAATCCCAACTAACAAATTTTAATGAAGAAAATGTGGGTCCATTGTCACATACTAATGTATGAAGGAAATCAAAGTGATTTAAAATAAAAATTTCCAAAAAATTAGTGACTACCTCTATTGTGCATTGTCTACATGTGATTTCTTTTTTCCATCTAGTGCAATAATTAGTGGTGGTTAGAATATACTTGTGTCCTATAGATGATGGAGGTCTTACCGAACCAATGAAATCGAGGCCCCATTGCACAAATGGTCTCACCTCCAAATGTGGTTGCAGCGAGAAAACAACATTCTTCTCCTTAGTGGTGATGATCTAGCATATATGACAAGATCGAATGTGGCTATGTGCTTCCTTGAAGATGATCAACCAATAATACCCTACTCTTAATAACTGGTGAATGGTGGAAGGTCCAAATTTTTGACCCATACCAAACTTGTCATGGAACTCCCTCAAGACTTGGTTTGCTTCTTCTTTTCCAAGGCACCTCAAGTGGACACCTTCATGATTCTTTTTGTATAAAATAGACCCTTACAACATGTAGTTGTTTCTTTTCAAGTAGAGCGCACACTTCTAAATACCCTGTAGGTGGGAAGGGCACTTGTGATTTAGCAAATAATAAATGACATCTTTGTACCACTCCCCTAGAGAAATGTCTTCAAGTTGGTATTGCTGCATGGTGAGTTTGGGACCTACATCAGTGGCTACCTCAACAATTGTTTTGGTAAGTGCTTGTTCTCTCACTAACTTCATTGGTTGGATTTCCATATCGTACTCTTGTAGCAGCATGACCCATTTCACTCTTCGTTCACCTAATTCATTCTGCATAAGCAATGTCTTCACAGCTAGGTCAGGAACTATGGCGAATACTTTATTACGTAGGATGTAATGTTGGAACTTTTTCACTCCCCTTATGAGGGCATATGGTTTTTTTTTTCTACACTGTGGTAACACAACTCAACATCTTTGAAAGGAGCACTCATGAAGGTGACCGGATGTTTGTTCCCCACATCATCTTTCTAGGTCAAAATGTTGGCACATGAATGCTCTTAAGCGAATGAATAGATGTAGAAAGGCTTCAAATAGTCTCGGCTAACCAACATGGGTGGTTCAACAATTTCCTTTTTAATTTCTTCAAAGGCCTATCTTCTTCAAGATTCCATTCAATCTTGGCATCTTGTTTCAGCATTGTGTTGAGGGGCTTGATGATCTCGACAAAACCTATAATAAATTTCTACACAAAGTTAATCTTTCCAAAGAAAGATTTGAGCTCTTTCTTGCTACTTGGGGTTGAATCTTCAAAAGGGACTGAATGCACTCTAGGTCGATGGAGATTCCCTGCTCTGAAATGACATGTCCAAGTAGCTTCCCTTCAGTAACCCCAAAGATGCACTTCTTGGGATTAAGGGAGACACCAAACTCTCAGCACCTTTGGAAGACCCTGCATAGATCAAAGACATGATCACTCCACTTCTTTGAAAACACTATCAAATCATCCATATAGATAATTATACACTTCCCAATCAGATCTTTGAATGCAATGTCCATAGCATGTTGGAAGGTAGCACCGACAGTAATAAGCCCAAAGGGTATTTGTCTGTATGTGATGGTACCCCCACTTTGTGGTGAACACTATCTTATGACAGTCTTCATATTGCACCATTACTTGATTATACCCTAAATAGCCATCGAGAAGGACATCATCTATGAACCATTAACAATCTGTAACACTTCATCCAATGAGGGCATGGGGTAATTGTCCTTTTCTGATGCTCGGTTCAAATTGTGGAAGTCCATGCACAACCTAATTTCACTGTTCTTTTTTCTAACTGGGACCAATTTGGCGACCCATGTAGAGTGTCGAACTGGAAATATAATCCTCGCTAAAAGTAGCTTCTACACTTCTTAATAAATAATTGGCTCCAAAAAGGTGTTTATAGGGCACTGTCTCTATTGGAAGGGTCTCGCATCAAACTTGAGAGGGATGGTGTGTGTGATGATGGAGGTATCATAGGTCTTCAAATCTTCATAGGTCCATGTAATCACGTTGTGATAATTTTGAAGAGCATCCATGATCCCTTTCTTCTCTTCAGTAGTACACACCTTACCAATAAAAATATTTTTGATTTCCTCAACAGTTTTGAGGTTGTGGACATCATATTGATTGTTGATGGATTTCTTCTTGGCTTGTTGGTCTTGGTCTCTAATATGATCCAAATCAAATATACACTCCAACTAAACCATACCTCTAGGAATCGTGTTGGTCTTTAGGTTGATAACTCCTTCTATGTCTAATTTAGCTTCTTTTGGATCAACTTCATCAATTATTTGGGTGGGAAAGACATCAAAGTTCATGATGAACTTGAGGATGTGCTTATCATCATTAAAGACTTGAAAGTGAGTGAAACTATCCAAAATAGATAGAGTGGATGTCAATTCAATTGTAAAGTGTTAAGAGTCCCAAAAGGGAAAGTGGGTGTAGTATGTTGGTTGCTTGAGGAAAAGCATCGGTTGTGTGATTTTGAGAGTGAGGGATAAGCTGAATATTGAATGTGTCTAATCCTTCAAACCATATGTCTATAATTGGCAAGTCTTCTGTCATGGTAAGAATATAATTTCTAAACTTGTTTGACCACTAACTTAGAGTCACCAAAAACTTGTAGCATTTTGACATTTTTCTTTAGGGCCATAAGAAGACCATGCACTAGAGCTTCATACTCAACTATGTTATTAGTGTAATAAAATTGCAACCTATGGGCAGCAAGAAAGGTCTTACCCATTGGGATGATAAGTTTGAATCTAGCTCCAGCTCCTTGCTTTAACTTAGATTTGTCAAATTGAAGCATCCAAAACATGGAAAGCTTCTTGACGCTAAGCCCAACTAGGCCTTCGTTCTCCTTTGGCTTGACAATTTCCTCCATATCCTTTAAAAAGTGTGTCAATCCAGCATGATAGGCAATAGGCAGTTTTGTTGGCCACTCCTTTGACAATTCTCTTGGAGGAGTGGCTAATCCCTTGACATTCTCTACTATTGGTTGGCACAAGCAGCAATCAAACTCGGAGTGGGAAACATTGTGAATTTTTACCAATTTGGTAGCAAGAGATCCTGGAAATCCATTCAGGCACCTAGACTAAGTTGATCCTTTATGCACTTTTCCATGAATTCCTAGAAACCATTGAGTAGTCCTCAGTTGTCGTCTTCTTCTGGTTTATCATCTGACTCTACCAGCATCCTTGTACCTTGAAGCATTTGAGTGAGGCTAGTTGGAAGGTTGCATTACACCAAGAGCACTTCTGCAGCAAATACCTCTTGGGCTTTGAATTCATCTTGACAAGCAAAAGGATAATAATTTCTCAATTTTGTCTCAAAAAACAACACCTCATTGGTGTTGTTATACTTCGTGATCATGTACTTCATTCGAGGTTCACATTCTATATGAATTTGGTTACTCAACCCTTTCCATGGTAGCCACATATGGGAATGATCAGTCACAGCATACCCATTCAATGTTCTGGTGAAATCTCACCCAAGGATTAGTCTGTAGGTATTGGGGATGTTTGCCACTTGAATATCCATGACTTGTATCCTTGGATCTACCACAATTTTCATTGGAATACGATTCATCTCTCCCCTTATGTTGATCTTTATTTTTCCAACTAGGTCACTTTCCTCCTTGAAGGTGTTGGAGTAATCCCAAGATATTTGCATAATGTAAGAGGCATGAAATTAGTAGACGCTCTTGAATTGAGTAGGCAGTTGTGTAAATTCTTCCTAAATATTCGAATGGTAGTGAGGAAAGGAAAAATTTCAAAATTTCCATAGAAAAGTCTTGTAGGCATGTCTATCTGAGCTACTTGGGCATTATTCCTATCACCAATTTTATCCTTGGTCTGCCCCTAAGGTTGATCCTTTGAATTTTGTATGTTGTTCTAATCAGATTTTTTTGCAAGCTACTTACCCATAAGCTAATTATAGGGAATGCCCTTTTTCCCTATGATTTCCTGAATCACAGGTTCTTGACTAGATTCTTCAAAGATGATCCTTTTGGCTGATGTTTCCTACATCACTTTGGAGGAAGAGGTACCATTAATTACCCTGAAGAAGGAATGCTTTACGATACGAACCTTAAGTAACTCAAAGGCAAATAGGCTGATTTTAACTTTCTTGAACTCCTTAATGACATACTCTCCCATTTGCTCAATTACAAATTCAAAGGCCCTACCTATGGTAGAGCTAGTAGGATAGGTTTGTCTTTGACTTGACTGATTTTGGGGCTACCCTTGAGCTTGATTTTGTGACTAACTATGGGGCTGATTCAATGACCTATCCTTACTAAGCTATTGAGTAGGTACATGGGGAAAATTGGAATTATTGCTAGCATTTGGATCTTATGGTGTAGTGAAGTAGTTAGGTGGGGTGGATTTAGTGAATGGTCCCCTTGCTTCCCTATTCCTTAAATAAAATGGAACAACTCTCTAATGGAACATGTGTACTTCATCCTCAAAGGGCTCTTCATCATCTAAAGGACCATTATCTACTGAATCAAATAATTGAGATAAGGCTTCACCATTACTTACCTCCTTCACTTCTTTGAACTTTGTGGAGGTAGACTCATCCTTAGGCTTGTTACTTTCACTTCTTGGGAATGATTCCTGTTAACCATGAGCATGAAGGAGTCATATGGCTTAGATGGGACTATGTCATGAAATCCATCATTGTCCAAAACATTCTGGACTTCAACTTGGAAAAAAAAATTGGCTGTAAGGAAATTAGGATAGTCCAACTCAGAGTGTCTGCTAGTCTTATGAATCTGGCACCATCCAAAAAGAGTTACTTGAACAAGATATACACCACTAGTTGTCTTTTCTATACTAGCAAGTTGATCCAGTAGGGTAGGAATACCCCCTTTGTTGGACCTTGTATTCCACATCCTATTCTATCTTTGCAAAGGTCTCCTCTCAAAGTTTTGATTTGAGTTCTGCCCTCAGTCATAATTTGGTCTAGAAGAGGTATCGGCTTGTCAATCATCTTTGTTATCTTGATTATCTTTATTTTCCCTATGGAGATTAGCTTGAATATTGCATTGTGAAGCTTGCAACTAGCTGTTCTAATTTTGCAAGTGTGTCATCTCCATGGACATCTTTCTAATCATTTGTGTTAGCTCATCCAATTGATCCTTTTCTATGTTGCTTGGTTGTAGCTTGATTCTACAGGATAATTGGCAAAGCAGCAGGCTAGTTTTGCTATGTGGCAGGGCATTCTAGCACCAACAAGTATAGGGGCACTTGAGGCTATTGTAGATATGTCTGTTATTGTGGGGGAGCCTAATGGTAAGTCTACTGCAACTGAGGCTCCAAGTAGTGGGGCACAGGAGGTGCCTGATTAATGGGCTACCCTGGGTGAGGGACTATAGGCAGCTGTGACACCTGGTTCATCAGAGGTGTATGTTGCTAGAGCACCTGTTTGATCCCTTGAATCTACATAGGCTGGGTGATCTGCCCCAAAGAAGGCAGTGGGCCAAAAATACTATGTCCCAAGTTTGTATTGGCCTTAATAGCTTCAACATAAGCATCTACTAGTCTAGCAGGTGGCTGATTCATCCTTTTCATGAACATTGGGGTAAGATTGTCAAGGGCATTATAGTAGATGGGAAATACAACAACATCATTAAGTGCATAAGGATTTTGCAACCTTGAATACACTTGGTGGAATCAGTCGTTGAAGGAGCCTATTAGCTCATTAACTTCTCTATGAATAGCCATAAATTGTTGGTATAGCTCTGAAGGGTTGATGGGAATCTTATATTTTTGAAGGAAGGTGTTCATTAGCAAGTCCGAAGACATGATGGAACTAATCGACAGGTTTACGTACCAATAGGAAGCTTCCTCCCCCAAGGAATAGGGAAAAATTCTACATTCCACATCCTCTTCATTAATTTGTATGTCTTTCAACATCATTTGGAATATCCTAATGTGCTCCTAATCTGTTCTCTGTGGGTCGCAAGGATTGAAATTTGTGCAAAAGCTTTTGGCGCTCTTGGGGTATATCATAATATGCATTGAAGTGCAATGGAGAGGGATTTTTTGCTAACCAATCCATGAGAGGCGGTCGGGGGTGGTACCTATTGTTGAGGAACAACAATCTGGGGTTGTACCTACTATAGAATATGAGCCTGGGGTTGTACCTAGGCCACGACTATTTGGATTGTGCCTTAAACTTGAAGGGTAGGGAGAGTGGAAGCTCCCTAGCTATGGGAAGAATGAGGCCTGAAGGAAGTTTGGAGTGGCTGAGTGGAGAATGGATGAAATATGGTGGAAGGTGAAGGTGGAAGGGAAGTGGATGGGATGGAGGAAGAGGAAGAGGCAAAGTCTCCTCCCTTGGTTTGTTTAGCCCTTGTGGGGGGCTGTAGCTCTTAAATTTTTCCTTTATTTGACGTAGACCTTAAAAATCTTAGGAATCTTTCAAGGGAGAATGATCCAATTCAATCTAGCTTCACAAGGCCCTCATTCTAGTGCTAGTTTTGTTGATGTGGTGTTTTGTACACTTTCTCAACATAGGTAATGCATAGGTGCACTACCTCTCTTGAAAGGAGATTTCCAATCAACAAGTTGTTGAAAATTTCCCCAAGGTCTCTTGAGTGTCAGGTCATGACTTGTAGGGAATTCCTTTGTTAATATTCGATGTGATTTTTCTAGAAATCACAAGGCAGACTTACGTAGTTGGATGCAAAGTGGATCTTGTGAATTGAAGTTTCTATGATGGAAGTTGATGTGAAATTTGTTGTAGGTTCAAAGAATAGTCTAAAACCTCAATGTTTTTTTTTAAGTTTTGGCTTTACAATGTCCAATGAACCTTAGTATAGGCTATTTCTTAAAAAAAATTAAAAGGGGCAAGGAAGAGGAGAGTTTCTTGGATCTACAACTAACCATGAACAATGTTCATGGAGGTTCTACTATGGACAACTTCCTTCAAACATAATTTCACTTAACCAGAAAATTCATAGTCTCATGAAATTTGTCCTATCTTCTAAGGTCTACAGATATTTCACCATTCATTCACCATATAAATGCATGAACAAAGATAAAATTTTGATACGGCTTCAAGTTTAAGTCCAGACTAACTTTACATAGCCATTTACCAACAATAAACAACAAAAAGTATGGACTAGGAAGACATCTACACAACAAAAGTTTTCAAAATGACATAACAACATAACAAATATATCAAAGTAATCTGAAACTAACTGAAACAACAAAGAAAATATAACTAAAAATTTTAACTATGGGATATCAATCATGAAACATGTAGAGAAACTTGGAAATGCACCAAAGTCAATGTATTTCCATTAAAATTTGTGCAGCATGTCATTACAACAACTTAACTCCCCTTGAAAATGAGAGGATACCTCCTATTTATAGTGTCCAAAAAGTAGAATCAATGCCCAAGATTAATTTGCATTATGTGGCCAAGATTCATTACAAATTAAGGTTCCACCTACCCCCAAATATATTACATTTTAAAATTGAACTTTGTCCTTATCCCTATATTTCCTTTTGTGACAACAATGTAGCATTTTATCTTCTAGCTGATTTTCGTTTTACTTTAGCTACTCTATCAAGAATTCTTCACCAATAATAGAGTTTCCCTCTTGCTTCTTCAAAGATGTATACTCTTTGAACTTCAGAATTAGTGGTTGGAGCTTATCAATGTCTATGATTTCAAATTGCAGCACTTGATAACTCCATTCTTGGGATTGTTCGGTGAGCTTTTTCCAATCTTCATCATACTTAGTAGAGTCATCTTGGAACAAATCTGACTGGGTGAAATCTCGGACAACAAAGCTTGTGAAATTAGTGGTAATCTCATTCGACATCTTGTCCTCAATCTTCTTCTGGAAGTGGGTCTTTATCTTCTTTGGGTCCATTTGTACAATACGAATATCATATCCTGTCATTAGTTTCAAGTACTAGATGCAATCGTTTCTAATTTCCTTAGCCCATACAATGTCTGGATCCACTTTGTTGAGCACCTGCTCCAACCTTTCCTTTTGATTCATGAAGTCACACTTCCATATATTCACTAGCCAGTTGTCATCCCTTTTAAATGCAACCTCTTTCTCCCAAGTCGTGCTTGGTATTTTGAGGATAGCCTCAATCTTCAGGTAAGTGGAGTTGTATCTCCTTCGAAATTTAGTGAAAATTTTCCTTGTATGCTCAAGAGACTATTGCAGATTTAAGAACTTGTTTGTTGTCCTAACAGCATGACTGATGCCCATGTTTTTGGTTTTTCCTTCTTTTTCCCTATGATATCCTGAATCACAGGTTCCTAACTTGGTTCTTCGAAGGTGACCCTTTTAGCTGATGTTTCCTACGTCATTTTGGAGGAAGGGGTACAATTAATTACTCAAAGGTAGATACTCTGATTTTAACTTTCTTGAAATCCTTAGTGACATACTCACTCATTTTCTCAATTTCAGATTCAAAGGCCCTACCTATGGTAGAGCTAGTAGGTTGGGTTTGTGTTTGACTTGACTAATTTTGGGGATGCCCTTGAGCTTCATTTTGTGATTGACTATGGGGTTGATTCAACGACCTGTCCTTGCTGAGATATTCAGTAGGTACATGGGGAAAACTAGAATTATTTCTATCATTTAGATCTGGTGGGGTAGTGAAGTAGTTAGGTGGGGTGGATGTATTGAATGGTCCCCTTGATTTCCTATTCCTTAAATAATATGAAGCAACTCTTTGACAGAACGTTTGTACTTCATCCTCATGGGGCTCTTCATCATCTAAAGGACCATTATCTACTAAATCAAATAATTGAGATAAGGCTTCACTATTACTTACCTCCTTCACTTCTTCAACCTTTGTAGAGGTAGACTCATCCTTGGGCTTGTTACTTTCACTTCTCAGGAACAAGGCCAGTTAGCCATGAGCACGAAGGATCCATATGGCTTGCACAAGACTATGTCACAACATCCAACATTGTCCACAACATTTTGGACTTCTACTTGGAAAATTTATGTGATTTTAAGGAACTCAAGATAGTAATACTTGGAGTGTCTACTAATGTTATGAATCTGGCACCATCCGAAAAGAGCTATTTCAACAAGATATACACTAGTTGTCTTTTTTGTGCTAGTAGCCTAATCCAGCGGGGTAGGAACACCCCCATTGTTGGGCATTCTATTCCACGTCATGTTCGATCTTTGGGAAGGTCTCCTCTCAAAGTTCTTATTTGATTTTTTTCCTCAATCATAATTCAATCCAGAAGAGGTGTTGGCTTGTCAATCATCTATGTTATCTTGATTATCTCTTTTATCCATGTGGAGATTAGCTTGAATGATGCACTGTGAAGCCTACAACTGGATATTCTAATTTCACAAGTGTGTCATCTCCGTGGAAATATTTCTAATCATTTTCTTCAGCTCATCCAATCGATCCTTCTATGTGTTTCTTGGTTGTGGTACTTGATTTGGTAGGAAAAATGGCAAAGCAGCAGGCTAGCTTTACTTTGTAGGAAGGAATTATGGTGCCAGCAAGTATAGGAGTACTTGAGGATGTTGCGGATACATTTGCTATTGCAGGGGAGCCTAATGGTAAGTCTGCTACTACTGAGGTTGCAAGTAGTGGGGCACGGGAGGTTCCTGATTCATGGGCTACTCTGGGTGAGGGACTATAGGTAGCTGTGGCACCTAGTTCATCAGAGGTGTATGTTGCTAGATCACCTAGTTGATCCCTTGAATCTACATAGGATGAGCGATCTACCCCAAAGAAGGAAATGGGCTAGAAATATTTTGTTCCAAGTCTATATTTTCCTTAATAGCTTCAGTATAAGCATCTACTAGTCTAGCAGGTGGTTGATTCATCCTTTTCACGAACATTGAGGTAATATTGTCAAGAGCATTATAGTAGATGGGTAGAATAGTAGTATCATTAAGTGAATAAGGAGTTTGCAACCTTGAATTTTCCTGGTGGAATCATTTGTTGAAGGAGCCTATTGGCTTATTGACTTCTCTATGAATAGCATAAATTGCTAGTACAACTCTGAAGGGCTGATGGGAATCTTATATTTCTGTAGGAAGGCATTCATTAGTAAGTCTGAAGACGTGATGGAACCGGTCAATAGGTTGATGTACCAATAGAAAGCTTCCTCCCCCAAGGAATAGGGAAAAATTGCATTCCACATCCTCTTGATTAATCTGCATTTCTTTTAGCATCATTTAGAATATCCTAATGTTCTCCTTAGCCTTCCTCTATGGGTCACGAGGATTGAACTTCATGCATAATCTTTCAAGGTTCTTAGGCATATCATGATACACATTGAAGTGCAATGGAGAGTTATTTTTTGCTAACCAAGCCATGAGAGGTGGTAGGGGTGGTACTTGTTGTTGAGGAACATTAATTTGTGGCTACACTTGCTATAGAACAATAGCCTAGGGCTGTATCTAGGTCACAATTATTTGAACTGTACCTTGAACTTGAAGGGTAGGAAGAGTGGCAGCTCCCTAGTTATGGGAAGAATGAGGCCCGAAGGAAGTTTGGAGTGGTTGAGTGGAGAATGGATGAAAGATGGTGGAATGTGAAGGTGGAAGGAAAGTGGATGAGATGGAGGAAGAGGAGAGGAAAAGTCTCCTCCCTTGGTTCGTTTAACCCTTGTGGGGGGTTGCAACTCTTGAAGTTCTCCTTTGTTTGGCATAGACCTTAAAACTCTTTGGAATCTTTCAGAGGAGAATTATCTAATTCAATCTAGCTTCAAAAGGCCCTCCTTCTAGTGCTAGTTTTTTTGATGCAGTCTTTTGCACACTTTCTCAACACAGGTAATGCATAGGTGCACTACCTCTCTTGAAAGGAGATTTCCAATCAGCAAGTAGTTGAAAATAGCCCCAAGGTCTCTTGGGTGTTAGGTCATGACTTGAAGGGAATTCCTCAATTGATATTTGATGTGATTTTGTTGGTTATCATAGGGTGGACTTACATAGTTGGATGCAAAGTGGATCTTGTGAACTGAAGTTTGTAGGATGGAAGCTGATGTGCACTTTGTTGCAGGTTTGAAAAGTAGTCTAAAACCTTAATGTTTTTTTTTTTTAAGTTTTGGCTTTACAATGTGTAATGGACCTTAGCATAGGCTATTTTCAAAAAAAAAGGAAAAGAGGCAGGGAAGAGGAGAGTTTCCTAGATTTGCAACCATGAATAGTGTTCATGTAGGTTCTACTATGGACAGCTTCCTTCAAACAAAATTTCACTTAACTAGAAAATTCACAGTCTCATGAAATCTGTCCTATCTTCTAAGGTCTATAGATATTTCACCATTCATTCACCATATACATTCATGAACAAAGACAAAAAATTTAGGAAGCTTCAGGTTTAAATCCAGACCAAATTTACACAACCATTTACCAACAATAAACAACAAAAAGTATGGACTAGGAATACATCTACATAGTAGAAGTTTTCATAACCACATAACAACATAACATAGTCTATCAAAGCAATTTGAAACTAACTAAAACAACAAAGAAAATCTAACTAAAACATTTAACTATGGGAGATCAATCATGAAACATGTAGAGAAACTTAGAAATGCACCAAATTCAATGTATTTCCATTAAAAATCTTGTAGCATGTCATTGCAACAACTCAACTCCCCTTGAAAATGAAAGGAAACCTTCTATTTATAGTGTATAAAAAGTAGAATGAATGTCCAAGATTAATTTGCATTATGTGGCCAAGATTCATTACAAATTAGGGTTCCACCTACCCCCAAATATATTACATTTTAAAATAGAACTTTGTCCTTATCCTTATTTTTCCTTTTGTGACAACAATGTAGCATTTTGTCTTCTAGTTGATTTCCCTTTTACTATAGCTACCCTGTCAGGAATTCTTAACCAATAATAGGATTTCCCTCTTGCTTCTACAAAGCCACATAATCTTTGAACTTCAGAATTAGTGGTTGGAGCTTATCAACGTCTATGATTTTGGAACGCAACAATTCATAACTCCATTCTTGGGATTGTTCGGTGAGCTTTTCCCAATCTTCATCATACTTAGCAATGTGGTATCAGAATAGCTCTAACTGGGTGAAGGCTTGGGTAACAAAGCTCATGAAATCAGTGGTAATCTCATTCGACATATTTTCCTCAATCTTCTTCTGGAAGTGGGGCTTTATCATCTTTGGGTCCATCTATATAGACAGGTATATCATATCTTGTCATTAGTTTCAACTACCTAACACAATCAGCTCTAATTTCCTTAGCTCACTCAATGTCTGGATCCACTTTGTCAAGCACCTACTCCAACCTTTCCTTTTGGTTCACGAAGTCACGCTTCCATATATTCACTAGCCAGTGGTCATCCCTTTTAAATGCAAGCTCTTTCTCCCAAATCATGCTTGGTAGTTTGAGAATAGCCTCAATTTTTGGGTAAGTGGAGTCATATCTCCTTAGGAATTCAATGAAAAGTTTCCTCGTATCCTCAAGAGACTATTGGAGATCCAAGAATTTTTTTTATGTCCTAATAGCATGACTGATGCCCATGTTTCCTATGTACAAGATCTGTAGGAACCAACTCTCTATGGTCTTATCCAAGTTCTTCTTCTTTTAGATCTTGTCTATTTATTTCTTTGACAACAACTATGGTGGGGCCAAAGACGTGGTAGGCATCTCCTTTGTTTAGGACCATTGTTGGATGTAAGCTATTAGATCAAATACCTATGCCTTAAACTCTTCTTTTGAAATTTTATCCTACTGAATTAAATGCACTACTGTGGAAACAGACTCCTGGAGGTGCTCCACCTTCTACTCTCTAGTAGTTGTTCCCAAATCAATGGTGGATACATTATAGCTTATCCCTTCTTTTCCCACCACTAGTGTGGAGAATTGCACGGTCCTTGATCTAGAAGCATCCATCCTCACCTTGGATCTGATTTTGTGCCTCTTCCCTTTCTTGGTAGTCATTTGTTCTTGGGCCAAGATAGCCTCTAGTCTCACCTTTGGATCACTTAGGGCAGGAGCCTTCTCCTCAAGCTGCTTTTCCGGCCATTCAGACATCTAATTCTTTCCTTTGGATGATTCACTATCACCTTTTTCTTCATCCCTTATGACTTTAATTTCCTTATCTTTGGATTTTCCATTCTCCACCCTAGTGTCTTCTCCCTCCTCTTCATCAAAGTTTTGGGTGAATGTTATGCACTTGATTGAGGACTTTGTGGGCAGGCATTCTTTGGGACTTTCTTCCCTCTTAGCCTCCTCTTCTTTCTCTTCATCATCATGTTCATCTTCATGCTTTTGCTCATCGAGTTGCTCTATTTCAAGGCTCTTATCAAGTTGGATTTTTAGGCTGATCTTCTTTATCCTTTTCTTCCTCATGTAGAGGTGACACATATCCATGTTCTTCCTACCCTCTTGAACGAGGTACCTCTTCATGATGCATAAGGTTCTCATTGCTCTGCCCACCTATCAGAAGTTCAAGGTTTTCTTCCATCTTGTTATCTTCTTTCCCTTCTTCCTTGGTAGGTGATCTTACAATTTCCTCCTCAACACCCTTTAATTGTTGGGCCAACTCTTCCTCAAAGTCAGGATAAAAAATTTTCACAATTAATTATCCGTCAATATCTTCTTCTTCATGTCCACTTTCAGAAGATCATGTTTCTTCTTCTTCATGAACTACTTTTTCAATTTGTAGGTACTCATATTTTGAATGTTTGTGGTACTCATCTACTTCCTCCTTCAATACTTTTGTTGCTTCCATCCATCACCTCTCCCATTCTATTGATATTGTCATCGTGGCCTTCATCTCAGGGGGATCAATTGGAGGATTTGAGGTAGGAACATTGGCAAGAATATGCACTAAGGCAGCTTGGATGGTAGGATTCATTAATACCCAAGAAATATTAGAGGGAACATTATGCATATGCCTTGAGAATGTCTCAAGCAGTGTGAGTGTTGGCATTGGTATTGTTGTTGCTACCAGCGGAAGCGATGTGGCAAGATACATGGAGGCAGAGGAAAGTGGAGAAGTTATGGCAAAGGAGGAATGAACTACTACTATTGGCCTAGTTCATGAAGAAGAAGCTAGGCGGACAGAGATGTCCACTATAGGTGGGGATGTGGCAACCATGTCTTGAAAAATGGATGGAAGGGAAGTAGTATCAGGGGCAATGGGTGGGAAATTTTGTTGATTCATCTCCATTTCTTCTCCTTTGTGAAGGGGATCCTCTTGAATAGTGGGTAGCCCTTTAATGCTTCCTGACCTTTTGTGTTTCTTTGAGGACTCACCCTCCAAAGCTTTCCTTGCATATACTTTTGGATTTTGCTGCTGCTCCTCAGTCTCTTTTCTTTTTCTAGAGCAAGTGAGTGGAGGATATTTGGATGTTTCTCCTGTCGAGGCTATAGCAGCTCCATCATTTGTTGCACTAGGCTCACTTTTGAGCCCTTGACAGGTCAAGATGACCCCTTGTTGCTTCAGTCGGGCTTCTTGTCCATTGACCCATTCTTTGGTATGAGATTTGATTGGCTTGGTTATGATATCAAGGTCATTGACCTCTTTCTCATCCCAGTCTATTGAAGGCAGCGACAAGTTTGTGACTGCATTGTACCTAGGATCCATAATTATGCTTTCATCTTCCTCAACTTGATCAGGTATAGGGAACAAGTTCACCCTTTTTACAAAGTAGGCAATCATTCACATGTAGTGTCACATGCACACCTCCTTATCATCTTGGAAATTTTCCTAGAAATCCTAAACATGATGCAAATGGGTGTAGTCAGGTCCAAGTGCTTTCCTTATATGCCTATAAGGGTCCATTCATGGATAGGTGATATGAAGTTGGAAATGATATTCAACCAGCTCCTCTGAATTTCTAAGACATTGAGAGTTTTGAAGCTTGTACATCCCTTGGCCAAAAGAGAGGGGATAAGGGATCCACGCCAAATGCTTGTTGCTGAGGAGAGTATGTACATGTCACAACTGTTGAGAGAGTTCTAACAATATAATTTGGTCATTAGGATACCGGGGTAGCTTGTTCTGCCTTTTTGTGTAGCCTTGGGTGTGAATGTATGTGAACTTGGGATACTGAATGAACAAAAAGGCATATTGTTTGAGGAATGCCCAAGCACTGTGGGAGACTTGCCTTTTGAAATCGCCTCTAAGCAGCCTGATATTGTGACCTATGAAAGCATCATTCACCCTACAATAGTCCCTCTTGAAATTCCTAAATTGCAATCGAGGGTATTTATCATAAACCTTCAATTCCCAACCAGGTTCTTCATTTGGAGCCCTGAATAGTCCACTATACTACCTCTGTGCAGCCAATGAGTAAACAAGGTAAGATGTCATATAAAACCTTTAGGTTTTCTTAACATTCATGAACTACTCATGGAAGCAGTCACTTACTATCCCTCCCCAATAAAATGTGGTCTGCGTGGCACCATCTTCCTTTCTGTGAAGAATTTGCTCAACAAAGTAGATTGTGCACTCTTGGAAGTACGTAGTGATGGGAAGGCCCATGACTCTACTTAGTAGGGTTATGAGGTCATGGTAATCTTCATAGAAATCACTATAGAAGAGCTCCTATGGAACCTTAGCAGCATTGCCCTACTTCTCTTTGAGCCAATACTGATTTATAAGTTTCTTGCATCCAATTGGGTTCTGATCCCACATTGCCTTGCAATGTTTGTTGGTAGGGATCTCCATCTCCTCGAAGTTAGGAATGTGGAAAGTCTTCGCTATTTCCTGGGGAGACATGTCAGCTAGAATGTTCTCATCTCTATCTATTATTTTCTAGGTCTTAGGCGGGTATGCTTGCCTACAAGCCATGACCAATTCAAAAGCTATAAGGGTAGGAGGGAAGCCTACAACCTTGGAAATTCCACTTCCTCTTATTATCCTAGCATTTTCTATGGTCAGGTTGACTCTAACCCTCTTTTTAAATTCATGAATATTGATGTGGCCGATATTGGTATTTGTAATCTCCTTCCAATCTGTAATGAACTTTGAGTGCAACGACTCTCCCTAGAATTGGTATTTCATTTGTTCTTTGTCCTCTTTCCCAAAAGGAGCTCTGCCTGATTTCTTTCCTTTGTCCTTTTCTGTGGCTACCCTCGAGGGTCCTGCACCCAATTCCATATATCCTACAAACAAAGGCATGATGAGCACAATCAAGCATGATGACACCAATGTTAGCCAAAATCCCTATCGTATGAAGTCCAATTAGATAAAACATCATTCACGAAATCAAATATTTACTTCGAGATGTCATTAGAAATTTACTAAGGGGAATTTGATTAGCTTGGGCCCAAGGGTCAGACTTCCCTGGCAGGAATGTTGTTTTAAAAGGTGAACAAGGTAGGGCAATCCATATGGTCTCTCCCAACTTCAAATTTGGATGATTTGAAAGGTCCATGTAGGAGGGTTCAATTTGAGCATGTGGATCGAGACTTGTTTCCAGATTGGAGGCCATTTGGATCATCACTAGGGAACTCAGAGCTAAGAGGAGAGAAAGTCATCTAAGGTTTGTCATTTGAAACAACTATGATGAAACGAAGTTTTGAGGATGGAGTTATGGGGTTCGGGACCCACAAGTCTGAAATATGGATAGTATAACTCCTTATTCTTTTAAGCATGGAGATCAAATGGGTCAGGAATCCATTCGAGGATATCCATTTGAAAACTATGTACATTAAGCGAAATTCCAGTGGGAGCAACCCAGCGAACCAGACCTGACATTGTGTTTAGCTTTTAGGTCTCCTTCATTGAAACTCTACTAGCAGTTAGATTAGTGGGCTTCGGGGGTCAGAAGGATGGGTTGGTTTTTCCTTCTGTATCTGTCGAGATGGGGATAGAGTCTTGACAGCGGAAGTCCGGTAGAAGGGACCCAACGAAGGTTATGACACTTAAGTTTTTTTTGCCCTTTGTTCAACGTGGAATTGGGATGCTTGGGACCCCAAGGGTGGAAGGAAGCCTTTGATGGTTTTGAGAAATTATGAAGTTGCAACGAAGGTCTGCAGATGAAACTCGAAGAACCAAGACCTAAAGGACACTAGGGATATAGTATTTCATTTTTTTTAACTCAAGTGGTGAATAGTAAGGCAGATCTTGAGGTTCGGGTGGATGAGGCCATTATACCATTCAAAATGGTGAAAACTACACAGCATCCTAGGGATGAAATCCCATGGGAGCAAGCCAAGGAAGTATGAATGGAGGCCGAGAGTTCAAGTTTTGTTAAGTGTTGAAGGCGAACCGTCAAAGGAGATCCGGGCTCGCGAGCCTAGGGAAACATGTCATCATTCCAAAGTTGGTTAAGTTTGAATTTTTACCGATGGCTATTGGAAGCTTTAGGCCCAAAGGGGGCTCTCACTCTGTAGAAAGAATGGCGTCAAGGTGATGAAGTTCTGGATTCAGTTTTATGACAATTTGAAGGTTTTCTTGAAATTTTACCATATGGGTTTTTTAGGCCTAACCTTCCTCTATCAAATGAATACATTTTAACTTTATTTTTCCCACCACTTAAACATGAAATCACCAAAAAAATTGTAGGAGGATGGACGGTGAACCTACCTCAAGAACTTGGTGAAGGAAGCTACCAAATCCGTGAAGAATCGGCAAACGAGGGCAGCAGGCGACAAAGTAACTAGGCTTCTCTAAACTCTTTTTGCCAACCTAAAATGTGAAAATAATAGGTTAGACCAAGTATTTATACCCCTAATGACATTTAATACACCCCATTAATGCAAGTATGATGGGCGAAAAGTTGGTAAGTTTAAATTTCAAAAACAACCACCGAGGTTCTGAGGCCTGGAGGTCGAAAGGATGCGAGCATATGGTCATTTGAAGTACTAGGTGAAAACCATTAGCAAAGGAGAATCTAGGGTCTGATGGTCAAAACTCCGATGAAGAATTTCCATTGGGAAGAGAAAATACATGGTGACGTTCTAGGCATGGAGATCCGACGATAGGGTCCTAGTGGAATGGACGGTCAATCAGTTGGAACTTTAGAGTATTAAGGATGGAAACCAAGGCGGTGAGACCTAGACCAAGGAAGGACGAAGCCTTTTGGGCATTTTGAAATAGCGAAAACACCAAGGAATTCCATCAAGGGAAACCCACTAGGCTAGACCCGGGAGGTCTCAAGGATGTTGGCAAAGGGAAACTACTAAAAGAACTCTATGAAGACGTTTGACTTGGAAATTTTGGAGGGGATGAAACATGGTCAACTTGAGATGAGACTTTGGAGGCACTCTATCCACTTAGGACACCAAAATGGGGGCACATAAAATGAGGAAGATACAAAATGACCCAACAAGGAAAAGAAAAGAGAGGGTCCCTATTTTGAACGGGGCATGTGTGCTAAGGGCACAACACCCTTTTTAAGGGTTCATAGCTGAGTCCTAAAGCTTCAGCTATTTTTTTAGGCATAACTATGGTGCTAGCATTGGAATCAATCATGGCATTATGTAATAACTTCTTCCCTATAATGAGAGTTAAGAAGAAGGGTGGGGGCTTTAGCTTATCTCTGACTTCAACAGGGGCTTTTGTTGTTATGTTCATAAGAACTTTGGCAAGAAATGTTTGATCAACAACCCTTGCTTTGGGAAACTACTCTATTGGCATTGCACTGACTTCTTCTTGGAGAGCCTTTTTTAGTAGCATCTTCTGCTCTGGGATGGCTATAATATCCCATAGAGACACATTAGCAGATGATTTCTTCAATTGTTCCACCACATTGAAAGGTGGAAAACTCAGAGGTTTCTACTCCTTTGCTCTTGTTATAATAATTTCCTTTTGTGGTTGATATTGTGGTGGCGCCATGGAGGTGCTAGGTATATAGTTAGAAGCACTTTTGGGTTGCAGACTGGCTAGTTGCGGAACAACTAATTCGTCGATAAATCTCCTCTTTGAGTGAGTGGTGCAGTTGAATTATACTTACAATATTTTAGATGTGAATGTATCATTGAAAAACACCTCTTCTTCTTCCATCCATGAAAATAGGGTGTTTTCAGGGAGATGTCTGCTTCTTTCTCTAGTGACATCCCTTGCATCTGTGTGGTGATCACCGCATTGTCCATTTGCAAAGAGGTATACATGTAACTTCCGGGGGTTGACGTTGCAGCTTGGTTGCGCTGCTCTACCACCTTTTAATGTAAGTTGTCACATGGGAAATTTTGGGTCATATGCACGTCATTGCAAGGGAAGCACCAAGGGTTGGTGTCATCCACTAGATTATTCTACCTCGCAGTCAATTCTCTACTCGAGCTTAAGCTAGTGCTTTGTAGCATAGTAGGTATCAGTACCATTTGACCTGTTTGCACCTCTGGATTTGTCTGAACACCTCCTTGGAACTGATTTTGTTGGTAAGAGGATCTTCCGCCTTGATAATTTTGGTAGGCAGGCTTTGAAGGTGTGGCCTAGTTGCACTTGAGGGCAGTTATGTCATTTTCCATAGTTCATAACAATTCCTCGAGATTGATTATTTCATCCTTAGAAGAGTTAGAGGTAGAGGCAACACTCTGTGGCACTATCGTATATGTGTACATTGAATGAGGAGGTGTGGGCACACTTGTTGATGTGACTTCCTAGGCAAGCATTGATATTTCAAGAAATACTAGCATGATGGGTCAAGGCGGCAATTTTATATCATCTATCAAATTATTGTCCACTTTAATGACAACGTTGTAAATGACTAGCAGAGTGGTACCTCCCAAAAACTAGATCATCATGGAAATGTAAGGGTTGATAGACTTTAGGTAGAATATGAATGCCAGCTCAGGAGGCAGGCGGATAGTGATTTGGATCCTCTACCAATTTGAGTGGAATTGGGCATTGAAGTCTGTCATAACCTCTTGGGGGGCTCTCTTTATTGTAGATAGTTGATAATACAATGAGGAGTGATCCCTGTCATTTGAAAATCTCTCATAGAACGGGTCTTTGAGCTCATCCCTAGTACGGATAGTGTTAGCTGGTAAGGTTCAGTACCAATCCAACCCCCTACCTTAGAAAGAAGTTGTGAGGAGCTTAAGCACTACATTATGAGTAGTGATTCGATGCACTAGGAATACATCTACCACATCTTGCATATGTTTTGTGGGTGTCCTTGAGCCATCTTCAGTAAACTTGGGTATAGCCTTCAAATCCAAGGTTGGGATAGCAACCCATATAGCAGGTGCTACTGGAACTATGAGGGGACTTCTGATGTGCCATGCCACATAATTCCTATAGGTAGCTAGCAACATGGTTAGCGGAACAGGTGGAGGAAGCAGAATGGTTACCAATTGATTTGTGGCCTGCACTATTCCTAATGGTGGACTAGTAGACTAGGGTTTTTTCGTTGTTTGGGACCTAGTAACAGCTTGATGGCTCATACACCCTTTTGAAGTGGAAATTCATTTACACTTAGTCCCACCATGCGTGCTAGGAAAATAAACTATTGATGTCAAAAGTTGGCAAGGTAACAACACTTTGTGGGAAACTCAGTTTCTGGGGGACCTATTGCACTAAACTAAGTGACCTCCAGATTTTTAAAGAAGTCACCTTCTTCTATAGTTGGGGTTTGGAAAGGGAAAGGTAAATAGATGTAAAATGAAAGTCTAATCTAAGGTGATGCACCAATATTTATATAATAAGAATAATAAATCATAGATCTAAGTGCCCAATCAATAATTTGCAATGTCCCAGAAAAGCATAAACCAAAGATTAAAGTATAAATAATTCATTCTTTGACATAAAATAACTTTGTAGACATATTTACTAACAAAAAGAGTCATATGAAATGATCTAAGACAACAAACTTGCATTCAATTTATAGAATTTTTTGCGAATGATTCATCCAACAATAGCAAGATAGTCTAAAGTTAATCAAATATTATAAGAGAAAAAAGGTCGATTGATTGGCATAGTCTATGAGTCTTTTTACAATAATTGAAAATAATAAAAAAGGCATGGTGTCTTTTCTTAATATATGTTATTTCTACAAAATCCTGGAAGCCTTCCTTTGAAAAAAAAGAGGAGTATATATAGCTGAATGCTCCCACTGCCTTGGCAAGCAGTAACAAAAAATATTTGAGAATCTTCGGCAATGATGCAGAATCAAAGATTCTTGTTAGTCGTTGTAACAAAAAGATCCCAGCCCAAAGCATCTAGTTGCTCCAAATTTAGGTGCATCTCGTGCAAATGATGGTAGTGGTCCCAAAAAAGTTGCATTAGATAAGTTTTGCTACCTTGCTAAGGCAGTTATGACACGCAGCAGGATGTCACAGTCTCTGGCTTGCTCCACTCATTGTTTAAAAGAGGCATCCATTGAATAGACACGTGTTGACATTGCGCAACCCATGCTCATTTTTTTCCATTGTTGTTGAAAACTTGCGCCAAGGAAACACATGTAACCTACCTTATTCTTGGTACTAACTATGGGGCCTACTAAAATATGTGAAGATGAAGTCATGTGGCATGCAAACAAAGCTCGACTCAAAAATAAAGGGAAGCGACTTTCAATTGTGTGCAGAGCGGACACGTGGTAACACTGCAGGGCAGTTTTGAAACAAGAAGGAAAGAGATCCTTTGGGGAGCATAGAGAAGACAGGTGGTGAGGCAACTGCATTTCTCAAAGAGGGGTGGAATGACCTTTAATGAAATTTTTGAGCTAATACTTTAACAAAATAAAGCCCACATGGAGCTCAATAAATATTTATTCACAAATCCTTTAAATGAAAATTTTCAAGGCTTAAATCATTATATTTTTAAAAAATATGTGATTTCAACAAAAAATCAAGATCCCCAAGAAATTGTAAACCAGTAGTGTGGGATCACCCATATATGTGTGTGCATGTATACATATTTGTATGTATACATATATATGTATGTATATATATGGGAAAAGGCATGTACCTACTATTTATGCATACCTACGTGAAACAAATATTGAATAGTGTTAGCCTTTGAAACAAACTATATAGAAGGTGGTTTCAAAAGTTGTTAGATAAAATTGCTACACAATGTATATTGTCTATAACCACATGTCAGATACACGTGTGATGTTCAAGACTCATTTATTTAGAAGAATGGCATAGTGTGTTTGGTAGCGGTCTTTGATTTTGCAAGGTTCTATGCTAGATGTTTATTATTTGGAATCTTTCCTTTGTTGGAGACAATGATATACTACTATAACAATGTGAAAAGGTATGTTCTGAACTAGTTTATGCATTATTGATTTTATGACATAAGATCTGAAAAGAAGAGAACATAATATTTTCTGCACAATGATTGTTCTAATAGCTTTAACAATTACATGCACATTAAGTATCTAGGATATTTCATTTCAAAACTCTCAAATCAATTATATGTCCTTGAAGCTTAGCTTTTTCTACAGTGTCATTTCCTTCATAGGTTTTTGTAATTGTGCTGCACATTTCTTTTTCCAATATATGATGCATGATCTTTACATATTCTAATTTATTTTATCTTTGGTTTATGTTTTATTTTGCTTCTAGTCTTGGTGTTGCACTAATCACACTACCATAGTTGTTGTCATCATTCATATATTTTCCATCAGTCCATGTTCACATGACTCATAGTCATCATGGTCTCTTACATCATGATGCATAATACTAAGTGCTACAACAACATTAAGTTATTATGACAACATGTCTTACTTATCTATTCCATTTTTTATCTCACCATTTATCCATCATCAATATGTATATGTATATATATGTAACTATATATGTATATGCATATGTATATATATATGTAATTGTATATGTATATGTATATGTATATGCATATGTACATGTATATATATATAATTGTATATGTATTTGTATATATATGCATATATATACATGTAATTGTATATGTATATATTATAAGGTTGTTGTTTCAAGGAAGTGTTGGCTGCAAATATTGGAGAGAAATGTGGAGAAAGAGAGGCCTGGTGTGGCAAAGTGCATAGAACATTGTTGCAGAAAAAGAATGCATTATGCCTGAATAAGTTGAACCAAACAAAAATCAGAAATTCGAATATGGATTAATGTTCAGGGTAGAACCCTTGATTGTATTGCTGCTTTTTGTTTGGATTCTACTCATTCAATCTAGTTTATTGCAGAAGAGGGAATGTGTTGTTGAGTAAGCAATAGATGTATATAATTATATTATTTCCCCACCCTAAATGACCAATTTAGAGCAGTAATTTCTCACTACCTCCTTCGTTACCTCTATTGGGAAACTTTCCTTACCATCCCTCCACATTTACTCAGACTAACAAATGCCTAATTCAAAGATCATGGTTCATTCAATGCTCTAAATTATCCCATATCCCACTTATTTTCATTCCTTTTGTTTGTGTTTGTTCTAGAATTTTCATTTCATTACAACTTCATATGGATTTAGATTTTCTTAATTTTAGGACAAAAAATAACTATTGACAGTTAAATATATTGATCAAAAACCAAACTATTATTTCCTCCGTGTGGTTGACTAGCTTGATAAATTGTCCTCCAAGTAAATTGCAATGCCATTTCCTTTAAGCCTTAACACTTCTAGTTAATGCATTATAGTGTATGTTTGTAACCTCATCTTTAAACTATGGCAGTGTCAACTAGTGGGGAAGTAGAGATAAGCTGTTATGAAATAACTTGCACAATAGAAGAATATGATATGAAATATGCTGAAAATACTTGATAATAACTGAGAATCACAAGCCACTTCAAGGGGGAAAACCTCCAAATATCTCTAATGAGAACACACTTCACAACTTGATGATGAAATGAGACTCACAACCTCCTATATATACCTATTTATGCCAAGGATATCACCTAGGCCAACTTAGACACACCTATATAAGACTTAGGCCAACCTAAACAACTAAATAACAATATACTAATGATAATATGACTTAATAGAGAGTTAAGATAGCCACAAGCCGACTATTCATAACCCGATGTACAATAATATTAAGGGCGTAGCATGCCCCTCTTCTTCAAAGAACCATTGTCCTCAATGCTAATCAAGTTTGGAAACTTTTGAATGAACTCCTTGTCTTCCCATGTGGCATCTTCAACTGGTAAATTCTTCCATTGGATGAGATACTCAGTAATAGTTCTATTCCTCAGCTTCTTTGTGCGTGTTTGACAAATGCACTTTGGTTCCAAAATGATTCTCCCTTCTTCATCCAACTCAGTGTTGTTTGAGTGGGAATATTATGCCCAATTACCTTCTTCAAACAGGAAACATGAAAAACTGGATGTATCTTTGTTGTTGGTGGCAACTCAAGCTTGTAGGAAACACTACCGATCTTCTGCATGATTTGGTATGGACCATAATACTTTGGAGACAACTTGTTATTCTTTCTTTGCTGCTCTAGTGAGAATTGCTTATAATGCTGCAATCGCAAGAAGACCCAATCCCCAACTTCAAAACTTCTTTCACTACAATGTTGGTCTTCCTGTTGCTTCATTCCATTTTGTGCCATGGCTAAATTCTCCTTGAGTCCTGAAAGTACTTGTTGTTGATGAAGCAAGTGGTCTTCTACTGCCTGAACTCTTGGGGTCACCTTAATTGATGATGTGATGGAAGGAGGATGATATCCATAAAGTGCCAAAAATGGAGACATTTTTTATGAGCTATGAAAAGAAGTGTTATACCACCATTCCGCAAGTGGTAGCCAATCTACCCACTGAACTGTTTCTCTGAAGTGAACACGTAATGTCCTTCAAACGATAACAACCTCTGTTTTCCATCTGATTGATGGTGGTATGAAGAGCTAAGAGCCAATTGGTACCCAAACATATGAGAATAAATCTTTCAAAAACTGACTAGTGAATATAGGATCACAATCACTAACAATAACTTTAGGTGTACCATGTAGCTTTTGGATATTCTCCAAAAAAGCTCTAGCCACTACACTTACTGTAAAAGGATGTGCTAATGCAATGAAATGTGCATATTTAGTGAGTCGATCAACTACCACCATGATGACATTATGACCTTTAGATTTGGGAAGCCCTGTGATGAAGTCCATGGATACCTCTTCCCAACACTGGCTAGGAATAGATAAGGGTTGCAAGAGACCCGGTGTCTTAA
>VDFB02000015.1:547986154-548009406 GCA_007258455.2 Sequoia sempervirens
AAGAAGATAATGCAGATTTTATTGAGAAGACTATGAGCATAAGAGAATTCAAATCCAAGTTCATCCATCAACATAAGAATGAGGTTCAAGAAGCAAGCAAAGACTTGAGCAAGTAGATTGATGAATTGGATGTAACAGTTGCCATTATGGCTAGTGTGGACATCCTAGTCAAAGAAAGTCTTCCTTTGGACAAGTTTAGGGAGAGGTGGAGTAGTAGATTTGAAGAGGTAATGCAAAAAGGGGGTGATGGAGAAGGATTATTGTTCGATATATTTATGGATATCATGGAAGAAGTAAAAACTGCGAGAAAGGAACTAATTAAATTGAAGGATATGCAAGAATTTTCCTCTATAGAATTTAACAGGATGAAATTTGAGGAGAATTGGTTAGATGGGCCTGATTTAGATATCCTTCAATAGGTGTTCTCTAGTTATGATGAGTATATCATGGAACAAGCAACACATGAGTGAGCTAGCAGCAAAACATTCTCCTTTTTGATACCACATCCTCCTTTTTGATACCACATACTCTCTTCTCCTATTTTGCAGGATTTGATACAAGTTGGACCACAGTTCCTATTCCCTAGTTTCATCTTCTTTCTTGGACACCAAAATTTTGTGTAGCAGAGCAGTTAAGCCTTGATGTAACTAAAGATCAGTAGTCTAGTTTCTTCATCTAGTCTTAGTTCATTAATTTGTGGATCTGAATTTTGATTGAGAGAAACTTGTGCATAGCACCTCTATATGTATTTTTTAGCTCTATTTTGTAAAGGTCGGCTCATTGAAGAAAGATTAGCCACCTGATGATAGCAACATGAATCATAGTCTTAGAATTTCATAGTTGTTAACAAGATACTTTGAAAATTTCAATTTAACTTGGTTACATTTTATAGTTTTTTTTATACATTTTACATGTTAAGTTTTGACCTTTTGGATAAAGTTAATGAATCATAATCAATCCGTATGCCAGTGATTTTGCTGTGCCTAAATGTTTTGTATTTGATTAGAATCAATAGAGGAAACTAGATTCAAGATTATCTCATTGAATTATTTGTGAATGAAGTTGCTTTTATATCTATTTGATCTGCATTTTAATGATGAGTGAATGACCTGTTTCAAGTTTTGAAGTAAATTTTAGTGAATGGTTGTGATTGTGAATTAGCACTAGGAATGTATGCAGTGGTATAGATTATTCTATGGATTGTATCATGTTGTGGTTTTGGTTAGGTAAAGAAACACTCATTATTGATATGCATGTCTAGATATTAAGAAGTTTTGTTCATGTCTTTCTGTTTTAAAGCTCTGATCTATCTTTTTATCTTTATTTAAACCCCCCCCACCAACTTAGGTTAGTTGATATAAGGAAAATTTGTTCCTCATTACCAACAAAGGCCCCTTGCATATTAAAGTTACATTGACCATTGAGCAATATCAACACAGTTGAGAATCAACTACGAGGACCTTGGGAGTTAGATTACTATATGTTATCTTTCTCTTTCAGGAGAAATAGAATAGTGATATTCTGTTTAATGTTGTGCTGTTTTGACCATCAACAATACCTATTTCTACTTGGTTGATACAAGATCAATATCTTTGTAGCGGTGGATTTTTTTATATGAAGGGTTTCTTCATGCATATCAATGTCATATGTTCTTTCATTTTCTAAGTGCTATTATACATAATTTTCCATGTTATATATAAATTCTAATGGTTAATTAGATTTATACACTTTACTTTTAAATTTTCTCTAATATTGTTCATCAATTTTCTCAACATTGGAAGATGGCGATCACGATTCTATTGCATCCTTAACCTTGGAAATAATATACCATTCCACTTGAATTTAATCAAAATTTTCTTTGGATTTGAGACACCATTTCTAAATTTCCTTAGGCACCAAATCAAATAATCCTTAAGTTGAATTTGAGAGTATCCTTAAGTTGAAGCTTAAAAAAGTAGTCATGTTGAATAAGAAAGATGATATAGTAGAAAGGGATCCAATTTAATTATCAAGATGCTCAATCATGTGTAAATTTTGACCTACAATGAGATAATTAGACCTGTTATCATTTTATTCAAATAATTTAAGGAAATCCTATCTTAATACTTCTTATTCTTTTGATTATAACCATCTTTTAATTATGTATTATATGCAATCTTTGATTATAATATTGGTATCATTAATTTTTTCTCAAGATATATGTGTAGATATTTTTCTACCATATTGGGTCCATAACCATATAAAGGGCCCAAACATCCCTTTCAATGAACCATAATAACTTTCCTCTTTATTTTTAATGTCCTTGTCACTTTTTGCTTTGTCATCATAACGTTTATAAATTCTTATTACTTAATGTAATGTAAACATACCATATAACCATATTTATTAAGTAAATTAACATTAAATAGAATGGTTTTATATGTTTAAAAGAAAACATGATTCATGATTATAATAGTAAAACCTTGAACTATACATATTGAATAAGATGATTGATGTGAACAATGACTTTATAAATAGTTTGGAAACTGTATTTTAGATGTGCTCTCATCTACTAGGCTCAACTAAACTTATTTTATAGTTTAAATAAATGATCATTCCCATGAACACAATCACTAGTAATTTTACAAGCCATGTGGTCTAGCTTAGTGTAGACATGCAAAATATGCATACAGGTCAATCCAATGGTTTAATCAAATAATAACATTTCATCTCTCATAAATCATTGAATCTTTATCTTGCATCATCCATTTAATTAAATAAACCAAGACTTTATTTAATTAAGTCTCAAAATTCATATTTCTCCCCTTTTGATTTAAATAAATCTAAATATTTGAGTCAAATTGGTCAAAGCATCCTAATCATCATTAAACTAATCTAACCATGATTAAATGCTAATCCTAACCACTTGCATTCTCTATATTTTTCCACTTGCACCAATAAATCCATTTATTGATTTATTAAAATCATCATTTTCACACAACATGGCATCAATGAGGAATATTCCATCAAGTTTGAATTCAAAATGCAAGTTGAAATGTACATCCAACAGGACATTTAATAGGTCTTACATGTCTCTTACATGTCCCTTGCACAAGTCAAACTCAACATTAACTCTCATTTCAAATTTGAAATTTCCCCCTCTTGGGCACATTTCCCAAATCTTGCACATGCATCAACCACTCACAACTTGACAAGTGGCCTCTTCTCATAGGTGGATCTTTAGTCCCACATTCATCCATTTGGCCATTCTCTCATCAAAATAATCTATAAATGAAAGCTTCATCTTTGATCAAATCCTCCACAATCTTATGCAAAGTCACTCTCTTAAATTGAGAACTAATTTTGTCCACCATCATTATCATCTTCAAAGCAATTTCATCATTTAGCTTATCTATCAAGGATTGGGAAAGGGCTTCTTTCCATAGAAGCACCAATCCAATATGAGATGACTTACTTCATGTTTTTCATGTGTTTATTTAGCTTGCTTTTATCATTTGTTTGCATTTGAAAGCATTGATGTACCATTTCATATGGATGTTGTTATTTGCTTTGTTTTAAACTAACCATGCTAATATATGTTGTTTGTTTTGAGCAAATGCAGATTTCACTATCTACATTTGGCGCTAGAAGGAGGACAATTTGTTAGCACAATAGTTTGTTTTGTTAACACATATACGTTCGTTAACACAGTCCTATTATCACACAATTTCGTTAACACAATCTCATTAACATGCAATTTTTTAACACAGTCCCGTTAACAGGCTGTTCATTAACGTAGTCTCGTTAACACACAGTTCATTAACAAACAGTCTCCTAAACACACAATTTGTTAGCATAGTCTCATTAACACACTAGTTTTTGTTAACACATTCGACGTTCGTTAACACATACGATGTTGCATTAACACAGGATATTTGTTAACACAAGATATTCGTTAACAAAGAATATTTGTTAACACATATATGCTTGTTAACGCAGATAGTTTGTTAACACATAAAACTGGTTAACGCAGGTAGTGTGTTAACGTAGACAGTTTGTTAACGTAGGTTAACGTAGACAGTGTGTTAACACAGATAGTTTGTTAATACAAACATGATACTTAACACATACAGTTTGTTAATGCATGGATCTTGTTAATGCATATAGGAATTAAATGATGTTGCTGCATTCTCTGACATAGGCATTAGAATTTTTGAATACAGATTCATTTTTTTTTTTAGAGCATCAATAAATGTGTTACTTTTGTTAAGATGCTAGTAAATTAAGATTGACATGTCTTGTGTATACTTTTTACAATACATGCATAAATCTTATTTGTAATATTTGTAGGAAAAAGGTTAAGGTTGACATTTGAATCAAGCATTGGAAACGAGTGAGATTGGAGTTGAAGAAAAATTGTGCATTGGAGTTTGAAATTCACATAGCATTTTTAAATGCTTCCATTTCATGCTTTAATTTTTTGTTTTAAATCAACTCATCTCTTTTTGGTCTCTTAAAATGAACACTTCAATTTTTCATTGCAAAGGGTTAAAAAAAACATTAGACACTTACTAGCTTCAATTTTGGGTTCTAAAAATTGAACAAAAACAACTCTCACACTTCATCTTGGTGTTTTAAAATGAATTCATCATTGCTTTGAGGCTAAAACGAACAAGTGTCTAAATTGTGTGATTTTTTCTTTGGTACATTTTGAGTGTGTATCCTCTCCCCTTGTGCTTCATGCGATCTAGGGTGCAAGCGAATCATTGAAAATGCATTTTATTGCTTTGGATCTAAATATCCAAAATCATTAGTCATTTTATTTTTAGAAATTAATGTTTAAAATAAATGAATCAAATAAACTTGATCCTCATTTGATTTGTCTTCTTTTTTATTGTTTGTTTTTTCTTATAGGAAAGCGAGGAAGGAAAACGAAGAAAAGAAAAGGTAAAGGTGAAATCGACATTGGAATCAAGCGTTGGAGTTGACCGAAAATGAAAGCAAAGTTTGAGTTGAAAAATTGAGCATCAAACTTGAAACTCACAAAGAGTTTTTTAATGCTTAAGGGCTTCCATTTCATGCTTTAATTTTCTATTTTAAGCCAACTAGATCATTGTTTGTTTTTAAAGTTGGATTAAAATTGAACACTAGAAACTGACTAGACATTGTTTTTTGGGGATAAAATTGAACAAACAAACTTAACATTTGATTTTTGGTGCTTAAAATGAACTCATCATTGCTTTGAGGCTAAAACGAACATGTGTCTTTTATGTTTCGTAATCTTTTTTGTAAAGTAATTTCACTTAAAAAGACGTATGCGCTTCTCTCATGCCTCATGGTGATCTTGAGAATCAAAAGTCTTTTTGGTGACATTAAGTTGCATAAAAGATTTCCTCCACATTTTCAATTTGGGATTAAAATTGAACAAAACACTTTGCGAGTGTGAGTTAGGTATATCCTGTATGTTCTCCCTTTGTTTCTAAACGAAGGTCAATTGAACTACGGATGTGCTTGCTCGCTATTGTTTACCTTTAGAGGGGCCTGCCTAAGAGACACATCCGAAAGGAGAACTCGAAGGCGACTCCAACCGATTTTTCATTTGGGCCGGTATATAAATGGATAAGAATAAACTGTCAAGTCCTCATGGTATGTAGGACTTAGCCGTACAGTGTCTTTCAAAACACCCACGATGTCAAATTTTATCAAATCAATGCAATTTCAAAATTAAGAAAACCTTGATAAAGAAAAGGCGAGCCAACTTTTCCAAGGGCGACGCTCTATGATTTCACAAAAGAAATGCTATAATCAAAGGTGGCTCCCTATCACAAAGGTGGATTTGTATCTTGGGACGATGATCTAACCTCCTAAGCTCGTGTGGCACTTCATCGCAAAGGAAAATCAACATTTTTCCACAATGTTGGACCCCTCCTAGGTTGCACAACACCCTATCACAAAGGCAGGTTGGCATTACATGCGCGATCCTGAAGCGTCCTATGTCTGGAGGCTACTAAAACTCTCGAACCCACTCCATTCGATGCTTGGGAAGCATGCAAGCATCCATTTCGTCAGCACCTCAGAGCAAAATCACAAGAATCCTAAAAGTCAAAGTGCACAAATGAATTGAAAATGACCCCAACCCTCCTATTTAAGCTAAAAATTAGGGTTTTTGAACCCGTTCATCCATTTTTCGCACAATAAAGCTTGTTTTGGCTTGTTTTTAACATCGTGAGCCCATTTTTGCATCCTGCGAGCTATTTTTCATGCTCAAAAAATTGTTGAATATTTTTTGTGAGCTTGACCCAAAATTTGAATTTTTTGCCCAATATCTCAAGGGGGCAGTGTAGTAGTGTAATTCCTTCTATTGGAGCAATGGTGGGGCATCTAAAAAAAAATAGAAAATTTTTGAATTATGATCTTGGCAGTGTTATTATTTGAACCAATGCAATAGGTACCTTGCTTCAAAGAGGGAAAAAATGTAGGCACTTAAAAAGTCTTGATTAAACTATGCATTTGATTCTAATTAACTAACATCATTTCTTCCCAAATCAATTTTGCACTAACCAATTAATTAAATAATCTTTATTTTTTAATTAAATTCATCAACTTCTACTATTAATTAAATAATTAACTTGATTGGATCAATTCACCTTATTCTAACTAGTATTCATCCTATTTAATTAAATCAAATCATTTAATTAAATCCTCCTAAGTCCTCTCATTTGATTAAATAAATCTAATTATTTAAAATCAAATGTCATAAATCACCTAACCCACTAAAGTTGATCAATTCTAAATTAATTAACTCTAAATCACTTTCTAATCATCATTACCCATTTCTCTAGCTTTTAACTCCCCTAAAGTTAAATCAACCCATGGTCAACTAACTAGGTTGCACATGAAATTCATTTCTTTTGATTATCTAATTACCTTATTTATCCTCACAATGGCATATTCCTAGGAATATTCCTCCCAACCACCCCTTCATTCTATTTCCCTCCAAAAGACTTACACACCCATAAATACCTCTTACAAAGGCATTTACTCCCTCTTACATGTCATATTGTCTCTTATAATGGAATTAATCTCTCTTACATTTTCAACAAAATTCCCTTACACCCTCAATCATATGCATTCAATCGTCTTACATCCTCTTTACTCTACACATTCCCAAAAATGTGATCCACCTCCGTCCATTAGCCTTGCGACAAGTGTCACATTCCCATTGGCTTGCCAATAGGAGTGCTAAGAGCCAAATTTCTCTCATATTAGCTAGGTAGCACTGAGCAAGTCTTGTGGGGACCATCAAGTAGGCTGATAGGATCACACCACTAGAGGCAGGGGAGTCATCGTAGTGACCACTAGAGTGAGGGGAGATCTAGGTATTGATATTGCTTAGACACTTTTTTGATGTACAACCTAATTCTATGATGTATATACATTCATTGGCTTAGTTTTGATAGCCCCTTGTACATTCCTTACAATGACATTACATACCTAATTCTGATTGTATCAAGACATTCACCTTTTTTGATATATATATGAGATGGCTCCAATTTATATGGTGTGATGTTATTTTATTTCCTATGCTATGGGTATATGGATGCATATGATATGTATGAATATGATTTATGATTATTCTATGATGTATGAAATGTTATGGATATATGACATGGATGCACATGTGATGGATGTTTTATTTATTATTTATGTTTATGCGATATGCGATGATCTGTAATGTATATGATATGCAATGTTTATGAGATGGATGCAATGCAATGGATATGTTATTGGTATTTTTTCTATATGGTATATGATGATGCAAGATGTATGTATGGATGCTTTTGATATATGTTTGCAAATGTGATGTATGGATTAGGATGATAATGTAAAATGTGATGATTTTAAGATGCTTAGAATAACAAATCTATATTATCCTAAACACCTTAAATGATAATGAAAATGCTAGATGAGATGGATTAAGATGCTTAGAATAAAAAATCTATATTACCCTAAACACCTTAAATGATAATGCAAATGCTAGATGAGATGGATTAAAATGCTTAGAATAACAAATCTATATTATCCTAAACACCTTAAATGATAATGCAATTGATGGATGATGTTTCTTATTACAATGATATGTATGAGTATGTAGGATGTTGATAGTTTGTGGATGTATAATGGATGCAAATAGATTTTTGTTAAATGTCATGATACCATGTTAGTACAAGGAGAAGATAGAAGAAAGAGAGATATCAACCCTTGCATCTAAGAAGACACAAAAGTCCAACAAGTCTATGAGTCGTCGAAACTTTATTAGATATGATGAGTAATGATGATAGTGTATTTCTTATCTAGGGATTAGGGATGTAAAGGGCACAACTTTCCTTATGTTTGATAACACACATAGATACGACACATCAAGGTATAGACAACTAGGATGACGTGGTATCTAGTGTGATGGACTTTGAATCAACAAATATATGGGAGTATTCTTGTTCACACCTGGCATACAAAAAAATTACTAGGATGTATTTTAAAAGTTTTAAACATCTCAGAACAAAACATGGAAAGGAATAACCTAACAATGTAATAGTCAACAATCCATTCAGAACTCCTTCCATACACCTACCAAAGCAAGTATCGCCAAGTTATATTACAAGAACATCCAACAAGCACAACCAACAAAAGATAATGATCAATGCCCCACTCCTTTCTCTCTAAATCTTTTTTTAGATAGAAATCATTGAGAGGTCATGGAAATAGGTGCAATAAGATAAATCATTAGAAAAGATCAAGCAAACAAACAAGCTAATGTTCTTCATACCTATATCCAAGAATAAACTATGGTGATGTCTAATGTTGATATCCATTGTAGGAAAGATGTATCCTAGGACATGATGTTATCAAATGATTGTGAGAATAATGGGATGATGGACTATTGATACCAAGAGTTGACCAACCTATTTACCTATTGACTTAGACTTAAGACTTTGATGTTTTGAGTTTACACCTTTAAGTTTGCTATACTTGTTTATGATTTGCTTTGTTAAAAGGTCAAGATGATGATTAATTTATTGTGAATGCCTAATCTGAAATTTTATAACAAGAGACAAACAAACAAGGTTAGTCAAGTTAGAAACCCAAACAGAGCATTCCCTATGATATTCTCAATCAAACAAAGATAGGAGAACATGATGAAAACATGGAATAAAACAAGATAAAAAGCATGCAATCCTATCTAACTTGATGAAACATTCATCCCATAGGGGGATTGGTGCTCCTTTGATGTGGAAAGAAGCCTTTTCCCAGCCCATTTGATAATCTTTGAGATTGTAGATGATTCCAAGTGCATGTGATTGAATCCAAATGATGATAAAAACTAGCCAATATGTGATAAAAATGTGAAAATGCCTATAATAAAATTGCAAGAGATTATGGATCCATTTCAAGTAGAAGAGGCTTCTACTTATATGAGTGAAGGGTTGAAGAAAGAGTGAAATTGGTGAATGTGGGATTAAAATGAGAGCCAGTAGGAATGTGACACTTGTCACAAGGCTAATGGATGGAGGTGGAGCACATTTTGGGGAATGTGTAGAGTAAAGAGGATGTAAGAGGATTGAATGCATATGGTTGAGGGTGTAAGGGAATGTTGTTGAGAATTTAAGAGAGATTAATTCCCTTGTAAGAGACAAGATGACATGTAAGAGGGAGTAAATTCCTTTGTAAGAGGTATTTATGGGTGTAAGAGTCTTTTAGAGGGAAATTGAATGAAGGGGTGGTTGGGAGGAATATTCCTAGGAATATGCCATTGTGAGGATAAATAAGGTAATTAGATAATTAAAAGAAATGAATTTAATGTGCAACCTAGTTAGTTGACCATGGGTTGATTTAACTTTAGGGGATTTAAAAGTTAGAGAAATGGGTAATGATGATTAGAAAGTGATTTAGAGTTAATTAATTCAAAATTAATCAACTTGAGTGGGTTAGGTGATTTATGACATTTGATTTTAAATAATTAGATTTATTTAATCAAATGAGAGGACTTAGGAGGATTTAATTAAATGATTTGATTTAATTAAATAGGATGAACATTAGTCAGAATAAGGTGAATTAATCCAATAAAGTTAATTATTTGATTAATAGCAGAAGTTGATGAATTTAATTAAATAATAAATATTATTTAATTAATTGGTTAGTGCAGAAATCATTTGGGAAGAAATGATGTTAGTTAATCAGAATTAGATGCATAGTATCAATCATGACTTTTTAAGTGTCTACATGGTCCAACATAATCATGGAATTTTTATTTAGCTTGCTAATATTTATGTTGAAATTCAAGATTAAATTGACACACTTCACAATGTAATTATGTTGTTTCAAGCCTTTACCATATATAATAGAAACCTTATAATATATTATAGAAATTTAGTGAAGGTTACTTATTGAGAAATTGAGTGGAAAATCACAATCATGCCTCAACCAATGACCATTTTTATATTTTACAAATGGTTAGACTAAAATGGCTAATCAAAATTTAGTTCAATAGATCTTCGGATCTACTATAATAAGAATAAATAGTGGCATAACTAATCCTCATATTTTGTAGGATAACTATAATTGGTCTACATATTTCTCAATAGATCAATCTCATTTTTATTTATATTATGGATATCTACCTCTTTCCTTATATGATTCTAGTTTCTCTTCCCCAACATCTTCATTACACCAAAAAAAAGATTAGGGCCAAGCTTCTTATTTTATTCACAACATAAAAAAAGATCCATGTTCACGTGTAGGTAGCCTTTTGGCTTCTCCAACTAAGTATAAAGAAATTTATTATAAGAATCACATCCCTTATAACTTCATAGTTAGGGATAAATTTTTTCTTTACATGGATAAACAAAGGTTAAAAGGATAAGAACATCATAAGGTCAAGCCTATTATTTATGGGCCTTATACCATTATCTAATAGATAAGAGAGAATGAATTTAAACTTGATCTCCCATATTGGATTAGAGTACATGATGTGGTTAATTTTACTTAGATAAAGTGATATGAGTCTCCTCACTTTGAAGAAGAATTTACTCTCTCTCATACTGAACATAATATTCTATATTTTTAGCCTCTTTTGGATGCATATACCATTTTTGAGGCTTGCACACACTCTACTAAGAGTTATAATTTCACTAAATACGTGGTTGGTCATTGCCCTACTCTACTAACTCAAGCCAAGTGGATTTCATATGCATATTTTGAGATTTTTTTCTTATTAATGATATCAAGTTTCCACAATCCATCCTGTTTTAGCTAAGTGATTTCTAGATTCGATTGTGTGCAATTTTTTACATCGAATTAAAGATAAAGTGGGAAAATTTCCTCTAAATAGGGAGGAATCGATAAGGCACAACCCCTTCATAGCCTCTTCATTCGAATTAATATTTCATTAGTTACTTGAATTTAATATTCTCATTAGATATAGTATTTGATTAGTAGAATATAATAATATTTTGTATTGAGATTTCAACAATCTTCTTTTTTCTAGAACCATCTTTGTATTTCTCTAAAAGACTTCTATTGTCAAATATTTTGGACTTCCTTTGTTGAGACAATCTTTCTCTCTTGATTTTTGTTCATGTGTTCTTGTGATTCAACCTACTACACATGATATTACTAGACCCTACAATGATATTTACTGTTACATGTCATGATACCCTGTAAGAGTTGGCTATGGAGATAGCCACCCAAGATCTAGAGGCCTAATAGAATTCATTAAAAAAATGAGAAGATCAATATGACAAGAATAAGTTGTATTCCTATCAATAAATACAAATATACAATGATAATTAAAATTACAAAGAGAACCCCTTGGTTATATAGGCCAAGGTGAGACATAGGATATCATAGGATTATGCCAAGTTTCTTACTATTATGTTATGAAACATAAAGTGATAAGTATCCTATGTATAACCTAAGTAAATGTATTGCATGCAAATGATATATAAATGAAATATACATAGAATCTAGCCTAGATCAAACCAAACACATGCAAGCCTCAAAATATCAAGTGTAGTATGTTGATGTGTTGATATCTTGGATGTGGTTTCTCATGATTCCACTAGTATGATGATATGATAAAGACGATTCAATAGAAATTTCAACAATAAAACAATATCATATAATAGATTCATGCAAATGGGATGGGGTGCCTCTCATTTATAAAAATTCCATGAGATAAATAAAGGGCCAAGATGCATTGGTGATGAATGGCTAAGATTGAAAGAGGATTAGGTTTTGGATTAAAGTTATAGTCATGTGAGAAGTGTCACATGAGAGATAAAGGCTAGGTATAGGATTAGGATTAGGGAAACATCCTTATGTGGATGGCTAGGATTTAGAGGTGTGATATTAAATGAAGGGATGAGATGTAATGTTAGTTTGACTTTTGGGAAGTGTTTAGATTCAATGAATCTAGACAAGGGGTTAGTGTATGTGAAGGGGACACTTGTCACATGAGGACAAATATAGATTGCAATCCATGTGAACAAGATAAAGGGATAGGATTAAATGGACAACGATACAGGATAAAGGTGAATTAAAAAAATGGAGGAGAAGGGTAATAGGTATTAATTAGCCTAAATTAATTAATTAATTAATTTACTTGGAGGATTTGGGACAAAGGATATAATTAATTAAATAAAAATAAAATTTATTTAATTAAAGGTGAGGGATAAGGGAAAAGGACAAATTAATTAAATAAATAATGAATATTTATTAAATTAATTGGCTACGATAAAGTGGGATAAATGTGATGAGTAAATTAATTAATTAAATATTATTTATTTAATTAATGGGTTAGGACAGGCTAAAATTAGGTGTGGTTGGGCAAGGTCATATTTTAGGTGTCTACATTTTTCCCCTCTTTGAGATGATGTTGCAACTAAGAGAACTGGCATCATTTTAAAGAAGAATACAACTGTAGAACCTTAAATCTGCATTAGCTCAAAAACAAAAGCCTTTAGCATTGTTAGTAAACCAAAGCAAACAAAAGATTCCCTATAAGATTCATCTAATCACAAGAATAATGCAAAAGAAGCAAAACATAGAAAAACATCACTCTAACAATCAAACCAACATCTTATAGTGGATTGGTGCTTCTATGGAAAGAAGTGCTTTCCCAATCCTTGCTTAAGCTCCATGCTGAAAATGTTATGAAGAATGATATGAAATGCTAAGATGATAAATGGGGAAAATTAGCTCTCAAATGAAGAGAGTAACCTTGCATGAGATTGTAGATGAAATTGTGGAGGATTTGATTAAGAATGAAGCTTCTATTTGTAGATTTTCAAATGCTAAGAGTGCTCATAAGAGAGCAATGTGGGATTAAAAACAAGCCAATGAAAAGAGGCCACTTGTCATCATGTCATAGGTTGAGGGATGTGCAAGATTTGGGAAATGTGCCCAAGAGGGAGAAATTTCAAATTGGAATTTGAGAGTTAATGCTTAGTTTGACCTTTGCAAGGGACATGTAAGAGACATTAATTTCTTTGTTGGATGTACATGTCCACTTGATTTTGAATTCAAACTTAAGGGAATATTCCTAAAAGATGCCATGTTGATGGAAAATGTTGGATTTAATAAATCAATAAATTGATTTATTTGTGGAAGTGGCAAAATCTAGAGAATGTGATGGGTAGTTAGGTTAGGCTAATTAGGATTAGATTAACTTAATGATGATTAGTTGAGTTTGACCAATTTGACTCAAATATTTGGATTTATTTAAATCAAAGAGGGATGGATTATGCATTTGGAGATTTAATTAAATAAAGTTTGTTTATTTAATTAAAGGTTGATGTGAGACTTTGATTTATTTAATAGTCTTGATTTACTTGGTGAATGGATTTGATGAGCTTGATTAATTTAATGAGTGGGTGAATGTAAACTAAGTGCATAATGATAATTTTGCATGTCTACATTTTTCCCCTCTTTGAAGCAATGTACTTGCTGCGTTGGTTCAAAGAATAAACTTGCCATGATCAAAATTAAAAAAATTTCTGATTTTTCGGATGCCCCAGTAAAAAGTACATTGGTACATTTCCCCCTCGAGAGATCGAGCGAAAAGATTCGATTTGAGGGTTGATCTCATGATAAAGAGGTACAAAATTGATGGTTTTGGATGATGATGCAAATGAGATGATTTTGAGATGCTTAGAATAACAAATCTATATTATGTTAAATAACTTAAATGATGATATGATGTGATGATGGATGAGATTGATGATGTGATATGATGTGATTATGCAATGGATGATTTATGAGATGCTTAGACTAATAGATCTATATTATGATGATGAAAATGCATGTGAGATGATGTTCAAAATGATGATGGTTTGTGGATGCAAGATGGATGCATGATGGATGCATTGGCGATGTTATGTTAGCGCAGAGATGAGATGATGACAAGAGGATCCAACAAGTCCATGATTTGATGAGACTTTATTAGAGATGATGATGATGATAGATGATGACGATGATGATAAATGATGATGATTTGCTTATCAAGGATTGGGATTTTAAAGGGCTACTTACCTTATATTTGATAACACACGTAGGTACGATGCATCAAGGTATAAAGAACCAGGATGGTGTTGTACCTAGTGCGATGGAATTTGACTTGACAAACAGATAGGAGTATTCTTGTTCACACTTGACATATGGAAACCTTGCTAGGATGTACCTAACAAAGCAAGTATTCACCAAGTTATTTTACAAGAACATCCAACAAGCACAACAGACAAAAGATAATGATCGTTGCCACATTCCTATCTCTCTAAATCCTTCGTTCGGATATCATCGAGAGGTCCTTGGAATGAGCACAATAAGATAAATCAAATGAAAAGATCAAGTACACAAACAATCCAATGTTCTTCATATCTCTAGCCAAAGGGATTTGTTTTGATAGGATAAGAATCCAAAGTGATACCCAAAATGATGCCCATTGTCGGAACGATATATCCTAGGACATGCATTGTATAGGATGATGATGGGTTGATAAGTTGATTGATAGGCTGTTGATATAAGGTTGAATGGCATGTTTGAAAGTGATCAAGAGTTTGATTTTGTGCTTAATTGTTTGTTGCTTTGATTTTGATTTTACAATTGAAGCTTGCTTTTGCTGATTGTTGTGGTTGTTTCTGTTTGTTTTGCCAAAGGATGAAGGTGGCGATCAGTTTATTATGGATGATTGATTATTTCGGGTGCAAGCAAGATGAGATGGATGGATTTTTTTCAAATATTTGAATGTTTTCGATGTTTTTGAAATGTTTTGAGGCTGTTTTTGGTGTTTTTGAGATTTTTACAAATGTTTTGATTTTTGAATTTTGTGATGTTTTGGGATTTTTAGGGATTTTATGAATGTTTTTGGATTTTGATGTCTCGGGGGCTGATCAAAGATTAGCCTTTCCTACGTTTAAGCTCAGAGATGACATAGTTCAGATTCCAATGTTTTTGATGTTTTTTTGACTTTTGGAGTGTTTTTTGGATTTTTTGATGTTTTGGATCTTTTTGATTTTATGATGTTTTTGGATTTTTCGCATGATTTTGATGATTTGGATATGGATATGTGATGATATCAGTGCTCTATTTGGGATTTTGTTAAAAACCAAGCTAAGGTTGATCAATCAGGTCGATGGATTGATGATGATGATAACATTGTTGAGGATACACAACAATGCAAGGATTGATTGATCAGGATTGATGATGATAACATTGTTGAGGATGCACAACAATGCGAGGATATTGTTAAGCAACACAAGGATTGAGATGTCGATCGGATTGATGATGATAACATTATTGAGGATACACAACAATGCACAAATAGTGTTAAGCAACACAAGGATCGGGAAGGATATCCCAAGATTATGGATTGATTGGATTCGATTGATCAGGATTGATGATGCTTAGTTTGAAAACAAAGTATGTTTGGATGATTTGATGTGATGTTTGACGTGTGAATTAGATGCAAATGATAGTGATTGTTTGGATTGATGTTCGATGAAAGATGAAGACTGATAAGGAATGTCTTCTCATCAAAATATGCCATGGGCTAGTGATTTGGATTTTTGCTCACAAATTCTTTGACCAAGTTTATTTCATGTTTTCCAATGTTTGGATCACCACATAAGTTGGAGGATATAGATCAAGATTTATTCTCGAAGCAAGATGTGAATATTTGCCCTAGTGTCTAGCAACGTATAGAATGTTATGGATGGATGCTTGGATAGGTGTATGGATGGATGTATATGGAAAGCACGCAAAGGATGCCAAGGATTATCTTGTGATAAGATAAGGTGTTTGGATAAAGAATGCTCATTGGATAATGCTTCATGGCTCAGATAATGCTACATAGGATAGGATCAATGAAAACAACCCATGCCAAGATGTTTACCATAAGCAAGCATAAAGTGTGCCCTAAACTTTCATCAAGATCAAGATAACTCGGATGATGGATGTAGATGGATGAAAATGGATTGGATTAATGGTTTATGGATGAATGGATTTAAGATGGATAAAATGCTTGATTTATTACAGATGGGATGAGATGATTTCACCTGAAGTGGTGACTTAGATGCTCAGTTCTACTCATGACGCTTGTTTTCCAGGTTTTCATCATAGTATTTCCCAAAGTTCCACCATAGTGGTTTTCACTAGAGGATGATTTCTTTCTTTACTGTTTTCAATCCTTTTTCTGATTTTTTTGGATTTTCATATTTTTTTGATTTTTTTGGATTTTTCTAAAATATTTATGCTGAACCACCTAGTGGTGTTGACGTAGATGCCCTTGTCATAATGTGCCATTGATAACCTGCTTGAAGGAGATGCTTTGCTAAGATACGTGCACTTGAATACAACTTTTGAGATTCTTGATTTGCTTCGTCGATACTGGAGTTAACTTTTTCTTTGTGCACACATCATGATAGAGTGCCTTCTAAATCCTTATGATGAAGGGTCGTTGCCAATACATGGTCAATATGAGAATTGGATATCATGCATGGAGGCATGGACAGAGTGTGTTTAGGGATAAGAGATGAATTGGTTGTCAGTTTGGAACCTTTGACTCTCCAAACTTGGGAAGATAAGCAATGATGGGTGGATATAGAAGTGTGTGTGGAATTAGGACCGACTACTTGATACACTTTGTACATCACTTGAAAAGCCTGCTTTTTCTTTTGTGGAAATCCTTGATGGATACTTTTCCCATTTTTATTTTTCCCCATAGTTTCTTTGACTGATGGAGTTTAATAGGGATGATCTTTCTTTGTATTTTTTGGTATCCATTTGTATTTGACTTGTCCATTATGCTTCTCAGCTTCTTTTTCTTTGATAATGTTCTTCGTACTTTGATTCAATTATTTCTTTTGATGTTGGTCCCAATTCGTGGATGCGGTGATGGGTGGATGAAGATTCATGATGTGGCTAGTTGTAGTATTGGCATTGGTTTCATCATAAGGATTCTTCGTGCTCCCTATGTTGACATTTTCTTGAAACATAGTTGCCCCCAATATTGTGGAAGTAGTGCCTTCATGCTTTGATTTTGCCTATTCTGAGACCTCTTGTTTAGAATGCATTCTCTGATAAATAACCACTGTAGATGATGTTATTTTGATTGGATGCTCTATTGACTCTGGAATTGTTCTGTCAGACTTGTTTCCTTGAGAAGATAATGCTAGATATCTACATACTTGATGTCCTTATTCTAAATTTGGGATATATTTGATCCTGATGTTGACAACTTAGTTTGACTGTAGGAATTAGTAACCTGCTCTTTTTGTGTAATAATGTCAGGATTAAAGGAATCCTATTTTGAATGAAGATCATCTACATGTCCATCCATAGAAAGAATCTCATGGGTAAATGGAGGAGTATGTGATACATGGATATGATCATCTTGCATAGATAGGAGAGTTTCCATTAGATTATTGTAGTATCTTGAAGATATAAATTCTTGATCTTGAATGATTTCAGAGTTGCTTTTGACATGCATGGATCAAGTTCTTGACATGGTTCAGTTTCAAAGGATGGATTTCTTATAAAGGGTTCTTGGATATCTTCATTAGGCATGGGAAGTTTCTCAATATCCTCTTGATCTTTGAGTGGACTTAGATCAAATTTCAAGTAGAGGATTCCTTCAGTATTTGTAACCATGAGGTCAAAGGGGGTTAACATGTCTTGGAAAGGACCACTGCTAGACTTTGGTGAAAGATGTTGATCATGCTTTGGAATGAATTCTTGAGATATGTCCTCTAACTCATAAGGCGATGTAGAGAAATTTTCAAGATGATCATAGGTCAATGGATCATGCATTATGTCAATAGGATCAAATAATCCTAACACTCCTTGAAATAGATCACTAAAAAGTGGCTCTTGATGTATAGTGAGTTGATCATTGGATGGGGTGGAAACATCTTCAATGTGCTCCTCGATGGAGATATCTTGATCATTGTTTTCAACAATTGTGGTGGAGGGATTTCCAATGTCTTGAACCATAGGGTCAAATGATGTTGACATTTCTTGGATTGGATCATTGTTGGTTGGTGAATTTTGATCATGATTGAAAAGTGACTCTTGACATATGTTGATTTGATCATTGGATGAAGTAGACACATCTTCAATGTGCTCTTTGATGGATAGATATTAATCATTTATTTCAGCAATTGTCATGGGGAGATTGTCAATGCTACCACCAGTGGTTGAATGTTCATCGTTATCCCCAATAGTTATCATTTTTCGTGTTTGTGCTTGTGTTTGTTGGGTAGCTAGAGAGGCTTGTTGCACTTGTTAAGCTCGTGTTGTTTGTTGCATGGCTAGATATTGTTGGATGGTCTTTTGGTAGGCCTGGTGAGCTTTTAGCACAATGTTATATTGTCTTGCTGCATTTGGTTTTGGTGGTAGTGGTGGTAGATTCAGAATTGTGTTGGATGTAGTGACAAGTGGTTGAGATACACTTGGAGCAATCATGGTAGTGAGGGGTTGAGATATGATGGGTGTGAGAGTGGTGGTTGGAGTGATTGAGGTGATAGGAATGATCAAAATGACTGAGGTGATAGATCCTTGGGAGACCATAATTTGATTTGTCAGGATTGATGTTGTCATTTGATTAGATACCATCTGTTGGTGCAATGTCGATGGTATATTCAAAGGATTTGATGTGATGGATTGATTGGTGTTAGGTGGATTGATTTGGATGGAGTGATTAGTGCTAGGTAAAGGGGAAGCCCTAAACCAAGGAATGATGTTGATATGGGTAACGGTGGTGGGGATGTCTCTTGGCGCAATGACTCAACTATTTTGGTAAGTGTAGCAATTTGATCTCACCAAATTTGTTCTTAATTTTGATCTTGAATCCCTTGATATAGTTGATTTGGTTTTTGTTCACGTAAATTTGGGATGCATACTTGTGATTTTTGAATGGGATCATGGACAAATTGATTTTGGACATTGTTCGGATTTGGTATGATAGGTTGAAATTGAACATTGTTGATGTTGGGAATCACATTGCCTTGATTTAGATGACTTTGATTTTGCATGGTGTTACCTTGACTTGGAGTCATTAACATCTTGTTTGGATTTTGAACAATATTCGTATGATTTGCAAACATATTTATCCCAAATTTTTCTAGATTCATGTTTGGAAAACTTGTACATGGTACATTCTCATTTGGCATGTAGGGATTTGGTGGGATGACGTTGTTCATTTGAAGGCTCATGCATTGGTTGTTTGGTTGACAGACTTGTAGGTTTGGATTTAGATCTACCATTGGGAAATGTGTTCCAATCTTTGATTTGGGCATACTCACACTTGTTGTGCCATTGACATTTGTAGAAGGTAATGATCCCATGTATGGATTGTATAAGTGTGAGTTTTGATAATCAATAGGCATTGTAAGGCTTTGAACGTTCAATAGATTTGGATTACTCATGATGTATGGATCAAGTTTGTATTCCATGTTGTCCTTGTGTTTTGACCTTGTTGCAAAAGTGACCTCTAGGGTTCTTAGGACTAATGACGAGATGAGGGATGAAAGGTGTAAATGATATGAGTGTTGAATGTTTAGGGACTTTCGATCAATGCTAGACTTAGGGTTTGATTTTGATTGGTTTGATTGGATTTGGATAATGAACTTGTAAAACCTAAGATGTTGGATGTAATCTTAGGATGAACTTGTTCAAAGGATTGCTAATTCAATTAAATGTATGGGAAATGATGCATTCCCACACACCTAATTAAACAAGGTGATTTTGATTTTGATGATATACCCAAGTCTAGAATGATGTTTTCAAAGCTATAAAGTTGTTTGTGGGATGAAGATGATAAATGTTTGGAATGGATGAAGTGTTTGATTTGATCCTAAAAGAACCTAGGAAGGACTTTTTTACGAGACCAAGATAGTGAAGAACATGCCTTTCTTTAAAAGTAATTCAAAATCAAAAGACCAATGTTTGCATAAAAATCATATGACCAAAAGATGCCAAGCACATGTGTGGGGTCCAATTGATTCAATCTTTGCTTAATAGATTCTTTTTACCACAAACACACTCTTGATTAGATTTTGAATCTAGATGTCTAATGTCTCAAGTTTCCCCTTATCCCGCAAAGTGTATTATGCAGAAACCGAGGAAATTTGAGGCAAGAGTTACCTGTTGTTGACCTTAGTAGGAGAAAATTGAGATGAAATCCAAATGTTCAGAAGCATCTAAGGATATGAATCCCAAGGTCAAGCAATAACATGTGAATTTTTTCAAGGATATTTGCTTCTCCTAAAGGGTTTGAGATTTTATGTTCATGTTGAATGTTGGTTTTCAAATGTTTTCGATAAAAGCACTGTGTTTTCAAACTAACTCACAAGCAATATAACATCCTAGCTCGATTGGTACGTTTTTCTTGGTGGGCTTGCCTCATGCCCTTCGTAGAAGAGATTATTTTACATGCAACCAAGGAAAGAGTATAAAGGTATGTTAAGAATGAAGTCTTAACCTCTATACTTCAACCAAGATCAGACATGGCAAGTAACTTCTTGGAATCTAAGTTCCAATGCACCACTTTGATAAACTCGCTCAATGGATCAATTGGTCACTACAAAATAAGGGTTCTATTTCGAACTTTCCATTCATGGAGATTGACCCATATGGAAAGAGTCCCCTTTCGGATCCATCTTGTCAGAATCAACCGCGTGATATTGGCGTTTACTCCAATACCCACATTTATATCGCGGTTGGAAATACTCTTGGCTTTAGAGTGTTACCGGTTGAGTCATTCCCTTGGGTGAGTACTTTTCCCCCAAGGTAGGCCCTCTAAGATAGACAAAAGTGAGTAAACGTATTCATAGATCGATCAACCTTCGTTTAGAAACAAAGGGAGAACACATGTAATAGGTTTACTCACACTCGCACAAGATTTTATTCAATTTTTAAACCCAAACTGAAGTGTGGAGGCAATATTTTATGCAACTTAATGTCATAAAAAAGGCCTTTGATTCTCAAGATCGCCGTGAAGCACGAGAGAAGTGCATACACCTTTTTAGATGAAATTACTTTGGATAAGAGATTACGAAACACAAAAAACACATGTTCATTTTAAGCATAAAAAAATGAAGTGTGAAGTTGCTTGTTCAATTTTAGCCAAATTCAAAAGCTAGTGACTTTCTAGGGTTCAATTTTAATCCTTTGCAATGAAAATTAAAAGATTTTGTAGTGTTCATTTTAAAGCCCAAATAAAAGTGTGTGTTAGTCTAAAAAAAAAAATTAAACCGTGAGATGGAAGCTCCAAGCATTAAAAAATGCTTTGTGAATTTCAAGTTTCAATGCTAAATTTCCCTTCACTCTGATCTTGCTTGTTTTTTCCTTATTCGAATGCTCGAATAGAATCACCATTTCTTTCTTGATGCAAAACCCTGTGAATAATGCAAAGTTGTCATTAATAAGAAATATGATATTTCCAAAAATAAATCAATGATAACTTTACAAAAAAATCTAAATCACCTATTGATAATACCCTTAATGTACTTTAGTCCTCAATAATCAAATAATAGCATAAGAGAATAAAAAATATTAATTGGCCTACCACTTGGAGTGATTCAAACATACCCTCTTGACTCTAACCATTTAAGCACATAAAATATGCGAAAAAAGATAAAACATCAGAGAAGATTAGTGCAGATAAAGTAAATTTATCATAAACAAAAGAAGCCAACTGATCACAAAGTCAATCAAAAGGGAATATTCTATGATATCATCCGTGAGAAAGTAGTTGTCTAGTATTAAAAACCCAAATAAATAGCTACCGAGGTGGGTGAAGTTTGACTTTGCTTGAAGCTCATTTAATGACTCATCTTTCACATGACTCATTGTGTCCGGCTCTAAAAATAGTCTTCACATCCATAGCCTGTAATTTCAAGCTCGGGACCCACTCTAAGCACTGCTCCTTCAGATTTTTCTTTCAAAATAGACTTCTTAATATGCTGCAGGTTGGATTCAAAATCCATGGCCCATTGATTCAAATTTCATGTGGCCACCTTCAAAAGCCTCTTCTCCAAAGGAAGAGATATAAAAATGACTTCAGACATATCCCAAAAACCCAATCAATCGACATTATAAATGCGTACCAAAGACTTTTCTTGTGCAATGTACCTGACATGTTCAGTCATCAAATCCACAGCCATATTTTATTTTATTTTTGGGAGACTTAAGATTTTGTCTTTGAAATTATCTTCACAGGCTATGCACCAATGGGAGGTGTGAAATGAGTTCCATGATCTTTGACCAACATCCCCTCTACTTGCACAAAAGATTACTTGTTACTTTGTCAAATGCCTTATGCTAGTGGTAAAGAAATGATGATCTGTAGAATACATATCTAGGCTATTATTTAAACTGTCTTGCATGCAAAATACACAAGCATAGAGAAGGCGAGTGAATTGTTTGACAGTCTGATGTGGAAGCATAGAAAAGGCATGGGAACTATTTTGATAGATCGCTTTAGAGAAAAGAGACAAGGTACGTGCACTGTTTGACAAAAATCCTGAAGAAAATGTTATCTCATGGAGTATGTTGATTGCAGGATATGCACAAAATGGATTTGAAAGAGGCTTTGGAAAATTTTAAGCTAATGCTATTACCAAGTGTAAATTCGGCCTCCACCACTTTTCCCACGCCTTCAACTACAAAATTTCTCTAATACTAGTGGTAAAAGGAATGGAAGATTAGCAGCCATGAAA
>VDFB02000015.1:548009506-548160452 GCA_007258455.2 Sequoia sempervirens
TAAAAGACCAATACCAAACAAATATCATGAGAAAACTAACAAGAAGATAACTCTCTTAAACCACTATTTACATCTCATTCTTCCATGAGAAATTGTAGGTGGTATTCAATAATTTTTTTTCCATAAACCCATGACCTCGACCTCTTTTTACACTTGTTGGGAGTGATTTCTTTTCCAAAGACCACCAATATTAGCCTATCATTCCCTCTTAAGAAAACTTTCATAAAAAATGGCAATACTTGTAGCAAATTTGTTTATAATAGTCATACTAGGGTTGGTGACCTTATCGAAGGATGTCATCAAGGAATCTTGTTTCTTCCCAGTCACCTTAATTGTTTCTTTAAAATAATTAATATTAGAGAACATGATGTTGAATTTACTAGTATTGGCTCACTCCCTTTCAAAAAAATCACCTTAACCCTAACTTTTGACGCATCACCATTAACCTAAATATAGAAGGCATTCATTCACAACTTCATTCTTTCATTTTTTCAAAACTACTTAAGGATATTATGTCTTAAATTTATTTTATCTTAAAAATATTTCATTTAGAGTCCAATACCTCACAAGAAAAGCAATAACCAATATTAATAATTTTATCAGCAACTTTACTACTCCCTACTTCTACCTTGATAATATACTCCTCATTCATATTGTTGATATCATAAATATAGGGCTCATAAACCATATTTTGAGTGGTCTTCAATCTCTAGAACTTTACTCTTTTTATAGAGGTGGAATCTTTAGCAACATAGTATTCACCAAGAGGATTTTGAATAGTAAGAGAAATGGTAGGTACAAGGAATATGCCCTGGCTTGCTCTAGTAGTGGGCTTATTAACAAAGGGTTTGTAAGTTTAATAATGTTAGAAACATATGAATTTTTTCCGGAGAAAGGACCCACTAAGGTCAATATTTGTAGTAGATTTAGCAGTGGAGGATTTAGGAGCAAGGATTTTAATAGTAACCACCCTCAGAGAGGGAATGGAATTGGTTTCAACTACAAACTAGGTGTCACAATTTATTTAACTACCACTATATGGTTTAGTCTGGGGAAGGAATTTTTGAATATTTTAAACATGAACAAGTGGTAAATAAATCCTTAATGAAGGGTCGGTCCCATAATGTCCAAAACCACATCGACCACCAACTATTCTAAAGACATGAGAGATAGAATGGATAGCTCTAAGTATATGTTTGAGGTGATTCAAGAGAGGGAAATGATAGGAAACTGTACGTTTATATCATCCTTTCAAAGTTAAATACTTGATTAAGTAGAATATTATCTCACAAAGGTGGCAATAAAGCCTCACATTAACCAACTTGAAACCTAACCAATTTTTATAGCCCTTTGAGAAAGGCATCAATATGTTCTTTACTCTTAGATTTGCAAGCTTTGTGGGTCTTAGCTCGATTGGTATATAGGTCTTAAATATAAACTTCAAATCTAAGCTCTCTCACTATGAATTTCCTTCTCTTCCAAGATGCAATAAATTCTCTAGAAACAAGGTGATCATTTAACCATTAATACATTCAAGAATTAGAGCCAAATTTCCTTTATGTAGAACATGCTAGATTGTTGTTTTCTTCTTGACCTCCTTGCAAGAGGAAGGCTTATTGCATAACCTATATCCTCTCATTGTATTCTTCCGAATTTCATAATTCAAGAAAGAAACACAAAGACATATCAAAGGTTGATAATTAAGGATTTTCATAAAACTTTTTTAGAGATATGAGATACAAATAGCTATTTGGGGAGAGATCATTAAGATGATTTGTCGACAACTTACACCACTATGAGGTAAGAAAAATGATTATGTCACAAGTATTATTAGGGCTATATATCAAGGGAAATCAAGAGAAGGACCATGTAGAGTCATTTTGTGAGGGCCATATCACCTTCAATTCATTCCAATAATCATTGTTGACCAATCTCATTATTAATTCCACCAACAAAATCAGAAGGTAAAATTTGTATTTCCAATGTCTAAGGTCTTCCATCAAAATACCCAAATTGGTGAATAAATTAGTTATTAAGTTTCATTCAGGAAAAGCATGTTCAAGTCTAACTTCAATGAAGGAATCAAAAAATTCCCTAACATTTTTTATGATGTTTATGATATTTCAAGAAATCTAGAAGTTAGGCCATTGAGATAATTAATTACATTAAAAGAGTCCCCTTCGATAATCAAGTGAGAAACCTTCAAGTATCTAGCAATTTGTATACACCAAAAATTTACAATAACTTCAACAACATGAGTAGATTAAGAACCCAACAACCAACATACGAAACCATAAAGTACCCTAAACTATCTCTTATGATCCCAACACTCCTACCCTCCCATCAAGGTTGGATTACCTTTAGCAACACCTTTGAATTTTATTTTAACCCAATTAGATATAGGACTAATCCATTTAGTGGTTTTTCTCCTTAATAACTTTATGTTGTAAGGAATTGAATTGCTAATACTGTAAGGAAAGCTAAGGTGCAAAAACAACTCTCCTAACATCAAAACCTCAGGGAAGAATTCAAAAGGTGCTTTTAAATTTTTAATTACAGTCCAATTAAGATACACTTGAAAGCAATAACAAAAACAGAGAAATAATCATACATAGATGAACATCAGATTTATGTGGGAAAACCCTTATGAGAGAAAAACCCACCACACCAAGAAAAACCCTTTTGTATTACAGTAACAGAAATTACATACAGAGTATGGAATTCACTCTCTCTGATATCAATTTACAACAGCATAATCATAGACCAACCTTGTACAGAACATTCAAGTTACAATACACTCAGAATTAAATTCACTGATCACTCATCAAACTGTTCATCCAACTGTTACGGAACCAATCACAATCTTCAATCTCTAAGTATATCCATGACGCCCTTGTCTGTTGAACTTCCTCACAAAACTGCCACAACAGACTAACTTCCAATGGTTCCCATTTGTCTTCTTTGATTGGTTGAAGTCACACCACGTAGGATAGTCATCACTCAGTCAAAGGCGTTCAACCTATGTTACATGTCGGTGAGACACTAACTGTGTATCCTTGATGCCACAAGACCTGACTGTAGTTATCGCCAAGAGTCGTCCCCATCGACAAGACATTACACCAAGTTCACAAGCTATCGCTCAGACTTCCCATTGTCACCAAGACATCATACCGATATCCATCACATGTATTGCTATTTGGCAAGACCATCATTATTCGATGAGACATCATACCGATGTTCAAAGGTCACATAGATATCAACTTTCCCTTTGGTGAGACTATCGCTCTTCGGTGAGACATCATACCGATGTTCCCAAGTCACTTAGACATCAGTATTCCATTCGGTGAGACAATCACTATTCGCCTGGAGATCATACCGAGCCCTTCAAGTCATACCAAAATGAACAACCGTCAGCAAGACTTACCGCTATCGCTAAGAGTTCTTATCAAAGTCTTCAAGTCACCCCAAGAACTGCTTTCGACAAGAGTTATACTAAAGACACCCCACAGCATTGGTGAGACCAACACCCATCGCTAAGAGTTCACACCGAAGCCTTTGTGTTACCATGAAGACTCCAAGTGTAAAGTTGTCGCCGAGACTTTCCATATTGATAAGACTTCATACCGAAACATATGAGTTACTCTGATGACCACAAGTTTATAACTATCAACGAGACTTCTCTTGTCGGTATGACACATACCGAACGTCCAAGTCTCTCCCCAAAAACTTATTTCGCCACAAGTCTCCCCGATCACCTTTAGACACCAACAGTCGGTAAGAGATCTACTCGAGCAGGAAGAGTTTAAAAATTCACAGCGATAGAAAAGTCACAACGATAGCTTCAGTCGGCATGATAGTGACAAGGTCTCAGTGACCTGAATAATTCACAAGATTAAACAACTGCTAGTCGGCCAGACAGAGTGAATGTCACACCGAATTGGCTCTTTCAGAGGTTTTAGCCTATGAGATTGAGGAACAATATTCCAACAATCTCCCACTTGACGAAGATCACACAGGCACCTCCAGAGCACAACATAACTACTAAAATTCATGGGCACTGAGGCCCATCAAACTAGCACACCACCTAAACTTGTCTGTGCTCACTGGCTTCGTCAATGCATCTGTAACATTCTCCAGAGTATCCACTTTTTCTAACGAGACCTTTCCATCCTCCACCATATCTAGTACAAAATGATATTGTACATCTATATGTTTCATCTTGGCATGGAAAGTAGGATTCTTTGCCAAACAAATAGCACTCTGACTGTCACAGTAAATTGTTATTTTCCTTGCATCAAAACCATAGTTAGAACACAAATGTTTTAACTAGATTGCTTCTTTATAGGCCTATGTTGCTGCCATGTATTTTGCCTCTGTAGTGGACAAAGAGACTACAGCCTGCCGCTTACTCATCCAACTCACTGCACCACCATTCAACATGAAAATATATCCACTGGTGGATCTTTTGTTGTCAATGTCCCCTGCCCAATCAAAATCCACATAGCCTCAAATATTGAGAGTCCTCTGTGATTCAACCAATTTCTCATGGTAACACAAAGCATATTCTAAAATGCCCTTCAAATATCTGAATACTCTTTTCACAACATCCTAATGTGTTCTTCTAGGATTAGCCATAAACCAACTAAGTACTCCCACTGCTTGGGAAATGTCTGGCCTTGTACAGACCATTGCATACATAAGAATGCCAGTTGCACTAGCATAAGGCACACTGGTCATGTCCTCCATCTCAGTAGGAGATTTTGGACAGTTTTCAACAAATAGCTTCGTTCCCTACAAAACTAGACCAACTAGCTACTTACAATCATTCATGCAAAATCTCTCTAGAACAGTCTTGATATACTTACTCTGACTGAGCCAAAGTTTTCTACTATTCCTATCCCTAGTTATTTCCATTCCTAGAATATACCTTGTTGCACCAAGATCTTTCATTTCGAACTTTGTAGAAAACTGAGACTTAAGATCAAAAATCATTAACTTACTATTGCCTATGAATAACATATCATCAACATAGAGAGCAATAATAAGAACTTGATCACTTTTAGCTTTGTAATACACACAATGATCAGATTTTGATCTTACAAATCCCAATGACAAAAAAAAAGTGTCAAACTTCTGGGACCACTTTCTAGGAGACTTTTTTAATCCATACAGAGAATTTTTTTCAACTTGCAAACTAGGTTTTCTTTACCTTTTTCCACAAAGTTCTTAGGCTAGGACATATAAATTTCTTCTTCAAGATCACAATGAAGAAATGTTGTCTTCACATCCATCCGTTCAGCCTCTAAGTCATACGCTGCTACAAGTGATAAAAGGAATCTGATAGATGTCAGCTTAGCTATAGGAGAAAAAATTTCCCCATAATCAATTCCCTCTACCTGGGAATAACCCTTCACAACCAACCTCGCCTTATATTTTTCCACACTGCCATCTAGACCAATTTTTCTTTTCAAATACCCATTTGCATCCCACAGCTTTTCTGCCTTCAGGCAAGGGCACCAAATTCTAAGTATCATTCTTTTCTAATGATGCCATTTCTTCATTCATGGCTTCCAACCAAGAGTTTGAATCAAACATTCTAAATGCCTCTTTCACAGTCCTAGGCTCATCAGTGCTAGAAATTAAAGCATAGGCACAAGTAGAATCTATCAAAGAATACACATACCTATGAGGTTGCTTTCTTTCACAAGTTGACCTCCTCACTTGTTGAGGCTGAGGTTGTTCTTCTTCATTAGAACTCTTAGAACTACTTGAGCTCTCCTCAGTTTTAGGTACATTTTGAATTTTTAATTCCTCTTTATCTGGTGTAGGAGGAATTTCAACTACATCCTTTTTGTTTTCTAATTTTGTCTCTGACTACAAATCCAAGATAGAAGGCTTCAACTCATGAAAGATAACACTTCTATTGTACAAAACCTTCTTCGTATCAGGATTCCAAAGCTTGTATCCTTTTATGCCAACACTATAGCCAATAAAAATATATTTGACAACCTTGTTCTCCAATTTAGATCTTTTCTCATTCAGCACATATGCATATGCCTCACAGCCAAAAACACGAATATGTCTTAAAGAGGGCTTCTTACCAGACCATGCTTCCAAAGGCATTTTCTCAACAAGAGCGGAATTAGGAGAACGGTTTATCAAGTAACATGTTGTAGCAACTGCCTCAGCCTAGAACTTCTCCTCCAAGCCAGCACTACTCAGCATACTTCGTGCTCTTTCCATCACTATCCTGTTGAACCTTTCTGCAACTCCATTTTTCTGTGGAGTGTAAGGTGTAGTTTTATGTCTTTTAATCCCATGATCTTTACAGTACCTCTCGAAATCATCAGAAAAAAATTCACCGCCATTATCAATCCTTAAGGATTTTATTTTTCTTCTAGTCTAATTTTCTACAAGGTTCTTAAATTCCTTAAACCAACTGAACACTTCTGATTTACTCTTCAAAAAATAGACAAATTCCCTTCTTGAATAATCATCAATAAATGATACATAGTACCTTAACTTACACAAAGAAGGAACATTCACTAGACCAAAAACATCATAATGTATATAATCAAGCAAACTAGAAGATTTGTGAGTACTGGAATAAAATGAAACATGGTGCTATTTACCATCTATACAATGTTCACAAAACTCAAATTCGAGGTTACAATCATCAAGCCCCTCAACCAGGTTTTTATTCTTCAAGGTTTTTAAACCTTTTTTGCCAATGTTACCTAGCCTATGATGCCAGAGCATGGTCTTTTCTGCTGGAAGTTTAACTTCCATAGAGTTTACACTATCAAGAATTTTTTCTTCTTTTCCTCCTTGAGTAGCTTTCTGTGACTTTATAAAGACACTATTGCATTAAACAGCATGTGCATCCAACTTATACAAGGTACCAATATGAGCACCCCTTGCTAGCACCATTGAGCCTCTAGTCATCTTGCAGCCATTTCTAGAGAATGTAACTTGCACTCCAATATCATTCAGCTTACTAACTGAAAGTAGATTTTGAGCTAGACCTGGTATATGCATTACATCATTGATTCCCTTCACTCTTCCATTAGGGAATTGAATTCTGACTCTTCCACGGCCAATAATTTCCAAAGATGAATCACTTTCCAAATACACCTTTCCACCATCATAGTTTTCATACTTCATGAACCAGTCTCTATGAGATGTCATGTGCAAAAGATGCTCCAGAATCAATCAGCCAAACATCATCTGATGCCTGTGTAGCACTTCACCTTGGACTTCTTTCCAGGAGACTTTGATCTCCCTTCTAACTTGGATTTAGACTTATTTTCCTTCTTCTTTCCTTTTTCTTTCGATCTGCCTCTAGCAGCAAGAGCCTCCTTCGCCATCTCAGAATATTTCCTTCTCATCTCTTCTGATAACAAAGAAGCAACAACATCTTCCATCTTGAAAGTGGATGTCGTACTCCCAATAGCCATTACCAGGTGATCCCAAGAATCTGGCAAAGAACATAATAACAACATATGGCGATCCTCTTCATCAATTTTCACACCCATAGATGTTAACTATGCAATCAGCATGTTGAATGCATTCAAATGATCAGCAACAAACCTTCCTTCCTGCATTCTCAAAGAGTATAGCTTCTTCCTCAAGAACAATTTATTCACCAAGGACTTGCCCTGATAAATAGTTGCCAATCTTTTCCACAAGGAAGATGCAGTCTTTTCTTCATGAACATTTAGAAGAACAAAGTCTACTAAATAGAGCCTTATCATCCCCTTATATTTTCTATTTGCAAGGTCCCAATCCTCTTGCTTCATGCCTATAGGCTTCGTTCCAGACACAGCAATCCACAGATCACGATCAACCAACAGATCTTCCATTTTAAGTTTCCACAACTCAAAATTACTACCATTGAATTTCTCAATTTCAATCTTTCCTAACGTGCTTGCCATCTTACCCTATAATTCAAATTACCAAACTTGTACAAGACTCCCATTGAATAGAAAATGACACAAAAAACCCAACGTACCCACAAGGATAACACAACTGGACAGGCTCTGATACCACTTGTAAGGTAAGCTAAGGTGCGGAAACAAATCTCCTAACGTCAAAACCTCAAGGAAGAATACAAAAGGTGCTTTTAAATTTTCAATTGCAGTCTAATTAAGATACACTTGAAAACAACAACAAAAATAGAGAAATAATCATACACAGATGAACATCAGATTTATGTGGGAAAACCCTTACGGGAGAAAAACCCACCACACCAAGAAAAACCCCTTTGTATTACAATAATATAAATTACATATAGAGTACGCACTTTACTCTCTCTGATGTCAATTTACAACAGCATAATCATAGACCAACCTTGTACAGAACATTCAAGTCACAATACACTCAGAATTAAATTCACTAATCACTCATCGAACTGTTCATCCAACTGTTACCGAACCGATCACAATCTTCAATCTCTGAGTATATCCATGACTCTCCTATTTGTCGAACTTCCTCACAAAACTTCCACAATAGACTAAATTCCAATGGTTCCCATTTGGCTTCTTTGATTGATCAAAGTCACACCACGTAGGATAGTCATCACTTAGTCAAAGGTGTTCAACCTGTGTTGCATGTCGGTGAGACACTAACCATGTCTCCCCGATGCCACAAGACTTGACTATAGTTATCGCCAAGAGTCATCCCCATCGGCAAGATGTTACACCAAGTTCACAAACTATTGCTCATACTTCCTCTTATCGCCAAGACATCATACCAATATCCATCACATGTATCGCTATTCGGAAAGACCATCATTATTCGATGATACATCATACCGATGTTCAAAGGTCACATAGATATCAGCTTTCCCTTCAATGAGACTATCCCTCTTTGGTGAGACATCATATCAAAGTTCCCAAGTCACTTAGACATCAGTATTCCATTCGGTGAAACAATCGTTATTCACTAGGAGATCATATTGAGCCCTTCAAGTCATATCAAAATGAACAACTATCAACAAGACTTACCGCTATCACTGAGAGTTCTTACCGAAGTCTTCAAGCCACCCCAAGAACTGCTTTCGACAGGAGTTATACCGAAGACAACCCACAGCATCGGTGAGACCAACACCCATCGCCAAGAGTTCACACCAAATCCTTTGTGTTACCACAAAGACTCCAAGTGTAAAGTTGGCGAGATTTTCCATATCAATAAGACTTCATACCGAAACATATGAGTTACTTGGATGACCACAAGTGTATAACTATCAGTGAGACTTCTCTTGTCGGTATGACACATACTGAACATCCAAGTCTCTCCCAGAAAACTTCTTTCACCACAAGTCTCCTCAATCACCTTTAGACACCAACAATCGGTAAGAGATCTGCCTAAGCGAGAAGAGTTTGAAAACTCACAGTGATAGCTTCAGTCTGCATGATAGTGACAAGGTCTCACTGACTTGAATAATTCACAAGATTAAACAACTACTAGTCGGCCAGACAGAGTGAATGTCACACCGACTTGGCTCTTTCAGAGGTTTCAACCTGTGAGATTGAGGCACAATATTCCAACAAATACTTGACCCCCAGTTAGTATCAATTATCATTTAAACTTCCAAAGGGGGAAAATAATTCTCTATGGATTTGGAAATAGAGATATTTTCAATAATTTATTGAGAGATTCTCCTACTTACTTCTTCCACACTTTTTTTCCTCTCTTTAAAGATTCTCACATTTATTTAAAGCCATATTCCCTAGCAGAAATTAAGAAAGGTTAAGTACAAAATTTCCTTGACCATTGACAAAGAGAAAGGAGAGTTCCAACACAAAGAAAATTCTCTCATAGAGCCAACAAAGGCCTAATTTAGTTCAAACTTCCTTATCCAAATATTGAAAATTTCCCATTCAAAATGAAATTCAAAGAAGATTTGAAAGATATATTGAACATCATTCTCAATAAGAACACAATTTTTGGGAATCATGAATCCTCTCTTGATTAAATTATCAACTATTTGTGAAATAAGAGGGATTTGTTGCACACAGGTCTCTTCGTTCTCAAGAGATCACTAGGGAATGAACTTCCCTTATACACCTCAATATAAGCAAGTCAATGAAAATGCAAAAAAGTATACTTCAAGTAGTGTTTCAGAGAAAGTTACTTCAAATCTCGAGAGAGTGAAACCCTGAGATTTCTACCTCAAATGAGTGAGCTCTCAACCAAAAGACAACAGTGTAGTTTTAGGACGTCGGCATGATGCACTAGCATCCTAAGCAATAGAGGGCTCAGGAGCTCAAGCGAATAGAACCAGGGTTCACTTCTAAGCTTAGATATAAGATGTACTGAGCGAAATAAACAACCAGGAAGTCAAAATCTATGACAAACACAAGGGGACTTGGAGAGAGCTTACCTTTTACTGGACATTCAACTCTTCACTCCAAGCTCCACTTTGCACCTACACATAGAAAAACAAGGGGGAAAGGTTGGGGCTGTATAGGGGCCTACCTTAGTCAAACCCCCATTTTGGTGTTCCCACCTTCACGGACAACCAAGTTGGAAAGGATTGTAAATGAAGTAAACAAAGCATGTGGTGAAAGAAAAACCCACTTCAAGAGTAGAACCCACACCAAAAAGTAGTAAATGAACAAGTAGGAAAGGAAAGTGAGAGAGAGAGAGAGTGTTACCCATGGGCCTAGACCCTCTCCAGAGCACATGGATGCACCATTGAGTGCTTGCTTGAGAGTTGTTGTTGCTGGAAGGACCTTAGTCTAGCGTGGCTTCGCTTGTGAGAGTGTTACTATCAAGGATGAAGAAAACTCAAGACTAGAGCAAGTAGTAAGAGAGCTTGAATGAATGACTTCCAACCCCAAATGAGAGCAAGAAAGGGGTTTTTTAATGCATGCAAGGGCAGAAAAGAGTCGTTTATCTAAAATTTAACTGCTAGGACACATGTCAAGACTGTCAAGATTCTAGATTCTTTGTTTCAAACTTGAAAAATAACCAAGATGCTAGCAAGTTGTGCAGACGTCTATGTGTTCCGTAGGCGTCCAGAGCCTAGATTTTCAAGAAACATGTCATCAAGCTTCTATTGCTCTGCCACAAGTCCGCATGGAGACAGAATCATGAAATTCTGACTCATGGAATTTTTGTCATTAATGCTCTAAGGTGTCATAAATTCTAGGCAAAAATGCAAGAATGTGGAATTGCCCCTAGGTACAATTTTGTGACATCACATTTTTCCCCCACTTTAGTGGGCTCGATTTTAGAAAAAATCAGCCTCACTAAAGTAGAGAAGAAAAATTTCACCTAAAATTTGAATTTTACAGATTTGTGTGCCAAGGAAAAAAAGGGACCACATAGGCCATCAAATTTGAGCTAACCGGTACTGAAGGTGCCCCTAGAATTCGAGCTCAACATACAATGACAATACAATCATGAATAATTTGTTCAAGACTTTAACCTATAAAACTCAAATTTTGGGTAAGCCTCGTAAAATTAGAAGCCACAATGGATAGAAGAATGATTAAGAAAAAGTCGTTGATTCAAAGGAAAAATATAATCAAAAGGTGACTATATGTGCCCTCTTAAGTTTCCCCCCAGCTTTGTGGGGTAAATTCAAGAGAAACCAAGAAGCCACAAACTCTAGGAAAAATGGGCCCTAGGGGGCCTATATATACCTAGGTGGGCCCGTAGAAGGGTCATTTTCACTATTCACTACGAGAAAATTATTGACTTTTCTGAGAGAAAAGTTAGCAAAATGCCTAGCAAAAGGGAGTACGAGGTGTCGGTGTTGGATCAACTATGCAATGACATTGTGGAGGGTCACGAGGTGGACTAGGTAGGCCTTCCAACCTCATTTTTCATGAATTATAGCTTGTTTTTAGCATTTTTCTAGTTGGTGAGGTGCACAGGCATCTTTTTTGGGCTCTCGCATACAAAAATTGCACTATCGTCCAGAGTATATGTCGAGGTCCCAAGTCTACGTTTTTGTATTGGGCACACACTAACATCCTTGAGGTGTCCATGGTGGATAGGGATGCATGCGTGGTGTGTATAAGTCTTAAGAATTTTTTTGTTTTCATGATGAAATTCAATGTTCTGACTATGAAAAAATTTCACATTTGCAAGAGTATCTAGAGATTCATGAGCATCTAGGAGGGTGAGCATTCCAACTCGTTCGTGAGCAAAGGGACCATCTAATAGATGACGAGGTCACACATCTGGAACAGGTTCCTCTCTAGCATGTATTCACCATCCCTGAGATACGATACCATGAGAGGATGCTCACAGCCCTAATGAAGTGTTGGGATGCCACCATGTCATCTTTCCAATTGTCTTGTGGGGAGATGACTATCACGCTCAAGGATGTCTATCAAATCCTTTGATTACCCATTTTCAGACAACAGGTGGCCCTAAATGATACCCAATTGACATGGGAGCAAAGAGAGGGAGTTATCTATTGATCAGGATGGTTGGACAGTGGTGACGACATACACCACATATATATGCATTGGTACGACCAGGCGAGGACCACTGCACCACTGCTACACCAAGTTATGGTCATGACTAGCATTTTGGATCATGATAGATGGGCGAGGCTCACACCTACACGAGGGCCTCGTCCATACGATCAGATCTAGATGGTCAAGCATCGGACGATTTTTTCTTGGGGCTACAGCATGTTGGCTCACCTCTACCAGGAGTTAGGCTGATACGTCTACTATGAGTACCGTAGCCTCACTGCGTGCATACTTTTGTAGGTGTGGGCCTTTTTCCACATCATGTGTACTTGGTTGGTTGGTTTTCCCCAATGATGGCCATATCGCATTCCCATGGCCCACTGGTACAACATGACAGGCCAGTGGAGATTCAGTGATCTATAGTTTTGGCGGCTTCAGTTTGACACTCTCACCACAGATGGGGTTCGATGGAGACCCTACCAATTTTTTAGATGGGTGGATGATAATAGGCATCTAAGGAACCTGCAATGGAACCATTGTTTGGTAGGTCATCGTGATTATATCATAGTGTTGTACTATTGGATTCAGGTCATGCAACACATGGTTGTCCTCAAATGTTTCCATCAGATGTGCCCACCTATACTTGGGCCTATAGGAGCACAACGAGAGTCAGGGATCACCCTCACCCCACCATCATAGATTTTTTTCCCTATAATGATGATGAGCCCAACCAGGATCTACCACCCATAGTGGAAGCAGATAATGTTGGGTAGCTACAGACTTTGAGCGGTGGTGGGAGAAGGCATCCTCCTGCTCCTGTGTTTGGTGAGGGTGCCTCAAGAGGGGACACTAGTCTATAGGGGGACTTGCCACCCCAACCTTCGTAGGGTAGATGGAGAGGGCACCAGCAGATAGGTGAGGAGGAGGAGGCAACATAGGAGGAGGAGGTGACACCACAGAGACTAAGGTAGAAGAGGAGATCGTACTTCCCAATAGCTACCCCTATCTTGTTCGCACCACCGACTCCTACTATTCCAGCGGCAGTGAACTTAGCATCACCGGGAGTGGCTACCAATGTCAACGGTGCAAGCCCTAGCACCGCTCCTCACCCTGAACCTACATGGTAGCTAGGGGATCTAGGTATACAGAGTAAATTATTTATGTTTCAGTTCTTTGAAAAAAAAAATTATGATTATATATATATGCCATGTGATACTGATTTCTCTTTCTTTCCCTGTGGTTGCAGAGGATGCACAGGGATGGATCAAGTTGATGGATTAGTGTATTTTAGAGGTATCCCCTGACGTGTTGATCCATGGGATGGTTCTCAAGGATTTACATCTAGTATCTGCAAGATGACATGCCCCCACTTTTGAGTCGGTAACATGCTTGAGGACCACCTATGAGGAGCGGGGCATAGAGATCATTTAGCTAACTATAGAGTTGACTACTATTCGGGGATAGTGTGACCAGCTATCGAGGGAGCTACGAATAGTGCTTGATGAGTGAGATGCAGCAGTGAAGAGGGTCGACACTGTCAAGAAGGTGTGTGACACCCTCCATATTCGTCTCAATGACCTTGGTGGGCAGTCAGCAATTGTGATCCCAATAGATGTTCAACAACTATGGGATGAGCTAAGACAGGCGGAGATGACTATAGTCTCCCTATAGGGATAAATCATGGGGATACATGTAGCTCTATCCATATCACGCTCACAACAATCTCACTCCATGACCACCATGTAGCCTCTCCCGATGGTACTAGAGTAGCAGCTAGAGCTGGAGGGCTTCGGGAGCCATGTGCCACAGTTATAGGGGCTCATCATTTTGAACATCATTTTTGTAGCAAGAGATACATACACATACATATATATTTGTAGATATTTTGTATAGACATATATTCAGTAGCCACTCATTTTTAATAGTAGTGGCTTGATACATGTGCATGACATTTGATACATACATGCGTATATATACATATGGACATATTTGTTCTAGTATCATGGCATTGTTTATTTTGATGTGTATGATTTTTACTTTCATGTATGTTTATGCTATGGATTTCATATGCTTGTATGGGTGTATGTTTACATTAGATGCTAACATGATTTAATAAACACGCGTGTTTGTATGTTAATTAAATGCAATGTTGATCCAATTGTCTTAAAAGATGTAATATGATGCATGGATACATAGCATAGCGAAACACATGTATGTATATTGCACACACACACACGTGGTCATATCATAACACAAAAAAAAAATCATAATGTGTTAATGAACAATGTCAATATATGTAGTGCTGCTGCCCTTTCATAGAGAGAACACCACACATATGACACATGGAACACTACGCATAGTATCATCAAAGATGCATCACATTAACAGGTTCTTTTAGAGGTATCCCATCCATAAATGATAATCCATAGGCACCCAAACCATACACTGAGATCACAATGTAAGGGCCTAACCAATTAGGACAAAATTTCCCTCTCTGATCAGGGGGTGCATTCACATTTCGCTGGTTTTCATAGAGAACTAGGTCTCCTAGTTTAAAGGTCCTACGAAGCACACTTTGATTATATTATCTCAATAGCATTCGTTGATAAGCTTTAAGATGATTGAGGGCCTATAAACGGTGCTCATCGAGCATCTCTAGCTGATGCAAATGGTTAACCTGATAGGTTTCATCATCAATTAACCCTTTAAGGGAGACCCATAAAGATGGAATTTCCAACTCTAAGAGAATGATAGCTTCAACACCATACACAAGGTTGTAAGGAATTGTTCCCATTTTCATGCAAACAGTCATGTGATAGGCACACAAAGCATATGTTAGTTGTATATGCCAATCCTTACCATGTTTATTAACTATTTTATGAAGAATGAGTTCAAGATTCTTGTTAGATGCTTTTTCTTGACCACTGGATTGTGGATAGTATAGTGTAGAAAACCTATGTTGGATATGAAAATTCTCTAAGAACTAATTTACTTCCTTGTCCTTGAATGGTGTACCATTGTCACAAACAAATGTAGTAGGAAATCCAAAATGATTAATAATGTTGTTCATGAGGAAGCTATAGATGGCTTCAACGTTCACAGATCAGAGTGGAATAGCTTTGACCGATTTCATGAAGTAATCTGTAGCGGTGATAATGAAGGTATGTCCCTTGGAAGAAGAAGGTGATAATTTTCCAATGATATCCAATCCCCATTTTTCAAACAACCAAGGAGAAGTTTGATTTTGTAACTCTTGAGTAGGTGCCTGAATAAGATGGCTATGTTGTTGACATTGAAGGTATTTTTTAAAAAAATCGAAGGAATCTTGTTCCATCATTTTCCAATAGTACCCCATGTGTATCAATATTTTCACTAGGGACCTACCACCAAAATATCCACCCCCAGAGCCTGAATGGGCTTCCTTAATGGCAAGGGGTATTTTTTCTTTAGTGAGACACCTGAGAAGCAAGCTATTATAGGATTTTCGATAGAGAACATCAGATAAAATGACATAACGTGTTGAAAGCTTTTGTATATGAGTGCGATCATTTTTCATCATATCATCGGGAAAGTTTCCAATATTTAAATAATTGTAGATACTAGAGAAACATTCTCCCCAGTCTATGTGAGAACACACAAGAGACTCGGATTTAGGTTGATCAAAAACTACAGGGGTTCGTAGGACCTAAACCATGAAATGGTATTCTTTTTTATCCTCTTTTGAAGGCACCAAGGAAGCAGCACTTGCCATGGCAACAGTGTGTCTATTTTCTCTCCTAGGGACATTGTCTATTGTGAAAGAGGAAAATTGATTAAGCAAGTACAAAGCAAGGTCTCGGTACCGAGATAACTTACTTTGTTTAGCTTGATAGGTTCTTGTAATCTGATTCACAATGAGCTCAAAATCACTTAGTATATGGAGATGCTTAATTTTCAGTGCAATCATAGCAAGCAAGCCAACAATAAGGGCTTCATACTCAATTATGTTATTAGTGCAAGGAAAATCTAATTGAAAGGACAAAGGTACCGGTTTACCTTCGAGGGATATCAAGACCACACCCGCTCTAGGACTAGTCTGACACCTCGATCCATCAAAATACATCTTCCATCCAAGGTCACAATTAATTGAAAAAATATTCTCATCACGAAACAAATCCAACCTTGGGAAGGAATGGGATGAGGGAGCATGTAACACCCCACCATGTGAACCCCAAAGGACAACAAACACTGCACAATTTTTAATTTTTTTTAAAGCAAAACATTGCGTAAAATAAATTTGTACATTCATTACATGAAAAGCAATTATGCATTTATAAAGTCATCTACATCCTCTGGGGTACATGGAACGGTCATTATGAAACATAAAATTTTATTAAACAAGAGAAAATAAAAGCCAAGAATACATAATGATGAGATACAACCATTAAAGATCAAAAGAGGGGAATACAATTCATCATTTTATTTCAACTCAATTCATAGTTCAAATAATACAATTGTGGAGCATATTTCCACAGATACAACACATCATAATTACATTAATACATTACATAATGCTTCCCTTATAGCAATAGGAGTACATCAAGTACTAGAGTAATACATCAATGAAGATTATGGTACAAAATAAGGAAAAGTCTTCAACAATGTGAAGCTCTAGAACTCTGCATCTACTTTTGCATTGCTAACACAACCTAGGAACACAATGGGGTGCATAGCACGTTCCACCTGACCACGTGGACCCGTAGGTCCACCCCCCGTGCTAGGAGATGACAAGAAATGACCCACGACCAAGACAAACTAGCAGAATGATCACAAGACCAAACCACAAGGTCAACCAAAACATAACATACAACAATCTCAATAACCACTTTACTAGGTGACTGCTTCCAAAGGAAAACGAAGGAAAAACAAGGGATGAATCAAGCATAAAATTCACAACAAATGCATGTGTGAGGCATGAACCATCTCGCTCAAAGTCATAACTAAGGTAAAACAAATCATAGAATAGAGTACACCCATGAGAACTCAAAATAAGAGTATGATCAGTGGAAACACAAAGGTTGAATCATGGGAAAATTCAACATAAAACAGGTTTCCCATTGCCTCTGAAAGCCTAACAACCTACCACCCATGACTAGTGAACATGGAAGTAACTTAAACATTTGGATTCCCATTATATCCAAAACAAGAGGAAAATCATGATCAACAAGGAACCACAACATGCATAAGGAATCAATCCCAAAGAGCATTCAAAATAATAAATAACTATCCAAAAAAGTTCAAGATAAACTATAAATTTCCATTCACTTAAACATAGATACAAACCAGTCCTTCTAAGGATAATGTAGAGAATAATTAAATAATTAAACTATTTTTAAATGCATTTCCACCATACAATTATTTTAATTAGATAAGTACTATGAAACCCTACAGTAGGTAAACCTTCATATTTCTCTTAATTTAAGATTCCTAACTTATATCTTTATTTACTTCAAAAATAATTAACATTAAACTGAAACATATATATTTGTGATTTCAAAATAATAAATTCAATTAAAAATTAGTATATTGGTTTACTTCAAATAAATGAATTTAATCAAAATATATCCTATTCATTTATTACTTCAAAATAATAAACTTAGTTAAAAATGAAGCATATTGGTATACTTCAATAAATAAATTTAATCAAAATGTAACATTTGCATTTGTTAGCTTCAAACTAAATAAATTTGATTCAAATCCAACCTAGACAATTTATACGCAAATCACAAATCTAAGATTAGAGGAATTCGTAAATAATTTTAATTTTAAATAACTAGTAATTAAATCTAATTTCTAAATGCATTTGATAATAAATTTTATTTTAAATGTGTTTTGAAAATAAACCTAATTTTAAATGCATTTGAACACAAATCTAATTTCGGCAACTTGAAAGATTGCATAATGAAGTTATAGTGGATTACATCAACATTTAATTATCTATAATATAAATAAATCAATTTTTGGCTTACTTAATTTCCCGATTATTCTATATATAATGTAATTTAAACACATCAATTCTATCTCTGAATAATACCATTAGCTGCAATTGTCCTTCATTATTTGTTTACCTCCTATCAACATACTTAATATCTTTGCTCTAACAATTGCTAATTTTCTCCTAGTATCCCTTTACTTATCTGTAGTATTTCTCTTACTTCTTCCACTTTTAACATATAATTTTATATAATAATAATTCATTCTTTATTAATAATTACGGTTACATATATCACTTAATATTTTTACTTTTCTTATTTACTCTATATTTACCTTATCATACCTTTTTCACCTTATTATTAATTTTCACTTACCTTTTAAAATTCTCAATGCAAACTCCTTTCTACCAAATCATGATTTTATAAGAAGATATTTGCAATATTACAATGGGTTCAAATATTCCCTACCTAAAATATTTTTCATAAAATGATAATTATTCATATGGAGATCTATAAAATGAATAAGTCCATGCTGGAAAATAAGTGGAGATAAATTTACCCAAATGATTTCCAATTCCTTTAAAAGTATGAATCTACCCAAAATTAAAAAGATAGATGAGGAAATCACACATGTATAGGAATTTACTCCTACACCTCTTCATTTGGTTTAAATCTAAAACCTATGAATTTTAGAGTGACATGTGGCTTTCTCAAAACCATGAACCTCAACTTGATAGGAATTCCTTATCACCTAGTTATTTATAGTCCTAGTTAATACTCACACTAGAATACATAACTGACATAGAAAATTTGATCCCTTATTTCCCTGATGGACTCAAAGTCTATAGTTCTATTTAACGCATAACTATGACGAAGAGATCTAAAAGATACCAACTATGTTTATGTATTTGTGAGATGTGAGAAGGAATATTCATCAATGTGGCAAGGTTAGGTAATTTTGACAAATGTTGTAGTTGCAGTTGCTCTGGAAAGTATGTATGCAAAATGTGAAGTATAGATAGGGCACGCGAATTGTTTCAAAAAATGCCTCAAAGAGAAGAAATATCAAGGATTGAAATGATTAGGATATGCACAAATTGGATTTATTAAATAGGCTTTAGGAACTTTCAATCAAATGCAATCGATAGTTGTAAAGCCATAATCCTACAAAAAGTGGAATCATAGATAAGACCGGTGAGTTGTTTTGATAGAATGCCTCAAGGAAATGAGAGCTCAAGGGTGGAAATGATCCTCAATATATGCATGAGATGGATTCATTGGAAAGGCTTTAGAAACCTTAAGCAAATACAATTGGCAGGTGTAAAGCCTGACTCCACAGCCATTTCCAACATCCTTCCTGACTATACACAAATGGGAGCTTCTGAAATTGGGTATAGGAATCCATCCTACAAATTGGTAAGGGGGGCGGTTTAGTCAAATATTGTAGATGGAAATGTCGGGTTATATATGTTTAAAACGTAGCTCGGAGGTGTCTCCAGCCTGGAACCGTGTCACCCAGGCTGGAACGGTTGTGGAGATAAACATCTCTAACTTTCCTGATTTTTTATCTGCCTTATCTTGCAACACACTTGCCAAGTTTGGAAATTTTCCTTTTTAGCAAACAACTTTACTTTGTTTTCTTCGTTAATCTCTACTCCACCGTAGGTGATGAGAGGTTATAAAAGGGAGATCGATGTGAGTGTTGTAGATACAGATGAAGTCTTTATTGTAGGAATGACACAAGAGAAAGGGAGATTGGAGTGATCAAAAGGAGGAGTAGAAATATTATCCAGGATTGCAGTATTGTTGTGGATGCCAAGTTCTGGAAATTATTGTAAATCTCTTCTTTTCTGTTATAATAAAATCTCTTATTGAATGTTGGTTTTTCCCCAGAGTTGGGGATTTTCCAGGGTAAATCACTGTGTCAAGTGTGATGAGTTTTCTCTAATTTTCTGTTGCATTTAGTATTTTATTGAATGGTGTTGTGCATGCTTTAGTTCTTTGTTTTAGTAATTTAACTTTTGTTATTCAAATTCCTAAGTATAAACAATAGTGAATTTATTGTTGGGTTTCACAACACCAGTAAAGGAGGCATATTTTTCACATGGTATTAGAGCAAATACTTTGAAAGAGAAAACTAGGATTTAATCACAAAAGTGCAAGTTTTCATTTTCTTTTTTGTTCAGGAGGGTTTAAGTTCAAGGGTTTCAGCAATGGCAGTAATCAAATTAAGAGATTCAGACAGACTTGAGGGGGCTTCAAACTTTGGCGTGTGGAAAGCAAGAATTCTTCTGTTACTAAAGGAGAATGGTCTTTAGGAATATGCAACCACTACCGTTTCTATTCTGACATATGCTATGCTAATGGCGACCTACCAGAAAGAAGATCCAAAGCTAGATGCATCATTATGGATGGAGTCAAGGATCACCTTGTTCCTCATATTATAGATTTAGACACCTACAAAAAGATGTATGATGACATACTCAACCTGTACCAGAGTTCTAATTTGAACAGGAAACTGATTCTCAGGGATAAGCTGAGAAATACTAGAATGAAGAAAGGGGAGAGCATTGTGGACTACCTTACCAAGATCAAAATAGTAAAATATGAGCTAGTAACTATCGGGGTAGCAATACCAGATGATGAGGTTGTTAGGATTGCATTGACAGGATTCACAACGGATTGGAACATCTTTGTCAAAGTTGTATCCAAACGGCAAGATATTCCTGATTGGGATCATTTGTGGACTAATTTCACTCAGGAAGAATTGAGAATGATTTATGTTAATGGAGGCAGCAGCAGTGGTCGTAAGGGTGAGGTAGAAGAGAATGTTGCTCTTGCCAATAAAGGAAAAGCCAAGAAAGGCTCAAGCAATGAGTCTACCTCAAAAGGGGACAAGAAGAAAAAGAAAGATATGAGCAAAATTAAATGTTATGGTTGTGATCAGCTAGGACATTATGTCAGTCAATGTCTAAATTGGAAGAAAGGAGACAAGAAGAAGAAGCAGACATCAGCTTCAGCGGATGTTGATGAGCTATCCTCTAGACTAGAAAATGAGTTCGCTCTTCTAAAATTCTTATCTAGCTCAAACACTACAGGGTTTTGGTATATTGACAGTGGTGCGTCATGCCATATGATAGGAGTTAGAGAAAAATTCTCCAACTATAAAGTAGAAGAGATAGGATTTCAGATAAAAATGGGAAACAAGACCACATGCACTCCAGTTGGGAGAGGGACTGTTTCATTTTAGAGAGAGTCAAACAGTAATATTAAGATTACATATTTTTTGCATGTGCCAGGGATGTGCATGAATCTGATTTCAATATCTACCCTTGAAGAAAAAGGGTATAGTGTACTCTTTCAGGGACAAAAGGTGTTTTTAAAACTCAAGGATTGGAAGAAGGCAAAGTAGATTGGGGTAAGAAGTGACAATTTATACACATTACAATTTGAAACTCCAAAGGAACTAGTGAGTAGTGATAGTAGCAGGGAAATAGGAGATCTATGGAATAGACGAATGGGACATTTTAACCATGGGGCATTGAAATTTCTCAGAGAAACCATGATAGGAATTCTAGAGTTGAGTCCAGAGCATGGTGACACATGTAAAGGGTGTGCACTTGGGAAATTTTAAAAGGCGGCCTTTCCTAGAAGTGACAGTAGAAGTTCAGGTGTTCTTGATTTGATACATTCTGATATTTGTGGCCAATGTCTACTCAGTCTTTGAGAGGTTATGAGTATTACGTAACTTTCATTGATGATTTCTCCAAGAAGACCTGGATATATTTCTTGAAGGCCAAAGATGAGGTCTTCAGTCACTTCCAAGAATTCAAAGATCTTATGGAGAATATGACAGGAAGGAAGATCAAGGTTCTTCAAACAGACAATGGTGGTGAGTATAAAAGAAAATCCTTCCAGGAGTTCTGCACCAGAGAAGGAATCAAGAGAGAGTGGACTATTCCCTACAACCCACAACAAAATGGGGTTGTTGAGTGTAAGAACAGGGCAATTGTTGAAGTAGTTAGGGCCATGTTGTTTGACTAGAATCTGCCTAAGTATCTTTTGGTAGAGGCTTGTAGCACAGCAGTCTATATTTAGAATAGAGTACCTCATAAGATTTTGGGGAAGATGACACCAGAAGAAGCCTGAGGTCGGGCATTTTAGGATCTTTGGTATTATAGCATACTGTCATGTTCCATTAGAGAAAAGAACCAAGCTAGATTCGACTGCAGAGAAAGGTTTCTTTTTTGGATACAGTGAAACCTCCAAGGCATATAGGATCTTTATTCTAGGGACGAGGAGGATCATAGTGAGACGTGATGTGAAGTTTCTGGATGAGAAATCCTTCAGAAAATCTCAAGATTTTCCAGCTGTTGAGCAAATTCAGCAGATTGAAGCTCCAAAAGTGGATCAGGAGTCTCAGGTATAGGGCACTATGATAGGAACAAATATAGACACAGGCACCTTGGGTGAGTTGAGTCCACAGGATTAGGGGTAGCAAAATAAGGAACAAAAAGCTCCATCTATTGGTGTATCTCCTACCGGCGGGAGAAAGACTAGCTGAGTGGAAACTCAGATTGCATGAGATGCTCAGGAGTTTATGGGAGCTCCTAGAATGAGTGGCAGGGAGAGGAGACCACCAGCTAAATATTCATATTATGTGGCATTAATAAGCGAGCTCATTGACAGTGAGCCTTCCAGTTATCAGGATGTTGCACAGCAGCAGGCCTGGCAGGATGCCATGGTGGAGGAGTACAACTCCATCATGAAGAATGTTGTCTAGGAAGTAGTACCAAGGCCTTTAGATAATAAAGTGGTTTGTTCTCATTGGATCTATAAGATCAAGCATGCTGCAGATGGTAGCATAGAGAAATACAAAGCCAGTTCATGGCCAAGGGGTTCTCTCAAAAGGAGGGAATCGATTATGATGAGACATTTGCTCCAGTGGCCAAATATACTTCCATACGAGTTGTGATATCATTAGCAGCACAAATGGGATAGCAGATCCATCAGATGGATGTCAAGACGGCTTTCCTAAATGGAATCATAGAGGAGGAGGTGTACATTGAACAGACGAAAGGTTTTGTGGTGCATGGGAGTGACTCTCATGTTTGTAGGTTAAAGAAAGCACTATATGAACTTAAGCAGGAATCTAGAGTGTGGTATGAGAGCATAGATAGCCACTTGTAGAGCATGGGATTCATGAAGAGTGAGGTGAACTTCAACCTTTACTATCTCATGGTGGGGGGTGAACCACTCATCCTAGTTTTGTATGTGGATGATTTATTTATGACTAGTTCACCAAGGCTCATAGATGATTGCAAGAGGTACCTAGTAGCAGAGTTCGAGATGAAGGGTTTGGGTTTGATGCACTATTTTCTAGGACTAGAGGTGTGGCAAATAGAGGGAGAGATTTTCCTTGATCAAGGGAAATATGCTATGGAAATATTGAAGCGATTTAGAATGCTGGACTGTAGACCCATGTCTACATCAATGGTTACAAATTGGCAGAAGATCAATGCATCAAAGTAGGAGGAAATAGACCCCACCTTGTATATATAGCTTATTGGGTCATTGATGTATCTGGTCAATACAAGACCAGACATTTGCCTTGCAATCAACTCTCTTAGTTAGTTCATGGTAGAACCGAAGAGATTACACCGGACAGCAGCAAAGCATGTGATGAGGTATCTACGTGATATAGTTGAGCATGGGTTGAGATATACTCGGGGTGATGGTGTCAGGTTGATTGGCTACAATGATGCAGACTAGGCTGGTAATGTAGTAGATGGGAAAAGCACTTCAGGGTGTTGTTTCAGCATGGGATCAGGGGTTGTCTCTTGGTACAGTAGGAAACAAAAGTCTGTTGCATTAAGCTCTATGGAAGCAGAGTACATGGTAGCAAGCATGGCAACATGTGAGGCCATATGGCTTCAGAAGTTGTTAGTGGCATTGTTTGGTCAGGAACTAGAATCTACCATCATTCACTGTGATAATCAGAGTTGCATAAACTCCTTGAGAATCCTGTGTTTCATGATAGGTCAAAGCATATTGACATCATATATCACTTTATGAGGGATTGTGTATAGCATGGATTAGTTCAACTACAGTATATATCTAAAGATGAGCAGGTTGTAGACATCTTAATGAAGGCCTTGATGAAAAGCAAGTTTGTCTTCTTTAAGGACAAGTTAGGTGTAGTATAGAACACCTTCCTCGCTAAGAGGGAGTGTTGAAAATGTAGCTCAGAGGTGTCTCCAGCCTAGAACCGTGTCACCCAGGCTGGAGCGGTTGTGGAGATAAACATCTCTAACTTTCCTAATTTTTTATCTGCCTTATCTTGCAACGCACTTACCAAGTTTGGAAAATTTCCTTTTTAGCAAACAACTTTACTTTTTTTTCTTCGTTAATCTCTACTCCACCGTAGGTGATGAGAGGTTATAAAAGGGAGATCGATGTGAGTTTTGTAGATATAGATGAAGTTTTTATTGTAGGAATGACACAAGAGAAAGGGAGATTGAAGTGATCAGAAGGAGTAGAAATATTATCCAGGATTGCAGTATTGTTGTGGATGCCAAGTTCTAGTAGTTATTGTAAATCTCCTCTTTTTTGTTATAATAAAATCTCTCATTGAATGCTGGTTTTTCCCTAGAGTTAGGGGTTTTCTAGGGTAAATCATTGTGTCAAGTGTGATGAATTTTCTCTAATTTTATATTGCATTCATTATTTTAGTGAATGGTGTTGTGCATGATTTAGTTCTTAGTTTCAGTAATTTAACTTCTATTATTCAAATTCCTGAGTATAAACAATAGTGAATTTATTGTTGGGTTTCACAACACCAATAGAGGAGGCACATTTTTTTTCAAGATAGGTATGCAAAAATGTTGAAGCAAAGACAAAGCTTGTGATCTGTTTGAAAATTTTCCAAAACATGGAAACTTAGGTAAGTGAAATCGGCAGGTGTAAGGCCCAATTCCACAACCTTTTCCAGCATACATTCTGCCTACGCCAAAAAGCGAGCTAAGGAACAGGGCATGTGTATGTAGATGCAAATACAGAGACATGACACATGGACCTTTGGCTAAATTACCTCAAAGGAATGTGATCTCATGGAATGCTATCAATGCAAGATATATTCAAAATGGGTTTGATTAAAGGCTTCAGGGAATTGTGGTCTCTTGAAATGCTATGATTGCAAAATTTGCACAAAGCAGACCTGAAAGAATATATAGTTTGAGACACTTTTGAAAAGAAATTTCCATAACCTTTACCAGCATCTTTCCTTCCTATGCTAGATTGGGAGTTGTGGAACAGGTTAAAGACACCATCAAAGTACAAGGAATAGAGGAATTCTGTGAAATGTTGAATTTGCAACTACCCTGGTAAACAATAGTTGTGAAGAGCAGAACAAGGCATGAGAACTGTTTTATAGGATGCCTCAAGAGATGTCTTCTCATGGAACGAGATTATTTCAGGACATGTATGAGATGTATTTAACAAAAAGGCTTTAGAAACTTTCAAGAAAATGCAATTGGCAGGTGATGCCAAAAGAACCAGGGAGGCTATTTAAACTTTTAAACTTCATAGTATGCTCAATCGCTACGACTAAGACAGGTTGACAATGAAATCAGGGAGATTGTTTAAACCTTTTCCATTCTAATTTCAAGTACTGTAGGTATGACAGGTTGCGAACAATATCAGGGAGGAAAATTATACCCCTACAGTCTTCTATGTTACGCAAAATGTGGAAGCAAAGACAAGGCTTGTGAATTTGGTGACAGCAATTTTCATTTTAATAAACATACTCTAAAACTATTGTGATAACTTAAATTTTTAGACTACAGCACGCCAAAATGGAGGAGTGAAAGGTCAATACCAGGAAGGAAGAGTTTGGAGGGCGACTGTTGATTTCCCAACCTTTCCAGCAGGATCCCCTATTTTTACATGTATGCAAATATGGCGCAAAGAAAAATCTCGTGAACTATTTGGCAGAGTGTCTAAAGAGAGAGGTGTCTCTCTAAATGTTGCACCCCCCCCTTCGTGCAACTACCTCCTCTCAAGATGTAAGCCAGGGGTCAATCCCCCAAACCAAACATGTCCCCCCTGTTTTACCGAAAATCCCCTCCAAATGTTGTGCATGCAAGGATGTGGGCAGTAGACTAGGCACATAATATGCCTGGCAGAGCGTGTCAAAGAATGGGTGTTTTCCCTCTTTCTTTACTGTTCTCTTTATTTTTACCTAAGCTCCCTAAAGCTTCTCATTCATTTACTCTAACTCCTTCCTCAAAAGGATAGTCAATGGTTATTCACTTTGTTAGTTGTAGTTTAGTCTCCATACAAGTCCAACGCATGATCATAAATGCATATTCATGCTTGTAGTACTCTAATTTAGAGTTCCCAATAGTATGCTTTAAGCTCCAAAGAAACTTCTTTTCAAAAAAAAAAATTTTATCATCCTATATCTATATATATAAGAAATATACTTACATATATTCTTCCTCAATACATAACATAAAACATTCACTAACATATGAATAATAATATATTAACATTTATAACTTTCAAAAAAATATCTAACTAATATTTCCTTGCCTTAACATAATAAAGAGGAATAATCATAGCATATTTTTCATAAAACATAGTTTTTGTGCCATAATTAAAAGCACAAATCAAAGTATCTAACTTAAGGTTAGTTAAAATAGCATAATCAATTTGTCCAAAATGGAGGAGTGAAAAAAATATATTTTAGAATGCACAAGAAAATGAAACTCAATTTAAGAGTTAAACATTGATGGAAAAAGAGGCTAAATAGGATGAGGTAAATATCATTAAGTCTAAAAATGGTAAGAAGAGGTGGGTGTAATTCGCACCATTTTTTTCATATTCTAGTCTCTCTATGTCATCATTAGACTACCAGGATATTGGCCCATACAATTTGGGGACTTATATACCTTAGGAATGATAATTAATATAAAAGTTAGGCACCATTCCTAATGATTGAAATTATGGGACCTATACTTGTAGTTCTTGTTTGTCTCACGTCTATATGAAATAAAAACCAAATTGCTAATTCAAGGATAGTTTGATAAATAATTATCTCAAAGTGAGATATATAGTTGAGATTATGTACTATGTGGGTTTGAATTAAGTGTTAACACAATTCACAATATTTATGTTCATCCTCAATAATAGGTAATATTGAGGCTTTTCGTACAAACCATTCAAATAATTCAAGCCATTTAAAAGATATAAATGATTGTATATATTGATACCTATAATATATAAGATATACCTAATATCAGGAATTGAAACATAGTGTTATAAGGTCTATAAATGTATATGATAATAATATCAACATCATTTCCCCCACCTATTAAAATTTATGCCATCATTCAGTTATATGAATGTATAAAAATATAATTATATATATATATATATATTATAAGACTCCTTGCATTATTAACCATGTTCCAAACTACATTCTTAACTGGAGACTATACAAAGTAGTATATATAGATATATTATTAATGCCAAGAAAATGAAAATGGCATTTTTGAACATTCAATTGATATATCAACCAATCATTTAAATTATTTAATACATTCAATGTAATAATATGAAAGGAACACATTAATTAACCAATTTATAGCTTGTACAGCAAAAGGGAAACAAGACCTCACAAATCGTAAATAAACAACTCACTCACATGTCATGAAGGGGCCAAAAGAGGAGGGGTACTACAGAGCGTCTACCAATTAATCAGCAACTGCTTGACCCTTTATTGATTTTTGAGTAACAAACTTTATATCAAACTCAAAAAGCAACATAACCCATTTCGCTAATCTCCCAGCAAGGTTAGCGCTAGAGAATAGATGCTTTAAGAGCTCCATTTTCACAATGACATGTGTTTTGGCATGGAGAAGGTAGTATCTCAACTTTTGTGTAGTGAATACAAGAGCAAGGCATTGCTTCTCCATGGAGGAATAACAAGTTTTGTAATTGAATAGGATGCAGTTGATGCAATAGACCACTCTCTCTTTCCCTGCATCATCATATTGAGCTAGCAAAGCTACTAAAGCATATGATGACGCAACAAGGTAAAGCAAAAAGGTTCTATCTTGCATATCCAGCATCAATATGGGAGGATTGGCCAAATAAGCTTTGATTGACTCAAAGGCTTTCTAGCACTCCTCATCCCATATGAAGCAAACATCCTTTTTCAATAAACGGGTGAAAGGAAGGGTGTGATAAGCCAGTTGAGATTAAATCTATGAATCACTTAAATCTTCCCTTATAAACTTTGCAACTCAGTGATATTCCTCGATGGAGGAATATTAATAATGGTGTAAATTTTATTTGTGTCAACCTCGATTCCACAGTGAGAAACTATGAACCCCAAAAGCTTGTCAAAATCTATGTCAAAGATGCACTTATGGGGATTTAGTCTCATCTTATAGATTCAAAGCCTTTTGAAGATAAGACAAAGGTTCTTCACATGATCTTGACGGGTTATCAATTTCACCAAGATGTCATCAACATAGTCTTCTAAGATCTTATGAATAAAATCATGAAATATCAGGGTCATCGGCCATTAGTAAGTTGCTCTTGCATTCTTTAACCCAAAGGGCATGACCACATAGCAGAGTACCCCAAGGAGTATTGAAGGTTGTCTTGTATTGATCCTCCAGGTTAATACAGATCTTATTGTAACCTGAGAATCCATCCATAAAAGATAACAATGCATGGCCTAAAGTCGAGTCCACAATCATATCTATATTAGGAAACAAAAAATCATCCTTAATAGAAGCCTTATTTAGATCTCAAAATTCAATACATATACGAATATGGCCATCAGGCTTACTAGCAACGACTATATTTGAAATCCAAGGAGAGTAGTCAATCGGATGGATAAATCTCACCTTCAACAACTTCTCTATCTCAATCTTGACCATCAATGCCACCTTAGGATTGATCTTTCATAATTTTTGCTTAACTAGCTTGGCATCAAGACATAGGATGATATTGTGAACCACTATAGACTCATCAATACTAGGCATATCCTCATATGTCCAAGCAAAGATATCAGGATGAGAATTCAAGAGATCAGAGTGCTCATGTGCTTCCTCCGAAGAGAGACACTTCCTAATCTTGATTACTTTTTCTAAGGATTTAGGATCCATAGGAAATTCAATAGTATCTCATTTAAGGAGAGAACTATGATCTTTGGGATGAAATATCATATCATCATTACTAACAGTAGATAGAGGGTCCTCTTCATCAATGCTCAAGATCAATTCTCCAAAGTATGCCTATTTATGTAGGCAATACAAGAATTGTTTCTTGTGATGAAAAGGAGGCAACAGGGAATAGGCACCTAGGAATTCCCCTAGTGCTTCATCCAAAGAGAAGACATCAAAAGGGATTTTCTCAGCCTACTTCCTTTCCTCTATCAACTCAGGATGAACCAAGCTCAATGGCTTGGCTGAAATCATGTTAACACTCCACCAAGCTTTTTTCTTAGACTATTCAATAGAGCATCCCAAACCCAAATTGTGTTGTCAAGGATTAAACTAGATAGGGACTAGATTCCTTGCTCGATACACCCTAGACCCTTCTTCCCATATCCATATCAAGAGGCGAGTTCATATCCAAACCCATAACAAGTTTGTAAAACTTCAGGAGGTGGTGGGTCTACATAGAGTGTCTCATTCCACCAATGAATGTCGAATGTCTCTAATAGAGCACTCCCACCTTCTTTACTAGGTTCACAAACATTAACCTCCTTTTCAAGAGTGGGATTACTCTCCTCAGTAGAGGAAGGAGTGATCTCCTAAACAGGATCACACTTCTCTTCCCAAGTGGGAGTGTCATTCATTTTTGTGTCAGAAGTACTTGGAAATTCTATGCAAGAGGGGTCTTCCTTGTATTATGTGATAAAGAATTCAAAGAAATCCAAGGAGCCCCAATCATCACCAAGGAAAGCATTCGATCGAAATGAAGGGGAAGATGGGGGAGACTTAGGATCCTCTACTTTAGGTGGTTCATCTTTACCGACACTCACTCTAGGAATGACTTATACAAAGGGTATCGACAAAGAACATGCCATAGCATCAGTGGTTAAAGATGGAATAAAATTATTGAGAGTGGACACAACTAAAGCATGACCAGCAGCTGCTAGCTCACAAAGGTGAACAGCTTCTAGATTTTCTTTAACTGTAACCACCCAATTGTTTGTGATGAAATTCAAAGAATAGTGTAAATTAGAAGTCACATCAACCATAGCATGAATCTAGGGTCTCCCCAAGAGAAGATTGTACGATAACGGGCCATGAATCACATAAACCAACATAGGCAAGGTAATGGGGCCTAGCTAAAAAGGTACTATTATTGTACCTAGGGCTTGGTGTCCATTGTTATCAAACCCATGAATATACAAGGAAGAAGATGCTAAAGAAGATGAATCAACTTTAATTTTAGGTAATAGTTCCATACCGCAAACATTGAGAGTTGAACCAGTGTCAATGAGAGTGTGCCTAATACTGATATTATTAACATTAATTATAATCATCAAGGCATCTGCTTGCTTCTACACATCCAGAGGTGGGAGTTCTTGTGGGTGGAACCTAATATTTGGGGAATCTGCTCGAATATGGGACAAAAACACATTAACATCCATAGGCCTAGTAGAGATAGGCAAGAGAATCTTTTGTAAAGCTTTATGAAGCATCTCTTGGTAAACCAAAGTGATCTAAAGCAAGTCCTAGAGTGAGATCTTATCCGGAGTAACACGAAGTTTCTCGACAAGATCATAATTGCCTGGTGCTTTGATTGTAGGTTTAGGTGTTGAAGGAAGGCTTGGTTGAGAAGGTGGTAAAGAAGTAGGAACTTGAGTGGGTTGTGATATAGGAATGGAAGGTTGTTGATCCAAGTTTTGTTTATTTCTCCTTGTATTGTATGTGTTCCCAACAACATTATAGGAAGTGGAGTCTGTATCTTTCACGAACCTCGAATATAAGTTTGATGAATCACTATGACACAAAATCCCATAGACAAAATAGTTCTCCCTAGGAGATGGTTCAGCCAAGGTCACATAAATGATAGGTTTCTTAGGGATCAAAGGAGACATAGAGACCACAACCACATTTACTGACTCCTCAGCTTGCAAAGGAAGAGTTTATTCTAAATATTTATAGATAGGGGAGAGTGTCTTCCAGCATATTGAAATCTTCTTCAGAGAAGGGATTATCATAAGTATGCAACATCATGAAAATAGATCCAATGCATTCACGTCAGGCTCACCAATATGTGATATAAGAGGGATTCGCTGCACACAGGTCTCTTCCTTCTCAAGAGATCACTAGGGAACGAACTACCCTTATACACCTCAATATAAGCAAGTCAATGAAAACGCAAAAAAGTATACTTCAAGTATTGTTTTAGAGAAAGTTACTTTAGATCCCAAGAGAGTGAAACCCTAAGATTTTTGCCTCAAACGAGTGAGCTCTTGGCCAAAAGACAGCAATACAGTTTTAGGATGCTAGCATGGTGAGCTGGCATCCTAAGCAACAGAGGGCTCAGGAACTCAAGAAAACATAACCAAGCTTCACTTCTAAGCTCGGATCTAAGATGTACATAGTGAAATAAACAAGCAGGAAGTCAAAAACTATGACAAACTCAAGGGGACTTGGAGAGAGCTTACCTTTTAATGGACGTTCAACTCTTCACTCCAAGATCCACTTTGCACCTACACACAAAATAACAAGGGGAAAAGGTTGGGGTTGTATAGGGGCCTACCTCAATTAGACCCCCATTTTGGTGAACTCCCACCTCCATAGACAACCAAGTTGGAAAGGAGCATAAATGAAGTAAACAAAGCATGTGGTGAAAGAAAAACTCAAGAAAAACTTGCTTCAGGACTAGAACCTGCACCACAAAGTAGTAAATGAACAAGCAAGAAAGGAAAGTGAGAGAGAGTGTAACCCATGGACCTAGATCCTCTCTAGAGTACACAAATGCATCATTGAGTGATTTCTTGAGATTTGTTGCTACTAGAAGGACCTTAGTCTTCCATGGCTTCACTTGTGAGAGTGCTACTATTAAGGATGAAGAGAACTCAAGACTAGAGCAAGTAGTAAGAGAGCTTGAATGAATGACTTCCAACCCCAAATGAGAGCAAGAAAGGGGTTTATAATGCATGCAAGGGAGGCAAAGAGCCGTTATGTCCAGAATCTAACTGCTAGGACATGTGTCAATAGAGTCAAGATTCCAAATTCTTTGTTTCAAACTTAGAAAACCATTAGGACACTAGTGCATCATGCAGACGTCTGCTCATTGCGCAAGCATCCAGAGCCTAGATTTTTGGGAAATGTGTCATCAGGCTTCTATTGCTTTTCCATAAGTCTGCATGGAGTCAAGATCATGAAATTCCAACTCATGGGATTTTTTTCATTAATGCTCTAAAGTGTCATAAATGCTAGGCAAAAATACAAGAATGTGGAATTGCCCCTAGGTGCAATTCTATGACATACACTATCAAAATTTTATTTTGAAAAGATACCAACTAGAAGAAGTTTACTTTAGGAATCGTTAGGAAAATGTGTATTGTCCACCTTGCATAATTTTATAATGTAATTATTTATTTATTATGTAGTGCACTTAAGGAATCTAGGGATGTGTGCATCCATGGGTCTAGCATTCTTGGGGCCACTTTATGTGTTGTATGCAACATTGGTTTAAATATTAAATGTGGGGTTGCAAATGGGAAAATATTTAATATTGGGAAAACTTAGTACTAGTATTAAATGAGGGGTTAATGGTTTTGTAAGCTTATGGTATTAGTCACATGGTTTTATGTAATAACACTTGGTGGTTTTGTGTGAGCTTGTTTCTATAAAAGCAAACACATGGGTAGTTTTCTATGGTTGGATAGTTGGCTTGGCTATTTGGATAAGGGGTTGAGAGCATCTCTTGTTAGCATTTGTGAGGGTTGAAGCATGGCATGGCATGTGTGGTTGCATACTTGTTCACATGGAGTGCTTGTAGAGGGCTTGATTATATAAAGGTATTCATGGAGGACTGTGAAGATGTATTGTAGTATTTATTGTTGAATAATACATGAGTGATGGATGCTTTTGCATATGGATTTTGAATACTTGTTTGCATAGATTTCTCTATTTGGGTTATGTGGAAATTATCTTGGGTGGATGCATATTTCCTTTCATTTGGTATCAGAGCCATGGTTATGGTTTGTATAACCCTTGTTGGAGTGGATATAGTGTATAGTTGAATCTAGGGATTTGCATGAAATAATGAAGACATTGCAAGATATGAGAGTTTTGTGTAGGTGTTTTTGCAGATTTGGGGTTTTAGGGTTGCAGATTTGTGGCTATTTTTTACAGATCTAGTGTTATGAATTTTTTTTTTAAAAAGGATTTTTTTAAGATGTTCATCATGAGGTTTTTGTAGAGTAAATTTAATGGATGACCCCTTGGGACAAAACATACCTCACCATTGGATCCAAGAGGCCCGAGAGATGAAGATTGACATAAAATTTGGCATATTTTGTTTACAAGAAAAAAAGCAATTTGTTTTGCCCCAACAACCCATCGTATGGTCGTACAATCATACAACATTTGTAGAGGCATCAAAATTATTTTTTGTGGTTGAAAAAAAAAATAGTACTATGTAGAAAAGACAATAATTAAAAACCATGTTTAAAATTTTGAAAAATCATAAAAATATATATTTATGTAGGGGTCTGCAAATGCCCCCTCAACTACCTGTCATGGCTAACAAGTGCACGGCTTGTTAGTCCATGGACTAGAAATTTCATGCCCTACCATCACACCTATCGACTTTGGCCAACAAGTCCTATCATGTGGGTCAACCCCCAAGCAAGGTGAAAAAAATTATTCCGCCCATTCAAAAAATTTAAAAAGTCCACTAATTTTTATTAAAAACTTTTAAATTGAAAAAATTAACCTATTTTAAATTACATTTTAAGTCCAGGCCATAGTTTGTGATGTTTCCTGTGTGGTGTCACCACCATCGACAAGCTGCCCATGCACCACTTTTTAATTTTTCATATAGCCAAATTATGCAACTTATTTCCAAGGGGCATAACTTTTTCCTGGAGTGTCTCTTTTTCGATTACTTATAGACGTTGGAAAGGTGATTCTATGTACTTCACTGTGGTATCAGTGGTTTTTCTAGATTTTTTTTGACAAATATTTGCTTGTTGGAATTTGGATGTTCTTTTCAAGGTTGGTGATGTCATATCTTATGCATATAGAGTCATATTTTGGACTTCTTATAGTTGATGGAAATCTTATTCATGGAGCTACATAGTGGATCAGGTTTGGAGATATTTTGGCATGGTTTATTTGTTTTTATTTCCATCTAAGTTGTTTATGGGTTTCTTTAACTATGGTGATTTTGTGACCTTATAGCTATTCGGATCTTGGGTATTTGATGTTGGAGTCATATATATACTCACATGCACATCTCTAATTACTCTCATTTGACATGGTTATCAGTGTATTGTTGGATTTGTATGTTGCATCTACAAGTTGTATAGTGTTGTATGTGGTTTATACTTATAGGTTGTATTTATGACTTGGATGTGGGTTGTCTATACCCATAGATACTTTAGTGTTGTTACTAATTCAGTTTAGTGGCTTGGTTTAGTCACTTGCTTTGTTGGTTTGGTTGTCATGTTGAGGAGGAGAGATGGTATTACCAAGTGCAGTCATGGTGTGATATGTAGTTGAATATGTGATGCAGACTTGTGTGACACGGTTGGAGATTGTGTTGTTGGTACATTTGGTGGTAATTGTAGTGTCATGGATATTCCTTGTGCTTTAAGGACTTTGGCATGACATGATTGTTTATGCAGGTGCTTTATTTGTGGTGTTAGATTGATTCCTATTTGGTTTTTGGTAGTGTATATTCTTGGCTTGATGATCACGGTTTTGGTTGATCTTCATTGAGGAGGTTTTTATCACGATGTCATGGATAGCTTGGTTACATGATTTTGTGGGAACTTGTAATTGTGGTGGTTTGGTGGTGTTGGATATTGTGGTTTGTACTCTTCCCTCTGGGAGCTCGATGTTTTGTTCTTTTATTGAATTAGGGCCATGGAGGATATTCATTTAGAGGATGGTTATCATGTTTCCATGGAGAGATTGGTATCATTGTTCAGTGGGAGCTTGTGGCTATGATGTGGATTCATCACTTGGTGTTGGATGAACTTTTGCAGTGTTTGTTGGTGTCATGGATGGACTCTTGGGTTTTGTTTCTTCTATGTAGTGAGGGTTCTTTGACATATTGGGTTTCATTGATAGGAGATGGTTATCTTCATGTGATTTGGAGATGTTGACATCTTAGTTTGCTATGGAGGACTCTTTAGTCTTTGGTTGAGATGTCATGATTTGTCTTTTGACATGTGATCCTTATTTGATAGGATGGTTATGTTATTATTTCATGGTGTACTCTTGTCACATGTTAGATTGTTGGCATGATATAGGTGCATGATATGTTCATTGGATCATATTGTCTTCTTTTGAGGAGATGTTTTATCATGATGTCATGGTGTGTTCCTAATTCGTGATTGAGACTTTCACTTTAATCTTGGTTAGTTCTCTTAGTATTGGGTACATTGATCATTTTCATGGGAGCTTCATGATGATGCTTTGTTGTATTTATATTTTGGAATGGATTGATCGGTTATAGGTAATCATTGATACTTGGAGACATATGTGAGGCTAGTAGATCTCTTGTGGTTAGAGACATTTGATGATATGATTACTCATTGATGAGGTTTCAACTGGAAGTCTAGGGAGCTTATATCTTGGTTGGATGTGAGTTCAACATGGACCTATGAGGATATTGTTCTTAGATGATTCATGATGACTTGGATACCTTGGAGGAGTATTCTCATTCCTTGTACTCTTGGTCTACACAGTGGTGTATCATCTGAGAGGTATTGCCCATCATTCTTTTCAAATGCATTATGTTTTATGCTTTATCTTCTCATGCATATGGATCTTGAGCTATGGTTTTCTAGTTCTAGAGGGTTCATTTGAGGTATTTTGGCATGTTTATCTCCTTATGCAATGTGAGATTATTCATTTATGTTGATTTTAGGAGATGTTATTGGGATTATTCTATTGGTTTGGGAATAGATTTGGTTTGATATTCCTTTGGTTTAAGATGCATACATCTTTCTTATGTTAGATGTGGATAGTGCTATTATATTTGGGGTTTTATGAAGGAGGTCATACTTATCATAGCTTAGCATTAGAGGTGTGTGTAGAAGGGTGTGCTATAGGTTTTGATTTTTATGTTTTCTATTTGGTCTTGTTCTACTTGCTAGATGTTTGTATTCACATTACATTGCATTTGAGATCTTGTATGGAGATATGGTGATGACTATGTTTGTGGTCATGTGTTTTTCATTGTTCTTTGGTGATGACATGGATGTTTATTTATCTCTTTCCTTTTTTGGGTGTGGAGAACTTGGGAGAGCTATGTAGACTTGTGGTGAGATTTGAATTGGACTATATTGGTTTTCATGATTTGCATATCATTGTGGATGTTTCTCGATACTACATGATGTTGGTTACACTTCTATGAGTTTCTATTGGTGGATTCTTGGATGCCTTGATCATTTTGAGATTTGACTTAGCTATGCAGTGGGAGCTTCTAGATGTGAATGTTTATTGCATGATAGGTTTGGCACTTGGAGCTTGTAATTGCATGTTATGGGTTGTATATGTTGATGGCTTGAGGTTTACTTGTTATGTTTTTTATACCTTTGAGGTATGGATAGTTGGATGTGTTAGAATTTTTTGTGGGTGTGATTTTTGGCTATGGTGATTATATCTTGACAGCTACTGATACATATTTGTTACCTTTGGATTGATTTTTTTGTGTATTGGGATATCAGTTGGAGGTAGGACTTATGCTTCTTTATGATAGATAGTGTGATATATCTTTGGATGGTTTCTTGTCTTTGTGCATTTTCATGATGGAGGATCAGAGCATTCATGCTTGAGATGGTGGTCACCTTGATTCTTTTTGCAATAGAGCACATGGATCACTTTTATTCCTTGATGGTATATGTGGCTAGAGGGATTTTTCCCCTATTCATGTTTGAGTACTTATTTACCCCTTATGCAATGTATACAACAAGTCAAAGAATGTTAGGAAAAGGTGATTTTTCCACCTTGCATAATGTTATAATGTAATTATTTATTTATTATGTGGTGCACTAGGGAATCTAGGGATGTGTGCATCACATGGATTTAGCATTCTTGGGGACACTTTATGTGGTTTATGTAACATTGGTTTTAATATTTAATTTTGGGTTGCACATGGGAAAAATTAGTACTAATATTAAATTATGGGTTAATGGTTTTGTAATCTCAGGTATTAGTCGCATGGTTTTATGTAATACCACTTGGTGGTTTTATGTAATACCACTTGGTGGTTTTATGTGAGCTTGTTTCTATAAAAGAAAACACATGGGTAGGTTTCTAAGGTTGGATAGTTGGCTTGGCTATTTTTCTAATGGGTTGAAATCATCTCTTGTTATCATTTTTGAGAGTTAAATCATGGCATGGGATGTGTGGTTACATGCTTGTTCACATGGAGTGCTTGTAGAGGGCTTGATGATTCAAAGGTACGCATGGAGGACTTTGAAGATGTGTTGTAATGTTTATTGTTGAATAATAAATGGGTGATTGATGATTTTAGAGGTTTGGTTTTTCCCCCTTGAGGGTTTTCCTCAAGGTATATCTTGTGTCATCTTTGATGGTACGTTTTCTAAATACTTTTCTGTATAGATTTCTCTATTTGGGTTATGTGGAAATTATCTTGGGTGGACACATATTTCCTTTCAGGAATTATATATTTGTTCAAATTCATATGTCATTCATATGAATCTTTGCCAACTAAATAGGAATTAAAGGAATACATGATAGACATATTCAACACCATTCTCACAAATCACACACTTGGTGGGGATAATGAACCATTTCTTGATTAAATTATCAATTATCAAAATTATATTCTAACAATCCACCCACTAAAAAAAGTTCATTTTTGGGATAATAGATTTATTCTAAATATGATGTCATTCATATGCTTTAGGAGAGATTTATAACAACAATAAGTATCATAAAACAACACTATAATCTCCCAAAAAAGATCTAGTTCAAATTATTTCATCCTCCCTATCAAATGACTTATGTTGGTTCCCTTTAGGAATTCCACAAGGCTATAAATAATATTCTAATGTAGGTGGTTGAGGCGGGAGCTTGGAAATTTTTCCAATACTTACCATAAGATTAATTATCCCAATAGTCAACGACATAAGAAATAAAAGATGTGTGAGAGTAGACTAGTTGAAGAATTTAGTATTTTGGTCCCCCTCCTTGAGCCATAAAACTCTCAAGTTTTGCTTAAAAAAATTTCTTCTATGTTGAGAAAATTATGGAGAGTACAAAGAATATCTTTTTCCCTTGAGCATATGGTCTAGTCCATTCCATTCAATTGAATTTATTTTTTTATTTCTTATAGTTTGGCCTTGATGGATTTATTTTGAGTAAAAAATTACCAAAGGAGGTTTTATTCCATTTTTTCACTTCAACTTTATTTTTTTTATGTTTTTTGGCCACCCTAAACATTGTTGTTCCTCAAACAATATGTGCTCCATTTCTTAATTTATTCTTAGATATTTGGGTGTGAAATCCACATGTTCATAAACCTAAAGAGGTACATCATTATTCTACAATCATGATCAAGGCATAGGAGAAGAGGTTTGTGATCAAATCCCAATCATAATGGAGCTAACAAATAGCTATTTACTGATAGATTATAGTCAATGGAAACCAATAACCTTTCAAGTTTAACCAAAATCAAGTTAGAATAAATACACCTATTAGACCAAGTGAAACCAAATCCCCCCATTTCAATATGCATGAGGTCTCCATCAACCATTAACTTCACCAAGTATCCTATACTACAAGAATAATCAAGAGAGCCCCAAAAAAGTAAAAGGAAATAAAGGGGTGTTAAAATCCCCTGTGAGCATCAATTTTGAACCCTTGAAGTCCTTTTAGATATCCAAAAGACCTATCCAAAGAGTATTTCTATGATATTTGAAATTAGGAGCTTATGTGTTGGAAAGGATCCAACAAGCATTGATGCTTTTGTCTTTGAACAAAATGGCATGGTGTTTATCTTTTTTATCACAAACCCATCTAAAAATAAAGAATTACGTAAAAAAATATAAGCCACCTAAAGTCCCATAAAAAATAATAGCCTCAACATTTGTAATAAATTAAATTTATTTGCTAACATCAAGAAAGTTTTTTTTGTGATTATATATATGTGTCATTAATACAACAACTATTTTCCTTCGTCTTAGACCACCAATAAAATATTACAACACTAAATTTTAAATATTCCAAAATTGATAAAATGCCATTTTAATCTATATCGAAATGATGGATTAAGAATAAAAATATAATATCAAACCTTAATATAACCATAAATGTGCAAAAAAAACTAAAGTCTAAAGATTCATTATATTAAAAATAAAAATGGTCATTGGTTAAGGAATGATTGTGAGTTTCCACTCAATTTCCCAATAAGTAACCTACACTAAATTTCTATAATATATTATAAGGTTTCTAATATATATGATAAAGGCTTGAAACAACATAATTACCTTGTGAAGGGTGTCAATTTAATCTTGAATTTCAACTTAAATAATAGCAAGCTCAATAAAAATTCCATGTTTATGCTAGACCATACAATATGTTGGTGTTTTTTCCAATACACCCTTAGAATTCTCTAAAGAGTAGCCAAGTCCTATAATCAAGAATCCTCAAGATGAATGGCCAACGTAACGAGTAAACTTGATTTTACATTCTTTACTCCTTCACTTTAGGCTCTATGAGACCTAGGAGGGTGCTCCTTGTTGTGTTCTTTATGATCTATTTGATGGAGAACACTTCTATGCATAGATTGGTCCCCATTATTTGTAAATAATCATAATTCACTAAAGATTTGGTCGATATTTTAAGTAAATGACCATCAATTTGCTAGGGATGAAAAGATATTTCAAATTCATGCTTCATAATTGAAAGATTCTTAAATGAGTTTTGTTCTCAGCTTGAATCCATAGCCAGGTATATCACCAATTCATTTAATTATAAGAAATCTTAACAACTAGACCAATGCTTCATCAATTGGGCATACAGGGTCAAATATGCAATAGCCAATAATAAACAAGTTAATTAATTCTAAAAATGGTGGACTATTTTCAAAATGCCTTGCAATCTGAAAATTCACAATATCTAAAACGTAACTTCTTATCAGAACCTATGCAAATTCTCACAAATTTATGACCCTCTTCGAGCATTTATTTAACTCTTTGAGCCAAAGTGAAAATAAGGACATTCATTCAATTGAACAATTGAAGACAAATGAGAATATCCTTGATATTTTCATTTATAACTTGCATAAATTTAGAAAAGGATAGTATGCATTCTAGAGATAAGACTTGTTTCAATATCAATAACTTGTATAAAACTAATTTAAGACTACTACATATAAGACTTAAAACCAAGACAATTTCACTGTTCTATTCATTATCTTTCTATAGTATATCATTTCTCCTCTTAACTTCTACCTAGACCATGTACTGGAATCAAAATCAAACTCCCTATAATGAACCTTGAAATCCCTTTTATAGACTAAGGGAACAACAAGCATCAGACTCATTACAGTTACATTTCAAAGATATTTCATTTCAGCCCAAAATTCAATTTCATTTTAGAAATTCCCCACATGGTTTCCTGCAATCATTTGCTGAACAGGGAGAAAAAAATTCATAACCACCACCAAAAAAGACAGGCCAATGCCACCAAAAGCTACCTTTAACCACCAACAAGGCACTACATTCCACACTCACGTCGAACAAAAGTCTTCATAATATTCGCTCTAGCCATCCACAATTAGCATGAAGACAAAAAACTAACCCATGTAGAGAACGCAAGAAAAGCCACCATAGCAATATCATCATCACAAAAATTAAGACTCAAACACACTTCCATCACCCAGAACCAGAACCAGCACCAATACCAAAGCCAGGGTAGACCCATCCACTTCATTTTTTTGCTGAAGGAAGAGGAGAAACCACCGCCCCTTCTTCATCTTTATCTTTACCAGCTATAGAGTAATCACACTTGCTTAGAGTCTTCACTTGCATAAATTTAGAAAAGGATAGTATGCATTCTAGAGATAAGACTTGTTTCAATATTAGTAACTTGTATAAAACTAATTTAAGACTACTACATATAAGACTTAAAACCAAGACAATTTCACTGTTCTATTCATTATCTTTCTATAGTATATCATTTCTCCTCTTAACTTCTACCTAGACCATGTACTGGAATCAAAATCAAACTCCCTATAATGAACCTTGAAATCCCTTTTATAGACTAAGGGAACAACAAGCATCAGACTCATTACAGTTACATTTCAAAGATATTTCATTTCAGCCCAAAATTCAATTTCATTTTAGAAATTCCCCACATGGTTTCCTGCAATCATTTGCTGAACAGGGAGAACAAAATTCATAACCACCACCAAAAAAGACAGGCCAATGCCACCAAAAGCTACATTTAACCACCAACAAGGCACTACATTCCACACTCATGTCGAACAAAAGTCTTCATAATATTCACTCTAGCCATCCACAATTAGCATGAAGACAAAAAACTAACCCATGTAGAGAACGCAAGAAAAGCCACCATAGCAATATCATCATCACAAAAATTAAGACTCAAATGCACTTCCATCACCCAGAACCAGAACCAGCACCAATACCAAAGCCAGGGTAGACCCATCCACTTCATGTTTTTGCTGAAGGAAGAGGAGAAACCACCGCCCCTTCTTCATCTTTATCTTTACCAGCTATAGAGTAATCACACTTGCTTAGAGTCTTCACAAAAATTGGGGTAACTGATATCATTTCCTCCCCTAGGGCTGCCAATTGATTTAGGATCATAAGGTATCATTGGTAGCCTGAATCTATTTTAGTTTCACTATTTGAAGGACTATCATTGATAGTAATGGGGGAATTATTCCTTCCAAAAGAAGCTTGGCCATATCTAATCTTTCTTCACATTCCCCTCACAAAACCCACAAACTCTTTTCCTTTGGCTTCCATCATCTCTGTGGTTACAACTCAGCTTCTCAACCTATGGTTGCATCTGGTAGGAACCAATGTAGACTTCTCACCATGGGCCTCCTCCTTTCCCTTTTCCTTCAAAGTCAAAGTAACTTTGGGTATGTTCTACTCGTGTTCTGGAACATCATTGTGATATTTCTGCACATTGAACCTGAGAGATCTCTACACCAATAACACAGAAGTATTAGGCTTACTCATCTTCCCTAAAAATGGAGCTTCATGAACATAGAGCACTCCTCTGGAATTCATAAATTCACACTCTCAATTTCAATGGTGAAAACAAAGGCCATCAACCTTCATTTAATAAGTAAATTAAGTGCTCTAATCATCAATGCTTGGTGAAAATCGCATGAGCGAACAGGCGATTGACCATTGGCATCCACATCTACATTGTTAATTAGCCATGTACATGAAAATCTATGTATTATTCTCAATGATGATAGGAAATTAATTCCTCACACGCACTAGGATCAAATTGATCACTCTTGTAGAACACGTGTGCCATTAATACATACACCCTGCGAAGCCAAAACAACTATCACATGCCTATTTCTATTTTTTGAATTTTGGTCATCAATCTCTAGATGAGATGGAAAATTGAATAGCCTAGATTGAGTCAAATCAAGTTTCAAATTCAAAAACCATGTCTTGCCCATTTCTGGCCAATGAAAATTTGCTAACTGGGAGCCATGTCAATCCATCCACAAGCTCTACCACATTTTGCATGATGATTGAGGAATTCCATGCATCCTTCAATTGTGTACCTCGTAAGCTTCCAACGAGCATTAATTAAAATGCCATAAGGTGTGTGATGGATGGATAAGATCTAATCCTTATGCTACATGATAGCTGTCAATCTCAAAACCATCACTCATCAGGTGCTTGGACAAGGATCAGGCCCCACCATGGCAAGGACACATGTCAAACCATTGCATACCTCACAAGCTTCTGATGACTGATCTTTAATGCCTACACGGCATGCAATCAATAGCCAGGATCTAATCTTCAAATCCAACGAGCGAGATTTCTACACATGCCAAAAGGTTAGTTTAAAATGGGGCCATGAATAGGTTGATGACAATTAGACCCTCAAGAAAATGACTTAAACATAAGTCTTTTGGAGTAAATTTTTTTTCCAAACTTTATGGATATTTGATGTGAGACAATACATGGGTGACCATCTTTCCTAGACAAAAGGGGTTGGTAAATAGACGTATTCAAAGGCTCAAGTGATAACTAATTCGAATGGTGACCAGCTCAAACAAGTTTGTGCAAAATTAAAATGCCAAAGGGTTTTAAGATAGAACATTATCAAAAATGATTTACATACCAAAACCCTACCCCATTCTCGGACACAAATCTTGATAATCATGATCCAAGTCATGATTTGCTTGGAATTTGCAAGACTTTTGGAAGCTCTATCACAATACTTTGGGGAAATTTAAGGTTTTCACACAATCGATGATTTTTTTCTTGATTCATTTCCTTTAATATTCTAAGAGCTTGTAAAATATAAAGCTAACTCCATAGAGCATCTCACCCAACAGCAAAACTATCACTAGCATATTCTAATATAAGCTAGAGCATATAGCTTGTAAAATTACTAGTGAGTGTGTTCATGGGAATGATCTTTTTTTCAAGCTATAAAATAATTTTAGTTGAGCCTAGTATATGAGAGTATATTTAAAATATAGTTTCCAAACTATTAATAAAGTTTTTGTTCACATTAAAATTCAATATGAATCATGTTTTCTTTGAAACATGTAAAACCATTCTATTTATTGTCAATTTATTTAATAAATATGGTTGTGTGGCATGTTTGCATTAAGTAATGAGAATTTACAATATTAGGTTGACGAAGCAAAAGGTGACAATGACAAAAAAATCAAAGAGGAAATTTATTATAGTTCATTGAAAGGGATGTTTGGGCCCTTTATATGGTTGTGGACCCAAGATGTGATGTAGAGCAAGGGTATAAACTCTACAATATGATAGTACCAATACATACTCACTTCATGGTTTCATTGGAGGCAGCAACTCAAACACTTTAGTACACCTTGTCACCATTTCGGACACAACCTAATGAGCATTCAAGGATGGGAACACACAAACAGGCATAGACATTATGGAACAATGGGTAGCAATGTTTCAATACTTTCCAACACATTTTGTGACTCACAAACCCTCTTGAACCAAACACTTGTTTCCATCAATACACCACACAGCAATGGGTTCATTCAAATAATGGCTTGTACTCAACAATGAAAATGACCAACATAAAAAAAAGGAAGGAATCAGAGTGAACATAAGGCTATTTATTGTCTCAGGCTTTTTTCAACATAACATAAAGGTTCTCAAACTTTCAAGACTCAAACTTGTGTAATACAGTGTTCCCAACTTATGGTTTCTTGTCACAAGGAACACAAACCCCATCACTCAATCAACACAAGGAATGGATTTTTCATTGTATCCTTGGCCTGAAATAACTTTCAACAATATGAAATAACAACCATTAGATCATACTTCATGAGAGAATGCAAGGAACTTATCAAACAATCATCATAGAGGGTTTTAGGACTATCCCAATGAGGAAATTAAAATGGACTGTTAGCAATAAATTTCACAAAAAAAATAATGAATCACGTCACTTAAATAGGATTGAAGATAATATAGTTATAGACTTTTCCTCCAATTTTCATCAAGATCCAATAGTGGAAAAGAAAGTTATGGCATTTTTTCCAAAATAGGGAACCCTAGTTAGGGTTTAGACCTATTCTCACAAAAATGGTCATAACTTATTTAAATCTCCATGAAAATTATCCCAAAAAAAAAAATTGAGAGATAGAAACATATATTCATCCATTCTAATTGTTTTCATCCCAATATTGTACCATATGTGGTCGTACTAGCACATTTTCAAACTGCAAATTCTAGAAAACATTGTTAGAATAGGGAATCCTTCACCAAAATGGCCATATCTCACACAAAACTTAATGAAATTTAATGAAACAAAAATAATTGTAAACTAGAAACAAATATCTTTCCATGCATATATTATATTCCTTGATATGTGGTTATACCAAGATGTACAATGCACAACTTCAGCCTAAAAACAATGTAAGACTCAGAAAAATACACAAAAATTTGAGGTTTTCATTCATCAAACTTCAAAAAAAATGTCTCCAACCCCCAATTCTAGTTTTGGAGGGTGTCCTTATACATTACCAACCAATCCTAACTATTTTTCAATAGTTTCTTGATTTGCATGTAACTGTTTCTTGATTTTTTGACACCTTTCCAAAGTTGCATGGCAACTTTTACAATTTTAAACCAAAGATCCTATAACACTCCAAAATGGATCAACATGATCCCACATGGTCATAAATGACCTTATTAGACTCCAAAACACACCAACAACCTAAAACTCAAAAATAACAAAGAGTGTGCTTATGAGGCTCTTGATGGCCCTACACTAAGATGCTAAAAAAATATCTAGGCATATATCTTGAGAAAAATTTAATGATACAAATATGATAATAAAATATTGCATAAAATGCATAATTTAAAGGTGGTTATAATCAAAGAATAGGAAATATTAAGGTAGGATTTTTTTAAATTATTGAATAAAAGGATAATCTAATTATCTCATTGTAGGTCAAAATTTACACATGGTTGAGCATCTTGATAGTCAAATTGGATCCCTTGCTACTAATATTGTATTTCTTATTCAACATGATTAATTGTTTAAGCTTCAACTTAAGGATCATCTCAGATTCAACTTAAGGTTTATTTGATTTGGCACTTAAGGAAATTTAGAAATGGTATCTCAAATCCCAAGACACCTTTGGTTAATTTCAAGTGGAATGGTATATTACTTTCAAGGTTAAGGATGCAATAGAATCATGATCACTATATTCCAATGTTGAGAAAATTGATGAACAATATTAGAGAAAATATAAAATTAAAGTGTATAAATCTAATTAACCTAGTTAGAAGTACATGTAGTTAACCATTAAAATTTATATATAACATGGAAAATTATGTATGATAACACTAAGAAAATGCAAAAACATATGACACTTGATATAAATGAAGAAACCCTTCATATAAAAAACTCCACCACTAAAAAAGACATTGATCTTGTATTAACCAAGTAGAAATAAGTATATCAATACAAATTATATAATATTATTTAAAAATGATAGTATTTTGATATTGTGGGAGTACTTACATAATTACTAGAACTCCTCCATACCAATCCATTAATATATAAACTTAAGAAGAATCAAAAAAATAATTACAAAATAATACCATGGACCCAAATATGATCTCAAAATACCATGGTAAAAATTTGCATGTAACCCACTACATGAGAGTGGTATCCAAAATATAAAATAATCCTCATGCACATTAACACATCATAAATATTATCATAAGATTCCATTAAACCTAATTTCTCTTTTCCTAGGCATTCCATGAGTGCACTGTATGCATTTTCTTTGTCTTTATTAAGAAAGATGTTCTATATTTGACTTCATTTTGTGGATTCCCTTATTTAATTCCATTACAAAAATATATTATATAATTCAAAGAATAATAATAAAATAAAATCCCTCAATTCCTCGTGGGCATCCAAGTTACCCATTCCAAGAAATCTAAAGACCTTACTTTATAAATTAGGATTACAATTCAATATCACACTATCCTAACCTTATCCCACTTGATATTATATATTGCAAGCATAAAAAGAAACATGAAATAAATCAAATATTAGGATTCAAGGCCCATGGCCCCCTATACCACAAGAAATAAATCGCATTCACTAGTTTTGTAAGTAAGTTTATAACATTAACCAAATTTTCAACTTTATAAATCATGACCTTACCACTCTACACCATCTCACTATAAAACTTATAACAAAAATCAATAGTATTCATACGATCATGGTACATTGGATTCCTATCCAGATAAATATCACTTTGATTGCTACATTTGATTTAAAACAAACTGTAATCAATTTTTTATCCTAAATTTAATCTTTATAAATAAACCACCTTTTATAAACTTGTGTAGCATTCATATACTCTAATTTAATAGCAAAAAATTTATGGGATTAATCTTACTCATCCAACTAATAGGACAACCAAGTAGAGAAAAAAAATGGCCAGTAGTGGACCTTTAACTAACTAATTCACTTGCCCAATCTACATCAACAAAGCCCTAGATACACGTATGATATATTTCCCACATTATTAGAACCATGATACCATAAGAAATAATTATAAGTTCCTTAAAATATATATAAATACCCTCTTAATAAAACTATAATTCTCTCTATCAAAGTTAGACATAAGCCTACTAAGAAATATCATTGCTTGGGGAATATTCAGTCTAGTACATGCAATTACACACATCAAGCTACCACTAGCCCTAGCATAACGAAAATTATACATATCCTCAAAATCATCATCTGATTTAGGACACATATCTAATGAAATATTAGTTTTTATAAATAGAGGAATACTCTCTAGTTTACAATTGTACATAGAAAACCACCACAAAATAGTGGACCAACGTACTTACTCTAGCTAAGCCAAAGTTTTATGTAAACTTAGTCCCTACTAAGTTCTATTTTCAAGATAAATTTTGCTACCCCTATATCCTTCATGTCAAAGGAACTAGGATTTATTTTTTAATCTCCCTAATCATCAACTTACTATTGCTAATCATTTTCCTTTATCTTCTTATCCTTCATCCTTTATCATCTAGTCTTCCCATCCATTTCAAGAGCACACCCATGCTCTTTAAACTTTCATGTCCTCTCAAGGGGCATACCACTACCTCCTCATCCTTTCTCATCCTTTTAGTGATCGGGGCATCATTCCACTAGTCATTATCCCTTTCCTACCCACTATGTTGTTGTAGACATGCAAAATTATCATTATGCACTTAGTTTACATTCACCCACTCATTAAATTAATCAAGCTCATCAAATCCATTCACCAAGTAAATCAAGACTATTAAATAAATCAAAGTCTCACATCAACCTTTAATTAAATAAACAAAATTTATTTAATTAAATCTCCAAATGCATAATCCATCCCTCTTTGATTTAAATAAATCCAAATATTTGAGTCAAATTGGTCAAACTCAACTAATCATCATTAAGCTAATCTAATCCTAATTAGCCTAACCTAACTACCCATCACATTCTCTAGATTTTGCCACTTCCACAAATAAATCAATTTATTGATTTATTAAATCCAACATTTTCCATCAACATGGCATCTTTTAGGAATATTCCCTTAAGTTTGAATTCAAAATCAAGTGGACATGTACATCCAACAAAGAAATTAATGTCTCTTACATGTCCCTTGCAAAGGTCAAACTAAGCATTAACTCTCAAATTCCAATTTGAAATTTCTCCCTCTTGGGCACATTTCCCAAATCTTGCACATCCCTCAACCTATGACATGATGACAAGTGGCCTCTTTTCATTGGCTTGTTTTTTATCCCACATTTCTCTCTTATGAGCACTCTTAGCATTTGAGAATCTACAAATAGAGGCTTCATTCTTAATCAAATCCTCCACAATTTCATCTACAATCTCATGCAAGGTTACTCTCTTCATTTGAGAGCTAATTTTTCCCATTTATCATCTTAGCATTTCATATCATTCTTAATAGAATTTTTAGCATGGAGCTTAAGCAAGGATTGGGAAAGGGCTTCTTTCCATAGAAGCACCAATCCACTATAAGATGTTGGTTTGATTGTTAGAGTGATGTTTTTCTATGTTTTGCTTGCTTCTTTTGCATTATTCTTGTTATTAGATAAATCTTATAGGGAATCTTTTGTTTGCTTTGGTTTACTAACAATGCTAAAGGATTTTTTTTTTAGCTAATGTAGATTTAAGGTTCTACATTATGGCACTAGAGAGAGGGATACTTGTTTGTAAAAGAGTGATGTATATCCTGCTTAGATTTTGCATTACACTTAATAATCTAGTTACTTTTTTTTATGGTGAAACATTACGCCTTCTGCGAACTCATAAGCTACCTATTTTGCTTCATTCTAACTTTAAATATCTTATGTTTTTTCATACATCTGAGTATAGCATAGGGAATACATCTAATACTATTGAAAGAACATTTTTTGTGCTTATCTTTAGAAAGAATCTTGTTGCCATAGATTTCGCTATGTGCTCATTTGATTTGACTAACACTAGTACATTTTTCTTTTTACTAGTGCATTTTTATTTCCACACAGTAGAATAATACAATACATAATTTTATTTCCAGCTCTGTTGTTGGCTTAGCCTGTGAGCAGATAAATGGTTCGTTGTTTTTATTTTCTGAGTCTCGTGGTTTTTTTTTCTTTCAATATGATAATCTCAGTATAGTGTGAGAGTTGTTTTTTGAGTTACATTTTTAATGCACACTGGCAAGCCACATAGAAGTGCCTTGATACCATCCCCAAGTATACTTCATTTCTCTTCAAATATAATGATTGAGAGAGGTCACCACAATGAATACAGACATAGCAAAAGAAGCTACCAAAATTCAAACCATTAGACCTCAACAAATTCCACAAACTCTACAAAGAGTGATTTTAACCTACAGGCCCAGCATGGTATTCTTGGTGGTATTCTTATTTAGATATTTTCTAAAAAGCTAGGTAAAGTAGCATTAGAATAGGTGTGAGGGTGTAAAATTCAAACAAAGCATCATAAAGTTTCAACTTAAGAGGCTGGTCATCAGAGATTGAAGGAAATATCACTTTAGTATGCTAGTTAGCCTCCTTTATGCGGCATGCCAATAAACAACATAAATAGACTTTGACTGAAAACTTGAAGTTTCTGTATAGCATTTCACACCTTGACACTATTTTTTTAATGTTTTTTTTCCATTATTAGCATGTTCCTAACAATTGGAAATCTGTAGTTCCTCCTCAATGAAGTGTGCACCTCTCCAAATGGAAACATCTTATTTGTAATTGTTTCTCACCTACTTGTTAACTGCATGCGTTGTTAATCACAATGCAAACGCTTTCATGGCTGCTAATCTTCCATTCCTTTTACCACCAGTATTAGAGAAATTTTGTAGTTGAAGGCATGGGAAAAGTGGTGGAGGCCGAATTTACACCTGGTAATAGCATTGGCTTAAAATTTTCCAAAGCCTCTTTCAAATCCATTTTGTGCATATCCTGCAATCAGCATACTCCATGAGATAACATTTTCTTCAGGATTTTTGTCAAACAGTGCACGTACCTTGTCTCTTTTCTCTAAAGCGATCTATCAAAATAGTTCCCATGCCTTGTCTATGCTTCCACATCAGACTGTCAAACAATTCACTCACCTTCTCTATGCTTGTGTATTTTGCATGCAAGATAGTTTAAATAATAGCCTAGATGTGTATTCTACAAATCATCATTTCTTTACCACCAGCATAAGGCATTTGACAAAGTAACAAGTAATCTTTTGTGCAAGTAGAGGGGACGTTGGTCAAAGATCATGGAACTCATTTCACACCTCCCATTGGCGCATAGCCTGTGAAGATAATTTCAAAGACAAAATCTTAAGTCTCTCAAAAATAAAATAAAATATGGCTGTGGATTTGATGACTGAACATGTCAGGTACATTGCACAAGAAAAGTCTTTGGTACGCATTTATAATGTCGATTGATTGCATTTTTGGGATATGTCTGAAGTCATTTTTTATAGCTCTTCCTTTGGAGAAGAGGATTTTGAAGGTGGCCACATGAAATTTGAATCAATGGGCCATGGATTTTGAATCCAACCTGCAGCATATTAAGAAGTCTATTTTGAAAGCAAAATTTGAAGGAGCAGTGCTTAGAGTGGGTCCCGAGCTTGAAATTACAGGCTATGGATGTGAAGACCATTTTTAGAGTCGGACACAATGAGTCATGTGAAAGATGAGTCATTAAATGAGCTTCAAGCAAAGTCAAACTTCACCCACCTCGGTAGCTATTTATTTGGGTTTTTAATACTAGACAACTACTTTCTCACGGATGATATCATAGAATATTCCCTTTTGATTGACTTTGTGATCAGTTGGCTTCTTTTGTTTATGATAAATTTACTTTATCTGTACTAATCTTCTCTGATGTTTTATCTTTTTTCGCATATTTTATGTGCTTAAATGGTTAGAGTCAAGAGGGTATGTTTGAATCACTCCAAGTGGTAGGCCAATTAATATTTTTTATTCTCTTATGCTATTATTTGATTATTGAGGACTAAAGTACATTAAGGGTATTATCAATAGGTGATTTAGAATTTTTTGTAAAGTTATCATTGATTTATTTTTGGAAATATCATATTTCTTATTAATGACAACTTTGCATTATTCACAGGGTTTTGCATCAAGAAAGAAATGGTGATTCTATTCGAGCATTCGACTAAGGAAAAAACAAGCAAGATCAGAGTGAAGGGAAATTTAGCATTGAAACTTGAAATTCACAAAGCATTTTTTAATGCTTGGAGCTTCCATCTCATGGTTTAATTTTTTGTTTTAGACTAACTAACACTTTTCTTTGGGCTTTAAAATGAACACTACAAAAGCTTTTAATTTTCATTGCAAAGGATTAAAATTGAACCCTAGAAAGTCACTAGCTTTTGAATTTGGCTAAAATTAAACAAGCAACTTCACACTTCATTTTTTTATGCTTAAAACAAATTCATAATTTTTTTGAGGCTTAAAATGAACATGTGTTTTTTGTGTTTCGTAATCTCTTATCCAAAGTAATTTCATCTAAAAAGGTGTATGCACTTCTCTCGTGCTTCACGGCGATCTTGAGAATCAAAGGCCTTTTTTATGACATTAAGTTGCATAAAATATTGCCTCCACACTTCAGTTTGGGTTTAAAAATTGAATAAAATCTTGTGCGAGTGTGAGTAAACCTATTACATGTGTTCTCCCTTTGTTTCTAAACGAAGGTTGATCGATCTATGAATACGTTTACTCACTTTTGTCTATCTTAGAGGGCCTACCTTGGGGGAAAAGTACTCACCCAAGGGAATGACTCAACCGGTAACACTCTAAAGCCAAGAGTATTTCCAACCGCGATATAAATGTGGGTATTGGAGTAAACGCCAATATCACGCGGTTGATTCTGACAAGATGGATCCGAAAGGGGACTCTTTCCATATGGGTCAATCTCCATGAATGGAAAGTTGAAATAGAACCCTTATTTTGTAGTGACCAATTGATCCATTGAGCGAGTTTATCAAAGTGGTGCATTGGAACTTAGATTCCAAGAAGTTACTTGCCATGTCGATCTTGGTTGAAGTATAGAGGTTAAGACTTCATTCTTAACATACCTTTATACTCTTTCCTTGGTTGCATGTAAAATAATCTCTTCTACGAAGGGCATGAGGCAAGCCCACCAAGAAAAACGTACCAATCGAGCTAGGATGTTATATTGCTTGTGAGTCAGTTTGAAAACACAGTGCTTTTATCGAAAACATTTGAAAACCAACATTCAACATGAACATAAAATCTCAAACCCTTTAGGAGAAGCAAATATCCTTGAAAAAATTCACATGTTATTGCTTGACCTTGGGATTCATATCCTTAGATGCTTCTGAACATTTGGATTTCATCTCAATTTGCTCCTACTAAGGTCAACAACAGGTAACTCTTGCCTCAAATTTCCTCGGTTTCTGCATAATACACTTTGCGGGATAAGGGGAAACTTGAGACATTAGACATCTAGATTCAAAATCTAATCAAGAGTGTGTTTGTGGTAAAAAGAATCTATTAAGCAAAGATTGAATCAATTGGACCCCACACATGTGCTTGGCATCTTTTGGTCATATGATTTTTATGCAAACATTGGTCTTTTGATTTTGAATTACTTTTAAAGAAAGGCATGTTCTTCACTATCTTGGTCTCGTAAAAAAGTCCTTCCTAGGTTCTTTTAGGATCAAATCAAACACTTCATCCATTCCAAACATTTATCATCTTCATCCCACAAACAACTTTATAGCTTTGAAAACATCATTCTAGACTTGGGTATATCATCAAAATCAAAATCACCTTGTTTAATTAGGTGTGTGGGAATGCATCATTTCCCATACATTTAATTGAATTAGCAATCCTTTGAACAAGTTCATCCTAAGATTACATCCAACATCTTAGGTTTTACAAGTTCATTATCCAAATCCAATCAAACCAATCAAAATCAAACCCTAAGTCTAGCATTGATCGAAAGTCCCTAAACATTCAACACTCATATCATTTACACCTTTCATCCCTCATCTCGTCATTTGTCCTAAGAACCCTAGAGGTCACTTTTGCAACAAGGTCAAAACACAAGGACAACATGGAATACAAACTTGATCCATACATCATGAGTAATCCAAATCTATTGAACGTTCAAAGCCTTACGATGCCTATTGATTATCAAAACTCACACTTATACAATCCATACATGGGATCATTACCTTCTACACATGTCAATGGCACAACAAGTGTGAGTATGCCCAAATCAAAGATTGGAACACATTTCCCAATGGTAGATCTAAATCCAAACCTACAAATCTGTCAACCGAACAACCAATGCATGAGCCTTCAAATGAACAACGTCATCCCACCAAATCCCTACATGCCAAATGAGAATGTACCATGTACAAGTTTTCCAAACATGAATCCAGAAAAATTTGGGATAAATATGTTTGCAAATCATACGAATATTGTTCAAAATCCAAACAAGATGTTAATGACTCCAAGTCAAGGTAACACCATGCAAAATCAAAGTCATCTAAATCAAGGCAATGTGATTCCCAACATCAACAATGTTCAATTTCAACCTATCATACCAAATCCGAACAATGTCCAAAATCAATTTGTCCATGATCCCATTCAAAAATCACAAGTATGCATCCCAAATTTGCGTGAACAAAAACCAAATCAACTATATCAAGGGATTCAAGATCAAAATCAAGAACAAATTTGGTGAGATCAAATTGCTACACTTACCAAAATAGTTGAGTCATTGCGCCAAGAGACATACCCACCACCGTTACCCATATCAACATCATTCCTTGGTTTAGGGATTCCCCTTTACCTAGCACTAATCACTCCATCCAAATCAATCCACCTAACACCAATCAATCCATCACATCAAATCCTTTGAATATACCATCGACATTGCACCAACAGATGGTATCTAATCAAATGACAACATCAATCCTGACAAATCAAATTATGGTCTCCCAAGGATCTATCACCTCAGTCATTTTGATCATTCCTATCACCTCAATCACTCCAACCACCACTCTCACACCCATCATATCTCAACCCCTCACTACCATGATTGCTCCAAGTGTATCTCAACCACTTGTCACTACATCCAACACAATTCTGAATCTACCACCACTACCACCAAAACCAAATGCAGCAAGACAATATAACATTGTGCTAAAAGCTCACCAGGCCTACCAAAAGACCATCCAACAATATCTAGCCATGCAACAAACAACACGAGCTTAACAAGTGCAACAAGCCTCTCTAGCTACCCAACAAACACAAGCACAAACACGAAAAATGATAACTATTGGGGATAACGATGAACATTCAACCACTGGTGGTAGCATTGACAATCTCCCCACGACAATTTCTGAAATAAATGATTAATATATATCCATCAAAGAGCACATTGAAGATGTGTCTACTTCATCCAATGATCAAATCAACATATGTCAAGAGTCACTTTTCAATCATGATCAAAATTCACCAACCAACAATGATCCAATCCAAGAAATGTCAACATCATTTGACCCTATGGTTCAAGACATTGGAAATCCCTCCACCACAATTGTTGAAAACAATGATCAAGATATCTCCATCGAGGAGCACATTGAAGATGTTTCCACCCCATCCAATGATCAACTCACTATACATCAAGAGCCACTTTTTAGTGATCTATTTCAAGGAGAGTTAGGATTATTTGATCCTATTGACATAATGCATGATCCATTGACCTATGATCATCTTGAAAATTTCTCTACATCACCTTATGAGTTAGAGGACATATCTCAAGAATTCATTCCAAAGCATGATCAACATCTTTCACCAAAGTCTAGCAGTGGTCCTCTCCAAGACATGTTAACCCCCTTTGACCTCATGGTTACAGATACTGAAGGAATCCTCAACTTGAAATTTGATCTAAGTCCACTCAAAGATCAAGAGGATATTGAGTAACTTCCCATGCCTAATGAAGATATCCAAGAACCCTTTATAAGAAATCCATCCTTTGAAACTGAACCATGTCAAGAACTTGATCCATGCATGTCGAAAGCAACTCTGAAATCATTCAAGATCAAGAATTTATATCTTCAAGATACTACAATACTCTAATGGAAACTCTCCTATCTATGCAAGATGATCATATCCATGTATCACATACTCCTCCATTTACCCATGAGATTCTTTCTATGGATGGACATGTAGATGATCTTCATTCAAAATAGGATTCCTTTAATCCTGACATTATTACACAAAAAGAGCAGGTTACTAATTCCTACAGTCAAACTAAGTTGTCAACATCAGGATCAAATATATCCCAAATTTAGAATAAGGACATCAAGTATGTAGATATCTAGCATTATCTTCTCAAGGAAACAAGTCTGACAGAACAATTCCAGAGTCAATAGAGCATCCAATCAAAATAACATCATCTACAGTGGTTATTTATCAGAGAATGCATTCTAAACAAGAGGTCTCAGAATAGGCAAAATCAAAGCATGAAGGCACTACTTCCACAATATTGGGGGCAACTATGTTTCAAGAAAATGTCAACATAGGGAGCACGAAGAATCCTTATGATGAAACCAATGCCAATACTACAACTAGCCACATCATGAATCTTCATCCACCCATCACCGCATCCACGAATTGGGACCAACATCAAAAGAAATAATTGAATCAAAGTACGAAGAACATTATCAAAGAAAAAGAAGCTGAGAAGCATAATGGACAAGTCAAATACAAATGGATACCAAAAAATACAAAGAAAGATCATCCCTATTAAACTCCATCAGTCAAAGAAACTATGGGGAAAAATAAAAATGGGAAAAGTATCCATCAAGGATTTCCACAAAAGAAAAAGCAGGCTTTTCAAGTGATGTACAAAGTGTATCAAGTAGTCGGTCCTAATTCCACACACACTTCTATATCCACCCATCATTGCTTATCTTCCCAAGTTTGGAGAGTCAAAGGTTCCAAACTGACAACCAATTCATCTCTTATCCCTAAACACACTCTGTCCATGCCTCCATGCATGATATCCAATTCTCATATTGACCATGTATTGGCAACGACCCTTCATCATAAGGATTTAGAAGGCACTCTATCATGATGTGTGCACAAAGAAAAAGTTAACTCCAGTATCGACGAAGCAAATCAAGAATCTCAAAAGTTGTATTCAAGTGCACGTATCTTAGCAAAGCATCTCCTTCAAGCAGGTTATCAATGGCACATTATGACAAGGGCATCTACGTCAACACCACTAGGTGGTTCAGCATAAATATTTTAGAAAAATCCAAAAAAATCAAAAAAATATGAAAATCCAAAAAAATCAGAAAAAGGATTGAAAACAGTAAAGAAAGAAATCATCCTCTAGTGAAAACCACTATGGTGGAACTTTGGGAAATACTATGATGAAAACCTGGAAAACAAGCGTCATGAGTAGAACTGAGCATCTAAGTCACCACTTCAGGTGAAATCATCTCATCCCATCTGTAATAAATCAAGCATTTTATCCATCTTAAATCCATTCATCCATAAACCATTAATCCAATCCATTTTCATCCATCTACATCCATCATCCGAGTTATCTTGATCTTGATGAAAGTTTAGGGCACACTTTATGCTTGCTTATGGTAAACATCTTGGCATGGGTTGTTTTCATTGATCCTATCCTATGTAGCATTATCTGAGCCATGAAGCATTATCCAATGAGCATTCTTTATCCAAACACCTTATCTTATCACAAGATAATCCTTGGCATCCTTTGCGTGCTTTCCATATACATCCATCCATACACCTATCCAAGCATCCATCCATAACATTCTATACGTTGCTAGACACTAGGGCAAATATTCACATCTTGCTTCGAGAATAAATCTTGATCTATATCCTCCAACTTATGTGGTGATCCAAACATTGGAAAACATGAAATAAACTTGGTCAAAGAATTTGTGAGCAAAAATCCAAATCACTAGCCCATGGCATATTTTGATGAGAAGACATTCCTTATCAGTCTTCATCTTTCATCGAACATCAATCCAAACAATCACTATCATTTGCATCTAATTCACACGTCAAACATCACATCAAATCATCCAAACATACTTTGTTTTCAAACTAAGCATCATCAATCCTGATCAATCGAATCCAATCAATCCATAATCTTGGGATATCCTTCCCGATCCTTGTGTTGCTTAACACTATTTGTGCATTGTTGTGTATCCTCAATAATGTTATCATCATCAATCCGATCGACATCTCAATCCTTGTGTTGCTTAACAATATCCTCGCATTGTTGTGCATCCTCAACAATGTTATCATCATCAATCCTGATCAATCAATCCTTGCATTGTTGTGTATCCTCAACAATGTTATCATCATCATCAATCCATCGACCTGATTGATCAACCTTAGCTTGGTTTTTAACAAAATCCCAAATAGAGCACTGATATCATCACATATCCATATCCAAATCATCAAAATCATGCGAAAAATCCAAAAACATCATAAAATCAAAAAGATCCAAAACATCAAAAAATCCAAAAAACACTCCAAAAGTCAAAAAAACATCAAAAACATTGGAATCTGAACTATGTCATCTCTGAGCTTAAACGTAGGAAAGGCTAATCTTTGATCAGCCCCCGAGACATCAAAATCCAAAAACATTCATAAAATCCCTAAAAATCCCAAAACATCACAAAATTCAAAAATCAAAACATTTGTAAAAATCTCAAAAACACCAAAAACAGCCTCAAAACATTTCAAAAACATCGAAAACATTCAAATATTTGAAAAAAATCCATCCATCTCATCTTGCTTGCACCCGAAATAATCAATCATCCATAATAAACTGATCGCCACCTTCATCCTTTGGCAAAACAAACAGAAACAACCACAACAATCAGCAAAAGCAAGCTTCAATTGTAAAATCAAAATCAAAGCAACAAACAATTAAGCGCAAAATTAAACTCTTGATCACTTTCAAACATGTTATTCAACCTTATATCAACAGCCTATCAATCAACTTATCAACCCATCATCATCCTATACAATGCATGTCCTAGGATATATCGTTCCGACAATGGGCATCATTTTGGGTATCACTTTGGATTCTTATCCTATCAAAACAAATCCCTTTGGCTAGAGATATGAAGAACATTGGATTGTTTGTGTACTTGATCTTTTCATTTGATTTATCTTATTGTGCTCATTCCAAGGACCCCTCGATGATATCCGAACGAAGGATTTAGAGAGATAGGAATGTGGCAACGATCATTATCTTTTGTCTGTTGTGCTAGTCAATTCCATCGCACTAGGTACACCATCCCGGTTCTTTATACCTGATGCATCGTGACCCACGTGTGTTATCAAATATAAGGTGCGAGTCTTTTAAAATCCCAATCCCCATAAGCAAATCATCATCATTTATCATCATTTTCATCATCTACTACTCATCATCATCTCTAATAAAGTCTCAGCCAAATCATGGACTTGTCGGATCCTCTGTCATCATCCGCGACCATGCGCTTAACATAACATCGCCAATGCATCCATCATGCATCCATCTTGCATCCACAAACCATCATCATTTTGAACATCATCTCTACATGGAATTTTCATCATCATAATATAGATCTATTAGTCTAAGCATCTCATAAATCATCCATTGCATAATCGTTGAGGTCACATCATCAATCTCATCCATCATCACATCATATCATCATTTAAGTTATTTAACATAATATAGATTTGTTATTCTAAGCATCTCAAAATCATCTCATTTGCATCATCATCCAAAACCATCAATTTTGTACCTCTTTATCATGAGATCAACCCTCAAATCGAATCTTTTCGCTCGATCTCTCGAGGGGGAAATGTACCAATGTACTTTTTACTGGGGCATCCGAAAAATCAGAAATTTTTTTAATTTTGATCATGGCAAGTTTATTCTTTGAACCAACGCAGCAAGTACATTGCTTCAAAGAGGGGAAAAATGTAGACATGCAAAATTATCATTATGCACTTAGTTTACATTCACCCACTCATTAAATTAATCAAGCTCATCAAATCCATTCACCAAGTAAATCAAGACTATTAAATAAATCAAAGTCTCACATCAACCTTTAATTAAATAAACAAACTTTATTTAATTAAATCTCCAAATGCATAATCCATCCCTCTTTGATTTAAATAAATCCAAATATTTGAGTCAAATTGGTCAAACTCAACTAATCATCATGTTGAATCAATTGAATCAACTAATTAATTACATTCTCTAGAATTCACATTTCCACAAAATAAATCAATTTATTGATTTATTAAACCAACATTTTCCATCAACATGGTGTACTAGAATATTCTGGTTTGAATTGAAAAATCAAGTGACATGTACACCAAAGAAATTAACAACTTCAAGGTCCTCGCAAAGGCCAAACTAAGGCTAATCCTCAACGCACCTAGCCTCTCTTGGGCAGTTTATCAAATTGTCAACCCTCAACTCTATACATGATGACAAGGGCTCTTTTCATTGGCTTGTTTTAATCCCATACGTCTCCTTATGAGCACTCTTAGTATTTGAGAATCTACAAATAGAAGCTTCATTCTTAATCAAATCCTCCACAATTTCATCTACAATCTCATGCAAGGTTACTCTCTTCATTTGAGAGCTAATTTTCCCCATTTATCATCTTAGCATTTCATATCATTCTTCATAACATTTTCAGCATGGAGCTTAAGCAAGGATTGGGAAAGCACTTCTTTCCATAGAAGCACCAATCCACTATAAGATGTTGGTTTGATTGTTAGAGTGATGTTTTTCTATGTTTTGCTTCTTTTGCATTATTCTTGTGATTAGATGAATCTTATAGGGAATCTTTTGTTTGCTTTGGTTTACTAACAATGCTAAAGGCTTTTGTTTTTGAGCTAATGCAGATTTAAGGTTCTATAGTTGTATTCTTCTTTAAAATGATGCCAGTTCTCTTAGTTGCAACATCATCTCAAAGAGGGGAAAAATGTAGACACCTAAAATATGACCTTGCCCAACCACACCTAATTTTAGCCTGTCCTAACCCATTAATTAAATAAATAATATTTAATTAATTAATTTACTCATCACATTTATCCCACTTTATCGTAGCCAATTAATTTAATAAATATTCATTATTTATTTAATTAATTTGTCCTTTTTCCCTTATCCCTCACCTTTAATTAAATAAATTTTATTTTTATTTAATTAATTATATCCTTTGTCCCAAATCCTCCAAGTAAATTAATTAATTAATTAATTTAGGCTAATTAATACCTATTACCCTTCTCCTCCATTTTTTTAATTCACCTTTATCCTATATCCTTGTCCATTTAATCCTAGCCCTTTATCTTGTTCACATGGATTTCAATCTATATTTGTCCTCATGTGGCAAGTGTCCCCTTCACATACACTAACCCCTTGTCTAGATTCATTGAATCTAAACACTTCCCAAAAGTCAAACTAACATTACATCTCATCCCTTCATTTAATATCACACCTCTAAATCCTAGCCATCCACATAAGGATGTTTCCCTAATCCTAATCCTATACCTAGCCTTTATCTCTCATGTGACACTTCTCACATGACTATAACTTTAATCCAAAACCTAATCCTCTTTCAATCTTAGCCATTCATCACCAATGCATCTTGGCCCTTTATTTATCTCATGGAATTTTTATAAATGAGAGGCACCCCATCCCATTTGCATGAATCTATTATATGATATTGTTTTATTGTTGAAATTTCTATTGAATCGTCTTTATCATATCATCATACTAGTGGAATCATGAGAAACCACATCCAAGATATCAACACATCAACATACTACACTTGATATTTTGAGGCTTGCATGTGTTTGGTTTGATCTAGGCTAGATTCTATGTATATTTCATTTATATATCATTTGCATGCAATACATTTACTTAGGTTATACATAGGATACTTATCACTTTATGTTTCATAACATAATAGTAAGAAACTTGGCATAATCCTATGATATCCTATGTCTCACCTTGGCCTATATAACCAAGGGGTTCTCTTTGTAATTTTAATTATCATTGTATATTTGTATTTATTGATAGGAATACAACTTATTCTTGTCATATTGATCTTCTCATTTTTTTTATGAATTCTATTAGGCCTCTAGATCTTGGGTGGCTATCTTCATAGCCAACTCTTATAGGGTATCATGACATGTAACAGTAAATATCATTGTAGGGTCTAGTAATATCATGTGTATTAGGTTGAATCACAAGAACACATGAACAAAAATCAAGAGAGAAAGATTGTCTCAACAAAGGAAGTCCAAAATATTTGACAATAGAAGTCTTTTAGAGAAATACAAAGATGGTTCTAGAAAAAAGAAGATTGTTGAAATCTCAATACAAAATATTATTATATTCTACTAATCAAATACTATATCTAATGAGAATATTAAATTCAAGTAACTAATGAAATATTAATTTGAATGAAGAGGCTATGAAGGGGTTGTGCCTTATCGATTCCTCCCTATTTAGAGGAAATTTTCCCACTTTATCTTTAATTCGATGTAAAAAATTGACACAATCGAATCTAGAAATCACTTAGCTAAAACAGGATGAATTGTGGAAACTTGATATCATTAATAAGAAAAAAATCTCAAAATATGCATATGAAATCCACTTGGCTTGAGTTAGTAGAGTAGGGCAATGACCAACCACGTATTTAGTGAAATTATAACTCTTAGTAGAGTGTGTGCAAGCCTCAAAAATGGTATATGCATCCAAAAGAGGCTAAAAATATAGAATATTATGTTCAGTATGAGAGAGAGTAAATTCTTCTTCAAAGTGAGGAGACTCATATCACTTTATCTAAGTAAAATTAACCACATCATGTACTCTAATCCAAGATGGGAGATCAAGTTTAAATTCATTCTCTCTTATCTATTAGATAATGGTATAAGGCCCATAAATAATAGGCTTGACCTTATGATGTTCTTATCCTTTTAACCTTTGTTTATCCATGTAAAGAAAAAATTTATCCCTAACTATGAAGTTATAAGGGATGTGATTCTTATAATAAATTTCTTTATACTTAGTTGGAGAAGCCAAAAGGCTACCTACACGTGAACATGGATCTTTTTTTATGTTGTGAATAAAATAAGAGGCTTGGCCCTAATCTTTTTTTTGGTGTAATGAAGATGTTGGGGGAAGAGAAACTAGAATCATATAAGGAAAGAGGTAGATATCCATAATATAAATAAAAATGAGATTGATCTATTGAGAAATATGTAGACCAATTATAGTTATCCTACAAAATATGAGGATAGTTATGCCACTATTTATTCTTATTATAGTAGATCCGAAGATCTATTGAACTAAATTTTGATTAGCCATTTTAGTCTAACCATTTGTAAAATATAAAAATGGTCATTGGTTGAGGCATGATTGTGATTTTCCACTCAATTTCTCAATAAGTAACCTTCATTACATTTCTATAATATATTATAAGGTTTCTATTATATATGGTAAAGGCTTGAAACTACATAATTACATTGTGAAGTGTGTCAATTTAATCTTGAATTTCAACATAAATATTAGCAAGCTAAATAAAAATTCCATGATTATGTTGGACCATGTAGACACTTAAAAAGTCATGATTGATACTATGCATCTAATTCTGATTAACTAACATCATTTCTTCCCAAATGATTTCTGCACTAACCAATTAATTAAATAATATTTATTATTTAATTAAATTCATCAACTTCTGCTATTAATCAAATAATTAACTTTATTGGATTAATTCACCTTATTCTGACTAATGTTCATCCTATTTAATTAAATCAAATCATTTAATTAAATCCTCCTAAGTCCTCTCATTTGATTAAATAAATCTAATTATTTAAAATCAAATGTCATAAATCACCTAACCCACTCAAGTTGATTAATTTTGAATTAATTAACTCTAAATCACTTTCTAATCATCATTACCCATTTCTCTAACTTTTAAATCCCCTAAAGTTAAATCAACCCATGGTCAACTAACTAGGTTGCACATTAAATTCATTTCTTTTAATTATCTAATTACCTTATTTATCCTCACAATGGCATATTCCTAGGAATATTCCTCCCAACCACCCCTTCATTCAATTTCCCTCTAAAAGACTCTTACACCCATAAATACCTCTTACAAAGGAATTTACTCCCTCTTACATGTCATCTTGTCTCTTACAAGGGAATTAATCTCTCTTAAATTCTCAACAACATTCCCTTACACCCTCAACCATATGCATTCAATCCTCTTACATCCTCTTTACTCTACACATTCCCAAAAATGTGCTCCACCTCCATCCATTAGCCTTGTGACAAGTGTCACATTCCTACTGGCTCTCATTTTAATCCCACATTCACCAATTTCACTCTTTCTTCAACCCTTCACTCATATAAGTAGAAGCCTCTTCTACTTGAAATGGATCCATAATCTCTTGCAAGTTTATTATAGGCATTTTCACATTTTTATCACATCTTGGCTAGTTTTTATCATCATTTGGATTCAATCACATGCACTTGGAATCATCTACAATCTCAAAGATTATCAAATGGGCTGGGAAAAGGCTTCTTTCCACATCAAAGGAGCACCAATCCCCCTATGGGATGAATGTTTCATCAAGTTAGATAGGATTGCATGCTTTTTATCTTGTTTTATTCCATGTTTTCATCATGTTCTCCTATCTTTGTTTGATTGAGAATATCATAGGGAATGCTCTGTTTGGGTTTCTAACTTGATTAACCTTGTTTGTTTGTCTCTTGTTATAAAATTTCAGATTAGGCATTCACAATAAATTAATCATCATCTTGACCCTTTAACAAAGCAAATCATAAACAAGTATAGCAAACTTAAAGGTGTAAACTCAAAACGTCAAAGTCTTAAGTCTAAGTCAATAGGTAAATAGGTTGGTCAACTCTTGGTATCAATATCCCATCATCCCATTATTCTCACAATCATTTGATAACATCATGTCCTAGGATACATCTTTCCTACAATGGATATCAACATTAGACATCACCATAGTTTATTCTTGGATATAGGTATGAAGAACATTAGCTTGTTTGTTTGCTTGATCTTTTCTAATGATTTATCTTATTGCACCTATTTCCATGACCTCTCAATGATTTCTATCTAAAAAAAGATTTAGAGAGAAAGGAGTGGGGCATTGATCATTATCTTTTGTTGGTTGTGCTTGTTGGATGTTCTTGTAATATAACTTGGCGATACTTGCTTTGGTAGGTATATGGAAGGAGTTATGAATGGATTGTTGACTATTACATTGTTAGGTTATTCCTTTCCATGTTTTGTTCTGAGATGTTTAAAACTTTTAAAATACATCCTAGTAATTTTTTTGTATGCCAGGTGTGAACAAGAATACTCCCATATATTTGTTGATTCAAAGTCCATCACACTAGATACCACGTCATCCTAGTTGTCTATACCTTGATGTGTCGTATCTATGTGTGTTATCAAACATAAGGAAAGTTGTGCCCTTTACATCCCTAATCCCTAGATAAGAAATACACTATCATCATTACTCATCATATCTAATAAAGTTTCGACGACTCATAGACTTGTTGGACTTCTGTGTCTTCTCAGATGCAAGGGTTGATATCTCTCTTTCTTCTATCTTCTCCTTGTACTAACATGGTATCATGACATTTAACAAAAATCTATTTGCATCCATTATGCATCCACAAACTATCAACATCCTACATACTCATACATATCATTGTAATAAGAAACATCATCCATCAATTGCATTATCATTTAAGGTGTTTAGGATAATATAGATTTGTTATTCTAAGCATCTTAATCCATCTCATCTATCATTTGCATTATCATTTAAGGTGTTTAGGGTAATATAGATTTTTTATTCTAAGCATCTTAATCCATCTCATCTAGCATTTTCATTATCATTTAAGGTGTTTAGGATAATATAGATTTGTTATTCTAAGCATCTTAAAATCATCACATTTTACATTATCATCCTAATCCATACATCACATTTGCAAACATATATCAAAAGCATCCATACATACATCTTGCATCATCATATACCATATAGAAAAAATACCAATAACATATCCATTGCATTGCATCCATCTCATAAACATTGCATATCATATACATTACAGATCATCGCATATCGCATAAACATAAATAATAAATAAAACATCCATCACATGTGCATCCATGTCATATATCCATAACATTTCATACATCATAGAATAATCATAAATCATATTCATACATATCATATGCATCCATATACCCATAGCATAGGAAATAAAATAACATCACACCATATAAATTGGAGCCATCTCATATATATATCAAAAAAGGTGAATGTCTTGATACAATCAGAATTAGGTATGTAATGTCATTGTAAGGAATGTACAAGGGGCTATCAAAACTAAGCCAATGAATGTATATACATCATAGAATTAGGTTGTACATCAAAAAAGTGTCTAAGCAATATCAATACCTAGATCTCCCCTCACTCTAGTGGTCACTACGATGACTCCCCTGCCTCTAGTGGTGTGATCCTATCAGCCTACTTGATGGTCCCCACAAGACTTGCTCAGTGCTACCTAGCTAATATGAGAGAAATTTGGCTCTTAGCACTCCTATTGGCAAGCCAATGGGAATGTGACACTTGTCGCAAGGCTAATGGACGGAGGTGGATCACATTTTTGGGAATGTGTAGAGTAAAGAGGATGTAAGACGATTGAATGCATATGATTGAGGGTGTAAGGGAATTTTGTTGAAAATGTAAGAGAGATTAATTCCATTATAAGAGACAATATGACATGTAAGAGGGAGTAAATGCCTTTGTAAGAGGTATTTATGGGTGTGTAAGTCTTTTGGAGGGAAATAGAATGAAGGGGTGGTTGGGAGGAATATTCCTAGGAATATGCCATTGTGAGGATAAATAAGGTAATTAGATAATCAAAAGAAATGAATTTCATGTGCAACCTAGTTAGTTGACCATGGGTTGATTTAACTTTAGGGGAGTTAAAAGCTAGAGAAATGGGTAATGATGATTAGAAAGTGATTTAGAGTTAATTAATTTAGAATTGATCAACTTTAGTGGGTTAGGTGATTTATGACATTTGATTTTAAATAATTATATTTATTTAATCAAATGAGAGGACTTAGGAGGATTTAATTAAATGATTTGATTTAATTAAATAGGATGAATACTAGTTAGAATAAGGTGAATTGATCCAATCAAGTTAATTATTTAATTAATAGTAGAAGTTGATGAATTTAATTAAAAAATAAAGATTATTTAATTAATTGGTTAGTGCAAAATTGATTTGGGAAGAAATGATGTTAGTTAATTAGAATCAAATGCATAGTTTAATCAAGACTTTTTAAGTGCCTACATTTTTTCCCTCTTTGAAGCAAGGTACCTATTGCATTGGTTCAAATAATAACACTACCAAGATCATAATTCAAAATTTTTCTAATTTTTTTTAGATGCCCCACCATTGCTCCAATAGAAGGAATTACACTACTACACTACCCCTTTGAGAGATTGGGCAAAAAATTCAAATTTTGGGTCAAGCTCATGAAAAATATTCAACAATTTTTTTAGCACGAAAAATAGCTCGCGGGATGCAAAAATGGGCTCACGATGTTAAAAACAAGCCAAAACAAGCTTCATTGTGTGAAAAATGGATGAACGGGCTCAAAAACCCTAATTTTCAGCTTAAATAGGAGGGTTGGGGTCATTTTCAATTCATTTGTGCACTTTGACTTTTAGGATTCTTGTGATTTTGCTCTGAGGTGCTGACGAAATGGATGCTCGCATGCTTCCCAAGCATCGAATGGAGTGGGTTCGAGAGTTTCAGTAGCCTCCAGACATAGGATGCTTCAGGATCGCGCATGTAATGCCAACCTGCCTTTTGTGATAGGGTGTTGTGCAACCTAGGAGGGGTCCAACATTGTGGAAAAATGTTGATTTTCCTTTGCGATGAAGCGCCACACGAGCTTAGGAGGTTAGATCATCGTCCCAAGATACAAATCCACCTTTGTGATAGGGAGCCACCTTTGATTATAGCATTTCTTTTGTGAAATCATAGAGCGTCGCCCTTGGAAAAGTTGGCTCGCCTTTTCTTTATCAAGGTTTTCTTAATTTTGAAATTGCATTGATTTGATAAAATTTGACATCGTGGGTGTTTTGAAAGACACTGTACGGCTAAGTCCTACATACCATGAGGACTTGACAGTTTATTCTTATCCATTTATATACCGGCCCAAATGAAAAATCGGTTGGAGTCGCCTTCGAGTTCTCCTTTCGGATGTGTCTCTTAGGCAGGCCCCTCTAAAGGTAAACAATAGCGAGCAAGCACATCCGTAGTTCAATTGACCTTCGTTTAGAAACAAAGGGAGAACATACAGGATATACCTAACTCACACTCGCAAAGTGTTTTGTTCAATTTTAATCCCAAATTGAAAATGTGGAGGAAATCTTTTATGCAACTTAATGTCACCAAAAAGACTTTTGATTCTCAAGATCACCATGAGGCATGAGAGAAGCGCATACGTCTTTTTAAGTGAAATTACTTTACAAAAAAGATTACGAAACATAAAAGACACATGTTCGTTTTAGCCTCAAAGCAATGATGAGTTCATTTTAAGCACCAAAAATCAAATGTTAAGTTTGTTTGTTCAATTTTATCCCCAAAAAACAATGTCTAGTCAGTTTCTAGTGTTCAATTTTAATCCAACTTTAAAAACAAACAATGATCTAGTTGGCTTAAAATAGAAAATTAAAGCATGAAATGGAAGCCCTTAAGCATTAAAAAACTCTTTGTGAGTTTCAAGTTTGATGCTCAATTTTTCAACTCAAACTTTGCTTTCATTTTCGGTCAACTCCAACGCTTGATTCCAATGTCGATTTCACCTTTACCTTTTCTTTTCTTCGTTTTCCTTCCTCGCTTTCCTATAAGAAAAAACAAACAATAAAAAAGAAGACAAATCAAATGAGGATCAAGTTTATTTGATTCATTTATTTTAAACATTAATTTCTAAAAATAAAATGACTAATGATTTTGGATATTTAGATCCAAAGCAATAAAATGCATTTTCAATGATTCGCTTGCACCCTAGATCGCATGAAGCACAAGGGGAGAGGATACACACTCAAAATGTACCAAAGAAAAAATCACACAATTTAGACACTTGTTCGTTTTAGCCTCAAAGCAATGATGAATTCATTTTAAAACACCAAGATGAAGTGTGAGAGTTGTTTTTGTTCAATTTTTAGAACCCAAAATTGAAGCTAGTAAGTGTCTAATGTTTTTTTTAACCCTTTGCAATGAAAAATTGAAGTGTTCATTTTAAGAGACCAAAAAGAGATGAGTTGATTTAAAACAAAAAATTAAAGCATGAAATGGAAGCATTTAAAAATGCTATGTGAATTTCAAACTCCAATGCACAATTTTTCTTCAACTCCAATCTCACTCGTTTCCAATGCTTGATTCAAATGTCAACCTTAACCTTTTTCCTACAAATATTACAAATAAGATTTATGCATGTATTGTAAAAAGTATACACAAGACATGTCAATCTTAATTTACTAGCATCTTAACAAAAGTAACACATTTATTGATGCTCTAAAAAAAAAAATGAATCTGTATTCAAAAATTCTAATGCCTATGTCAGAGAATGCAGCAACATCATTTAATTCCTATATGCATTAACAAGATCCATGCATTAACAAACTGTATGTGTTAAGTATCATGTTTGTATTAACAAACTATCTGTGTTAACACACTGTCTACGTTAACCTACGTTAACAAACTGTCTACGTTAACACACTACCTGCGTTAACCAGTTTTATGTGTTAACAAACTATCTGCGTTAACAAGCATATATGTGTTAACAAATATTCTTTGTTAACGAATATCTTGTGTTAACAAATATCCTGTGTTAATGCAACATCGTATGTGTTAACGAACGTCGAATGTGTTAACAAAAACTAGTGTGTTAATGAGACTATGCTAACAAATTGTGTGTTTAGGAGACTGTTTGTTAATGAACTGTGTGTTAACGAGACTACGTTAATGAACAGCCTGTTAACGGGACTGTGTTAAAAAATTGCATGTTAATGAGATTGTGTTAACGAAATTGTGTGATAATAGGACTGTGTTAACGAACGTATATGTGTTAACAAAACAAACTATTGTGCTAACAAATTGTCCTCCTTCTAGCGCCAAATGTAGATAGTGAAATCTGCATTTGCTCAAAACAAACAACATATATTAGCATGGTTAGTTTAAAACAAAGCAAATAACAACATCCATATGAAATGGTACATCAATGCTTTCAAATGCAAACAAATGATAAAAGCAAGCTAAATAAACACATGAAAAACATGAAGTAAGTCATCTCATATTGGATTGGTGCTTCTATGGAAAGAAGCCCTTTCCCAATCCTTGATAGATAAGCTAAATGATGAAATTGCTTTGAAGATGATAATGATGGTGGACAAAATTAGTTCTCAATTTAAGAGAGTGACTTTGCATAAGATTGTGGAGGATTTGATCAAAGATGAAGATTTCATTTATAGATTATTTTGATGAGAGAATGGCCAAATGGATGAATGTGGACTAAAGATACACCTATGAGAAGAGGCCACTTGTCAAGTTGTGAGTGGTTGATGCATGTGCAAGATTTGGGAAATGTGCCCAAGAGGGGGAAATTTCAAATTTGAAATGAGAGTTAATGTTGAGTTTGACTTGTGCAAGGGACATGTAAGAAACATGTAAGACCTATTAAATGTCCTGTTGGATGTACATTTCAACTTGCATTTTGAATTCAAACTTGATGGAATATTCCTCATTGATGCCATGTTGTGTGAAAATGATGATTTTAATAAATCAATAAATGGATTTATTGGTGCAAGTGGAAAAATATAGAGAATGCAAGTGGTTAGGATTAGCATTTAATCATGGTTAGATTAGTTTAATGATGATTAGGATGCTTTGACCAATTTGACTCAAATATTTAGATTTATTTAAATCAAAAGGGGAGAAATATGAATTTTGAGACTTAATTAAATAAAGTCTTGGTTTATTTAATTAAATGGATGATGCAAGATAAAGATTCAATGATTTATGAGAGATGAAATGTTATTATTTGATTAAACCATTGGATTGACCTGTATGCATATTTTGCATGTCTACACTAAGCTAGACCACATGGCTTGTAAAATTACTAGTGATTGTGTTCATGGGAATGATCATTTATTTAAACTATAAAATAAGTTTAGTTGAGCCTAGTAGATGAGAGCACATCTAAAATACAGTTTCCAAACTATTTATAAAGTCATTGTTCACATCAATCATCTTATTCAATATGTATAGTTCAAGGTTTTACTATTATAATCATGAATCATGTTTTCTTTTAAACATATAAAACCATTCTATTTAATGTTAATTTACTTAATAAATATGGTTATATGGTATGTTTACATTACATTAAGTAATAAGAATTTATAAACGTTATGATGACAAAGCAAAAAGTGACAAGGACATTAAAAATAAAGAGGAAAGTTATTATGGTTCATTGAAAGGGATGTTTGGGCCCTTTATATGGTTATGGACCCAATATGGTAGAAAAATATCTACACATATATCTTGAGAAAAAATTAATGATACCAATATTATAATCAAAGATTGCATATAATACATAATTAAAAGATGGTTATAATCAAAAGAATAAGAAGTATTAAGATAGGATTTCCTTAAATTATTTGAATAAAATGATAACAGGTCTAATTATCTCATTGTAGGTCAAAATTTACACATGATTGAGCATCTTGATAATTAAATTGGATCCCTTTCTACTATATCATCTTTCTTATTCAACATGACTACTTTTTTAAGCTTCAACTTAAGGATCCTCTCAAATTCAACTTAAGGATTATTTGATTTGGTGCCTAAGGAAATTTAGAAATGGTGTCTCAAATCCAAAGAAAATTTTGATTAAATTCAAGTGGAATGGTATATTATTTCCAAGGTTAAGGATGCAATAGAATCGTGATCGCCATCTTCCAATGTTGAGAAAATTGATGAACAATAGTAGAGAAAATTTAAAAGTAAAGTGTATAAATCTAATTAACCATTAGAATTTATATATAAAATGGAAAATTATGTATAATAGCACTTAGAAAATGAAAGAACATATGACATTGATATACATGAAGAAACCCTTCATATAAAAAAATCCACCGCTACAAAGATATTGATCTTGTATCAACCAAGTAGAAATAGGTATTGTTGATGGTCAAAATAGCACAACATTAAATAGAATACCACTATTCTATTTCTCCTGAAAGAGAAAGATAACATATAGTAATCTAACTCCCAAGGTCCTCGTAGTTGATTCTCAACTGTGTTGATATTGCTCAATGGTCAATGTAACTTTAATATGCAAGGGGCCTTTGTTGGTAATGAGGAACAAATTTTCCTTATATCAACTAACCTAAGTTGGTGGGGGGGGTTTAAATAAAGATAAAAAGATAGATCAGAGCTTTAAAACAGAAAGACATGAACAAAACTTCTTAATATCTAGACATGCATATCAATAATGAGTGTTTCTTTACCTAACCAAAACCACAACATGATACAATCCATAGAATAATCTATACCACTGCATACATTCCTAGTGCTAATTCACAATCACAACCATTCACTAAAATTTACTTCAAAACTTGAAACAGGTCATTCACTCATCATTAAAATGCAGATCAAATAGATATAAAAGCAACTTCATTCACAAATAATTCAATGAGATAATCTTGAATCTAGTTTCCTCTATTGATTCTAATCAAATACAAAACATTTAGGCACAGCAAAATCACTGGCATACGGATTGATTATGATTCATTAACTTTATCCAAAAGGTCAAAACTTAACATGTAAAATGTATAAAAAAAACTATAAAATGTAACCAAGTTAAATTGAACTTTTCAAAGTATCTTGTTAACAACTATGAAATTCTAAGACTATGATTCCTATTCCTATCATCAGGTGGCTAATCTTTCTTCAATGAGCCGACCTTTACAAAATAGAGCTAAAAAATACATATAGAGGTGCTATGCACAAGTTTCTCTCAATCAAAATTCAGATCCACAAATTAATGAACTAAGACTAGATGAAGAAACTAGACTACTGATCTTTAGTTACATCAAGGCTTAACTGCTCTGCTACACAAAATTTTGGTGTCCAAGAAAGAAGATGAAACTAGGGAATAGGAACTGTGGTCCAACTTGTATCAAATCCTGCAAAATAGGAGAAGAGAGTATGTGGTATCAAAAAGGAGGATGTGGTATCAAAAAGGAGAATGTTTTGCTGCTAGCTCACTCATGTGTTGCTTGTTCCATGATATACTCATCATAACTAGAGAACACCTATTGAAGGATATCTAAATCAGGCCCATCTAACCAATTCTCCTCAAATTTCATCCTGTTAAATTCTATAGAGGAAAATTCTTGCATATCCTTCAATTTAATTAGTTCCTTTCTCGCAGTTTTTACTTCTTCCATGATATCCATAAATATATCGAACAATAATCCTTCTCCATCACCCCCTTTTTGCATTACCTCTTCAAATCTACTACTCCACCTCTCCCTAAACTTGTCCAAAGGAAGACTTTCTTTGACTAGGATGTCCACACTAGCCATAATGGCAACTGTTACATCCAATTCATCAATCTACTTGCTCAAGTCTTTGCTTGCTTCTTGAACCTCATTCTTATGTTGATGGATGAACTTGGATTTGAATTCTCTTATGCTCATAGTCTTCTCAATAAAATCTGCATTATCTTCTTCAAGAATTGACTGTTCTAGGAGAGTTGACTTGGGCACTTTGTTAATGTCTTTAAGATTCTAAATATATTCTTTGTACTCTTCATCTTTCTTTTCTAGTTCCTCAACATGTTGATTCATATTTTCTACTAACGCAACTGTTGTTTCATGAACCCTGAAACTATCAGTTATCACTTCAACAACCTCCTGATTAAGTCTATCAATCCATCTTTCAAGCATTCCCACCTTACTCCTCATTTGCACCAAATCATCAGCTTCCTTCTTTGTAAATAAGATCGGGGATTTGGGAGCAGTAGCTTGTTGAAAAATTGGAGTGGAGACATCTTTTAGGAACTTGTGCAACTGATCCAATTGAGCTTTAAGCTCATCTTTCTTTTGCTTGTCTTTAATCATTCTGGATTTGGTGTAGGAAGCTACCATATCAATTAAATTCATTTGCTGGTTTCTTTTAGGTATCCCCAAATTCACAGTACCCAATTGGTAATCAGTTATTTGCATATCATCCCTATTCTTATCCACCACTGGAATTGCACATTCAGCAATAATTTCCCCTATATCAGTGTGCTTGGTGGAGTGAAGAAAATGAGCCTTGTTTCTGGGACTTTCCTTCTCAATCTCCTTCATCATCACATCCCAATTGAGAGGTTGTGCTTGAACTATCTGCTTCTTCTCTAAGTCAAGCTTCAACCATGTAGGAGCAGTAGGAGTAGTAACTATTTGTGCTAAAGAAGAAGCAGCAGTGGCAAAAGATAAAGGTTGCAATATTGTGTTCTTAGGCTGAGAGTCAACCTCTTGCACATTTTGCTTCTCTCTTTGTGCCTCTTCTTGTGCAAGTTTCTCAGCCTCTTCCTTATCTTTTTTCTCTTGCAATATTTAAGCTTCCAACTCCTATTGCAAACATTCCTCTTCCAACTTCTTTTCCTCTAGCATCTGGTCCCTTTATCTTTCCAATTCCTCAACATAGCCCCATGCTTCTTTGGACTTCTTCTCATATTGAGCAAGTTCCTAATCCTCTTTCTCTTTTTGTAGGCGTTCTTTCTCTTCTTTCCTTATGTGGGCCTCTTCCATAGCCTTTAATTTAGCATCAAGGGCTTCTTTCTCTCTTCTTAGAGCACCCTTCTCCTCCTCAAGGTCATGAATTTTCTGCTGCAAAGCCAATTTATCTCTTTCCTTTTTCATGTTGAGCTCCTGCTCCTTTTTTTTTGTCGCTTGACCAATTCATTAGCCTTAACTTCAGCTTCCAATTCTTTTTGCTTGGCTAATGCATCAAATTGTTCCTTGGCATCAATCTCCTATTATTTAGCTAGTTCCTCAGCTTGTGCCCTGGCATTTGCTTCTGTTTTGGCTTCCTCAAAAATCTTCCATTGGTCCTCTTCAGTTAAAACATGTTGAGTCCATGCATCATCAGTTACATCAAGAGATGCCACCACATGAGTTTCTTTGTTAGATGGGGTAGCCTCAGAGTCTATTTCAATATCATGACTTTCTATTTTGAGCTCTTTCTCCTTCAATAACTTAGCTTCCCTATGGTGGGTTCCTATGGGCATCTCCTCACATGGTTGCTCTATAACAAGAGGTTGAGTGGATGCTTTTGCTGCAACAGCTATTGAAGCACCTGGTTCTACTGTAATCTCTTCCCCATGTGTCTCAAGAGAATCTTGAGTAGGAATTTCAATTTCCTCTCCAGCATTAGGAGGGAAAAACTCTAGGGGCTCCTTAGGAGGCATTATTCTCTTAGTCCTCTTGTACCCTTGAGTGGTACATGCAACTTTTCTTTTCTTGTAAGTCTGAGCCTCTGGCTCCCTAATCCTCATGACAACCCATTGAATGCTCTTTTCTAAAACTGGTCTTACAATCTATTTTATGTCAATAGATTCTTCCACATTCCTATCCATTGGCTCAAGATATTTGTTGCCTACATTCTCTGCCTCGTATTGGGGATCCAAAGTTACCCCATCATTTGATAATGTCTCAAGGATGTCTTTTTTTATCCCATACTCAACAATGAGTGGGATAGGCAGTCTCTCATAGTTTCCCCTCCTGATATCATATTCATCTTGTAAGTCCATCCAAGAGTCCTCCAATAGATTGAAATGTTTTTCAAAGATTCTAGGAAGCAAGGCTTGCATCTTATGTTTAGGATCAAAAAAATTTCTTGAAGTATACAAACCCAACTTCATTTGAATCAATTCATCACAAACTACCTTAGCTACCACAAGGTGTGGACAACTATACTCACCCAACTTCATTTGGAACTTATGACATCCAGTCTTGTGTTTGTTACCAAACTTCATGTTGGCTGCAAGAGCTTGATAAATGAATTCCATTCAAACAACTTTATTGTTGCAGCATGTAGGCAGTAGATTAAGGTGACCACCAAAACCAGCTAATTTGAAATAGGTAAATCTGGGGTATTGGATATACCAATGTCCCCATTCATTGATGAAGTTCATGGCCTCTCTACTTAATCTATAACTAGCATCTCTTGTTAGCCAGTTATTGATGAAATATAGAAATGCATCATTAACCCCCCTGCAATGTGACTTAGAAGCTTGGAAGGTAAGTTGATCATAGTGATCCCATACATTCTTTTATCCTTGAGCCTCTCCTAATATACCTACTGTATTTAGTCTAGGAAAGATCCCTCTTCTAGCAGCTACATAGATTACATAAGAGGTCATGAAGAAACTCTTGGTTTCTCTCACTTTGAGCATTTGATTATGTATACAATTTGACACAATCATAGTCCAATCAATTTGTTGCCTACCATCAAGAATAGTATGGATGAATGGGAACATCCATTCTTTAAATTGGGAGGCATCCCTCTTCCCAACCACTCTAGAGAGCATCATTATTATATCTTAAATCTCCTTGTAGAAGTCTACCCTTATAGGCTGGCCAGGAAGCTTTGCCAGAGACTTTTTCTCAACTCTCATCTAACTCTTGTTCATATGAGTTTTGTTAGTCTCCTTTTTATCACTGTATAATTTGAGAGCTTTTACTTCATTGAGTTGCCTAGGATTTTTTGAAATAGAAGCATTGAACATAAATCTAATCATCTGAGGTGTTAATTCAACAATAACATTCCCCTTCAAATCCACATATTTCCTAGTGGCAGGATTGTATGCCCCAGCTGTAGTCATTATCAATTCAGTACATTGAACTAATAGGGGGAAGATGACAACATGTGCTAGTCCAGATTGAACAATTCTCTTTGTCCTCCCTATCACCTCTTCACAAAATTTTTCTAAGAGAAATTCCTCATAACTGAAGGAACCCAAGTTTGCAGCAGTAATGTCTGCCCAATCATAATCAACCTTGCTAGCAGTGAGAGTAGCTTCCTTATGTTTGTATTTTAGAGTGTAAGGGAGCTGCTTCACTTTAATCTTCTGTCTTAGCTCCTTTCCTTGAAGTTTATGTAGGTTGAATCCTTTGATAAGCCTCTTCTAAAGCTCCTGAAATCTTCTAATCTCTATAATAAACTCTTGTATTAGATGAACAAAAAGCATAAAAGTCAATACATCAATCAACATCTTTCTCTACTTCCTTAGGAAAAACTTCTATTCTTAGTCAAATTTCAACTTCATTGGAGGCGGAGCCACAGAATAATAAGGAACAAGGAATTATTTTAGTACAAAGTGAAATCGGGACCTAAATCAAGCTAAGATCGGGATCAGAATCAGAATAGAAATCGAACCCATAATTAATTGCTAGTTCCAAGTTTGACCTCCACTCTAGTTTTGACTCCGCCTAAGCACAATTATGAAGACCAAAAGTTATAATGACTAGAAGCAAGATCATTTTTGGGAATGAACCCCAATGCAAACATCCTTGGAATGAGTTTGTTCCTGAGTCTACTTTTGCCATTTTAATATGAAAAATGGAGCACACTTTTAGAAGACATGGTCACATGAATCTAAAGACTTGGGTCACATGGGTTTAAAAGGAAATCAAAATAGAGGGATTAACCCCACCCCTTAACCATACAAAGACCAATTTAAACCCTAAGGCCAAATATTTTGCAAAGGTCATCGACCAAACCCTAGTTTGCAGGATGTGTCAACTCAGAAAATTAGGGCATCACAAACCCGACATGGAAAACACAGAATCGACAAGGAAGAACGATTGGAAAGGGTCGTCAAGAAAAAATAGAAGCTTTTAACATGTTGAGGACCCAACCAAATGAAACCCTAGTTAGAAACTAGGGCACGACAAAATGCACCTATCATGAAAGCGACAATAGTGGAAAACAACAAATGGAAAGAAAGAAAACAGAACGGGAAAATAGAAAAAGACAAAAACAAAACTAGAAGAAACAAAGAAACAAGTGAATACTCACAAAAAAAAAAATTATACAAATGTGCCAAAACACGATGAATAAGAAAATGAGAAAGAAATGACAAAGCACAATGGGAAAAGAAAGGAAAAGAAACCCTACCTCGAAACGCTTGCAACAAAAGACTAAAACTTGATGAAGATTCACCCCACCAACATGCCCCGGCAATCAAATTTCCTCTCACAAAGTTCTCCTAGCTCTAGTTCATTTAAACAACTTGGATAAAAAAGATAATGAGCCAATTAAACATAATTAATATTTTAAAATTACTTCGCATGTGTGAGGAGGCTGCAATTAATGCCATAAATGTGGTAGGTTAGAGGTAGAGCAATCAATGCCAATGAACCATTAACTTGAGTGAACACAAAAAGTTAGAGCAAATGCAAACCTGGATCTAGAACAGAACAAGAAATTTTTTGACAAGCTTCTTATCAAACTCTAAACCTAGCTCCAGTCCCGCGACAAAAACAAGCAATAAAAGGAAATGGGAGCGAGACCGGGACCAAAACTGGGAGTGGAACTTTTACAATGTTCCAGGTTTCGGTCCAATTCTAGTTCCGCTCTTGATAAAGGAACAAGAAATGAAACAAGGACAAAAAACACAATGGGAAGTGGGACCGGAGCAAAAAACGGACCTGGCCCAAACACCGACAAAAACAACAACACAAAGCAAACGAGCGAAGTCAGAATCAGGGCGAGAACATAATCAAAAAATTTACGAAGTTCCAAGTTTGCTTCCAACTTCGCTTCTGCTTCCACTCAGGAAAAACAACAGACAATGAGAATGACAAAAATCCCAAGGGATAAACAAACCCGGGAGTGCAAGACAAACCAACAAACAATGAAAAGAACAAAGAAAGAGGGCAGATTCGAAACCAGGATGGAATCCAGATTTGGAACCAAAACAAAAGTCCCAAGTCCAGTTTCCATCCCAACTCCGCTTCTAGCAAACAAACAAAAAAAAAAACTTAGGAGCAAAATGAAAAACTCCTAAGACACAAAAAAAACACAAAGGACAAAACAAAATAGAAAAGGGGGACCCATTTTTTCCAAAACAATAATGGGGTGGTTATCCAAGGCATAACAAATGGTGACTCAGCTAGGAAAATGGTTTACCCATTTTCAAGATACTGAATAATTAAGTCACCCAGAACCTCTGGTTTATGAAACATGCTAACTTAAGTAGGATCAAATATGTTGAGTAAGGTTGAGCTGGAACCTCATATGTATATCAACGTTAACTACTTTTAATCTAAGTGTGTGCATATATGGTGCATCTTTCTTTATAAAAACTTTCTCCACCTCTGAACGACTACACCTAAAATCCAAGCTATGTAAGTTGAGTCCTTCAACTATCGTGCAATAAAATCCTGGGCATTGCTTCGCTACTAGTCAAGCATCCATAGCCCCAACAGAGATACCTCTAGTTCTCTCAAAGCATTGCTTTACTACTAGATAGGTGTCCATAGCCCCGACAGAGATACTTGAATCACCCATTTGATATTGAGTCTACTTTCTTTCAATGGTTCTCTTTCTCTTTTCTTTTACAAGCTCCATTTATGGGAATTCTTTATTAAATTTTCTCAATACTCAAATATAACTAATTTGAAATGTGGGTTGAGAAGTACAGTGGACCTTATGATAGTTTTGGGAATCAGATTTTTCACTTGAATAAGAGATACAGTCACTCAGAGATGAATAGGAACTTTACACAGGCAGATGTTTTATCTATTTTGTGACATACTTCAATCATAGCTCATGAGATTATTTATAATGTACCTTATTCTTAATAACTTTTCAAACCAATGTTATAATGACCATAAGACATAAGTTTAGAATGAAAATTTTCAACAAATATGCTTGAAAATACCTAAATCAATTTCTCTCCTAGTTCCTACAGCATACTTTAAATAACAACCCCTTCATTTCAAAATGGAAAGAAATGAAGGTCCCCAAAGAGCAAGACAAAACAAAAAAAACAAAAAAAAAACATAAACAAAAAGAAAAAGAACAAACAAGAAAACAAACAAACAACAACAAAAAGAACAACTAATTACATATAACACATATATACAACCAATTCAGAAATCAGACCCTCAGGGGCCAAAGTAATGCTTGAGAAACTATCCATTGATGGGAAATGAAATAGGTTCTCCTCTCAGGGTGCTCAAGCGAAAATAATTCTCACCCAAGATCTCAACTATTTGATAGGGACCCAACTAGAGTTTATTAAACTTCTGGTGATCCCCCTTTTTCTCGTTATCCTTATCCCATAGCAACACAAGATCTGATATCTTGAAAGCCTTTATTTTAGCTTTTTTTTCAAACCAACATTTGACAACAGCATGGTGTTTAAAGAACTATTGTAAAGAAATGTCCCTCTGTTCTTCCATGTTTAAAAGATTATTTAACCTTACCTCAATCCAATCATCCTTTGAATAAAATTCTTGCATAAACCTAAAAACAGGTATCTCCAAATGTATGGGGAAGACTAGCTCTTGGTTGTAGACTAACTCAAATGGGGAATTTCCTAGAGCGGTTTTAATATGGGTTCGATCTGCCCATAAGGAAAATTTCAACTAGGTATGCCAGTCTCTAGGATTGTTCTCTAGCAATTTCTTTATCACTTCCAACAAGTTCTTGTTGGTAGACTCTGCTACACCATTTCTCTAAGGATAATAATTAGATGAATACTTTAGATAATTTTATGTTCATAGGCTCATTGTATGAATTCAGTAGATGAAAAAGTGGTGCCATTTTCACATACCAGGGCAAAGGGTACTCCGAACTTGGTAATAATGTTTTCATTAAGAAATCTGATAACCACCTCTGTGGTGCTATTTTTGCATGGTTGAGCCTCAATCCAGCACGTATAGTAGTCAGCTGCTATTAGGATGAACTTATTACTTGCAGAAGAGTTTGGATTAATTACCCCTACAAAATCCAATGCTCATTGGGAAAATGGTCTTATCTCATAAACTGGTTGTAAGGGCATTGCAGGATTACACTCCTTTGGCACAGAGGTCTGGCATGTGTGACTTATCCTAACATGTCAGTCTACATCCCTCAACACATGATGCCAATAGTAGTTTGACCTAAGGATTTGATGGACCAAGGAATCTATAGATCCATGCCCTGTACCATGTTTACCATGAAATTCATCCATAGCATGCTCAACTTCTTGTTGATCCAAACAGCGTAGGTAAACTCCCTCATAATTTATTTTGTATAGGGATCCTCCTTTGAGCATGTAATGAGCACTCTTCATCCTTAATTCCCTCCTCTGAGTAGTATTCATCCCCTCTGGGCATTTTTTGTTGAGGAGGAAGAAGATCAAGTCTATGTACCATGGATCCTTGGTGAATGACTATAATGTATATTATTGGCAAGTGATACTCTTGTCAACATCTGCCATAGCCTTTGATAAGCCTTGTCCTTGGAAGAGCTTCATTGGATGGATTTCTAGATCATATTCTTGCAAAATAGCCATTCACTTTCCTCTTCTCTCCCCTAACTCACTCTGCATAAGGAGAGATTTAACGGTCAGATCAGGAACTATGTCAACAACCTAGCTCCTAAGAATGTAGTGCCTAAATTTTTTTACTGCTTACACCAATGCAAAGGCCTACTTCTCAAGGGGAGGGTATCTTAATTCTGAATTTTTGAATGGGGAGCTCATGAAAGCAATCATCCTTTCATCTCCTTCACCTCTCTATTGTGTTAAAACAGTTGCACATGAATGGTTGGATGCAAAGGAATAGATATAGAAAGGATTTAGATCAGCTGGGCTAGTCAAGACTAGTGCTTCAAATATTGATTGTTTAATCTGTGAGAAAGTAGATTTAGCCTCATTGCTCCATTCTATTTTTGCATATTTTCTCATCATCTCATTAAATGGTATGACAATTTCTGCAAACCTTGTTATAAATTTTCTCACAAAATTGATCCTTCCGAAGAAGGATCTCATCTCCTTTTTACTCCCTAGCATTTTCAATTTCAAGATGTCTTCAACTTTGTCAGGGTCTATAGATATCCCTTTTTCTGATATTACATGGCCTAAAATTTTCCCTTCAGAAACTCCAAACACACATTTTTTTGGATTCAGGAACACACCATAGCTTATACATCTCTTAAGGACTTTTGCTAAATCAGCAGCATGATCCTTTATATGCTTAGAGCAGACAGTTAAGTCATTTACATAGATAATGATACACTTACCTATCAAATCCTTGAATGTTACATCCATTGCACGCTAGAAGGAAGCTCCAACATTGATAAGTCCAAACGGCATCCTACGATAGGAAAATGTCCCCCACTTAGTAGTGAAGGCAGTCTTCATTTTGTCCTATTGACTGACAAGCACTTGATTATACCCAGAATAGCCATCCAAGAATGGCATCATCTGAGTTCTATTGACAATTTGTAATACCTCATTGAGAGAAGCAAGTGGATAGTTATCCTTCTCTGAGGCTTTTTTTAGGTTCCTAAAATCAACACACAGTCTGATCTCCCCACTTTTCTTGCGTACTAGAACCAAATTCGAAACTCAAGTGGAGTGTCATACTGGGAAGATGATTCTTGCTGACAAAATATTTTGCACTTCCCTTTGAATTAATGGCTCAATCAAAGCATTCACTAGGCACTACTTTTGATGGAATGGCTTTGCTTTTGGCTTTAGAGGTATGGTATGCATGATCACCAAGGTATAAAAAGTCTTTAAATCTTCATAACTCCAAGCAATTGATGTAATGTCCTCTTTTAACACCTTAACTATTTTATCTCTAATCTCCTCAGGGTAGGTTTTTCCTATATAAACATTTCTTTCTGGACCTGAATCAGCCAGATTAATAGATTTGTACTTCCCTCCATCACTTTATGTTGGCACCCTCTCACGAGCCTAAGGATCAGAGTCAAATATTATTTCCAAAGCTACCATCCCCTTGGGAATGTTGTTTCTTTTCAAATGCATTATCCCTTTAGTGTCACAACTCTCAGGTTCCCAATCCCCATGATCTCTTTCTAACTCATCTATTATCTATCCTTCGAAGACATTAGAACTTGCCAAGAAGGAAAGTATGTTTTTGTCATCATCGAAGATCTGAAAATTCTTAACATTATCCAGGACCGTTGGGATTGAGACTAGTTCAACTGAAAACCTTTTCAACTTGGAAGCCTACATGGGCTCCAAAGTACTAGCAGTGATGGCCAGGGCATTTGCAATCTGATTCTGTTGCCTAGGAATCAAAGTGATTCCAAAAGCATCAAAATCCTCAATCAAATTCCAAAATCTATTTTTGTAGGTAGCCAGTCTTTTGTTGTGACAAGTATATTGGTTGTGGACCTATTTGACAATTACTTCAAAACCCCCCATAACCATGAGAGATGTGACCTTTTGATGAGCGAGCATCAGACCTTGAGCAAGTGCTTCATACTCTGCCACATCGTTATTGCAACCAAACAGTAATTTGTAAGAGGCAAATAAATTCTTCCCCTTCAGGTGGATTAATTCAATCCCTACCCCACTTCCTAATTTGGACTTGGAGCCATCAAATTTAAGACTCCATAATTGATGCAAAGTTGGGATCTCCTTTTTCTTTGTGGTTACAGGTATTTGTTTGCTATAAGCATGTGGTGGCTCGACTGGTGCTAGCCATCAATATTTGAAGGTAGTTGGGGACAAGGTTTACCCAAAGGTTCACTTGGATTCAAAATATGTTCAAGAATTGTTCCTTGAACCTCTTCTTAGATTAGATCATGATTTAGTACATTTCTTACCAATTCCTTAAGCATTGGAAGGGTATATGGGGTTGGTGTAACAAGTAAAGGTTGAGATTCCTCAGTCTCTTTTTGTATTTTAGAGCATAGAACCTGAGTCTCCTCAAGTTGGGAAGAATCTTCCTTTTGAGCAAGACTGGCTCTTGTAAGGATGGTTGCATCTTTTGCTTCAAATGAAAACTTATTGGTGAGTGTTTGGGGTTGGCATTCACAAGTTTGCTCAGCTTGGCAGACATGGTTAAAAATTTCTACACAAAGTTAACATGTCAACTCGGAATGATTCTAATAATGGACCCTACACCAATTGGGAAGCAACAAACTCCAAATATCAGCCTCTTCTCCCAGTACCAGCCTATCCTGTTACAAATTTTTTATTAGGAATTTTTGGTTAACTATAGTCATCAGGCCATTCTATTCTAGGGGTAGTGGATCATCAAAATGGAGTATAGAGAAAGTCATGATTTCCTCCTTGTAGACTCCTATCTCAGTTTTGAAATAGGTTACCTCATTGGGAGTATCATATTTAGTAATCATATGTTTAATCCAAGGCTTACTCTCAATTCTAATATGTGTTGCAATCCCTTTCTAGGGAAGCCACATGTGTGAGAAGTCCAAGGACAAATATCCCCCAATACTCTTCACTGAGGTCTCTACTTAAAAGCATACCATAGGTTTCTGGGATATTTTCAACTTGGATATCAATGTAATTTTGGATCCTTGGGTCAGATCCAACCTATACATGAATTTTTTTATGTTCTCCTACCACATTGACTTATGTTTTATCCAATTCGATGACTTTTTTATTTGTCTGGAGTGGACTCAGACTTAACTTCCTACAAATTGAAAATGGCATGATGTTTCCTGATGCCCCAGAATCTAGTAAACAGTTATGTAGATTCTTTCCAAAAATTCTTAAATACAAAAGGAAAGGTGGGGTACCAGTCTTACCTTTATAGAGGGTTGCATTCATCTCATTTGTTGGAGTCGCCTTACCTTTCCCTTTTGACCGGTCTACCTCCTCCAAGGCTCTTAACATAATTTTTTGTTGGGCTGAGCACCACTTCATAATGTCAAAGAATGATAATGAAGTCTTTTGTTTCCGCATCTCTGCAATGAAATCAAACTATAAATCATTCTTTTCCTAATACATAGGAAAAGAAGGTGGGTCACCTTTATTCTAAGAATCAAATGGACCCTTTAGTCATGGAAAGTTATTATCTGCATTATGATTCAATGGGACCATGTTATTAGGAGGAGAAGATGTGGTAAATGGCCCTCTGTTCTGATTTATGAGGAAATGGCCTCCCTTGGTTTGGAAGGCCTGGGCATCGTATACATCTTCCACTACTTCATTCTCTTCTTGGCTACGAAATGGAAGTTCTTTATCAAAGATGTCATAAGCCATGGCGGTATCAATTGATCCACCAGACTTGCTGGCTACACCTTGAAATGGAGCATCATCCTAAGCAATTTTAACCATCTTTTCCATTTCTAGGCAGTTAATCTCAAAATGAGTTGCAGTATCATGCAGCTTACACCAATTTGTCATAAAGTTCAAATCTACCACATTTGTAGTGTGTGGCTTTTCATCACCTACCTAATAATTATGGGAAACTCCGTCATTATTAGGCCCAGTATTCCATGGTCTATTGTTGTTGGACCTCTGATTATATCCCCTATTCTAATTTTGATAATCTATGTTAGAGGAATTTTGGTTCTAAGAGTTCCTATTGGTGTTTTGATTGGAGTAACCGCCCTAATTAGAATACCCTCCCTGATTTTGGTAACTTTGATTTTGGTTCTGAGGGGGGTTCTATCTAAGTTGGTCCAAATCATTAGACATCTGAGATAGAGTTTTCTCAAGAGTTTCCATCTCATTAGTTAGTCAGAGAGTTCTTTCACTTTCTGCAGTCTTTATTACAGATGGTTGACCAACAGGATTCAATCCATCATCTTGATTTTCATAATTTTTGTTTGTTGGGAGGAGTCTTGAGTACCATTAGTGAAGAATGGTAAGGGAGGTGGGGCTTGCAACTCATACATGGGTCCATATTGGGAATAAGACATCCCTGGGACTGTGTTGAACAGAGGAGTTGGGTTAGGCATCTAATATCTTATGGGAGGAAGAAATCCTCCCAAACTCCCTGATTGTAAGCTTATCTGTTGTTGCAATTGGATGGCTAGGTGATATACTTTAGACAAAGAATTAATTTCAGCAGCCTCATATGTCCACTTCAAAAATAGGCCAATCAAAGGATCCACAGCCCTTAAATATGCCAAAATGGCAATATTCTCAACAACTAGGCAAGGATCTTGTAACCTTCGGTACATTCTCTAGAATCTTGTGTTGAATAATGGCAATGGTTCATGAGGTTCCTTTAGATATAAAATGGCTAGTTCTCCATAGACCTGGAAATGATTAATAAAGGAATTTTCCAAGTCTTTCCAACTCATAATAGACCCTTGGGGTAGGTTTAAGTACCAGTTGTATGCCATATCACCCAAAGAACAGGGGAACAATCTACACACAACATCATGATGAGCTACCTGAGCAAAAGTACAGGAATCCTTAAAGGTCTATATGTTATCTTCTGCACTCCTTGATTATCCATAATATACTTGGGGAAAAACCTCTCAAGATTCTTGGGAAGGTCATGTATACCTCAAGCGATAGTCCCTAGTGGTGAGGGGTTATTCACAAAGAAATCCATGGGTCATGGTGGTGGAACTGGTTGGACCAGTGGTGGAATAGGTGGATTTGGACGAAAGCCAAGTGGAGTAAGCAATGGTGACAATAGTGGGATCAAAACCCTATGGGCTTAGGGTCTGTACCTAATAGGGGTTTGGAATTCAACCAATGGTTCAGGATTCTAAGAAGATCTAAGAACTCTCTCATACCTATCTGGTGAGAATGACCCAATTCAAGCCAGTTTTTTCCCGATGCCCTCCTTCTAGCACTAGATCTATTGATGTTCAAAACAACACAACATTAAATAGAATATCACTATTCTATTTCTCTTGAAAGAGAAAGATAACATATAGTAATCTAACTCCCAAGGTCCTAGTAGTTGGTTCTTAACTGTGTTGATATTGCTCAATGGTCAATGTTACTGTAATATGCAAGGGGACTTTGTTGGTAATGAGGAACAAAGTTGCATTAGATCAACTTACCTAAGTTTGGGGGGGTGGGGGGGGAGGGGGTGGTTTAAATACAAATAAAAAGATAGATCAAAGCTTTAAAATAGAACATGAACAAAACTTCTTGATATCTAGACATGCATATCAATAATGAGTGTTTCTTTACATAACCAAAACCACAACATGATACAATCAATAGAATAATCTAAACCACTGCATACATTCATAGTGCTTATTCACAATCACAACCATTCACTAAAATTTACTTGAAAACTTGAAACAGGTCATTCACTCATCATTAAAATACAGATCAAATAGATATAAAAGCAACTTCATTCATAGATAATTCAATGAGATAATCTTGAATCCAGTTTCCTCTCTTGATTCTCATCAAATAGAAAACATTTAGGCACAATAAAATCATTGGTATACGGATTGATTATGATTCATTAACTTTATCAAAAAGGTCCAAACTTAACATGTAAAATGTATAAAAAAAACTATAACATGTAACCAAATTAAACTAAAATTTTCAAAGTATCTTGCTAACAACTATGAAATTGTAAGACTATGATTCCTATTGCTATTATCAGGTGGCTAATATTTCTTCAATGAGCTGACCTTTACAAAATAGAGCTCAAAAGTACATATAGAGGTGCTATGCACAAGTTTCTCCAATCAAAATTTAGATCCACAAATTAAGCAACTGAGACTAGATGAAGAAACTGGACTGTTAATCTTTAGTTACATCAAGGCTTAACTGCTCTACTACACAAAATTTTGATGTCCAAGAAAGAAGGTGAAACAGGGGAATAGGAACTGGAGTCCAACTTGTGTCAAATCCTGCAAAATAGGAGAAGAGAGGATGTGGTATCAAAAAAGAGAATGTTTTGCTGCCAACTCACTCCTGTGTTGCTTGGTTTATGATATACTCATCATAACTAGAGAACACTTGTTGGATATCTAAATCAAGCCCATCTAACCAATTGTCCTCAAATTTTATCCTTTTAAATTTTTTTGAGGAAAATTCTTCCATATCCTTCAATTTAATTAGTTCTGTAGACACCGAAATCTGGTTTAGGCCTATGGCTTCCATATTCTTCATTACTTCTATTTGTCATGGTCATGATTAAATAATGTCAATTATTTAATTAGTTCATTTTAACATCAATTCTTCTATTAATTAAATAATCTTAATTATTTAATTAATTCACACTTTTCTTTATTCTATCTGATTAATTAAATAAACGCTTTTTATTTAATTATGTTACTAATTAACCTTATCCTTCTTGTCAAATTAAATAAATTCTTATTTAATTTACTCTTTATCATATTTCAACTATAATTAAATAAACTCTTTATTTAATTATTTATTTAAATCCCTTCATCATTTAATTAAATAAATCTTATTTATTTAATTATTCTTCAATATCGAGTCTTGAATTAAATGAATTATTTAATTCATAAATTCTATTTTAACGCATTCCTCTATATTTTAGATAATTATGTGAGTTATCTAAGTATTCACTTTTACTCGACTCAACATCTATTTTAATCGCTTAGTTAACTCTTGCTTTAATGTCTGAGTGGTTGTCTCGAGTAATCTCTTTGTCAGATCATTCAATCATCTAGTTCTAACTTATTTGCGTGTACATGCGGATTAATTAAATATTCTTATTTAATTAATTAAACCTCGTGCATGCATTCAAACAGAGAGTTTTATAATCAATCTTCATCTTTGTCATGCAAAGATATTTCTTATGTTTTTGAATGCCAAACTGAAGATTAAATCATTTATTTAATCTTTAATCCTATTTCTAGTTTGTATCACTCATGTCACTACTAACAGTTATCAGAATGCATGTCTAATCTATCGATCTCAACCGTCCGTTGATCTTTCAATCTTGACCTCGTTCAAATAATCAATTTCTATAAATTGATCTGTCATTCATCATTCCAATCTCTCTCGTGAATTCTTATGAATTTTGAGAGCACTTTGTCTTGAATCTTCGATATTTTGCTAATCATTATCTTAGGCTATACTTGCACGAATTACGAGAAATCTTAGGGCAATTATACTACACAAGCAAAATGGAGAAGGGCAATCGAGATGAATCATGGAAATATGTTCGAAATTGGTGAGATTGTTCTAGTTTTGTTTACGTTTCTAACTTTCCTATGTTCTTTGTTGCTTAACATTTAGATTTGCATCTTAGATTTTAGTATTGCATGTTTGCTTCTAATCTTCTTTGTTGTCTTGTGCAATTTTGGTGTTACATTTGGTGAACCCGACATGATAATACCATCTTCGCGAATCCGTAGATGTTTATTTTGATTTTTACAAGTTTTTTGTATAGAACGATGCATCAGTTTGACGAATCAACGCAATTGACTTCCTGAACCGCATCTGACAGAATAAACGACGCATCTATATTTTCCTAAACCGCAATTGAATTCCTGAGCCACAATTGAAGAAGAAGCGACGCATCTGACTGGTAATACAGCGATGCAATTGACTGGTAAAACTTTATTTCTATTTTTGGAAATCTAAAATTTTCAATTGATTTGTGTGTTACTAATATCTTATCTTTAGTGTGTGGACTTTTGGGAGTTAACAAGATTTTGCAGGACGATTGATGAAGACAATATTGAAAACTACTAACAAGTTTATCTGCAGGACGCTTGTCGAAGACCCTAGTTAATTTTGAAATAGATTGATTGGTAGTGTAGCAAATCTTTCGTTTGGTTAAAATTAACAAGTGTCTACTGTGTTTGGTGCTAAAGCACAAGTTTGGTCACCCTTACGACTTGGTACATCGAACTATCCTCTCCCCTTGCACATCCATGCAATCCTGGGTGTAAGAGAAATGGTTACCAACTCTAGAACTTAGGCCTGTTCTAGTGGGAAAAAGTACTCACCCCAGGATGACTCAAACCGGTAGCACCCTGAACCCGAGGGACTTCCAGCTAGTATATAAAAGTGGGTTCTTGGGGAAACCCTAAGAATCACGAGTGTGGTTCCAACAAGATGGATCCGAAAGGGGACTCACGCCGTATGGACCACACCCCACGAATGGAATGCCCATACTAAATACCTTTTGTTTTAGAGACCAACCTATTTGTGGCTGTTGCTTGGTATAGTGCAGGGTACAGTATCATGCCTGAAGATACTCACTACTGATCCCCTTGAGTAGAGATAGCAGTTCTTGGGAGGTCATTGCCCAAAGAATTCAAAATTGGTGTGCTCGAAAAATGTTAATGAGCCTTGGAGGGGATCCAATGCCACCAAATTTCTAAGCTCTCCTCTCTCGAGAAGGAAAGGTGTTCATCACCAATCCAAGGTATTTCGGTGGGCTATACCAAGTATACAAACCCTAGGCCTTTGGCCTATTAGGATGTGCTTGTCTGTTATCAATTTAAACATTCTTTGAGTCCAAAATCGAAACTGAAAACACTTTGTCTTATGATTGTCTTTGATTTTCAAATTTTGATCACGGAAAACGGAGTCAGTTTAAAATTCATGTCACTGAAAATTCACAGAGAGACACAACTATTCACCAGAAACTCGCAGTTGATTTCTAGAGTTGCATCTGTTAAATCTTGAGTCACATCTATTAAACTCTGAGTCGCAACTGTTATTTTAAGTCGCATCTGTTTAGTCTTGAGTCGCATCTTTTAGGTTTAGAGTTGCATCTACAAGTTTAGCTCGCAATTGCTTTGGAAAAACTGCATGCATAATATTCTGAGTCGCAACTATCAGTACGAGTTGCATATGTTAAAAGGCTAGCCGCATCTATCAGGGTCAAACTAAACTTTACCAGAGAAACACAATTGATTACTAGAAAACCGCAACTGTTAACTTGAACCACATATGTTAGATCCTGTAATGCATCTGTCTAATTATCAGAAAACTAGAATTCACAGTCACTGTCCAGTCAACGCAATTATACCAGTTTTAGTTGTCTTTACACAAACAGTCCTTGAACAGAAACCTGACATGATTTGCTCAATTTTGCATTCTTTAGGTTCATTTAGTCATTACCATAGTTTTCTTAGTTAGGAGTTTAGTTGCACCTTATGATACATATTACCTTGCATTAGACTTCTAGAAAGGTCATTTTTACAAACTTGAGGAGTAGTCCACCATCTATACTCTAGAAAAATCATAGTGTCAACAAAATTTGTCATTGAACCTAGTCTTATCATCTTATACTTTTTCCTACAAAGGGTCTTCCTAGCTCATCAGTCTAGTTAGGAAACTCAACTTGTCTTTGATCCTTGTCCTTCATTGGTTCCTTGACTTAACTAAATTGACACCTTGGTTTGACTTTAGGCAGTTGGTCCCTTCATCTTGGGTTTATAGAATTGATCACTTTAGGGTCTTGCTTAGACTTTTGCATATTTAGATTCTAGACTAGTGTCATCCTAGGACATTCCTTATTTTGCATACAAAAATCCCAAAAACATAGACTAGAGTCATACTGTTCATAGATATAGTCTTGCATATCCCGCATATTGAGCTTGTCTTACATGGTTGAAACTAGGTCTAAGAGAAGAGAGAGAGAGAGAAAACATGTCGAACTCAAACGAGTTCATCAATCCATTTTCTTCAAGACCTCATAAGACTCTATTAGACAAATTCACCACTAGAAACACTCAAGGACATATTGCAGTAGAGGACATAGAGGCTGCCGCACAGGACCCTGAGTTTGCCTCTTTTGTAGATGAGTACCTATCAAATGATCGTCAATGATTTCTAGGCAAATTGCTAGCTGAAGGTGCTACCTTACCTCCAGGATTTGATATCAACACCTTACAAACTCAACCTACACAAGGGACAAACACCACGACTGCTAGTACTACTGTACCTCAGGTCAGCACAACTATACCATCTACCACATCTACACAAAGTACGACAGTCCATACGTCCCCATTTGGTACATTTAGCATGGCATCGAGATTTAATTTCACTGTAGGGGCTTCATCATCCACTCCCTTTGGTCCTCTTGTTGGGAGTAAACGACCTAAAACGTTAGCCTCTACACCTTATGTCGGTGTCCCAAGTCTGCAATCAACAACCATACCTACTGCTAGTATCCTAAGTACCATACCACAGTCAATGGCCATAACTAGTGCTCAAGTCACTATAGCTATACCAAGGATTACACAAACAGGAGGCATTCCCTCCTTCCAATATGGCAATCAGAATCCTTTTTCATAGATTGGTAATTAGAATCCATCCACACAGATTCCAAGTCAAAACCAATTCACATCGATTCTAAATCAGAATCCTTTTTCATAGATTGGTAATCAGAATCCGTCCACACAGATTCCAAGTCAAAACCAATTTACATCAATTTTGAATCAAAATCCTTTTTCCCAAAGTGGTACTTAGAATCCGTTCACACAAGTCCCAGGTCAACACCAATTTATGCGGATTCTAGATCAAAACACATTTACCAACATTCTGAATCCAAACCCACCTCAGATGCCAACGTTTAATCAAAACCCATCACGGGATTTTGGATTTCAAAATACATACTCAGATCCGCATAATCCTCCTAGTACATCTTTGACCCAAGTTGATGTCTTACAAACACAAATGCAGGCATTACAAATGCAAATGGATAACATATCGGTGTCAACTAAGAAATCATTTTCACCAAAGGACATATGCCCATTCCCTTTTGATAGATCATTGTACATGACACCTTTCCCTCACGGATATGTCATACCGAATCTCCCAAAGTACAATGGAAAACGAAATCCAATATAACATATAAGGGAATTTTCTACCATATGCATAGATGTCGCTTATGACCCCACATATCTTATGAGACTATTTCCCAGAAGTCTTGTGGGAACTGCACTAGAGTGGTTTTCAGGTTTAGATTTGGGCATTAGATCTTGGGGTGAACTGGTTGAGAGATTTGTGGAACAATTTGCCTACAACATAGATCATGAGATAAATATAGCAACCTTGTGTCACACAATGCAAGATGAAGGGGAAACATTCATTGCTTTCTTCCAGAGATGGAGAACTATAGCTAGTAGGTGTCCTGTTGAGATACCTGAAAAACAAAAAGTAACAATGTTTCAAGAAAACCTTCATGCAAAACTCAGGAGTAACTTAAGGGTACATTGTTGTACGTCTTTTTCAGAACTAGTGGAAAAAGGGGTGATAATAGAGAAGGATCTCATTGAAAAGGGTGAACTCAAGACATCAACATCCAATCGAAACCCAATTGTACAAAACACCCCCACTGACAGAAACAGATTTTGGTCTCGCAACAAAAATGTCACTAATGATGGGGTGGTTGATGCTAAAACGCTACAAGTGGGACCCCTCCTCACGTTAAAAGGACCTCATACTTTTGCCAACACTCTTAATGTTGTCAGTCAACCTCCTAATGTGGTCCAAAATGCTCAACGTCCACAACAAGGGAGATTTTAGAAACGTGAGTTCACTCCCTTAGGGGAACCCATTGAGTCGGTGTTCAAACAACTCTTACAACATAACCTCATATAGTTGCAGGAACCAAGACAATACGATCTAGGATAGTTTAAACCAGCTTGGTGGGATGACAATGCCTTTTGTGACTATCATAGGACTAAGGGACATAACTTACAAAACTGTCGACAACTGAAGAATATCATACAGGATCTTGTCGAATGGAGAATTATTGAAGTTAGTGGACAAAAACAAAAGTCATCAAACACTGATCATCAAGTCTTTTCTGATCCACTACATGACCATGGGAAATGGGTTGTCCCTACTTCGAGTACTAAGACCAATATGTTAGCCAACTATACGAGTATCAAGCATGACTATGATAGTGGCAAAATCATTCATTTCCTTCATGTCGCTGATGAGAATATCAATACCATTACCATCCATACTAATCTTGAGTGTGCCGTCAATACTCACCATACTAAGTTCACTATCCAAGGCCCTTCGTTGTAGCAAACACCACAACCTTCCAACTTACAATATAACCTACTTGACCAGTTGGGGAAGACACCAATCCAAATTTCAATCTTGGAATTGTTACGTATTTCCCCTGAGCATCGATCTATCCTTGATAAGGCTTTACAGAACACTATGGTCCCTAATGGCCTTGATGTCAATCATTTCCAGGAAATGGTGGGCTACTTGACCAATAATCACCATGCCACATTTTTTGAACAAGACTATGCCACTGAAAAGATGAACCATAATGACCCTTTACATCTGGAAGTCCTTGTTGATGACACCAAGGTTAGATGATTTTTGGTAGACGGAGGAGCAGAGTTAAATCTATGCACTTGAAAACTGATTAAGGCATTAGGTATCTCAGAAGCATGCATAGACACGACCAAAAGTATTGTCATAAAAGCTTATGATGATGAGGAACAAAAATCAAAGGGGGTGGTAACACTTCCTATCAGAATTGGTCCTGCAGTGATGGAGACAAAATTCCAGGTCTTGGATCTCACCCTTCCTTATAACCTTCTGCTTGGTAGACCATGGATTCATGCCATGAAGGCAGTCCCTTCCACATATCATCAGTGTCTTAAATTCCCTTACAATGGCACAGAAATAACTATAGATGGTGATCCTGATCCTTTCCAGTACTGCACCAATCTAAAAGAGATCCCCCAACATCAAGTACCAGTGAACCAAGAGGCTTCATCATCTAATCCATCTTCTTATGTTGACCTGTCCACACTTACTCAAACATCTATTTCACCCTCACTCCCTGCCACTCCTAGGGTTGAGGTTCAAGACAAGGGTTGTGGAGAGTATTACATGAAGACTTCTTATTGTGTTAGCCATTTGGTTCCTCCTAAGTCATATGGTTTACCTATAACAGGTAGGGTACAGTCTATGATCACTATACATGTTCCTCCCACAACAACTTTCACTAAATGGGGTGAATTAAGCAAAGAGGCTGTAGAGGCAGAAGATGTCACTTCCTACCTGTATAAGGAAGATAATCAGGAACCCCTTTTACTTGCTCATATTCCTACAAGTCTATATAGAAAAGGTTTCAAAATCATGCAAAGCAAAGGATATGATGGACAAAGTGGTTTAGGCTTAAACCAAGATGGCAGAATTGAACCAATATTTGTTTCTCGGTGGCCAAAAGGAGTAGGGCTAGGGTTTCAACCGATCCAGATTGGCGTTCCTAGTACTTCATTACCCTTACTTGAGGAAGTATGTGCTTCAAAAGATATTAAGACATCTCATGAACCACTAGACCAATATCACTATGACTCCCCTAATTCTAACGATTATGAGTGGGATTCCTTATCCTCTACTTCTTCCATGGACCTTAACAAGTTATTTGGAGAACTTGACTTGATGTTAAGTTCCTCGCCAAATCCCTTAAATTCCTGTCCACCAAAGAAAATGGCAAAAGAGGGATGGTTTAAACACTACTATTGGGAATCACTTGATCCTACCTCTTGGCAACCTGAGCCACCTGTTTCTGATAGTCAAACCTTGGCATTAGTCCCACCTATCCACCCACCTAGACCTAAACCTAAGAGCAAAAAGGACCTGGTACAATACTTTTGTAACCACATGAATAATTCAATCTTTACCTTGACTCCATTAAACTTTGATAACTCCGACGATGACATGCCCTTAGTCTATCCCCAACTCAATGATTGGGACCAACAAGACACACCCGTCTTAGATATGTTTGAGAACGACGAAGCAATTGCTGAGTTCCTGGGATTATGAGAAGGCATACCAAATGGTGATCATAAGGCTGGTTTTACTATTGACTTGGACAACAAAGCATATTTTGGGGAATCTTTTCAACCCTCCAGTCGCAAAAATGAGAAAAAGAATAAACAAGATAAAAAGGATGAGTCTCTAGGTGAAAACCGAAAGGCACCTTTTGACAATGAAAAAGTAAAAAGAAAGGACGTATCCGAAGGTGAAAACCTCTCTGAGGTGCCTAAGGATGGAGGTTTGAACATTATCCCCGTTGCATAAGAAAATTCACCCATGCTTGTGGAAGAATCAGTAGAAGTCAACATAGGTACCAAGGACAATCCTCAACTGGTTTATTTTGCAGCGTCATTGACAACAGAAGAGCAGCCCGAGTTTCATAACTTCTTTACACAAAGACAGATAAATTTTGCTTGGTCATATGTAGATATGCCAGGGTTGGATCTTGACCTTGTTCTACATCATTTTCCCTTACAACCAGGTGCCAAACCAATGAAACAAAAATTGAGAAAAATGCACCCATAGATTGCTTTTTAGTCAAGGCAGAACTCAAAAAACTCTTAGACATTGGTTTCATCAGATCCATCAACTATGCAGATTGGATTTCCAATCTCGTACTAGTCACTAAACCAGCTGGGGGCATCCACGTATGCACTTATTTTAGAGACATCAACAAATCCTGTCCTAAGGATGACTTTCCTTTGCCTAACATTGACATGATAGTTGACATGGCAGCATGATATGATATGTTGTCCCTTATGGATGGATTCTCAGGATATAACCAGATCAGAATTGCAACTGAAGACCAACCTAAGACAGCTTTCACTTGTCCTTAGGGAACATATTGCTGGAATGTTATGCCCTTTGGACTCAAAAATGTAGGAGCAACCTCCCAACGGGCCATGACTACTATCTTTCATGATCTAGTACATACTCTTATGGAAGATTATGTCGATGACCTCATTGAAAAATCCAAGACAAGGGTAGAACATTTATAGGTATTAGACAAGATATTTCAGAGGCTAAAGAATTACAATGTGTGACTCAATCCAAAGAAATGTGTGTTTGGAGTCAAGTCAAGAAAGTTGTTAGGTTATATCATTTCTAGACGAGGCATTGAAGTGGATCCTGCTAAGGTAAAAGCCATCATGGACATGCCACCACCCACTAATCTCAGTCAACTAAGGACATTACAGGGAAGGTTGCAATCTATCAAAAGATTTATAGTGCAGCTAGCAGACAAGACACATCCTTTCCAACATTTACTTAAGAAAGGAGTACCCTTTGCATGGACAGCTAGGTGTGAAGAGGCTTTTCAACTGATTAAAGAATATTTACTCACACCACCAATCTTAATGCCACTTGTTGAAGGAAGACCATTGATTCTTTATATTACAGCAACCCATTCATCACTCGGAGCATTGCTTGCACAGAATGACGATGAAGGTCATGAAAGGGTAGTCGATTATATCAGTCGTACTTTGGTAGGTTATGAGCTTAACTATAGTACCATTGAACATGCTTATCTTGTAGTAGTATTTGCTACTCAGAAATTGAGGCACTATATGCTAAACCATCAAACAATGTTGATTGCTAAAATAGACCCTCTGAAATATCTCTTCAGCGAGGCAGCATTAATAGGACGACTGTCCAAATGGGTTATGATACTTAGTGAGTATGATATCCAGTATGTCGAAAGAAAGGCTATTAAAGGACAGGTCATTGTTGATCAGTTAGCTAACGCACCCATACAGGGAGATCACCCCTTAGTTGTAGACTTTCCGAATGAATTCATATTCACAATTGACACAAACATAACATGGAAGTTGTACTTTGATGGCTCACATACAAATCATGGTTCAAGGGTTGGTATACTATTTATTACACCATAGGGTGATTCCATCCCTAAGTCATTCAGGATTGCATTCCCATGCACTAATAACATAGCAGAGTATGAAGCTCTAGTGACAGGATTACGCATGGCAGTCAAGTGGAAAATTAAGATTTTACAAGTATATGGAGATTCTCAACTAGTAATCAGACAGGTAAATGATGATTATGAGACTAAGGATGAGCTTGCTCCATACAAGCGCATGGCTGATAGCTTTAAAGAGTACTTCAAAAAAATTGAATTTCATCAAATACCTCATGTTTTAAATAGGGCAGCTGATGCTATGGCTATAATTGCATCACTTCTTGACATTCCTAACAATGTGCCTAAGTTTGAGTTCTTGGTAGAACAGCTTTTGGTCCCAGCCTACGATATCCCAGATTCTGAAATGGTGTGTGACATTGTTGGTCCTGATTCCCCATGGTACAAAGAAATCTATGATTATCTTCATGCCGAAGTCATACCCACTGGCCTATCAAATAACCAATGTAGGACATTCCTCTGCAAGTCATCCAAATACACCATCGTCGAAGACACCCTATATAGACATGCCTTAGATAATACCCTGCTGAGATGTCTTGATTCTATTGAAGCACAAGCAACCTTGCGTGGGGTGCACGAGGGTATATGTGGTTCCCATTCTAGTGGTCCTACCTTAGCCAAAATAATTATGAGACTAGGTTATTACTGTCCTACTATGGAAAAAGACTCATGTCTTTGTAACAAAATGTCGCTAATGCTAGGTTCATGGAGACTTGATACATGCCCCAGCACAGGAGCTCCATCCTATCACGTCACCATGGCCCTTTGCCCAATGGGGACTCGACCTCATAGGAAAGATCCACCCCACATCATCTAATGGGCACAAGTTCATTATCACTGCCACTGAGTACTTTACGAAGTGGATTGAAGCCATCCCTATGACATACATTACCGGCATATAGATTTCTCGATTTATCCTGAACTATATCATCTGTCGATATGGTGTCCCTCAGTCCATAATCACTGATAATGGCCGCCCATTTAAGAACCAAGAAGTCTTCCATCTGTGTGATGAATTTCATATCCAACATCACTTCTCTACTCCATACTACCCACAAGGGTAATAGCCAAGCAGAGGCATCTAACAAGACCATCATTAGAATCCTCAAGAAGACTGTCAATGATGCTGGTCATGACTGGCATTTACAGCTTAACCCTGCCTTATGGGCTTATCGTACAAGTATCCGCACTCCCACTGGTGCTACCCCATATTCACTTGTATTTGGCTCTAAAGCTATTCTACCTATTGAGGTCGAGATTCCTTCCCTAAGGGTATCCCTAAAAGGCCACATTGATGATAAAGAGTATCGAGTATCGAGACTTCATGAGCTAGAATTCCTAGATGAGCGTAGATAGAAGGCACTTGACCATCTTCAAGCATATCAGAATCACCTTCGTTGTAGCTATAACAGGAAGGTGTTGAACAGAAACTTTGACATTGGTGACCTGGTTTTAATGGAGAACCCAAAGAATCAAGCAGAAAGAGAAAAACCAAGAAAGTTTGAACCAAACTTGTTAGGACCTTATTTTGTTATAGAAGCTTTTGGATCATGAGCATATCAACTCTCTACTCTTGAAGGGGAACCATTGTCCTCACCAATCAATAGTATGCATCTGAAGAGGTTCTATGCATAGCTTCTAGGAACCTTTGTCTTAATTAGCAAAAATATAAAAAATCACAAAATCACAAAAAAATCATTATCAAGGTGAAAACCTGGAAAACAGGCATCTTGGTAACACCAAAAAAAATAGATAATCTAGAAAATAGTAAAGACAAATCATTCATCCAATAGTGAAAACCACTTCGGTGGCACTTTGGATAAGTACCATGGTGAAAACCTGGCAAACAGGCGCCATGTGTAGTTAACTCTGCTTCTTTGTCTACTATTATTCTATACATAGTCCTTATCATTGTATACAATCCACTACCCTATATATAGTCCTTATCCCTATACATACTACCTATCCCTGTACATATCCCTTATCTTTTGTGTCCATCGCTTGTATATATCATTCCTAATAAGTGGTAGTCTTTCCCATAACTTGAAACGATTGACATCGACTACATTTCATATCCCCCATCTTACCTTATTCATGATCAATTGGTCTTATACTCGACTGGGGGCAAGCACTTCACATGTGTCATATTGGTTCTTACATTGGTTGTGTCAGAGATGTAAAACCATGGAAAATCCACAAACATCGCAAAATGATCTGAGAAAACCCAAAAACATCAGAAAATTTCAAAAAGACAAAAAAATCAAAACATTTCAAAAATCCAAAAACAGAGTCAAAGTCAGTCACACTTGTTAGTCTTTGTCGTTTGTCAAACTACGTTGCCTCTACGACTGGATGTAGGCAAGGCCATTTGCCGATGTGCCCCCAAGGCATTAGGTCAGTTCATTTAGGTTTGTCTGTATAAATTCATGATTTAATCCATATGTCTATATTACAAGGTAGTTGGTCATGTCGAACTACGAGGTCTCTACATGTATAACGTAGGCAAGGCCATCAATCGATGTGCCCCTGAGGCTGCACTAGGTCAGTCCATTAGGGTTCGTCACATTCACTTTCACACACGTCTTCTATTTTGTAGTCATTCTTGTCGGTCAAAGTCAAGCCGAACTATGAGGTCTCTACATGTATAACGTAGGCAAGGCCATCAATCAATGAGCCCCCAACGCCGCACTAAGTCAGTCCTTTAGAGTTTGTCATCACATACAGTTAATTGTCCACACATTATATCACATCATGCATTGGTCTGGTGAACAAGTCAGCAATTTCTCTAAGTCAAACAACTTGCCAAACAAAACAATCAAAATAGATCACTTAATGTCTACTACAAGATGTGCCCTTCTTGGAAATAGACGTTATCAAAACAATCAACCTATGTCTTATATAGGATGAGTCCTTCCTGCATAATCGACAAGGTCAAATAATCAAACATAGCCTTATACAGGTTATCACATCAATGGCATCTGACTCAATGTCTTATACGATACATATCTTTCTGAAACCAGGCTTTTTCATGCCTTATACAGATAGTCATAACATCAAAACCAAACTCACAATCTTATCTGGTATGTGTATCTCCTGACACCAGGCTCTATCAATCAATCCATTTATCAATCAAAACAAATCAAACAAACAGATCAAGTTTTGGCAAATATTTTATTGGCTTATTGACTTTATGGCTTATCTATCTTACCATTTATCTTGAATTGATGACTTGGAATTATGTTACTAGCTTTCTCAAGGATGTCCCATGAAGGATTTAGAGAAGCAATGATGTATTGTAATTCTATTTTCTTTGACTGTTGTCTGTCGACTATCTTTTAAATTTGATTTTGAGTAATGTTACTAGTTTCCTCAAGGATGTCCCATGAAGGATTTAGAGGAGCAATGACGTCTCATGACCTGTCTTTTACTTTGTTTGTTGTCTGTGGTTTGTCCTGACAAAAAGACTGGGGCAACTTGTGCCCTTAGTATGAGTTGATGACAATCCTTGTCTGTGACTATCTGTTGTTAGCAAGTGGGTGATCTTGCACACCTTGATCTATGTCATATCATGGTGTTTTTCTCCATTTGTATTAGTCCCGCCCAATGATGATAAAGTGCAATACCTTTTGTGATACGGAAAAATATCGAAGATTGCTAATACTAACATTTATCTTCTGTCTTTCATTCTTTTTCAATCTTTCTTTCCGCACTAACCGTTCTTCTTTCTTGCATTATGATGGAGTCCTGTGACACAAAACATTATACATCATCCTGCATTAACATACATGTTAGAAACATACATACAAATGGACATATTTCATATCTAGATCATCATGGCATAATAGACATTCATCATCAAACTATACATATCATAAGCATTCCATGTACAAAGCAACTGTAAATACATACATCACATTATGTTTGTATAACATACATGTAGTATCCATCATACATATTCACATCATATTGCATCTCATAGTTCCAAATTGTATACATCATATAGAATCATACATCACATAGAATCAACATTATCTCATTAGCTGCATAAACATCATACAATACATATACTCATCCATCACATAGGCATATCATATAAATATCACATGTATACATAAAGACTGCATAATGAATACATAAAAATGCATATCATAAGAATCGCCACCAAAATCATATATATATCGCTCAACTGTGTCACATCACAATGTCATAATGTCTTAATAATACATGGAAGCCCACAGGCTATAAGATCACAATAAAATGTCTTGACAAATGGTACGCCTATCCTAAACTTCCACTGCCATCATGCCAAGAGTGTGTGGGAGAATGATGTTGGGAACCTGCTGATCTCTGAGCTGTGGGAGGTCTGTCATATGACCCTGCTCTACGTGGCTGATCCACCCCCTCTGTGCTAACCGTCTGTGTGTGGGTCTTGGCCTAGGACCTGCTACTGTTTGCCGCTGAAAAATTGGGAGCCCGTCTCTTTGGGGGAACCTCTGCCTCATATAGGTCCCGATAGTATCTCTCCCTCTCTCTAGCTTTGACTAGCTCTCTGGGGAATGCAGCTGATGGTCCTATACATAATGCTCTGAGCTCTATGAATCTCTGCTCAGTCTCCTATCGCCGAGCTATAGCCTGATCCCTATCCATCAAAGCTCTATCCCTCTCCATCCGATAGGCATCCCTCTCAACCATCAACACTCTCATCTGCTCCTCTAAGGATGCAACCTAGGCTCACAATATATCTATGTATGGATCCTTTGCCTCTGTCTCATCTTGTCTGGCCCTATATCTCCCATCCTCCTCCTCATCCAACTCTTCTAGGATCTGATCTCGGATCTCTCTCTCATGATCATCATCCTCATCATCATCCTCCTGGTACTCACCTAACAACTCCAGAGCATCAACCTCTGCCTCCTCTCTGCCTGCCTCCTTGGCACCTGCCTCCTCCTCTACCAAGATATCTGGGATGGTTGCCTCCACTGGCTACACCTCCTCTCCACCTCTTGCCACATCCTCCTCTCCCCCTCCCCCAACATCTAGCATGGCTACATCCTCCTCTCCTCCACCCTCCTCACAGATTGGTGATAATGGTGGTCCTCGTCCCCGCCGACCACGCCTGCCTCTCCTACCTCCACGCCGTCCACCTCGGCCATCATCCCCTCCATCACCATGGCCTTCTCTACCTCCTTGACCTCTCCCTCTACCTCGCCTGCCTCGTGGACCTATCCCACGCCACTCTACCGACGTTGGTTGCTTTGGGTCTGTCAAGGGGATCGGCCTGTGTGCTGCCCACCACTGATCATACTCTGTTGTGGTCCCTGGGTCTGCTTGCCTATCTCTCCATCCCCATGGATGTGCATGTAACCCATCAATATTTTCCTCTGTCGTGGCCACTGGAATCTCTAGCCCCCATAGCGGGACCTCTCGCGAGGATCTCACAAACTCTGCTCTACCTCGAGGTACATCTTGTACCTCTCCAAACTACCTCAGGACCCAATCTGGCAACTGTCGCTCTATAATTTGCACGTGTGATACTATTTAACAAACTAGGTACTGTGCCTGTCTGCAAAATGGAAAGTGCTCATCCTCATCTGACCACCTCTCACAGCCCAGGTATGGTCTCCATGTAAACTGCTGCATAGTATCTATGGTGTGTCTGAAATAGCCTGTATCCCCAATATGATGTTGTGTGGTCGCTCCTGCATAACGGAAGGCGTATGGAGCTCCATGTGGTAGGTCAACTATAACAGGTGGCCGAAAGATTGCTATATGCTCCCACGCCCATACCATCAAGAGCGTGGTACCGCAGCTCATTGACTGTGCCTCTTAGTATGCAATATCATGCAGATGGGAGTATAACATCCCAAGTACACAAGAACCCCATGCATACATAACTCACTGCTCGAGCATGCCTACTAGCATCTCCCCCCATCCCACAGGAAATCCATGACCTCGGCAGTCAGGCAGTAGTATACTGCCTATCAATGTTGCGAATAGACAGTCCAACTATCTATATCTCTGGGCCAACACCCGCCACCTAATCTCATAGTCATTGAACCCTAACTATCTAATGTCAGCATGGGGGTAATACCTACACATCTTGGTGACACCCCTCTGGGTATCATATGCTATCTGTGTGCCTCTAATAGGCAATCTAAGGATCCTATACACATCCTCCAGGGTCACTGTGGCCTCTCTAGTCGGTAGGTGGAAGGACGATGTATTTGAGTTCCACCTCTCACATAACGCTGTCAACAGTCCCCGATTTGCCCGAATCTAGGGCATATCAGTCACATGCAATAAACCTAGATGTCATAGAACCCGTCGCTCAGCTAACCGCAAGCTGTCTCTGAATCGAAACGTAGTGGGTCTCGACTCCCGTGTATAAATTGTGTCCAACACAACATGCAATGGCATTATACATGCCTCATGTTAGCCTCAATCATCTATTCTAGTGCAAACTGACTATACTACATAAAATGCAAATGCGTCGTTATTTTGCATATGCGTCATTCTTTTTCACATGCATCATTTTTTATCAAATGCGGTTTGTAAAAATTCAAATACATTGCTTTTAAACAAATGCGGCTCATTATATCCTATGCGTTACACTGCATAAATATGCATTGCAAAATTAAAAATGTGATGCATAAAATTCAAATGCGTTTCACAAACTACATATGTAGCTATTCTAAATGCAATTGTGATGCATGAAGTCAAATGCGTATCAGAAATAAACAAATGCGTTTAATCGCTAAACACTATTCAAAATGATTGACGTAAAACTACATATGTGGTTTTCAACATACACATGCGTCATTCGTGCATGCATATGCGGTTCATAATTAAAATGACGCATAACTAAAAATTAAAATTAAATGCATTAAAATGCGCGCAAAACAAAAATTTCAAAAGACAAGTTTTAGGTCCATACCGGGGGGTCCGCGCTGGCTGGTCTCTGGAATGTTCAGATCCTGTATGTGCGATGATGAGTGGCTGGAACTGGAGACATCCTCGCTAGAAAGTTAGAGCAAAATCTCAATTTCTCAACTAGGTGGGTGCAAATGAATAGGTTTTTACCCTCTTTCTTATATATATACCTAGGGCTTAGGTGGCATTCCTGTCCTATTGGTCATGTTAACTCCCATTTTCGATCATCCCGTACCCGTCCCTCCCATTTCCAAACTCAATTCTGCAAACTCCACTGCATTTCTGCCTATCCTATGGACTAATTGAGAATATTTCCAAATTTTTCTGAATTTTTCAAAAATTTGTCAATTTTCCCGAGGGGGCATACCTTCACCTATTCTAATCAGGAGTCTAATTTGGAGCATTACTAGGGCATGTTTTTATTGATTTTCTTTGACACAAGGCCAAAATGACATTGTATCAAAGAGGGGCAAATGTAGACACCGAAATCTGGTTTAGGCCTGCGACTTCCATATTCTTCATTACTTCTATTTGTCACGGTTATGATTAAATAATGTCAATTATTTAATTAGTTCATTTTAACATCAATTCTTCTATTAATTAAATAATCTTAATTATTTAATTAATTCACACTTTTCTTTATTCTATCTGATTAATTAAATAAACGCTTTTTATTTAATTATGTTACTAATTAACCTTATCCTTCTTGTCAAATTAAATAAATTCTTAATTAATTTACTCTTTATCATATTTCAACTATAATTAAATAAATTCTTTATTTAATTATTCATTTAAATCCCTTCATCATTTAATTAAATAAATCTTATTTAACATTATGTTTCCACAGTCCATTATCATAAGTAGTCAAGATTTTTGGATAAAACTGTGTTTTTTTTTTTCATCAACGTTTCGGATCATACTCCATGATCCATCATCAGGATGATTAGCAGATAGAGAGAAGTGAAGAATAGATAGCAGACTTGGATATAAATAGGGGAAATGGTGTTGAGGGGAGGATGAGATGCACTCAATGGAGTATGATCCGAAACGTTGATGAAAAAAACAAAACACAATTTTATCCAGAAATCTTGACTACTTAAATCTTATTTATTTAATTATTCTTCGAATATCGAGTCTTGAATTAAATGAATTATTTAATTCATAAATTCTATTTTAACGCATTCCTCTATATTTTAGATAATTATGTGAGTTATCTAAGTATTCACTTTTACTCAACTCGACATCTATTTTAATCGCTCAGTTAACTCTTGTTTTAATGTCTGAGTGGCTGTCTCAAGTAATCTCTTCGTCAAATCATTCAATTGTCTAGTTCTAACTTATTTGCGTGTACATGCGGATTAATTAAATATTCTTAATTAATTAATTAAACCTCGTGCATGCATTCGAACAGAGAGTTGTTATAATCAATCTTCATCTTTGTCATGCAAAGATATTTCTTATGTTTTCGAATGCCGAACTGAAGATTAAATCATTTATTTAATCTTTAATCATATTTCTAGTTTGTATCACTCATGTCACTACTAACAGTTATTAGAATGCATGTCTAATCTATCGATCTCAACCGTCCGTTGATCTTTCAATCTTGACCTGTCGTTCGAATAATCAATTTTCTATAAATTGATCTATCATTCATCATTCCAATCTCTCTCACGAATTCTTATGAATTTTGAGAGCACTTTGTCTTGAATCTTCGATATTTTTCTAATCATTATCTTAGGCTATACTTGCACGAATTACGAGAAATCTGAGGGCAATTATACTACACAAGCAAAATGGAGAAGGGCAATCGAGATGAATCATGGAAATACGTTCGAAATTGGTGAGATTGTTCTATTTTTGTTTACGTTTCTAACTTTCCTATGTTCTTTGTTGCTTAACATTTAGATTTGCATCTTAGATTTTAGTATTGCATGTTTGCTTCTAATCTTCTTTGTTGTCTTGTTCAATTTTGGCGTTACAAGTTCCTTTCTAGAATTTTTTACTTCTTCCCTGATATCCATAAATCTATCCAACAACAATCCTTCTCCATCATCTCCTTTTTGCATAACCTCTTCAAATCTACTACTCCACCTCTCCGTGAACTTGTCCAAAGGAAGACTTTCTTTGACTAGGATGTCCACGCTGCCAAGAATGGAAACTACTACCTCCAATTCATCAATTTTCTCACTCAAGTCTTTGCTTGCTTCTTGAACCTCATTCTTATGGTAATGGATGAACTTGGATTTGAATTCTATTATGCTCACAATCTTCTCACTAAAATCTGCATTATCTTCTTCAAGAATTGACTATTCTAGGAGAGTTGACTTGGGCACTGTGATGATGTCTTTAAGCTTCTTAACATATTCTTTGTACTCTTCATCTTTCTTTTCTAGTTCCTCAGCATGTTGATTCATATTTTCTACTAACTCAAGTTTTGTTTCATAAACCCTGAAACTATCAGTTATCACTTCAACAACCTCCTATTTAATTCTATCAATCCATCTTTCAAGCATTCCCACCTTACTCCTCATTTGCACCAAGTCATTAGCTTCATTCTTATTCAATAAGATTGGGGATTCAGGAGTAGAAGCTTGTTGAGAAATTGGATTGGAGACATATTTTAGGAACTTGTGCAATTGATCCAATTGAGCTTTAAGCTCATCTTTCTTTCTCTTGTCTTTAATCATTCTGGACTTGGTGGAGGAAACTACCATATCAATTAAATTCATTTGATGGTTTCTTGTAGTTCTCCCCAAATTCACAGTACCCAATTGGTAATCAGTTATTTGCATATCATCAATGTTCTTATCCACCACTGGAATTGCACATTCAGCAATAATTTACCCTATATCAGTGAGCTTGGTGGAGTGAAGAAATTGAGCCTTCTTTTTGGGTCTTTCCTTCTCAATCTCCTTCATCATCTCATCCCAATTGAGAGGTTGTGCTTGAACTATTTGTTTCTTCTCTAAGTCAAGCTTCAACCATGTAGGAGCGATAGGAGTAGTGATTATTTGTGTTGAATAAGAAGCAGCAATGGCAGAAGAAAAAGATTGCAATATTGTCTTCTTAGGTTGACAGTCAAACTCTTGCACATTTTTCTACTCTCTTTGTGCCTCTTCTTGTGCAAGTTTCTTAGCCTCTTCCTTATCTTTTTTCTCTTGTAATCTTTTAGCTTCCAACTCCTATTGTAAATGTTCCTCTTACAACTTCTTTTCCTTTAGCATCTGGTCCCTTTGTCTTTTCAATTCCTCAACATAGTCTCATGCTTCTTTGGAATTCTTCTCATATTGAGCAAGTTCCTCAACCTCTTTCTCTTTTTGTAGGTGTTCTTGTTATTCTTTCCTTCTATGGGCCTCTTCCATAGCCTTGAATTTAGCCTCAAGGGCTTCTTTCTCTCTTCTTAGAGCAGCCTTCTCCTCTTCAAGGTCATGAATTTTCTATTGCAAATCCAATTTATCTCTTTCCTCTTTCATTTTGAGCTCCTACTCCTTTTGTTAATGTCACTTCATCATTTCATCAGCCTTGACTTCAGCTTCCAATTCTTTTTGCTTGGCTAATGCATCATATTGTGCCTTAGCATCAATCTCCTATTATTTAGCTAGTGTCTTAGCTTGTGCCTTGGCATTTTCTTCCCTTTTGGCTTCCTCTAAAAGCTTCCATTAGTTCTCTTCAATTAAAACATGTTGAGTCCCTGCATCATCAATTACATCAAGAGATGCCACCACATGAGATTCTTTGTTGGATGGGGTAGCCTCAGATTCTATGTCAATCAATGAATTTCTATTTTGGGCTCCTTCTCCTTCAATAACTCAGCTTCCCTATGGAGGGTTCCTATGGGTATCTCCTCACTTGGTTTCCCTATAACAAGAGGTTGAGTGGATGCTTCTATTGCAACAGTTTTTGAAGCACCCAGTTCTACTATAATCTCTTTCAGCCCATGTGTCTTAAGAGGATCTTGAGCAGGAATTTCAATTTCCTCTCTAACATTAGGAGGGAAAAACTCTAGGGACTCCTTAGGAGCCATTCTTCTCTTAGTCCCCTTGTACCCTTGAGTGTTACCTGTAGCTTTTATTTTCTTGGAAGTTTGAGCCTATGGCTCCTTAATTCTCATTACAACCCACTGAATGCTCCTATCCAAAATTGGTCTTGCAATCTATTTTATGTTAATAGATTCTTCCACATTCCAGTCCACTAGATCAAGATCTTTGGTGCCTACATTCTATGCCTCGTATTGGGGATCCAAAGTTACCCCATCATCTGATAATGTCTTAGGGATGTCTTTTTTATCCCATACTCAACCACGAGTGGGATAGATAGTCTCTCATAGTTTCTCCTCCTGATATCATATTCATCTTGTAAGTCCATCCAAAATTCCTCCAACAGATTGAAATGTTTGTCAAAGACATTGGGAAGCAAGTCTTGCATCTTATGTTTAGGATCAAAATTCTTTCTTGAAGTATACAAACCCAACTTCATCTAAATCAATTCATCACAAACTACCTTAGCTACCACAAGGTATGGACAACTATACTCACCCAACTTCATTGGGAACTTATGACAGCTATTCTTGTGTTTGTTACCAAACTTCATGTTAACTGTAAGAGCTTGATAAATGAATTCCATTAAAACAACTTTATTGTTGTAGCATCTAGGCAATAGATGAGGGTGGGCATCAAAACTAGCTAATCTAAAATAGGTAAATATGGGGTATTGGATATACCAGTGTCCCTATTCATTGATGAAGGCCATGGCCTCTCTACTCAATCTATAACCAACATCTCTTGTTAGCCAATTAATGATGACATATAGAAATGCATCATTAACCCTCCTATAGAGTGACTAAGAAGCTTGCAAGGTAAGTTGATCATAGTGATCCCATACGTTATTTTTTCCTTGAGCCTCTTCCAATATACCTAGTGTATTCAACCTAGGAAAGATCCCTCTTCTGGCAGCTACATAGATTACATAAGAGGTCATGAAGAAACTCTTGGTTTCTCTCACTCTAAGCATCTAATTATGTATATAATATGACACAATCATAGGCAAATCAAATTGTTTCCTACGTTCAAGAATAGTATGGATGAATGCGAACATCCATTATTTAAATTGGGAGGTATCCCTCTTCCCAAACACTGTAGAGAGCATCATTGTTATATCTGAAATCTCCTTGTAGAAGTCTTCCCTTTTAGGCTGGTCAAGAAGCTTTGCCAAAGACTTTTTCTCAACTCTCATCCAACTCTTGTTCATATGAGTTATGTTAGTCTCCTTTTTATCACTATATAATTTGAGAGCTTCTACTTCATTGAGCTACATAGGATTTTGTAAAACTAGAGAATTGAACATAAATCTAATCATTTGAGGTGTTAAGTCAATAATAAAATTCCCCTGAAAATCCACACATTTCCTAGTGGCAGGATTGTATGCCCCAGTTTCAGTCATTATCAATTCAGGACATTGAACTGATAGGGGGAAGATGGCAACATGTGCTAGTCCAGATTGAACAATTCTCTTTGTCCTCCCTGTCACCTCTTCACCAAATGTGTCTAAGAGAAATTCCTCATAACTAAATGAACCCAAGTTGGTATGAGTAATGTCTTCCCAATCAAAATCAACCTTGCTAGCAATGATAGTAGCTTCCTTATGTTTGTATTTTAGAGTGTAAGGGAGTTGCTCCACTTTAATCTTCTTTGGCTTAGATCCTTTCCTTGAAGTTTTTGTAGGTTGACTCCTTTGATAAGCCTCTTCTGAAGCTCCTGACATCTTCTAATCTCTATAATAAACTCTTGTATTAGATGTACAAAAAGCATAAAACTCAATACATCAATCAACATCTTTCTCTACTTCCTTAGAACAAACTTTCATACTTAGTCAAATTTCAAATTCATTGGAGATGGATTCACAAAAGAATAAGGAACGGGAAATTATTTCATTACAAAGTGGAACCGGGGTTGGAATCAGGGTGACACCAGGATCATAATTGGAATAGAAACTGAACCCAAAACTAATTGCTAGTTCCAAGTTCGACCTCCACTCCAGTTCTGACTCTGCTTAAGGACAAGTATGAAGACCAAAAATTATAATGACCAAAAGCGAGATAATTTTTGGGAATGAACCCCAATGCAAACATCCTTGGAACGAGTTTGTTCCTAAGTCTGTTTCTACCATTTTAATATGAAAAATGGAGCACACTTTTAGAAGACATGGTCACATGAATCTAAAGACTTGGGTCACATGGTTTATAAGAAAATCAAAATAGAGGGCTTAACCCCACCTGTTAACCATACAAGGACCAATTTAAACCCTAAGGCCAAATATTTTGTAAAGGTCATCAAGCAAACCCTAGTTTTCAAAACACATCAACTCATAAAATTAGGGCATCACAAACCCAACATGGAAAACATAGAATCGACAAGGAAGAATGATTAGAAAGGGTCCTCAAAAAAAAAAAAAACTTTTAACACAAGGAGGACCCAACCAAATGAAACCGTAGTTAGAAACTAGGGCACAAAAAAATGCACCTATCACAAAAGTGATAGTAGTGGAAAACAACAAATGGAAAGAAAGAAAACAAAATGGGAAAATAGAAAAAGACAAAAACAAAACTAGAAGAAACAAAGAAACAAGCGAAGACTCATAGAAAAAAAAATTGCGAACGCACCAAAACATGACAAACAAGAAAATGAGAAAGAGACAACAAAGCACAATAGGAAAAGAAGGGAAAATAAAAACTACCTTGAAACGCTCACAAGGAAAGACCGAAACTTGATGAAGATTCGCCCCACTAACACGGCCCCGCAATCAAATCGTTTCTCACAAAGTTCTCCTAGCTTTGGTTCATTTAAACAACTTGGATAACAAATATAATGAGCTAGTTAAACACAATTAATATTTTAAAATTACTTTGCGCATGCGAGGAGGCTGCAATTAATGCCATAAATGTGGTAGGTCGAAGGCAGAGTAATCAACACCAATGAACCATTAACTCGAGTGAACACAAAAAAGCAGAGTGGATGCAGACTCGAATCTAGAATAGAACAAGAATTTTTTTGAAAAGCTTCTTATAGAACTCTGAGCCCAGCTCCAGTCCCGTGACAAAAACAAACAACAAAAGGAAACGAGGGCAGGATCGGGACCAAAACCGAGAGTGGAACTTTTACAAAGTTCTAGGTTTGGGTCCAATTCTTGTTCCACTCCCGACAAAGGAACAAGAAACGAAACAAGGAAAACAAACACAATGGGAAGCGGTACCAAAGAAAAATTAGACCTGGACCAAACACTGATGGAAGAAACAACACAAAGCAAACGAGTGAAATCAGAATCAGGGCGGGAATAGAATCTGGAATTTTATGATGTTCCAAGTTCGTTTCTAACTCTGATTCCACTTCCACTTGGGAAAAACAACACACAAGGAAAATGACAAACAACCCAAGGGAGAAATAGACCCAAGAGTGCAAGACACAACAACAAACAATGAAAAGAACAAAGAAAGAGGGCAGACCCGGAACCGGGATGGAATCCAGATTTGGAACCAAAACAAAAGTTTCAAGTCCAATTTCCATCCCAACTCCGCTTTCGATAGACAAAAAGAAACAAGGACTTAGGAGAAAAACGAACAACTCCTAAGACCCAAACAAAACATGAAGGACAAAACAAAACATAAAAGGGGGACCCATTTTGTTCCAAAACAATAATGGGGTGGTTATGCAAGGCATAACAAGTATATCAATACGAATTATATAATATTACTTAAAAATGATAGCATTTTGTTATTTTAGGAGTACTTACATAATAATTATAACTCCTCCATACCAATCCATTAATATATAAACTTAAGAAGAATTAAAAAACTATTGCAAAATAATACCATGGACCCAAATATGATCTCAAAATACCATGGTAAAAATTTGCATGTAACCCACTACATGAGAGTGGTATCCAAAATATAAAGTAACTCCTAATGTAGATTAACACATCATAAAAATTATCATAAGATTCCATTAAACCCACTTTCTTTTTTAGAGGCATTCCATGAGTGCACTATATATGCATTTTCATTATCTCTATTAACAAAGATGCTCTACAAACTCTCTATATTTGACTTCATTTTATGAATTCCATTATTTAATTCCATTACAAAAATATATTACATAATCCAAAGAAAAATAATAAAATAATATCCCTCAATTCCTCATGGGCATCCAAGTTAGCCACTCCAAGAAAGCTAAAGACCTTACATTATAAATTAGGATTACAATTTGTAGTGTAGAAAAATGTACTTTACATTTTCACACTTTGTTTGGGCCCCTCATTTAAATTGGACTTAATTATTCCTTACTAAGCCATATTTTACATCTACAAGCCTACTAAATTACATTTTCCAAAGGGGAAACTCGACAATAATTAATGCGAATACATAACACTTTACCTTGAGCAATGTGTGTTCTAGGAATAGGAACTTGGGACCCATTTTCCCATGGGTGAATGGGTCCACTCTAGGCCTTTGAACCTAAATTTAAATTATGTTTTTGGCAGTATTTTAATGTCTCTAAATTAAAATTTTGACGTTGGCTTGTAATATTTAATTTTCGGAAAATTAAGGATACATACCTATAAATACAAGGTTATTTTGTCAATTCAAAACATCTAGCAAAAGGTGAAATTTCATAAGATAAAATACTATTATCAAGGCATTTAAGAGCAGATTTATCAAGCATTTTTTTGTAGCAATCAAGATCTTAAGCATCATGTCAAAGTATTCTTGCATCATACATGTTTTTGGAGCTAACATTGTGATGTAGGTTTTAAAGATCAAGGATTCAAAGAATCAATTCAAGCATCAAGATCCACATCCATTGAAGCCATTTGCATGCAAGATCAAGATCAATGTTGCAAACTTCCTATAGTGTTGAAAAATGTATCCCTTTACATTTTTCACACTTGTTTGGGCCCTCCTTTTTAAAATGGACTTAATAATGCCTTAATTTAGTGTTTATAAATGTACCCCTTTACATTTTCACACTTATTTGGGCCCTCTTAATTAAATTGAGCTTAATTATTCCTAAATAATCCCTTTTATTCATTTATAATCCTAATAAAGTATATTTTCTGAAGGCAAAACCCGACAACAATTAATACATAAACATAGCACTTTACCTTGAGCAATGTGTGTTCCAAGAACAAGGACCTAGGACCCATTCACCCATGGGTGAATGGGTCCTCCCTAGACCTTTGGACCTAAATTTAAATTATATTTTTGGTGGTATTTTAACATTTTTAAATTTATAATTCAATGTCAACTTGTGATATTTGAATTTCGGGAAATTAAGGATACATACCTATAAATACAAGGTCATTTCACTAAGTTTCACCTAGATTTTCAAGATAACTCAAGACCACTTTCAAGAGCAATTTCAGAAGAGAAAATATTATTGTCAACAGCATTCAAGAGAAGAATTATCAAGGATGCATTATAGGATTCAAGATCTCAAGCATCACATGTCAAAGTTATGTTCATTCATGCATATTTTTGAAGATAACACTGTGATGTAGGTTTCAAGAAATAATCCAAGCATTCAAGTCAAAGATTCAAAGCAAGATTCAATTATCAAGATCCACATCCATTGAAGCCATTTCATGCAAAGATCCTCATCAATATTTTAGATTATCAATGTTTCATTCAAGGGTTTTTTGAGTGGTAACATAGCTTTGTTCATTCTTCATTCCCTCTTTCATGCATTATTTCAATTCAAGGTTTGATTACCAAAATGGGGTTTCACCAAGGAAAACTCCCAAACACCCAAAAACAAACATTTTTCCCTCTCTCTTTGTGTGTTGCAAATTTGTAGGTTCATAGGTTGAAGAAAAGTTGAAGATCTCAAAAGTGCAAAATTGTAAAGTTGCATTTGTTTTCACCTTTGTTGTTAAGATATGGAAACTTAGATCCCTAATTTATTTCTAATTATATGACTGTGAAACCCATAAAATTTGGAAGTGCAGACATAGGAGTAGAGGACCCAAAAATAAATTTTGAAAAGGCCTACAAAGACCCATTCACCCATGGGAAAATGAGTCTCATACAACCTCTCGAAATAGTGTATTGGTGACTGGTAAACAGTATTCTCACCTTCTTAGATTTGTAGGAAGTTTGGTGTTTCTATCAATATTGAGCTTAATCTACAAGATCCAAGTGGTAGCTTACATTTTTGAGTTGATTTACTATTTTTAGTTTTTCTCCCAAAAGTGTTGTTTGACCTTGAACCCTATCCTTCAAGCATAAGGAAATATGAAGATTCTCACATTGGGTTGATTCACCTAAGGGTTGATAATCAATTCATTATGTGGATCCCATTTCCTAATGAATGTAGGAAGATAGGGTGTATTAATTTCCACCCTTTGGATTTACCTTTCCATTTTGGGAAAACCTTATTTTTCTTCATTTCACTTCCAAAGGTTCATTCAAGGGTTTGGTGAGTTGCAACATTGCATTGTACATTCATCATCCCTTTCACATTTCATTATTTCAAATTAAGGTTTAATTACCCAAATGATGTTTGACCAAGGAAAACCCCCATTCACCAAAAATTAAAAAAAATTCCCTCTTGTGTTTGTGTTGCAAATTTTAGGTTGAAGAAGGATTGAAGATCTCTTGAAGAGCAAGATTGGAAAAGTTGTCAAAGTTGCAAAAAGTTGTCAAAGTTGTTGTCAATTCATGGAAACTCACCTATAGATCTAATTTTTGACTTTTCAACACTACAACTTGAATCAAGAAGAAGTTGCAGATTGATATTAGAAGCTCTCAAAAGTTAGTTGAAAACCTTGAGCAAAGAACCATTCACCCATGGGAAAATGAGTCCTATATAGCCTTTTGAAACTACCTTTTGGTGACTAGTGCACAATGTCCTACCCTTCGCAAATCTGCAAAAAAAAATTATTTTTGTTAGAATTGACCTTTAAATTGCTATTTCAAGTTTGAATGGGCATAATTGAGTAGATTTTCTATTTTTAGTTTTTCTCCCAAAAGTGTTGTTCAGGATAAAACCCCCGTCCTCAATCATAAGGAAATCAGTAGATTCCTTCATTGAGTTGACTCACCTAAGGGTTGTAAGTCAATTCTTTGTGTGGATCTCATTTCCTAATGAAATAGTGAGAAATGGGTCTATATATTATCATTTTGGTGAACCCCCTCTCATAACCATTGTAGACACTTAAAAATTTCCTAAATGATTGTTAACACTTAAATCTACACCCTGTTGAACCTATTGTTCAACAATTTAGTGAAACATGGGAATGATCCCACTTTGAATGATACCATACCTTCGGAGAAGGTCAGCTTCCTATAGTACTCACCTAAACTACTGATTCTATTGAGGGAAAGAGTAAAAAGATAATATAAACTGAAATAATTTATCTATATGGTGATGCACCTAACTGTTAAGCTAACGTGTGAACAGTTTGCAAACACAAACTAATCAAATAATAAAGCTTAACTCACACTGCTCAACTTCATATGCTTCTTGCATAAGTATTTCATAAGAATATTTTTAAGATGCTAAACTCTTATAGGGAAAGATTAATCTCACAACTAGAAGCATTCACAAATTTTGACACAAGTTATGACCTACAATATGCATAGATTTTTGCAAAAGGTGTTAATTTTGAGACAAAAATTACAAGGAATTAGAAAATATTCACAAGTAACTTCATTAATCAAACACATGCACATAATGGAACAAAATAACTGAGAAGGTGAAATACTTATCTTTATTTTTTATCCATGATATCCACTGTTATACAAGCCAAAAGACTAAGTTACAAAAGTTTGCAAAAATCTTCCAAAGGACTTCAAAAGTCACTAAGTCTAGAAAACTGCATAATCAAGAATGAACTAAAAAAGAGTCACTCCAGTGACTATATGAATCAACTCTTACCAAAAATCCATAAGAATAGGGCTCCCCAATTGATTGGGTCGGATGCATGAAAGATCTCTAAAATATAGCTCATACATGTACTCAACAAAGGCTCCAAAATGCTGAAATAGTCAAGTTTGACCATGTCAAACATGAAGGCATAATAAACCATCCCTAAAAGCTCTCAAATCCTCATAACTAAGTAAAAAACAACTCCTAAATCCTTGGCATATGTTTTCAAACTAATCTAACCTCCATAGATGCTCTCAAGAGGCATTAAGCAATAGATAACTATCTCTTTAATTGACCAAGTCACCCTTCCTCCATTCGCATTAAATTATAACAATATGACTTGAAAGTTTATAATTGCACATTTAAGTCAAATGTTTTACATTTTATAAATATACCAAAAAATTAAGATCTTCAAAAGCTTAATGAGGCTAGAAAGGCACTCACATGTTAATGACTCCACCATGATCATGAGGTGACATTACATTAAAAACATTTGAGAAAATTTCTAGGGCATAAAAAATAAAAACTCCACATGGGCCCTTGGGGTCACACTAGTTGCAATTGACTTTTAATAAAAACAATGGCTAAAAATCCATCGGCATTTAGCATCTAGGGTTTTTAAAACCCTAAGACAAAAGCAAGGAAAAAGAAATTAAAATCATTTCATTTTGCAAGGCTTCACAAAGAAGCTCGACCGACACCGTCGTCGAGGGTTTGAAGCTCTGTAGAAGTTTTAATGGCGGGTTTCAAGATCTCTAAGATATAACCAGCATAACTTTAGGCAAAAAATTGAATCATAAGCTCAAGGTAAGCTTTTGTGGGAAACTTCAATTATTGTATGAACCATTTTTTGAAGATAAAATATTTCATTCTTGAGCCATATCAGCAAAATAATGAAAGCATTTCAGAACTCTTATTTTCCTCTATCATTTCCACTGACTGGCATGGTACATAAATATCTCCTTTCTAGAGATTTTAGGGAAGCTCAATCAAATCCCTCCATAGATTACTTTTATGCATTCTCTCTCTATGACTATCTTTCTTTTGACAATGAATCAATGTTGTTTTGTAGATAATGAAACAATGGAAAACCCTTTTGTATCTATGATATTTTGTTGATATCAAACTTCATATTACACCTTTTTATTGTGGCCATATGTTGTTCTATAGGTGCTTGAATTCATTAATGGGTTATTGGAATTCAAACCCTTTATTGTTTCATCATATTCAACTTGGCTTTGTAGGTTGTGGCTTTACACCATTTAATGGTATTTCTGAGAAAAGAAAACAAAACCCTTCCTTTGTCATGAAGTTACTTCGAGCTCATCTGAAACTTAAAATACTAATATGATTCATGGCCCTACATTCATAGCTATCCTCGAAAAGAAAAAATGATTTCACCAAATTATTCAAAAATCTCCTTTTATAAAACAGATCACTGGCTTGCTATCTCTTTTATTTTTTTGTTTTGTGCTCGGCCATTTGGGTTTTTCTTTCTTCAATTATTGTGATTTTACTACATTTTTTTGTGTTGAAATTTGTGGGTTTGGAAACAAAAACCCTAGAGCCTGAAGATTAGAATTTCTTGTATTCTTAAAATTTTCCTAAAAGACTCAGTTTCAAAACTCCTTGGTTTCCCCAGCTATATCTACTTTTCAGGTATCAAAGATTGTTATTTCATAGGCATCTATGCACAATTTTGCAAGGTATCTAGGTATAGATGACTAACAAATGACAATCTACAGGTTTTCTTTTGCATATGAAAACCCATGAGTTTGGCTCACGTGTTATCAGTAGATTGAGATGAAACTCTGCATGTTATAACTATGTCCTATTCATGCCATTATGACATCTCTATTTCATTACTACTCTCCCATTAAGTTGTCATACCTTTGTAGATTTCTTATGTGGCAAGCTTCAGGACCACATTCTGCATGAACTGATTGTGAATTAAACTTTGTAAAGAACAAACTCAGTCTTGAGCTATACCCATTGCTTTGTGTTTCAAAGAACTTCATTACTGATGACAAATTCATCATTGTTGTTGTGTTTGAATAACTATGCTTCCACTTTGAGCTTTATGGATGAGATGAATGTAAACAACCTGCATTTCTTAATCATCTTTTATTTTTTCCCTTTCTCTGTTATGAAACAACTACTAAAATGGAAGCATTTCTAGTTATTGAGCCCTCTTCACTATTTCAATGAGCAAGTACCTGTCATTATCACATTATAATTGTAATTTATATATCAAAGGTTGTTGTTGTAGATTCTTAACATGGTAAATTCTTCTACATTATGATTAGGAAGCAATCATGAATGATATCATCCTTTTTGCAATGTAATTCCATATGCACTTACAATATTCATAAAAGACTGTGCATAGATTAAAATAATGCAATCATTACTATGAGTTGGGTTCAACCCTTATGGGAGCCACATTTCCACCACTCATTTTGAATTAAAACATGATTACACATGTAGCTACACATGAAGCAAATAAGTTAGAAAAAACATGTATGTTTTAGGTGTGTTTGATGACTTCAATGATTTTCTAGAACACCCAAAATGCACACATAACTTATTTAATGCATATCGGGACCAATTTATACATGCATAGTTAAATAATCATGTATGGTATGTAACCTTTCATTTCTTAGAGCATTGCTCTAACACATTGCCTTGACTTAATGTAGGAAATAGGAGTATCAAGGGGCTAGGAAGGTCAAGACAACTCAGATAGCAGTTGAACAAGAAGACACAACTGAACTAGTCATTCTTAAGCAATGACTAGTTACCCCCCTTACATGCACATTTTTTTCTTCGTTTACTTATTCATGTATATGTTTATTTTGATTTGCATTGAATAATAAAAAGTTAAACTCAAGGCTTGTGTGAGTCAAATGAATATTTCTACATTCACATTCAATAAAGATTACTTCTTTAGAAGAGATTTGTAAAAAAAATTCTTATGTTTCATGCATCTATATAAATGCAATGATTTAAATTTCTGTAATATTTTAAGTTATTTCATTTGTACACATGAATGCAATGTAGGGGAGATAAAAATGTACCATTTTCCTTTTGAATATCAATAGGCTCTACCTTATTGAGTCATAGGTGAAAATCTAGTAACAATGATATCATGCACTCGAATCAGATATAATACACCATCTCATCCTAAAACCCATCCTCTTTTCACTTAATTGATTAAATTAGCCTAACTATTTAATTAATTGCATCATTTTCATCTATTAACCTAATTGACCTAATTGAGTTAATTCAACCCCTTTCATGCTAACATTTCGTCTTATTAAATTAAATACATCAAGTTATTTAATTTAAATCCCTAAGTCCTCTTATTTAATTAAACAACCCTAAATTATTTAATTAAATGTCTTATCACTTTCCCCTTTTTATTAAATCATTGTATTTAATGAATATTGTCTAATTCCCTTAATTTGCATAGTTAAAACTTTATTTAATTATCAAATTACTAATTATCCTCATCTTCCCACTTGCAAGGGAATATTCCTCCTTTGCACATTCCTCCAAAAAATAATATTCCCATGGAATATTCCTTCCCCTTTTGCACATTAAAACTTTGTTTTGATTTGATAAATATCTAATCTTCCTCAACCATGAGAATATTCTCTTTCTTCACTCATTTGAAAAGAAGAACATTCCTTTTTTGCAACAAAATTTCAACAAGACTTCTTGTGCAAGTTTTTAATGTGTTTGTTTGGAAAAATATGAAACCTTGATTCTTTCCTTGATCCATTTGATCATTGATTCTCATCCATTAATGAGAATCCATGATCCATGTTTCATCTTCCTTCCTTTTTGACCATTGATTAACCTTTTCAATCTCAACCCTTCATTTCTCATTTGTCCTCCTATAAATAGGTCACTATTTGGAGACAAATGGATTCACCTTTTAAGAGAAAACTTATTTGGAGACAAATGGATCCACCTTTTAAGAGAAAACTTATGTTGTTAAAATCACCTTCACTTGCACTCATATTTAGCACTTATTTAGCATCCTTTTAGATTAAATTACTTGCATATTAGTTTATATTCCATTAATGGCTTCCATGGTAACATAGATGCATTCATTTAGCTTATTTGGTAATTAGGGTTTCAATATGTTTAGCTTAAACTCCATCTAGATTAGCTTTGCATACACCCATATCAATCATCTTATAGATCATGTTAGAATAGCTTGCATCATGATAATTTAGCATTTAAATCATGTTTTATCACACATGTTTCATTAGTTTTTTCAATTATCTTCAATAGAATCAATCAAAACAGGCTCATTATCTAAGGGATTGGGAAAGGGTCATCATTCCACATCAATGCGACACCACTCCCCCAATAGGATAAGTTTCAATGGATTAGAATAGGTGTTTTTAAAGCTTTCATGATTTAATATGTTAGTTTTAATGGATTCTTAGTTTAGTTTACATTGAATGGTCTTATTGGACTGATGTTTAGTGGCTTGAATACACTTCAAATCCTCATGGATCAAGTGTAGTCAGCCCATACTAAGTCTTTGATCACAACCATAACCTATTTTTTGTTGTTTCATTATGGTGAACTTGACTTTGTACAACAAAATTCTAAAATTTGGAATCCATTTAAACCCTAGCTCTAGGATATGCATTACTTTGCATTGCATTGCATTGATTTGCATCTTATTTACATCTTATTTAGGGTTCTTAACTTGCATTGATTTGCATCTCATTTAGTGTTTTAGGTTTGTATTTTTGCATTCCTTAAATCTAAAAAATTCAAAAATCTAATTCATTTTGGAGAGTGTTTACATAACATTGCATGATCTATCACTTAAATCAGAAAATTGAATCAAACTTGCATTTCAAATTAGGTCTCTTTGCTTGTTATTTAGCATCATTTTACACTTGCATTTAGATCTGATTTTCTAGAAATCTGAAATTGTAACTACTTGTTTACAACTAGAATCTAAAAACATAAGTATTAACTGAAAAATCTATAATTTGATTTTTCAAAACCCCAAAGCAAGACCCATTCTCCCATGGGAAAATTATTCCCTAATTAGGCTTGTTTTAAATTTTTGGGCATTAAAAAACCTCATTTTGCATTCAGATCTCAGTTTCAATTTCTAGAATTGATGCTTTTTGCAATTATTCACATTAAGGTTAATTGGTCAAATTCAAGTGCATTTCAAAATCAAAATTGGAATTACAAGACATCATTTTTTAGGTTTTTGCATAATCAGCATAGTATCTTGTTTAAAATCTAGAAATTTCTCTCTTTGCATTGCACTTCTTATTGTTGATTATTTGTTTCCTATCCTCCATTTTGGGTGCACCTTAGGTTTGGTAAAACTTCTATGAACTTCACAATCTGGTGTCCTATTTCCAATACTATCATCATACATAGTTTGATCCTCCATTTTGGGTGCACCTTAGGTTTGGTAAAACTTCTATGAACTTCACAATCTGGTGTCCTATTTCCAATACTATCATCATACATAGTTTGAGGCTCATGTCATCCTATGATACATCACTCGCCTTGGATCTTGGGTTTTCCAACTCTTTCACTCATAGTGTTGACACTAGTCAACCCACTATGGATCATAACCTTGACACTTCATTTCCTCTAACCTCCTTACCAACAACTAATGTTACTAATTTTGAATCAATGGTTGCTAATGTCCCTCAAGAGAACCTAGGAAAAATGGATGAAGAATTTGACAAATTGCAAAACTTTGTGAGTTTTGAATACATTGCTAGTACTGTGATTCATGTCATAGATTACACAATGAGAATGATTGAAAATTAACAAGGAATAGAATTTATACATAAAATATCCCATATCAATAACAACCATGTCCCTACAATGACTATTTGTGCTCAAGCTTTGGGGTATACCCAAAGTCAAGGTGGAAATCCAATTCCTCCTTCCATAACCATGACCTCTATTCCGACATACATTAATCCAAACGTTACTAAAACCATACAACCTAATAGCAATGTCAATGCTACCTTAGGTATTTCCACTAGAAATCCCTTTAGTTTTGTGCACTCAAATCTCATATCTCCTAACTCATCTCCCCTTAAAAACTTACAATTCACTTGTCCTCCGAACACATATACACCTCCATCTCACAACAAAAACAATGATCCCATCCTTAACCAAATCTTGTAAAGTGTTTCATCCCTCCAACAACAAATTAGAACTTGAATCAAAATAAAAATGGCCAACCTTCACAATATGTCAAAAGAAACCCCTTATCCTTGGAGATAATGAGAACACAAATGCCACAAGGTATAGAGATCCCTAGATTTGAGAAATATGGTAGGAAAAGAGATCTTTTTAGCCATTTTTCCACATACACAGCCTTATGTAGTGACTTCATTTTTGAAGATAAAATCTTGGACAAACTCTTCCCTAGATCCTTGAAAGACACTACCTTGGAATGGTTTTGTTCCTTACTGAATAACTCAATGTGTTCATTCAATGAACTTGTAGATGCCTTTCTCAACCATTTCCAAGTGCACGTGGGTCCTAAGATGACCTTAGAAGATTTAATGAAATGTAAGTAGAAGGATGATGAAAAGGTTACTAACTTTATCTCATGTTATCAATTGCTTTATTTACAAATCAACATCATATTCCTAATCCTAATCTCCAATGAATGTTCATTGACAATTTGCAAAATAAGCTTCAAGATAAGATTGGGATGATGAAATTTCCCTCCTTCACACAATTGTGTGCAACCCTTCATGATTACCAAAATTCAGTTAATAGTTGTGAAGTAAAAACTCCCTCTAATTGTCCTGAAAAAATCTAAATCCACATCTCGAACTAGCTACCAACAATTCAAGAAATCAAGTAAGGTATTTTACAACAATTCCCCTCAACCAACTCAACATGTTGACACCCAAGTGGCTACTATAAATATGACAAATCCTTATACATTTAGGGAGAGAAATAGATAATTTACCCCTCTACCTAATACCCTTCATTCCATCATGTTGTAGCTCTTAAATAAGAACTTAATTTCCTTACCTCCTTTTAGAGCTCTTGATCCTACTAAACCTTTACCTCCAAACTATAGACAAAATGCCTTTTGCCATTATCATCAAAAAATTGGACATGATATAGAACATTGTAAGCATCTTAAACATATTGTGCAAGACCTCATTGATTCTAATCACATTCAAATTGGTGGTGTTAATGATCAAGGTAATAAGTTTGTAGCCCCTCCTAACCAAAATTTATAAATATTTACCAATCTTATGCCAAATCATAACATCTCCTTTGTCAAAGCTAGTGAAAACAAGAATGATGTGATGAATTTTGACACGAATGATAACAACATGAATAATAATGAGGAAAATCCTATGGAACGTATGATTGGAATCATTAAATTTCAACCTCGTAAGGGCCTAACCAATATGTCCCTTGACATTTCTTTCTCAAAAAATGACATACTTAAACATGCACTCAATGGTCCTCTTTACATAGCTAGAAGAATCAATGACAAGCCTACTAATGAGATATTAATTGATCTCATCTATGTAGAGAATGTGATCACTAAAGAATTTTTCTTTTTTCATAATCTCTATCAAGATACTTATGAACAAAAGAAAGCGTGGATCAAAACACAATGGTTTTTCTTGCCCTACGATAGGTTCGATAACTCTTCCTTTACAAGTTGGACCAAAAAGATTGAATGTCTCATTCTCCATCATCCCGACATTGGATCAATTTTGTGTGAAGTTAGGGTACCCATGGTTTCAGTCTATGAAATTCATCCCATCAGTAGTGCATAAATGCTTAAATTTTCCATTTGGAAAAGAGATCTTTATTGTGCACCATAGTGGCTTTAATCCTATGTCTTCTCATGGGAATTTCTCATTGTATTTCTTTTGGCCCGAACCTATGGAACCTATTAGGCCTTGTGAGGACTTTTGTTTCAAATCTTTTCAAAATTTTAAGGCAAAGTGTATAGTAGAATTATCCCTTAGCAATATGCCTCAACCCATGATTGAGCCTCCTATCCTTGATGAAACCATGATTGAACCAAAATCCCTTCCAAGTAACCAACACCAAACCATAGAAAATCCTCCACCTATTTCCTATAAGAGACCACAAGATAACCAAATAAGTCTCATTGTGCCTCCTAAAATCAAACAAATTTATAAATTTAAAGAGAAAGTGGTTGAACAACCTCCCATGGTTCCTTTCATTCCTCCCTTGTGGGAAGAAAGTAAACCTATGGTTGATAAACCCACTCCTACACAATCACAACTTGAAAATAGAACAAAAAGGAATTGAAATGCTAGAGAGTGTAGGAATAGACTTCGTGCTATTGCTCATCTAATACAAGCAAAACATGAATCAACAACTCAAAATCAAACAACTCAAGCAATACATTATGACTCTCCACCTTCGCCACAACAAGAAAATCCTATATCTCAACCACAACAAGAACAAGAAATTTCCATGGATATTATCATTAGACCTTATGTTGTGATTAACTTGGATGATGATGATGAAACTACTAAGATTGATGAGGAAGTACATAATGAGTTGAATTTATTGTTTTCCTCTTCCATGAACTTCAATGATTTCAACCATGATGATCCTCCTAAAAAAAATGACTCACCACGTGTTGAACCTGGTGATGTTCCTAGTACAACACTTTATGTTGTCCCTTTGGCTAGTTATCCGCCTTCCGCATATATTGAACAAAATTAGGATGTGAATGACCTACTAATAGGTTGACTCACATGTTCCTTACTAGGATTTTTCTTTGTCTTTTTTTCATGTTTGTAATGTGATCCTCCATAATGTTCTATTTGACATGTTTTTATGTTCATTCCTCTATTTGTACCTACATTCTTCTATATGTTGTAAACCTTTATCTTTTTCTTTTGTCTTGTGTTTTCCTTTTGGGGATGACGCAAGGCATCAAGAAATTTAGGTCTCTCCCATGTTGACCCAAAATCTTTTTCTTTGTTTTTTCTCTATATGTATCATTCTTCTAATTGTACGAGTATTAGAATTAGAAGAATGATGATGTTTCCAATCTTTATAAGATCATTGTAGCAAAGACATATGTTGACCCCAAATCTGTGGATCCCTTATGTGTTTTGGATTTTATTTGGGGGAAATATTTTTTCATGACATAGCTTCATTTGGAAACATATGCTTGACTTAAGGCTTTCCAAATAAGCTCTCATGTCTTCCTTTATTGTTTAGCATTTATCATTTTCTACTTTAAAGTAATTGCTCACAGCATGGTGTTTAGCAATTTCTTTAAAGTGGGGGCATACATTGGCATTATCATTTTGACTATATCTTATGTTTCATAGTGTTGTCTTCTTACTTCATGCGATGTGTCTTCTTCCTAGTGGTGTCAATCGGTTCGATGTCCTCCAAGGTTGCTACCTTTCTGAGTATATGGCATTCCTCTTAGTGGTGATGCTATGGATTACATTCCCTAAGTTGGGAATATTTTATCTTCAATTTTTCTTCTCTTGGAGACATTAGGAATGGTGTTCCCTACAAGGAGACCTTACAAGAACTAAGAAAAACCCATTTGAATATCCCATTTGCATTTTGTTCATAAGTGATTAGAATAGCGTAGTTTGCTAGCCTTGTGAAGCTAGAAGTTATAACCCTTTTTCATGGCCACCAAGCATAACACATCTTGCTTTCTAGTAGGGTCATGTTTGTTCATAAGTGCTTAGAATAACATAGCTTGCTAATCCTTATGAAGCTCAAAGCTCATATTGTGTGGCGCCTTATCAAATTTATCATGAGGTATAACTTTGGTATAGTTAGTTCAGTGGGAGCCTAATAAGACTCTCCCATTAGCCACTTTCTAGGGGCTCACCTAGTGGACAACGGATTTCACAAGCCCGTGTGATTGTGCATTGTTGGTTACATAGTGGAAAATGAGTTTCACTTGTAAACATTTTGGACAAATAGTTAAGGCTTGATCCACCCTTTTTTATTTTTTTATTTCTTTTAGTCTTTGACATTGTCTGTTTGTGTATCTTGTCTTGTTGTTGCATATCATACATCTTGCATGTGTTCCTTTGTGCTTATGTTGGTTTTCCATAGGATCTTGATCCTAGGGGCTTGGCCACCTCCTTGATCTTTTTCATCCTATCTCACTAACATTGGTACACTTGGACCCCCTCTTGGTGCATATTCATCTACTTTAGTGTGATTTTGTGCTTCACTCATCCTCTCACTAAAGTGGGGGCTAAATGTAGTGTAGAAAAATGTATTCCTTTACACATTTCCTAAATGATCTCTATTTACTCAAATTTCAAAAACCGGGTATTGAAAAATTCCTTGGGAGATGAGTACTATGAACAAGTTAAGTAAGCTCTCTTAGAAAATCCTCAAGATTTGAGGTATGATGGGTTCTATTTTGAACCAAATGGACTATTAAGGTTCAAAGGAAGAATGTACATTCCAAATTCTGATGAGTTAAGAAATATCATGTGGAAACAAGTTCATTTTGCACCATATTCAGGACATCATGGAGTGACAAAGCTCCTAGAGGATGTGAAACCACTTTATTTTTGGAAAGGAATGAAGAGGGATGCTGCAAGATTTGTAGCTAGATGTCTAGAATGCCTGAGGGTAAAATCCAAACATCATCACCTAACATGACTTTTGTATCCTCATGATATTTTGGAGTGGAAGTGGCAAATCATCAGTACTAATTTTTTACAAGGTCTTCCTATGTCTAGAAATAGGCATAATGCTATTTTGGAGGTGGTGGATAGACTCACCAAGGTATCTCACTTTATACCTAGGAATCTAATGGATGGAGCACCAATCATAGCTCGTAAGTTTGTTTAGGAAGTGTTTAGGTTGCATGGATTTCATGAGAATATCATCTCAAATAGGGATGCACGTATGATGTCAAGATTTTGGAAAACCTTTTTTCTTCACTTGGTACCCAACTAAATATAAGCTGAATTTAACATCTTGAGAAAGATAGTTAGATTAAAAGGATAAACCAACTTCTGAAAGATTTTTTGAGGATGTATTGCATGGATCAGTAATACAAGTGAGAGGATTAGATCTTCCGCTTGTATAATTTTCCTACAACAATTCCTATCATTCCATAATAAAGATGGCTCCATTTGAAGCATTATACGAAAGAAAGTGTCGAACTCTTGCAAGTTGGAATAATCTAGAAGATAGGATTAGCCTTGGTCTGGAAATGTTGTAAAAAATGGAAGAGTAGATCAAGTTGATCAAGAAAATATTTGTGGAGAAAAATGATAGATAGAAAAGTTATTTTGATGCTAAGCATACACTGAGACATTTCCCAGTAGGAGAAAAAGTGATTTTGAGGGTTAAACCTCAAAAGATTTCCATAAAGTTTGAAAAATCATCCAAACTAGCTCCTAGATTTGTGGGTCCCTTTGAAGTTCTCGAAGTGATTAACCCAATTGCCTATATAATTTCTCTACCACCAGCTCTTGCTCAGATGTATAATGTGTTTCATGTATCTTATCTTAAAAAGTATATAACAAGTGTTAATCATATAGTTGATTGGAATGCACTACACATATAGGACCCAGGAGTGATAACGATCGAGCCTCTCAAGGTGCTTGAAATAAGTAAGCTCCACCTACATAACAGAGAGGTTACTTAGTGCAAGGTCTAGTTGGACCAGTATGCAGAGGATAGTGCTACATAGGAGGACTATAATGAACTTTACCAAAAGTTTCCTCATTTATTTCATGCTTCTTAAATTGGTAAATAAAATATTGTTTATAGTTATGTTATGATATACTAAATCATCGGGGATGATGATCCTTATCGGGGAGATATGTTACACCCTCTTATTTTTTACCAATTAATTTTAACTATTTGTGTTAAAATGTGTTTTGATATCTTATGATGAATATGTGTTATTCAATATTATGATGAATTTAAATGCAATGTAATGTATTTTATTTTTTATGATTATTTATTGTTATTGAATTAAGATTATGATGATGTTGTGATTAATAATGGCTAACTATTTGAATGGATTCCTAAGTGAAATGCAAGACTAATTTCTTGCCTTTTAAAGGGAGAGAGAGAGTATCATCAAAGAGAGGAATATAGATTTTGGAAATAACAATTTAATGCTATTTGAGTTGACACACACACACACGCATAGGTCTACCCTAATCCTATCATTGAGTCAGTTATTGTTTTTTGTCTGAGTTGGGTCAATTTGATTCAAAGGGTTAGGTTTTGAAGAGCACAAAAATAAACTAAGAGGGGGGAGGTGAATCAGTATATTAACAATTTTTTTCCCTCTCAACTTTTACCAACTTTAAACTCTAATACAATATCAACCATGAAATTATATAACCATATGAACAAGTTGACACCAACATTTTATGTGGAAACCCTTATAGGAGAAAACCACAGTACAAATAATGTACTTTATGAATTATATAAGTTTCACAATGAATGTAGGCACTATCTACTTGAATCACCAACTTTCACACTTTAGTAGGCACCAACCCACAAGGAGCACCAACACCTATCTCTGATTTAGTAGGCACCAACCTACAAGGAGTACCAACTCTTATCTCGGATTTAGTAGGCACCAACCTACAAGGAGCACAAACTCCTAAAGTTCGTAGGCACCAACCCCCACTTGCCAAGCACCAACTTAGAAAAAATAATAACTTAAAGAATAATGTTCCGCCTTTAATGTTGGTTCTTCAATGGATGATGGACAATTATGATCTTCACCAAATATGCAATAAACTTGCTCTTGGACTACCTTCGAATTTTCTTCACAACTCTCTTCTCAATCTACTATGAACTCTTCTTCAAAATCTTCTTTAATCCCTTCAAACCTGATCCAACATGCTTAAATAATCTACTCCAAAATATGCTTATAAATTTGTTCCAAATGTGCTTCAATAATCTGATCTAAATATGATTCAATAGTTTGCTTCAGATATGCTTATAAATCTGCTTCAATATGCTTTTAAATCTTCTCCAACTGTGCTTATAATTCTGCTCAAATGTATCATTTAAACTTGCACCAAGTCTACTATAATTCTCCTCTTAGATCTAAGATAATCACCTTAGAACATCTTCTCTAAATCTACTAAAGTCTTCTTCAAGGATCTGCTATAATTATATGTCTTTTATCTCAACTTAACTTCTTTGTGGTGTAAGTTGTCTTTTTAATGTTCATACAAGAGATAAACTTCTACTTTGAATTTTATATAATCATCCCCCTTCAACTCTCATCAATCTTCTATTCTTCTTTGTGATGTTTGCTATCACTTCAAGGCTCACACAAGAGAATTTATCTTTTGATCCGACTCTGTATTCTCATTCTCCACACACCTTTATATCTCCATTATATATCTCACTATGATCTTCTTCTTATTTCTCCATATGCAGATTTGGAGGTGTAGATTTGATATATATTTTAATCCCACACAATTCTTCAAACAATCACATCCCTTCATATAATCCTCTCTTCACAAATATGATCTATAAATTCACTTTAAAACTATACTATCTTTCTTAACATTCAACTCTCAATTTTCATATGCATTTGTCATATATGTATTTGCATTTGACCTTCATATATGGCAGCATATCTTTATCGATATGAATCTCAAATGAACTTCATATGTCTACCCTTTAACCCTTTCTCAATCTGATCTTATTTATATAATATTCATTACACATTGTTCTTCAGATGTTCCTATCATTTACCTCTTATACCTTTTCAATAGATATGTCTTTTGTGGATGGATATGTCTCTTTGTTTCTAAAAGCCCTTCACAAATAAATTGCAGCCCTTCCCTTAACAAATTTTGTCCTCTAGTGATTTTGTCTTCTTCACTTTTGTCTTCTTCTCCAAAGCGTCTTCTATTGATTTTGTCTTATTTGATGTTTGTTTTATTCAACTCTTAATTGCTTTGTTTATTCTAAAGAATCATATTTTTTCACAAAAACAGATCGCACCTCTTTTATTTGACTTCTTTGATTAATCTGAATTCAATGTACCACTTCATCTTTAGAATTGCATTATTTCATTAAGTTGTGCCCTTTCATGAAATCATATTACTTCAAGAAGGAGACGTGCCTTTTTATTTTTGTCTTTTTCATTTTTGTTTTATTTATTTTTTGTCCTATCTGATCTGTCTCATATGACTTTGCTTTAGACTTTTCCTTATAAATCCATCATAATTAAATTTTTTGTATTTTAGATTTTCTTTATTAATACTAATCACTGCTATTTCCTCAAACTTTATATAAGACACATTTTTGTCTTTTCGTGTAACACTTTTGTCCTCATATCAATTTTGTATTATGCCTCAAGAATTCATTAGGCTACTCTTATTTTTGGATTTGCACGCTTATATCTGTTCATATTTGAAACTCCACCTTGCTAACATATTGCTTCTTCCAGATTTTCCATGAATCTAATCTAGCTTACACATATATATTCTCTTTTATAATTGTTCATAACATCTACTCCAATATCACTTAAAGACCTTTTGATATCTTCTTGTTGAGGACTATCTTCTTCATCTTATTGACAACATGTGTATGCATCTTTGACATCAATGACCACTTCCAATAATCTAGAAGTTAAGTGCCTTTGACATCAATGACAATATTTCCAACAGGTTTAACCTAGTTGAGTCTTGGTTTATTCATTTTCGATATGGAAAAATAAAGTGATTTACATTATGAATCAAATTATTTCATCGATTTTCCAATCTTGTTTATTAATCAAGTCAAAATGATTGTTATTAAAAATTATGTTAAATTATATATATATATATATATATATATATATATATAAAAAGCGTACATGTATAAGAATTGAATATATATATGTATATAAGTATATATATGATATATAATTTATAAGAAATCAATTGTGCACACACATATATTATTAGAGAAATACAATCTATATATATATATATATATATATTAAAATTGTTACTATGTCAGCCTCGTGGGGCATAAAAGCCTCCAATGAAGGCTTAAATAAAGGCATATTTTATGGCAATAAATCCAAGGTTAAGGCCATTAAGGAGGTGCATCATTTCTTATTACATTTGCAACCACTAAGTGGCAGTTAAAAACATCTTTGATTACATTTTAAGAACCATTGTTTAAGCCATAACATAGTGGTGTATGGAACCATTGGCCAAGCCATACTATGTGGCGTTTGTTACTATTTTTAGCATGCCATTTATTAAGAAGAGTGGCGCCAAACTATAGAGGGAAGCTGGTAATTATTATCAACGAAATGGGAGAAGTTGCAGGCCTTGGGAAAAGGTAAAAGCATTTTCATGATTATTGTTCCACGGTTCTTTTGGAGAGAGCATCAGCTATATTATCATTTGGGATATCATATTTCATTGGGATTTTGAAGATAGGGTAGTGACCAATGAGTTGATGCATTGTTATCAATCTGAAGTTGCATTGTTATTTATTTTTGAACATAAGTGAAGAGGCAATGATAGGCATACAAACTACATTATTCTTCTCTTATGATTGTTGTGACTGTTCGTAGTATCATTCAAGTAGAGTTTCTTATGTTTTGAGCTTTGTTGTTGAGTGTTCGAGTCTTGTATACGAATCATACATAGAGATTAGACTTTGTTTTGAATAGAGAGACCATTGTTGCAGTTAGTTTTGGAATTTTTATAAGTTATTTTGCAAACAAAGTTTGTGTTTTCTTCAACATTGCAAGCTGAGTTTCTTGGGGAAAGCTATGCCAATAACTGTGACTGTGATTTTTGGAGCTTCAAGTACAAAGAAGAGAGTAACTCTGGCATGCTTTAATATTTATTATTTCTGTATAAACTCATAGTTTTCATTCTATAATTTCCAATTTCAAAAATAAGAAGATTAGTTATTCATTTTGAAGAATAATACAAGTTAAAAAAGAAATAAAGATTAATCTGATTTCCTAGTTTTTGACAAGAATTTAATTTATTTTTCTTCCATTCTGAGATAGACAATGGAATAGAAATTTAATTATATGTTGTTCTAAAATGAACGATTTATTTCATTTTCTCTAAAGAGAATACTATATATATATATATATATATATATATATATAAAGAATAGGTAAAGGATATTTTATGTTATGATATTATAAAAATACAAGATGAGATAGATGTTTTCATTGTTGAGATAACTGAATGAAATCAGTTTTATAAATTGATTTATTGAAAGATTTTCAAACACTTTCACATAGTATTCTTTCATACAAAATAAGTTGGTATTTTATATATTGTATTTTACCATAATTGTTGTTGTATTCTCAAGCATAGAATCATAAGGAAAAACATTGAAAAGTTTGAACTATTTTAAAGAAGAAGCATTCTGTTATTATTGTTCAATATTATTACATTTTACTTATTTAACAAGTAGTCAAAAACTTAAATGTGAGACAAAGTATCTTGAGTCGATGATATTGTGTTATCATTGTAAACCATATGTGCATGAAAATAGGAGAGTAGTTTACTCTCAAGGTTTGAGTGCAAGTACTTGAACAAGTGGCAATTGGAAAGTCCCAAGATGTTATGAGAACGTAGCATCGGTGTTCAAAGTGAGGAAAGCATATCCATCTTAGTCATTTACCGACTTTAGTAAGTTATTATTTTATGATTGAGTATCCTTATGAAAGGTCAAACAAGCAAGTTAAACAATCAGTTATGTGTTAAACCTCGGGTCAAGGTGGTTTCCAAGTCAAGTTAGAGGTGTTTGAACTTATGACTTCACTTCCTAAGGGAGTGTTTGATATGTTTCAAAACTTTGGCCAAAGTAATGCAAAAGTCTCTACTTGCATTAGTCAATTCATTGTGATCTAGATTGCATATCCAGTCAAATTGTTCATACCTAGTTAGGGATTTCTAAATTTGTGTGGTTGATTGGTTACGTAGGACACAAGACTAGAAACTCAAATGAAATACTTGTGAGTTCCTTAACTTATATACTCTTCATGAAGAGAAAGGCCACTTCCAATTGGAAGGTGTGTGGAGGACCGTCAATCTGTGGTTGGAGGTAAAGATCTTGGGTGATGCTCTCCCTCTTACATACAACGTCACCGAGGCTTGTAAAATAGAAGCATTTTCCAGATATGAATGACTTAACCTTGTATCATTATTGTAACATGTAAACCTATATTTTTGAAAATATTACATGTATGAATTGTAATTGAAAAGTTTAATCATGTTTCTCAAGTTGGAAAATTATAAAGTTCAATTTCAAAAGTTGTATTATACATTAATATTTGATCATGTGCAATAAATGATGTATGAAAATAAAAATTTTTACATTCCTATTTTTAAGCATATGCTTGTATTTACTTCTATGGTAAAAACCTAAGTATTTACTTTGTGAACTATGAGTGAGTATGTTAGATTTTTGAACTAGAGTCTCATCCTTATCCCAATACTTAGTTAGGATTTTTGTTGAATTCTAACCCCAAGATACCTCAATATAATATCATTTCAAAGTTAGAGTTTCAAGTTCCCTTATTTGAGTGTCCAACTAGTGACCATCCTGAAGTCTAACCCTAACATGTTTCAAAGGTACAAGGCATACACTATTAACACGTCAAAATTCCCAACCTTGAAGTACTCATTGGAAGGAATCCTCATTCCATGAACTTTGACACTCCCTAGGATGCTTACTCCTTAACATTTTAGAGTGACTATGTTCTTATTTTTGTTACTATCTATTTTATTTTGGAAGAAGTGCCTAAATATAATGATGTCTAGTGGAATTTGTTGAGGTGTTGAATTTATTTGTGGGATAATTTTCCTAATTAGAATACTAAGAGATTTCTTGTGTTATTTGATCATATTGATTATTGAAGATATTAATAATGGGGTTGTGTGATGTTCATCATGATCATCTATTGGAGCTAGAGTGTATTATATTTGCATTCATTGTCAAAGATTGTATTTTTCCAATCTGATTATTAGAAATCATGCCTCTCAAATATGTATTCATTACAATTTATTTTTTAAGGTCGATCTACCTTAAAAGTTGTAATATTTTCTAGAATGTGGATTTTAGAGGGCCCAAATTAATCACTTAATGCTTACAAATTCAAAAGTATTGCCCATGAATGAATCCTAGGGAAACTTGTTAATGCACAAAGTGTAAATCACATTTATAAAAGGAGTAAAACTCATTGTTAGGGGTTGTTGGAAATTTTGGATAACAACGAACTATTAAATTTTTAGAGCAGAAATCCTACTAGAAATTGTAATATTCTCATTTTTTCAATAAAAGGATCATGCCTACTATATTTGAATGCTCTCAACCTTGGTAGTGGTTTGTTTACTTTATTTTCCTTGAGAGTGAATAACTTGGTGAGATCTATCTTAATGTACATGTAATAAAGCTATTATGTATTGAATTTACAAAAGAAATATGGTGTTTCAAATGCATTCAACTTAAGATATCTTTACATTGTGATTTTACTCAAAATATTGCACTAATATTGTGGATTATTGTGTGAACACTAGTCATTGCAATATTAGTTTCTTTTGATTTCATCAAATCTTTAAGAGATTAGAAATAAATTTAACCTCATCATTGTTTGTTTACATATCAGTAGATTTTGGATAGATTTAGAATAGATTAAGTTAGTGTAGAGTAGGCTAGATAGATAATTTTCACCTGAGATTCAAAGATCTAATATTTGTTTAGTAGACCCAAAGTGTATGGCTACAAACATTTATTCATATTTGATTATACCAATAAAGGCCCCTTGTTAAGAAAATCACATAGATCACTAAGTTGTTCCAACATGATCAAAACCTAGCTAAAAAGGAAGCTTATTGTTAGCCATTACAATCACCACTTCATGGAGAACCTCTAGAGAAATAAGCTTATCACATGCCACATATTCCATGGTAGATAAGCCACATGGCACCACATTAAAATAATATTGCAAGGATTCCTCCCAAGAATGAGAAGGCTCTTGAGCTTAAAAAATATTATTATAGTGATTGGCCTCCCTAATGACTTTAATTATCTAAGCAATACTACAACATTGAAGAAATTTATTTGGATACTTTGTCACCAATATTTAGCTTGTGAAATTCAGCTTTAATCTGATATCCTCTAGCATTATGTTTATTAACAATGTGTACTTGGTTGTGAAGCTTCACCACTTGAACTTGTAGTAGCTTATGAATCAACTAAGCTTTGAGCTAAGTAACATCATGCATGAGCCATAAAGACATGGACATATAATTTGTTTAGTTAACCCAATCCAAGTGTCATCCATAAATCTATAAAAATCAAATAGTGTGAGTAGTGACATCATCCCACCAAGCAATCCAATTGTTATGACCTCATGAGCATGAAAGTAGATTCTAAGCATGTTGGTGTGAGTAAGGGTGGGCCCATTTGAGGTAAAAATGTGTTAAAAATAATTATATTTCTTCAACCCTTGGTTTCTTCAAACCCCACTCAATGTAAAACTAGATTAGAAAGTGATTGAAAAAATAATATTTGATATAGTTTCCATTGAAAGAGAATAATAACTAACCATGAAAAAGTTTAACTAAGATGAAAATATTACTCTATCAAGACTCTTGATAGCTCTTTATAATCTGTACTAGACATTTACTACACAATGGACTCATTTTAGGTTTTTTGATAGGGATCATAAAAGCCAAATTGATTATACATCTAAAACCATGTACCTCTCTATCTCTAGCAATCCATCTCATCAAGATAGATGTCCTTGTTTTTTAGACACCATTTCAACCATATTAAATTATCCATTAGAAATTGATTATACATCCAAAAACTCATTTGAAATCCATTAGTAACGCAAGATCTTTCAAAAAAACCATTCAATGTACAAATATTGAAAATGCCTAAGGATTAATTTTTTGATGTTGAAAATGACCCATAGGGCCTATTTGGACATGTCACGTGAACAATCAACATAATGCAACCATCACATAAGTTAAATCAAATTGGCCACTCCCCCACAACTTGTGATTATTATTTAAAAATAAACTATCTAACCATATGACGCAACAAACACTAGAAAGAAAAAGTCATCAATCTTAATTTCTCGCAAAAAAAGAATGTGAATTTATTCACATATTTGTTGAACATCCTAAACAATATAATTTCATTATTGGTGTATTGGATCCTTGAAATTCTAACATCCTTGGATGTTTCACAGACTTCAACCAATATTTGATTGTACCTATAGTGTAAGAAAATGTACTCCTTTACATTTTCACACTTTGTTTGGGTCCCCTCATTTAAAATGGACTTAATTATGCCTTAATAAGCCCTATTTTACATCTACAAGCCAAATAAATTACATTTTCCAAAGTGAAAACCTGGCAATGATTAATGAGCTAATACATAACACTTTACCTTGAGTAATGTGTGTTCCAAGAATAGGGACTTGGGACCCATTCGCCCCTAGGTGAATGGGTCCACCTAGGCCTTTGAACTTAAATTTAAATTATGTTTTTGGTGGTATTTTAATGTCTCTAAATTCAAATTTTGATGTTGGATTGTAATGTTTCAATTTCTTCATTTCAACATCTAGTTCAACAACCTAGAATTTTCATGTGACTTCACAAGAGTTGAGGTTATGATCAAAGGCATTCAAGAGAATATTTATCAAGCATTTTATAGCAGCATTCAAGATCTCAGGCATCATGTCAAGGTCTTAAGCATTATGCACGCTTTTGGAGCTAACATTGTGATGTAGGTTTCAAAGATCAAGCAAGTGTTCAAAGTCATATTTCAAGTATCAAGATCCACATACCTTGAAGCCATTTCATGCAAGATCAAGATCAAAATTTCAGATTTCCAAAGGTTTATTCAAGATTTTGGTGAGTTTCAACATAGCTTCTTCATTCATCATTCCTTTCACATTTTCATTATTTCAATTCAAGGTTTAATTACCCAAACACAGTTTGACCAAGGAAAACCCATATTCGCCAAAAACAAAAAAAAATTCCCTCTTGTGTTTGTGTTGCATATTTTAGGTTGAAGAAGGATTGAAGATATTTTGAAGAGCAAGATTGAATAAGTTGTCAAAGTTGTCATCAAGACACAAAACTCACCTACATATCTAATTTCCAAAATTTTGACACTGCAACCCAGATCAAACAGAAGCTACAGAGTGACATCAAAGGCTTCTAAAAGTTTTTTGAAAAGCTTTACAAAAGGTGCATTCACCCATGGATGAATGAGTCTTAGATAGCCTTTAGAAAGTGTCTTTTGGTGACTGGTAAACAATATTATGCCCTTCTCAGATCTATGAAATATTTGGTATTTCTATCAATATTGAGCTTTATTTTTTATTTCAAGTTTGAATTAGCATGATTAGGTTGATTTTCTATTTTCAAGCTGAAACCCCCATCCTCAAGCATAAGGAAATTAGTAGATTCCCCCATTGAGTTGACTCACCTAAGGGTTGTAAGTCAATTTTTTGTGTGGATCTCATTTCCTAATGAAATAAGGAAGATAACTCCATCATACCCCCATTTCAAATTAACCCAATCGAAATGCCAAACATATTTTTCCTTTGTTTTAGTACCATAATAACACTCTCAACTTTATCACTATCTCAAGGCCATAACTCATTGTATTAGTTAAAGCCTTGCTTGGTGCATGATTATTGGTGCTCTATTGGAACATTTGTTGGGAATGTTACAAATAAACTTAAATTACCAACTATGGTCCACTAGTCCTCACTCTTCATTTAATTTTATGTTTGTATGAATGACAATGAAAGAGTAAATTAGGCATTTGATAGACAAGACATATAAAACATGGTGGATGTCACCAAATTTGAATATTTGTGGACTCTTTAAGATCCTTGGAGAGATTTACTTCAACACATGCCTATTTTTAAGGATGAGATAAATAAAAATTATCTATCTCAATGCACACTACTCTCTAAGGGGAAATGATGTGGTCCAAAAAGGGCCAACATGAGAGCGGAAAACTAAGGAATTCATGACATATTAAAACTTTAAAAGTTTATTGATCTAACATAGCAAAATTTCTAGTTCACAAGGAAAAAAATAAAATACATATAGATATACCAAGGGCCACGCTTAAAAATAGTGTCCACATGATTAGTTCCTACAATAGAAATAAAAAATATTTGGTCAAATTGTAGATAATTTTTGGTCTAATCCCTTGGAGAACCTAAGTAAAATGAACTCATTTCTTAACTATAATTTTAGAAGGGATTCTCTCCACAAGTAGCCTATTAAATTAACATTCCAAAAATTTGCATTCATTACCAAAATCTAGAGTGGTAAGAATCACATCTAATTGAGAATTAGAGAATTTACTTAATGAAATACTTTAAAAAATAAATTTATGGAATTTCTTGAGTGGCAATGCCATCCTTGAAAGCTCCAAAACTAATTGTAAATTTAATGTCAAGAGTTAAACCACTATAGTTTGAAGCCATTAAATAGACAAAATAAGGCATACTCTATAAATGTAAGTGATGTGGAAAATCTTATTACAAATATAAAAAATAATACGAAAATAAAAGACCACTCAACACAACCACAAATTATAAATAAAAACTTGAAATGAAATATTTATTATTTAATTACTATAATTGCATTTGGCTAATTTATAGTTTGATTTAAGTTCTAATGACAACAATAAATTACTTTAAGATTTAATTAAGTAAATAAATATAAGAGATGAAGTTGCACAAGTTTATGTTGAGCCAAAAATGTTGGAAATAGAGGAGAGAGAGAGAGATAAATCATGTTTGATTCAAATGTTATTGAAATGGTAGATGACTTAGAAGAATGTAATTGAAGGTATTAAGTGAGTTCAATTTTTTGAAGTCTCTATTTTTAAGGTAGTTCATAGCATATTGAAAATTTCTATAGTGTCTTGATAATCATAGAAGTATTTTACAAGCATGAAGGTGTTATTGTTAGTAAGAAAGTACCTTGTTGTGCCCCTAGCACACACGCCCTATTCGGAATGGGGACCCTCTCCTTCTTTGGGCTTGTCGGGTCATTTTGTCACTGCCTCATTTTGTGTGCCCCTATTTTGAGTTATGGATGGTCAAGAGTAGGTCACCCTTGTCTTTTGTTTGTCCTTGGTGTTTTTTTTGGGTCTTGGGAGTTGTTCCTTTCCTCCTAAGACCTTGTTTCCTTTGCTTTGTGGGTTTGGGGTGCAGGATGAAACTAGACTCAAAACCTTCACAAAGTTTTTGGTTCAGTTTCTGTTCTAGTTCCAACTTCGCTTCTCGTCTTCTTATTTTCTTTGTTGTTTTGCTTGTGTTTGGCCTTTGAGTTGGTTTCCTTCCTTAGGTCTTCTTTGGTTTTCCTTTTTCCTTTGTTTCCTTTCCTTTCACCGGAAGTGAAACCGGGATGGGAACTAAACTTGGGACTTTGCAAAAGGTTCTAAATCTCATTTTGGTTCCGCCGCTGCTCTCATTTTGGTTTTTCCTCTGTCTTGTTTTGGTTCTGCCTCTTCTCTCATTTTGGTTCTGCCTCCGTCTCATTTTGGTTTTGCCTCCATCTCGTTTTGGTTCCGCCTCCATCTTGGTTTTGGTTCCGCCTCCACTCTCGTTGCATTCTTCCTCCGCTCCCACTTTTCTCCTTTGTGTTGTGTCCTCATTTGGTGTCTTGTCCGTGTTTGGTTTTGGTTCCCTTTCTTTCTTTGTCTCCTCCTGTTTGTTTTGGTCATGTTGTGTGTGTTTGGGAGATCTTTTGTGTTCTAATGTGTTTGAATCTTCTTGATCACTCACTTTATGTTAGTGATAAACTGACAGAACTGAAGTGGGGGATGAACTTGGGACCATTAGTTGGTTCTAGGTTTCGATTTCATTCTGTTCCCAGGTCCGATCTCATTTCCATTATGAACCCGACCTTGCCTACGTTAAGAATCTTCCTATTCCTGATTCTCTCCTGGCTCCACTTCCAATAAGTGCAAAATCTGACTATGGAGAGTTACCCTAAAGGAGTAAAGAATGATGTGAGCAGGCCCCGATGCTTGCCTTGTGCCCCCCCATGAATTGAAAATTGCTAAGGGGGGAAGCATGCGGACATTCCAGTGCGGGCAACCACTTCTAGGTTGCCATCTTGCCTTTGCCACTCCTAATTGTTGACCCAAGCCTACCACCCGCCATGCGGTTCCTGACCTCACTGCTTTCATCTAGTCGATGATGAACGTATAACTCATGTCAGGGCTCCCCATGAACCCGATGATGCGGTCCTCCTTATGCGAAACTCCACCCCACCTCTGCTATTCTAAGTGGCCATCCCATCACACCTTCCCAAGTATATCTTCTTGCATCCATGGTTGGGATGGAGCCCGAGCTTGGATCTTTTTTTTGTCTGGTGACTCCTTGTGGGTCGCCGCCAGGACTACACCATTCTCTGACGGGATTCTAACTATGACTTTTCGTGCTCCTTGGCCTGATGGTGATATCCCTCTGGGTTCGAGACTTCCCATCGCCATCCAAAAAAATTCAAACTCAAACTTTTAAATGACAAAAAAAAATCTCTACAGGCCCGAGACCCTAGATTTCCTTGTCCTGCTTGCCATCAGGACTTGTAAACTCAAAAAAAATTGGCCTCCCTTCATGCCTCATGGACCCGCTCCCACAAGATTCTGTTCCCAGGACACTGCATGGGTTTTTCCATTTCAAACGGCATATCCGCCTCCTCCACCCGTGCCCCAAACCCCGTCGTATCATTCGTCACCGAAGTTAAATGAGCAAAGTGTCATATCCATAACCATTCGTGGGCCGCGGACCGTGGAGTTCCATATGTGAACTTCCACATGGACTTTTCTGTTCCAAACGACACTTCTATGTCAGCTTTCTGCCCTCTTTGATCCAACGGCGACAAGCAATACGGGTTCTAACACATCTGGGGACGTTCCCTCCTTATTGAGAATATAGTCAAGTGCCATGATGATGGATATCGTTTCGATCTTAAGGACTATTATAGTGGCTCGTAGGCTACATGATGGGTGAGCACGAAATCATTCTAGGGAAAAGAGGAGAAATGTAATCTAGCCACTTTGTGAGCAACCCATGAGATACGATTAACTTTTATAATTGAATTCTAAGGCTTTCTATTGATCCTAATTTTTCTCTATATGTAGGCAGGCTTACGTGAGGAAGGTAATATATGCCTAGGCTAATTTGGATGACCTACATATGGAGACTCATCAGACGTGACAACGTTAATAGGTCTTATATCATGAATATTTGCATATGAAGGGCACGAAGAAGGGACTAAAGATATCAAAGGAACTTGCTTGGTATACCAAAGAAGGCCCAATTTCCATAAGAAAGCAAAGACTCAGACCATCAGCACCAGAAGGCCAATGCTAAGAAGACAATGAGTTGTCTACCAGGAATCAAAGGCAAGGAAGGATTGTGTTGTTTCTTATCAAACAATCATGATCCATCAAGTCTTGCCCCGCCAAATTAAGAGGCGGATAAACCATCCTACAATGATGCAAATTTGTAAATGGAGCCGACCTAATCGAATAAACAATGTTACAAGTCCATCAAGCAGAAAGGGGCAACCTTCAAGAAGTTCAACTACATTGAAAAGGGCAATTTGCAAGATGACAAAACTGCTACAACACCTGGGCACTAAAAGTCAAAATAGGGAAAAGATAAAGATGTATTTTAAATTATTGAATAATGGGGGGGTAGGTGAAACCCTAATGTAAGAAAATCTGAGCCACTCATTGTGAATTGATCCTAGCCATCCATTTGGGCTTTGGAAAACTATAAATAAGGTTCTTCCCCTCATTTGTAAGAGAGGTTGGAGAGCTTTTGTAAAAAGTATTTGCAGCAATAGAAGACAGCATTGCATGATTTTATGGATGTTTTTTTTGATTTTTCTCATCTTGCATGCATGGTTCTACTTCCCTTTTAGTTTAGTTGTTAATTTCTTGAATGGAAGTGGTTATGGTGATTTTTCTTTTAATATCTGATGATTTTCCAGCTCATGCTTTTTGTGGTTCATTGATGATGAATCACTCTGCAAAGCTAATTTGAGCTTTTGTCCTTTATTGTTGCAACTTAGTTCGATTGCATGTGCATGATGTGTGTGTGTAATTTGAAAATCTGCAGTTCTTAGAAGATTGCATTGGTTTTGTGTAACTGTAGGATCCTCTTGGCCAAGCAAAACCCAGTTTAGGGAATTTGTCTACTATGGAAACCTCCATGATCATTGTTCATTCGCAGTTTTAGATCTCGGAACTTCCTCCCTTCCCTGCCCTTTTTCCTTTTTTTTTAATAAGTGACCTATGCTAAGGTTCATTGTACATTGTAAAGCTAAATACAATATTAAAATGGAGTTCAAGATTGTTGTTTGAACCTACAGCAAATGCACAACAACTCTCCCATTTTAAGAACTCCATTTGCAGATCCAACTTCGCCACTTTGTGACTCATCTGTAAGTCTACCTTGTGATTCTAACAAATCACATAAAACAACTGATATATTCCAAGCACTGTTAAGACCTAACATTAGAGACCTTGGGATAGTGTTTAGCAATCTGATTATGGAAGATTGTTTTTCAAGAGAGGTGATGCACCTATGCATTACTTGTGTTGAGAAGTGCATAAAAAACACATCAACAGAACTAGCACTAGAGGCAGGGCCTGACATGTTGAGGCTACAAAGCTGAAAGTTGGAAATTGAAAAGAGCACTTTCAAAGAAGAAATCTAAGATAGGGAGATCTCTTTTAATGCTAAAAATTAAAAAAAAAATTGAGGGAAAACAATAGATGAGTTGAAATGGAGCAACACATGCAAATCAACATCACTCAACTACATGAAAATTTAAACAAGAGAATGAGGAAACCATTGCAGCAATTTGCATCGATGGACAAGTGTAGGATTCATTGCACTCATAGACACAATGAACTAGGGTGTCTGACATTTGTGGGTAGGATTGAAAGAGTCTTGCAAGGAGAAATTCCCTTTTGGGAAATATACCAGCCCTCGGCTCTTGAAGATCTAGAAGAGGAGTTGGAAACCATGGAAGCTAAGGCATTTAGGGAGCTAGTCCAAGAACATTTGGGTAGCAAAGTGATGCAGAGTGGCAGGGGAAGCACCCAACTTGACACACTTGTTCAACTATACCCTTCAATAAGACAATCTAATCATACAACTTGACTCACACAACCATACATCACCATAGGACTTGGGAATGATTTGGAAACTCTTAATATGACAAAACATGAACAACCAACCAGCCTTTTCTCATAGAAACTCTCATTCCCCCATTGCTGCCATACTATCCATGCATTCCTTCTAGCACTCACTAACTCACCAATAGGACAGTCATGATAAAAATTTGTTAAATTCCAATAACAAAGAAATAAACTATGTTTTATACTTCTTACAGAGACCCTTACAGATCCCCAAAAGCATAGGACCCAACACCAAGAGTAAGTGTATCAAATAACTAATTTACAAGCCACCAAAAGGCTTCATTCGGCTTGTGCAAAGAAGGAATCAACTTGTCAAGGCACACCAACACCCCTAATGCATTTAAAATACTTCAATAGGTTCCCCAACACCTATTACATGATTTTAATACATTATATTTACTCAAATAATAAGAAATCAACAAATAATGTATTCAAATGATCACATTTTGAACTATACAAGGAAAAAACCAGACCTAGGGCATCACATAACTTTTTCAAACCTCCATATTTTTCTTTGAAACAAATTTAAAATTGTAAAGGAGTCCTAAACCTACCAATCCACCAAGTTTTAGATTTTTCCCACAGTGGAAATGGGAATTACATCCATTTTGGTGACCAAACCCTTGTTTTGCAAGGTTTCAGACCCAATTTCACTAAAATTGATGTAACTTACTCGATACTTAATGAAAACAAGCCAAATCACCAAAAAAATAAATTAGACTCTTCCCTCTTTCAAACCATTCCAATTGGGAGTCCATACAATGATGTACCAGACCGTACCAAGCACTGGAACAGGAAAAAATGCTGTAAAAAATAGAAAAAACAAAGTTTTTATTATATTTAATACTTCAAAACTTCATCAACTCCCAGCCTCGACCCAAGCGAGGATTTTTAAACTTTTCACCATCACTTACAACTTCCCTCAACTTATTTCTGATGGAACCCGTTGGTTAATGATAATTACATCATAAATGTTGAGTTTACTCCAAATTACATTATGAGAACTTTGCATTTTGAAGCAACCTTTCAATCCTAAAGACCTAAGACCTTAAAAACCATTCAAATGGCTTGGAATTAGCCTTATTACATTATTAATACCCCCACCCTTGCACATTCATGTACAAATTCATGTTTTTTCCTTCAAAGGCTAGAAGAGCATCTTTTAGTGCAAGAGTGCATTTGTGTACATTTTGACTCAAAACTCAAAAACTCACCCTAGATCTTGCTCAATGGTCTTGATTGACCTTATTAATGACAAAAATACTCAAAAATACTCATTCTAACCTCCTAACCACATGTTTTCATCAAATGAGCAAAAATGGAGGATGAGGTGTAGGTGCTCTTGCACCATACACCCACCCTAGGAAAGACTCATGCCTCATGAGTTGTGTTTGATACCACTGTCTTCAAGCTTTAAAAAAGGTTGACTGATCCACAAAGCCACTCCACTAGTTCATGTAAACTAGAACTGCAAACAACCCTGCACTTCTAGCATTTTGGAATGTATTGATACATGCATTTTCCCTCTTCTCTGTCCTCAGACCTGCAAACAGTCTTTTATCTTTTCCCTGACCAAGATTGGATTGTTTACTGTGTTTTTCACCTATATACAAACAAGGATTAGTATCTCTATGATCTTTCTTCTTTCCTTTGTTACCTTCTGTAGACGTCTAAATTTGGACACTTAATTTATCCAAATTCATCCTCTTTCGTCTTATTTTCGTTAATTAAGTAATACTGCTATTATTTAATTAATATCTTTAATTCTGCCAAATCCCTAAGGTATTTAATCAATAATACCTTTATCTCTTTAATCCTCCTTTCATCAAATGAATTAAATAAATATGTTATTTATTTAATTTCCTTTATTCACATCCTCCATCATTTTTATCTTATCTTAATCCTTCTTCTAATCTCATCATTAGGATGTGCACATGCCTAATCCTTGATTAGGATGTGTCACATCCTCCAACTTTTGCAAGTTGGCCTCTAATCTCTTAGCCACCTAACCCTCCTCTAATCCTTCATTAACTAGCCTAATCAACCTCTCAAGGAATTTTTAATTCTTTTATCCTTCCAAGGAATATTAAATTCCTTTTTTTCTTCCCCATGTCCTTTGTGACATGTGTCCTTAGTCAACCCTATTAAATGCTTTTCTTTTTGACAAGGCATCTCCCTTCCCCATGTGAATTTTTAATTCACTTTTAATCCCCCAAGGCACCCAAAAGGAATTTTTAATTCCTTCACTTCTCCCACATGTCCTTCACTTATTCTTTATTTTTTCCCATCTCCCCATGAGAATATTTGAGGAATTTTTAATTCCTCACATGTCCTCTCACCCACATGGGGACAAGTACCTCCTTTATGAGGAGATCTTGTCCAATCCCAAGGTACTTTGTACCCCCCTCCATGTCATGTACTTCTCCTTCCACCTCATGTCCACTTCACTTTTTAGGGCTATTTCACATGCCACATGTCAAGATGTGAGGGCTTGTGAGTTCTCAACTCACCTTAGCCCTACATCTTGATATTTGGTGGCTCAATCTTGACCCTCCATTTCCCCTGAGAATTCTCAAAAATCCTATAAATACCCCCTCTTTTCTCTCATTTGGGGGGAGATCATTTTACTAGCCAAACTCTTGCAGTTTTGTTTCTCAACCTACACTTAGCCATTTTCTTGTTTTCATCCACTTGCACTCATCCTCACATCATCACTTAGCTTGCATCTTGTGCCATCCAAGGAGCATACACATCAAAGATCGAAGGGCCAACCAAAGGATCGATTCGACGCAAGGTATAAAGTTCCATTTTGTTGCTTTTTATCTTGTATTGTTTCCAACTTAGGCTAATCTTGAGGTGTAGGTTGTTTTGGTGTTTATTTGCACTCTTTTACTTGCTACTCATTTTCTAACGCTCACATTCGACCTATCACATTTCTGGCACGCCCGGTGGGACCCACAAACGGGTCTATTTCTTTCACGTTTGCTATTTTTTGCATTTTTTAAGGTCCAGGTTGCAAAATGGCAGACCTGTCCTGACAGAGTGGTGGATCTGTCCTGGAGTGGCGGACCTGTCCTACAGTGGTGGACCTGTCCCAATGTAGTGGCGTACCTATCCCAGTGTAGTGGCGGACCTGTCCTAGTGCAGTAGTGGACTTGTCCTGCAGTGGCGGACCTGTACTAGTTCGGTGGCGGACCCGTCCTCTTGCAGTGGTAGACCTGTCCTAGTGCAGTGGCGGACCAGTCCTGACAGAGTGGTAGATTTGTCCCTGCAGAGTAGCAGACATGTCCTTCAAAAGGTAAAAATTTCAAGTTTTTTTCTGATTGTCTTTTGGTAAATTAGGCACATAGCTTAATTAAAGGGGTCAATAAAACCTTTTTTGGCGTGTTTGGGAAGGCTATTTGACGTATCCAATCCCCTTGCGCCATTTGGCGATCCTGGGTGATGAGAAATCGTAGCTTTCCAAGTCCTTTTGAGTCACCTTTTTTCAATTTCTTAGTGGGACCTGCTTGGGGATTTCATCACCCCAAGGGACGATTCCAACCACGCGTACTGGCAGGGTATATAAAGGGGGGAGAGTGAAAGTTGTACCTCAATCCAACCACGTTGTAATTGGTGAAGCGTCGGGATGACATGAAGAGTTGGTCCGAGCCTTTAGTATCTCGCTAAGGTTCCTGACTCACGCTTGTAACAGGTTGGTGTTCACGGTTTGGGCCTCACGTACCGGGTGTATATTGATGACTCCTTAGCAACCATGTGCATCCTAGTGTAGAAGACTTTGTTGACCATACCCATTTCTACTAATCTTAGGGTTGTGTTGTTTGAAATGTCTTTCTTGTGCAAAAACTAGTGATTATCAGTTTGGCCAAGTCTTTTATGATTGCTATATTTTGGGTCCTTTGCCTTACCCATCCATCAAAATATCAAGCCTAAACTTATCCTTTGGCGGACTTGTCCCTGTGCAGTGGCGGATCTGTCCTAGTGCAGTGGTGGACCTGTCCTACTACAGTGGCAGACCTGTCCCAGTGCAGTGGCGGACCTATCCTAGTGCAGTGGCAGATCTGTCCTAGTGCAATGGTGGACCTGTCCTTGTGCAGTGGCGGACCTGTCCTAGTGCAGTGCCGGACCTGTCCTAGTGTTGTGGTGGACCTGTCCCTATGCTATGGCTGACTTGTCCTTGTGCAGGGGCGGACCTATCCTTGTGCTGTGGCGGACCTGTCCTAGCACAGTGGCGGACTTGTCCTTTTGTTGTGGCGAACCTGTCCTTATGTTGTGGCGGACTTGTCCTTCTGCTCTTTCTTCCCAAGGTCGCCATTTCCACACTGTTTATCCGATTGACTCCGTTCAAAGGCAGTTCTTCTCATTTTTTTGTGCTCTTTCCGATGATATATACCACTTCATACTTTTGAGAAGTTGGCCAGGCCACCTTTTTCTTCACCATCTGCCTCCTCAAGGGGGGTATACCCTACCATTCTCATCTGTTTACTCATTCTGAGTAAACATTCATCCATTTAACATATCCCATCATCATTCTAAACCCTCGTTTTGTCATTTCAATCATCCGTTTACTCGTTCCGAGTAAACATTCATCCATTTCACATATCCATTCATCATTCTAAACCCTCATTTTGTCATTTCGATCATCCGTTTACTCATTCTAAGTAAACATTCATCCATTCGACATATCCCTTTATCATTCTGAACTCTCGTTCTATCATTTCGATCATCTGTTTACTCATTCTAAGTAAACATCCATCCATTTCACACATCCTTTCATCATTTCGAACTCTCATTCTATCATTTTGATCATCCATTTCACACCTCCTTTCATCATTTTGAACTCTCGTTCTATCATTCTAATCATTTGTTTGCTCGTTCTGAGCAGACGTTCATCCATTTCTATCATCCATTCCTCCAATCAAATCATCCAAATCCCCTGAACTTTGTCTCGGGTTATTATCCAAATTGACTGAAGTGTCTGATCTAATCATCATCATTAACATCCTCTTAGGGTTGTCATCCATCCTAAGTTAATCATCATCGTCGGCCCAATCAATCCATTTTCAATCTCAAAGTGGATTCAGTGCCCCAATCATCTCTTTGTCATTTAATCCGATCAATCAGCATCCTAAGTCACCTAGGGTAATCTCTAAACAGCGTTTAACGTCCCTTCTATCATCCTATTTGATCCATCAGTCGATCTTATCAATCAATCATCGATCGATCTTATCCAATCCAATCCAATCGCATCCCTATCCAATCACCTTCGACCCAATCAATCTACTTCCATCTCGAGGCAGATTTGGTGTTGTAATCATCGTTTGATAATCAAATCTGATCATCAAAATCAATCCCATCGTATCATCCAATCATCCTAATCTGAGCTTTAATCCAATCCAAATCTGAGCTTGTCCTAAATCCTGATTTGGGCTTTTGTCCATTTCCATCCAAAATCTTTATCCATCATCTTTATCCTTTCATCATCATGAATTCTCATCCTCCATCAATAGTGGTCAAGGGAAACCCTAATTACGTCAACGATGATAATGAAAGTCTTGTTGATCAAGAGGTATACGACATAGATCCCCTTGACACTATCATTGCTAGTAAGTTTTCTCCACCCACATTCCAAAATCCAATCACCCCATTAAGTTATCCCATCATGTCTTCATCCATGCCTAATCACACTCCTTATGCTACCTTTGACAATGGATGTTCACCATATCCATCATATCCTTCATCTACATCATCCCCTTATCCTAGTTTTCCATCACAATACCCCTGTCTTGATCCCCCATCCACATCCTCCTATCTAAATCCTTCATCCGCATACACCCACTACCCTAATCTCCCATACCAATCCACTCAGCCTAATCCTACATTTGCACCTTCTTATCCTAGTCAAACACACCCATCAACTTACCCTAATCCAACACCTCAATCTTCCCATCTTCATCCACCATCCCAATACCTTTATTACAACACACTGCCCATATCTTCTACCAATGATCCACCATCCATGTCATCCTATCCTAACTCCCCATGCCCATATCCTTACCTTAATCCTCCATCTAGTCTTAATCTTCCATCTAATCCTAGTCCACTAATCCATAAACCTTCATCCACTCCCACCTCACCACCTCAGCCTAGTGTATTCAAGTTTCTCCAAGGACTTATAACAAAGGAAACATCCCCCACTCCACACATTGCAGTCATGGAACCATGCCATTCCAACCCATCATCCATGGTCGTCAGTGACGAGACCTTTCTCCATCCAACACCTATCATTGATGATACCATCACATCCTCGAGTCCATTGAGTCCTCCCATCTCCTACCACTTTGAGTCCCCATCTCCTACCATCACATCCTCTGAATCACTTTGAGTCCCATCTCCCTACCATCACATCCCTGATCTATTGGTCCCCATCTCCTACCATCACATCTACCGATCCATTGAACACCCACCCTACTCAGAGCCGCCGAACTTCTCGGCGACACTTGAAATCCAATCCACTTCTTCCACTCCTAGTATCCATTCCCAGGAATATTTTGAATCATCCATCCTTCCATATTCCCCAATTGCGGATTCCCCCCATGACTCCATTATTATGCCTCCCGCACATGATGAATCATGCCGAGAGCCTAACCCAAAGCATGCCAACATATCCCCTCCAAATCAGGATCCTACCATCCCATCTAGTCTACCACAAGATCACAGTCCCCCATCCATTCCATCCCGTGAACCTCTTGAGATTCAAGATTCTCCTGCTCCACCTTCGTCTCCATTGCATGAGCCTGCTACCATAAAATCAGATCCTATCATATCCCCTACTCCCTCTCCCAATACCACCCATCCAAATGTTGCTATCCCATCATCTCCTTCTCAGGATCCCCCATCATCACCTAAAAATGCTATCCCCAGACCGCTTGCATATCTCCTTGGTACTCTCACATTCTTCAATGGTGGCCTCCTTGCAGAAGAAAAACACAGTGTATATACCACCCATCATCCCCCACCTAATAATGGACTCGCATCATGTTTTTAGAATAACAAAAATCCTATCATGGATCGAATGCTCAAGAACATGAACTATCAAGGAAAA
>VDFB02000015.1:548160552-548197394 GCA_007258455.2 Sequoia sempervirens
CTTGGGACTTTGCAAAAGGTTCTAAATCTCATTTTGGTTCCGCCGGTGCACTCTCATTTTGGTTTTGCCTTTGTCTTGTTTTGGTTCTGCCTCTTCTCTCATTTTGGTTCTGCCTCCGTCTCATTTTGGTTTTGCCTCCATCTCGTTTTGGTTCCGCCTCCATCTTGGTTTTGGTTCCGCCTCCACTCTCGTTGCATTCTTCCTCTGCTCCCACTTTTCTCCTTTGTGTTGTGTCCTCATTTGGTGTCTTGTCTGTGTTTGGTTTTGGCCTCGATTCCATCTTCCCTTTCTTTCTTTGTCTCCTCCTGTTTGTTTTGGTCATGTTGTGTGTGTTTGGGGGATATTTTGTGTTCTAATGTGTTTGAATCTTCTTGATGACTCACTTTATGTTAGTGATAAACTGACAGAACTGAAGTGGGGGATGAACTTGGGACCATTAGTTGGTTCTAGGTTTCGATTTCATTCTATTCCCAGGTCCGATCTCATTTCCATTCTGAACCCGACCTTGCCTACGTTAAGAAGCTTCCTATTCCTAATTCTCTCCTGGCTCCACTTCCAGTAAGTGCAAAATCTGACTATGGAGAGTTACCCTGAAGGAGTAAAGAATGATGTGAGCAGGCCCCGATGCTTGCCTTGCGCCCCCCCATGAATTGAAAATTGCTAAGGGGGGAAGCATGCGGACATTCCAGTGCGGGCAGCCACTTCTAGGTTGCCATCTTGCCTTTGCCACTCCTAACTGCTGACCCAAGCCTACCACCCGCCATGCGGTTCCTGACCTCACTGCTTTCATCTAGTCGATGATGAACGTATAACTCATGTCAGGGCTCCCCATGAACCCGATGATGCGGTCCGCCTTATGCGAAACTCCACCCCACCTCTGCTATTCTAAGTGCCCATCCCATCACACCTTCCCAAGTATATCTTCCTGCATCCATGGTTGGGACGGAGCCTGAGCTTGGATCTTTTTTTTGTCGGGTGACTCCTTGTGGGTCGCCGCTAGGACTACACCATTCTCTGACGGGATTCTAACTATGACTTTTTGTGCTCCTTGGCCTAATGGTGATATCCCTTTGGGCTCGAGACTTCCCATCGCCATCCAAAAAAATTCAAACTCAAACTTTGAAATGACAAAAAAAAATCTCTACAGGCCCGAGACCCTAGATTTCCTTGTCCTGCTTGCCATCAGGACTTGTAAACTCAAAAAAAATTGACCTCCCTTCATGCCTCATGGGCCCGCTCCCACAAGATTCTGTTCCCAGGACACTGCGTGGGTTTTTCCATTTCAAACGGCATATCCGCCTCGTCCATCCGTGCCCCAAACCCCGTCGTATCATTCGTCACCGAAGTTAAATGAGCAAAGTGCCATATCCATAACCATTCGCGGGCCGCAGACCGTGGAGTTCCATCTGTGAACTTCCACATGGACTTTTCTGTTCCAAACGACACTTCTATGTCGACTTTCTGCCCTCTTTGATCCAACGGCGACAAGCAATACGGGTTCTAACACCTCTGGGGACGTTCCCTCCTTATTGAGAATATAGTCAAGTGCCATGATGACAGATATCATTTTGATCTTAAGGACTATTATAGTGGCTCGTAGGCTACATGATGGGTGAGCATGAAATCATTCTAGGGAAAAGAGGAGAAATGTAATCTAGCCACTTTGTGAGCAACCCATGAGATACGATTAACTTTTATAATTGAATTCTAAGGCTTTCTATTGATCCTAATTTTTCTCTATATGCAGGCAGGCTTACGTGAGGAAGGTAATATATGCCTAGGATAATTTGGATGACCTACATATGGAGACTCATCAGACGTGACAACGTTAATAGGTCTTATATCATGAAGATTTGCATATGAAGGGCACGAAGAAGGGACTAAAGATATCAAAGGAACCTGCTTGGTATACCAAAGAAGGCCCAATTTCCATAAGAAAGAAAAGACTCAGACCATCAGTACCAGAAGGCCAATGCTAAGAAGACAATGAGTTGTCTACCAGGAATCAAAGGCAAGGAAGGATTGTGTTGTTTCTTATCAAACAATCATGATCCATCAAGTCTTGCCCCGCCAAATTAAGAGGCGGATAAACCATCCTACAATGATGCAAATTTGTAAATGGATCCGACCTGATCGAATAAACAATGTTACAAGTCCATCAAGCAGAAAAGGGAAACCTTCAAGAAGTTCAACTACAGTGAAAAGGGCAATTTGCAAGATGACAAAACTGCTACAACACCTGGGCACTAAAAGTCAAAATAGGGAAAAGATAAAGATGTATTTTAAATTATTGAATAATGGGGGGGTAGGTGAAACCCTAATGTAAGAAAATCTGAGCCACTCATTGTGAATTGATCCTAGCCATCCATTTGGGCTTTGGAAAACTATAAATAAGGGTCTTCCCCTCATTTGTAAGAGAGGATGGAGAGCTTTTCTAAAAAGTATTTGCAGCAATAGAAGACAGCATTGCATGATTTTATGGATGTTTTCTTTGATTTTTCTCATCTTGCATGCATGGTTCTACTTCCCTTTTAGTTTAGTTGTTAATTTCTTGAATGGAAGTGGTTATGGTGATTTTTCTTTTAGTATCTGATGATTTTCCAGCTCATGCTTTTTGTGGTTCATTGATGATGAATCACTTTGCAAAGCTAATTTGAGCTTTTGTCCTTTATTGTTGCAACTTAGTTCGATTGCATGTGCATGATGTGTGTGTGTAATTTGAAAATTTGCAGTCCTTAGAAGATTGCATTGGTTTTGTGTAACTGTAGGATCCTCTTGGCCAAGCAAAACCCAGTTTAGGGAATTTGTCTACTATGGAAACCTCCATGATCATTGCTCATTTGCAGTTTTAGATCTAGGAACTTCCTCCCTTCCCTGCCCTTTTTCCTTTTTTTTTAATAAGTGACCTATGCTAAGGTTCATTGTACATTGTAAAGCTAAATACAATATTAAAATGGAGTTCAAGATTTTTCTTTGAACCTATAGAAAATGCACAACTCTCCCATTTTAAGAACTCCATTTGCAGATCCAACTTCGCCACTTTGTGACTCATCTATAAGTCTACCTTGTGATTCTAACAAATCACATAAAACAACTAATATATTCCAAGCACTGTTAAGACCTAACATTAGAGACCTTGGGATAGTGTTTAGCAATCTGATTGTGGAAGATTGTTTTTCAAGAGAGGTGATGCACCTATGCATTACTTGTGTTGAGAAGTGCATAAAAAACACATCAACAGAACTAGCACTAGAGGCAGGGCCTGACATGTTGAGGCTACAAAGCTTAAAGTTGGAAATCGAAAAGAGCACTTTCAAAGAAGAAATCTAAGATAGGGAGATCTCTTTTAATGCTAAAAATTAAAAAAAAAATTGAGGGAAAACAATAGATGAGTTGAAATGGAGCAGCACGTGCAAATCAACATCACTCAACTACATGAAAATTTAAACAAGAGAATGAGGAAACCATTGCAGCAATTTGCATCAATGGACAAGTGTAGGATTCATTGCACTCATAGACACAATGAACTGGGGTGTCTGACATTTGTGGGTAGGATTGAAAGAGTCTTGCAAGGAGAAATTCCCTTTTGGGAAATATACCAGCCCTCGGCTCTTGAAGATCTAGAAGAGGAGTTGGAAACCATGGAAGCTAAGGCATTTAGGGAGCTAGTCCAAGAACATTTGGGTAGCAAAGTGATGCAGAGTGGCAGGGGAAGCACCCAACTTGACACACTTGTTCAACTATACCCTTCAATAAGACAATCTGATCATACAACTTGACTCACACAACCATACATCACCATAGGACTTGGGAATGATTTGGAAACTCTTAATATGACAAAACATGAACAACCAACCAGCCTTTTCTCATAGAAACTCTCATTCCCCCATTGTTGCCATACTATCCATGCATTCCTTCTAGAACTCACCAACTCACCAATAGGACAGTCATGATAAAAATTTGTTAAAGTCCAATAACAGAGAAATAAACTATGTTTTATACTTCTTACAGAGACCCTTACAGATCCCCAAAAGCATAGGACCCAACACCAAGAGTAAGTGTATCAAATAACTAATTTACAAGCCACCAAAAGGCTTCATTCGGCTTGTGCAAAGAAGGAATCAACTTGTCAAGGCACACCCCAACACCCCTAATGCATTTAAAATACTTCAATAGGTTCCCCAACACCTGTTACATGCTTTTCATCCATTATATTTACTCAAATAATCAGAAATCAACAAATAATGTATTCAAATGATCACATTTTGAACTATACAAGGAAAAAACCAGACCTAGGGCATCACATAACTTTTTCAAACCTCCATATTTTTCTTTGAAACAAATTTAAAATTGTAAAGGAGTCCTAAACCTACCAATCCACCAAGTTTTAGATTTTTCCCACAGTGGAAATGGGAATTACATCCATTTTGGTGACCAAACCCTTGTTTTGCAAGGTTTCAAACCCAATTTCACTAAAATTGATGTAACTTACTCGATACTTAATGAAAACAAGCCAAATCACCAAAAAAAGAAATTAGACTCTTCCCTCTTTCAAACCATTCCAATTGGGAGTCCATACAATGATGTACCAGACCGTACCAAGCACTGGAACAGGAAAAAATGCTGTAAAAAATAGAAAAAACAAAGTTTTTATTATATTTAATACTTCAAAACTTCATCAACTCCCAGCCTCGACCCAAGCGAGGATTTTTAAACTTTTCACCATCACTTACAACTTCCCTCAACTTATTTCTGAGGGACCCCGTTGGTTAATGATAATTACATCATAAATGTTGAGTTTACTCCAAATTACATTATGAGAACTTTGCATTTTGAAGCAACCTTTCAATCCTAAAGACCTAAGACCTTAAAAACCATTCAAATGGCTTGGAATTATCCTTATTACATTATTAATACCCCCACCCTTGCACATTCACATACAAATTCATGTTTTTGCCTTCAAAGGCTAGAAGAGCATCTTTTAGTGCAAGAGTGCATTTGTGTACATTTTGACTCAAAACTCAAAAACTCACCCTAGATCTTGCTCAATGGTCTTGATTGACCTTATTAATGACAAAAATACTCAAAAATACTCATTCTAACCTCCTAACCACATGTTTTCATCAAATGAGCAAAAATGGAGGATGAGGTGTAGGTGCTCTTACACCATACACCCACCCTAGAAAAGACTCATGCCTCATGAGTTGTGTTTGATACCACTGTCTTCAAGCTTTAAAAAAGGTTGACCGATCCACAAATCCACTCCACTAGTTCATGCAAACTAGAACTGCAAACAACCCTGCACTTCTAGCATTTTGGAATGTATTGATACATGCATTTTCCCTCTTCTCTGTCCTCAGACCTGCAAACAATCTTTTATCTTTTCCCTGACCAAGATTGGATTGTTTACTGTGTTTTTCACCTGTATACAAACAAGGATTAGTATCTCTATGATCTTTCTTCTTTCCTTTGTTACCTTCTGTAGACGTTTAAATTTGGACACTTAATTTATCCAAATTCATCCCCTTTCGTCTTATTTTCGTTAATTAAGTAATACTGCTATTATTTAATTAATATCTTTAATTCTGCCAAATCCCTAAGGTATTTAATCAATAATACCTTATCTCTTTAATCCTCCTTTCATCAAATGAATTAAATAAATATGTTATTTATTTAATTCCTTTATGTCACATCCTCCATCTTTTTATCTTATCCTAATCCATCTTCTAATCCCATCATTAGGATGTGCACATGCCTAATCCTTGATTGGGATGTGTCACATCCTCCAACTTTTGCAAGTTGGCCTCTAATCTCTCTTAGCCACCTAACCCTCCTCTAATCATTTATTAACTAGCCTAATCAACCTCTCAAGAAATTTTTAATTCCTTTTATCCTTCCAAGAAATATTAAATTCATTTTTCTCTTCCCCATGTCCTTTATGACATGTGTCATAGTCAACCCTATTAAATGCTTTCTTTTTGACAAGGCATCTCCCTTCCCCATGTGAATTTTTAATTCACTTTTAATCCCCCAAGGCACCCAAAAGGAATTTTTAATTCCTTCACTTCTCCCCACATGTCCTTCACTTATTCTTTATTTTTTCCCATCTCCCCATGAGAATATTTGAGGAATTTTTAATTCCTCACATGTCCTCTCATCCATATGGGGACAAGTACCTCCTTTATGAGGAGATCTTGTCCAATCCCAAGGTACTTTGTACCCCCCTCCATGTCATGTACTTCTCCTTCCACCTCATGTCCACTTCACTTTTTAAGGCTATTTCACATGCCACATGTCAAGATGTGAGGGCTTGTGAGTTCTCAACTCACCTTAGCCCTACATCTTGATATTTGGTGGCTCAATCTTGACCCTCCATTTCCCCTGGGAATTCTCAAAAATCCTATAAATACCCCCTCTTTTCTCTCATTTGGGGGGAGATCATTTTACTAGCCAAACTCTTGCAGTTTTGTTTCTCAACCTACACTTAGCCATTTTCTTATTTTCATCCACTTGCACTCATCCTCACATCATCACTTAGCTTGCATCATGTGGCATTCAAGGAGCATACACATCAAAGATCGAAGGGCCAACCAAAGGATCGATTCGACGCAAGGTATAAAGTTCTATTTTGTTGCTTTTTATCTTGTATTGTTTCCAACTTAGGCTAATCTTGAGGTGTAGGTTGTTTTGGTGTTTATTTGCACTCTTTTACTTGCAGCTCATTTTCTAACGCTCACATTCGACCTATCACATTTCTGGCATGCCCGGTGGGACCCACAAACGGGTCTATTTCTTTCACGTTTGCTATTTTTTGCATTTTTTAAGGTCCAGGTTGCAAAGTGGGGGACCTGTCTTGACAGAGTGGTGGATCTGTCCTGGAGTGGCGGACCTGTCCTACAGTGGTGGACCTGTCCCAGTGCAGTGGCGGACCTGTCCTAGTGCAATGGCAGACTTGTCCTGCAGTGGCAGACCTGTCCTAGTTTGGTGGCGGACCCGTCCTCTTGCAGTGGCAGACCTGTCCTAGTGCAGTGGCGGACCTATCCTGACATAGTGGTAGATTTGTCCCTGCAGAGTGGCGGACATGTCCTTCAAAAGGTAAAAATTTCAAGTTTTTTTTCTGATTGTCTTTTGGTAAATTAGGCACATAGCTTAATTAAAGGGGTCAATAAAACCTTTTTTGGCATGTTTGGGAAGGCTATTTGACGTATCCAATCCCCTTGCACCATTTGGAGATCCTGGGTGATGAGAAATCATAGCTTTCCAAGTCCTTTTGAGTCACCTTTTTTCAATTTCTTAGTGGGACCTGCTTGGGGATTTCATCACCCCAAGGGACGATTCCAACCACGCTTACCGGAAGGGTATATAAAGGGGGGAGAGCGAAAGCTATACCTCAATCCAACCACATTGTAATTGGTGAAGCATCGAGATAACGTGAAGAGTTGGTCCGAGCCTTTAGTATCTCGCTAAGGTTCCTGACTCACGCTTGTAACGGGTTGGTGTTCACGGTTTGGGCCTCATGTACCGGGTGTATATCGATGACTCCTTAGCAACCATGTGCATCCTAGAGTAGAAGACTTTGTTGACCATACCCATTTCTACTAATCTTAGGGTTGTGTTTTTTGAAATGTCTTTCTTGTGCAAAAACCAGTGATTATCAGTTTGGCCAAGTCTTTTATGATTGCTATATTTTGGGTCCTTTGCCTTACCCATCCATCAAAACATCAAGCCTAAACTTATCATTTGGCGGACTTGTCCCTGTGCAGTGGCGGATCTGTCCTAGTGCAGTGGTGGACCTGTCCTACTGCAGTGGCAGACCTGTCCCAATGCAGTGGTGGACCTATCCTAGTGCAGTGGCGGATCTATCCTAGTGCAGTGGCGGACCTGTCCTTGTGCAGTGGCGGACCTATCCTAGTGCAGTGGCGAACCTGTCCTAGTGTTGTGGTGGACTTTTCCCTGTGCTATGGCGGACTTGTCCTTGTGCAGGGGCAGGCCTATCCTTGTGATGTGGCGGACCTGTCCTAGCGCAGTGGCGGACTTGTCCTTCTACTGTGGCGAACCTGTCCTTATGTTGTGGCGGACTTGTCCTTCTTCTCTTTCTTCCCAAGGTCGCCATTTCCACACCGTTTATCCGATTGACTCCGTTCAAAGGCAGTTCTTCTCATTTTTTTGTGCTCTTTCCGATGATATATACCACTTCATACTTTTGAGAAGTTGGCCAGGCCACCTTTTTCTTCACCATCTGCCTCCTCAATGGGGGTATACCCTACCATTCTCATCTGTTTACTCATTCTGAGTAAACGTTCATCCATTTAACATATCCCATCATCATTCTAAACCCTCGTTCTGTCATTTCGATCATCCGTTTACTTGTTCCGAGTAAACATTCATCCATTTCACATATCCATTCATCATTCTAAACCCTCGTTTTGTCATTTCGATCATCCGTTTACTCATTCTAAGTAAATGTTCATCCATTTGACATATCCCTTTATCATTCTGAACTCTCGTTCTATCATTTCGATCATCCGTTTACTCATTCTGAGTAAACATCCATCCATTTCACACATCCTTTCATCATTCCGAACTCTCGTTCTATCATTTCGATCATCCATTTCACACCTCCTTTCATCATTTTGAACTCTCGTCCTATCATTCTAATCATTTGTTTGCTCGTTCTGAGCAGACGTTCATCCATTTCTATCATCCATTCCTCCAATCAAATCATCCAAATCCCCTGAACTTTGTCTCAGGTTATTATCCAAATTGACTGAAGTGTCTAATCTAATCATCATCATTAACATCCTCTTAGGGTTGTCATCCATCCTAAGTTAATCATCATCGTCGGCCCAATCAATCCATTTTCAATCTCAAAGTGGATTCAGTGCCCCAATCATCTCTTTGTCATTTAATCCGATCAATCAACATCCTAAGTCACCTAGGGTAATCTCTAAACAGCGTTTAATGTCCCTTCTATCATCCTATTTGATCCATCAGTCGATCTTATCAATCAATCATCGATCGATCTTATCCAATCCAATCCAATCGCATCCCTATCCAATCACCTTCGACCCAATCAATCTACTTCCATCTCGAGGCAGATTCGGTGTCGTAATCATCCTTTGATAATCAAATCTGATCATCAAAATCAATCCCATCGTATCATCCAATCATTCTAATCTGAGCTTTAATCCAATCCAAATCTGAGCTTGTCCTAAATCCTGATTTGGGCTTTTGTCCATTTCCATCCAAAATCTTTATCCATCATCTTTATCCTTTCATCATCATGAATTCTCATCCTCCATCAATAGTGGTCAAGGGAAACCCTAATTACGTCAACAATGATAATGAAAGTCTTGTTGATCAAGAGGTATACGACATAGATCCCCTTGACACTATCATTGCTAGTAAGTTTTCTCCACCCACATTCCAAAATCCAATCACCCCATTAAGTTATCCCATCATGTCTTCATCCATGCCTAATCACACTCCTTATGCTACCTTTGACAATGGATGTTCACCATATCCATCATATCCTTCATCTACATCATCCCCTTATCCTAGTTTTCCATCACAATACCCCTATCTTGATCCCCCATCCACATCCTCCTATCTAAATCCTTCATCCGCATACACCCACTACCCTAATCTCCCATACCAATCCACTTAGCCTAATCCTACATTCACACCTTCTTATCCTAGTCAAACACACCCATCAACTTACCCTAATCCAACACCTGCATCTCCCTATATTAATCCAACACCTCAATCTTCCCATCTTCATCCACCATCCCAATACCTTTATTACAACACGCTGCCCATATCTTCTACCAACGATCCACCATCCATGTCATCCTATCCTAACTCCCCATGCCCATATCCTTACCTTAATCCTCCATCTAGTCTTAATCTTCCATCTAATCCTAGTCCACTAATCCATAAACCTTCATCCACTCCCACCTCGCCACCTCAGCCTAGTGTATTCCTCCATTTCCTTTATCCCCCCACATTGTCCATTCCTTCCATCCATCCATGGTCCATTCCTTCTCCATCCATTGTCCACATCCATTCCCATCCACCATCCCTCCACCTCCACTCCACATCCACCCCCCTATCTCCTACCATCACATCCTCTGAATCCACTGAGTCCCCATCTCCTACCATCACATCCCCTGAATCTATTGAGTCGCCATCTCCTACCATCACATCTACCAAATCCATTGAACACCCACCCCCTACTCCGAGAGCCATCGAACCTATCGACGACACCCAAATCTAATCCACTTCTTCCACTCCTAGTATCCATTCCCAGGAATATTTTGAATCATCCATCCTTCCATCTTCCCCACTTGCGAAGTCCCCCCATGACTCCATTATCATGCCTCCCGCACATGATGAATCATGCCAAGAGCCTGACCCAAAGCATGCCAACATATCCCCTCCTCCAAATCAGGATCCTACCATCCCATCTAGTCTACCGCAAGATCATAGTCCCCCATCCATTCCATCCCGTGATCATCTTGAGATTCAAGATTCTCCTGCTCCACCTTCGTCTCCATTGCATGAGCCTGCTACCATAAAATCAGATCCTATCATATCCCCTACTCCCTCTCCCGATACCACCCATCCAAATGTTGCTATCCCATCATCTCCTTCTCAGGATCCCCCATCATCACCGAAAAATGCTATCCCCACACCGCTTGCATATCTCCTTGGTACTCTCACATTCTTCAATGGTGGCCTCCTTGTAGAAGAAAAACACAGTGTATATACCACCCATCATCCCCCACCTAATAATGGACTCGCATCATGTTTTTAGAATAACAAAAATCCTATCATGGATCGAATGCTCAAGAACATGAACTATCAAGGAAAAGGTCTAGGCCTTCACGAGCAAGGTATTTTAGAGCCCATCCAAGTCAAAGAACAAATCTGCATGCAAGGTCTTGGATCTATTCCCCAAGACTCACAATCTAAAGATGTTGGTACAACTTCTAAATGTCCTCAACGAGCCTTTTCCAAAAGAAATGTTGGCTCTTCCCATCGCTCCACCAAATCATATGCTACCATCCCTCCTCTATCATATCACCTCAAAACAACTGTCCATATTCCTCCTTCATCCGCTCCATCCATTTTGGGTCCTTACATCCCTCCATCCACCATCTCCCTTCCTTCATCTACTCTATCCATCTTGGGTCCGTATATCCCAAGATCAGCTCCTCCATCTCATCCTTTCACCCATCCAACACCTATACATGTCATCCATCATAAACAACCCTCTCGCATATCCCATAATCAGGATCAACAAAGGCACATACCTAAACATCCCTCATCTACACGTAATCCTCATAATCCTACCTCCACCACTCCACATCATCCATCTTCTCACAACCATCCCATTGCTAATACGAGCACTTTGGATGCTAGAGGAAAAATGCATCAATCTAAACACCCACATGAATCCAACGCTTCCCATGTCCCCTCTAAAAGACATGGTAAAGAAAAGAAAAACAAAATCCCAAATCAAAATCAAATCTATAGCTCGCAAAGAGCCCGATGAAACAAGATCAAACCATGTGGATTTAGAAAAGATGCAATGCCATCAAATGAAAATCTGTAGAACATCCAAAGAGTTGCTAATGAAAATCGAAAGCTAACCATACACCCCTTTCTCCTAAATCTCTTTTGGGTCCCTATGTCCCAAAATTCACTATTCCATCTCCTCCATTATCCCCACATTCTCCATCCATTGGTCCCCTTATCTTTTCACATCCATCACCACATGTGCCAATGTTGGTCCTGAACTCATCTCCCCATCACATATCCACCCCATCATTCTATCCATACCATTTCCAACATCCCACCCACTATCCCCCTGTATCTTCCCCATCAAATCCCTCTCATTCATCCTCTAGCATAATCCATTTATCCTCATAAGGTTGTACCAACATCCAACAGTCGGTTCGAACATGAGCTCTTAATACCTTGTATAGAACTTGATGCTTGAGTCCTTCATCCATATCCTTATTGCATGTCTTCTAAATCCACTTATTCGCCTCCCTATCCTTATCCATCTTCTTCCGCATACTATCCAAAAAAATCCAAAAATCCAGAAAAGTCAAAAAAAAAAATTCAAAAATTCAAAAAATCAAAAAATCAAAAAATCAAAAAAATAAAAAAAAATAGTAAAGAGAAATAATTCGTCCAATGGTGAAAACTTGGCAAACAAGCACCTTGGATAAGTACCATGATGAAAACCTGGCAAACAGGCATCATGCGTAAATCCCTATCTGCACTTGGGGGCAGCTTCTTGATTGCATTCCCTCCATCCGCTATGCACCCATCTTATTTCTATACATCATTTTTGTCCATCCCCTCCATCCTATCGAGTTTACACATCCTGTTTGGCATATCTCATTTATCCCAATCCTTCCATCCTCCTTGTGATCTTGATAACAATGGGGCAAACATATGAGCACGCTTTGGACACCTCTTAGCATACATTCCCCTCATCTACACACTATCCTAATCCTCATTCGCACTCGTCTATCTTCCTTATCCACCCATCATGCTCCCTTCCATCTCCCTTCCTTATCCATGCATCTTATCTTCATCCATCTCACTCTTTTATCTTCCCATCCACTTGTCTTCCATCCTTCATTCCTCCCTGCACATGACATATCTAGAGTGGGGGCATCTATCTTCCTTTGTGCTTCAGTCCTTGGAGACATCATTCATCTGGTCCAATCACATCCTTACCATCTCCCCATACCTATCTCACTATTCCATCCCTACCTATCTCCCCCCATCCCCCATCCCTCTCCATCCCATTTCCCCCATCCCCCATCCTGCCATCCCCCCGTCTCCCCCCATCCCCCATCCCCCCATCTCCCCCCATCCTCCCCTCCCATCCCATCTCCCCCCATCTCTCCCATTCCCTCCCCATCCCCTCCCATCCCATCCCCCATCCTCCCCCCATCCCCCATCCCTCCCTCCCATCCCATCCCATCCCATCTCATCTCCCCCCATCCCCCATCCTCCCCTTCCATCCCATCCCCCCATCTCCCCCCATCCCCCATCCTCCCCTCCCATCCCATCCCCCCATCTCCCTTACCCCTCCACCCTCCCCCCATCCGCCCACCCATCCCCTACCCATTCTCCCCCCCTTCCTCCCCTCCCTTTCTCTCCCCGGGTGGCGCACTCCCTTCACATCCGGGGCAAGGAACTGTCCTCCCCGCAGCACGGGGCTCCCCCCGGGTGCCTAGTCCGGCCGCCGCAGGATCTGGCCGCCGTGGCGGCAGCCTCCCCCGGGCGGCAGCCAACTAGCGCTCTCCAGCCCCTCTCCAAGAATTACCCATTACCTTTAATCCCGACGCCCCGGACAAAACCCATGTCTTGAAATTTTCAAAATTTATCGAAAAACCATTTTTTTAGGGTTTTGATTTTTACACTAAAACTTCCGGAGGCCATAACTTTTGACTCGGGTGTCCGTTTGAGCTGAAATTTGACGGGTGGTTGCGTTATGAGATGACAAGTGGATTTCCAACAATTTTTTGAAAGCTGTTGGAACCCGTTTTGACCCATTTTCGGGACCTCAAACTTTTATTTAGGCCCTCAAAATCTCAATTTACTATTTTTTTCCAACATTTTGAAAAATTATTTTCACTCATAGCTCAAAATGCATATCTCAAATCTGGGATGTTAGTTGGCAATTCATCCTATCTCACTAATGGGTATTTCCTAGACACAATTGGGACTCTCAAACATATGCCCATGAAGTTTCCTAAAATGGCAAAATTTGACAATTTTTGAAAATTTCCAAATCGGGAAAAATTTGATTGTCAACACCTTACGCCCTTTAAACCCTAGACCTCGGTGTAGAATCCATCCAATCACATCCTTCACTCATTCTAATCTTTAATCCAATTCTCATCTGAGCTTTAATCTTATCCCAATCTAAGCTTAACCAACCCCTAATCTGAGCTTTCATCCATCTACAGTCAAGATCTTTGGATATCAAACAAAATCTTATGATTCCTCCCTCCATCTTCTTCCATTCTATCCTATTCATCCATTCTAATAAATCCATTCACCCATTCCATGTAACCATTCATCTATTATGAACCTCCTCTAATCTCAAAACTTCATCGAACCTCCTATCATCTCCAACATTCATCAAACCTCCTACCATTTCAAACTCTCATTCCATAATTTTGCTCAATCGTTTACTCATTCTGAGTAATCTTCCACCTGTTCCCACCCTTCACCTTCTAGTTCCAAGAATCAGTCATCTATCCATCTGGTCACCTTTTCCTCATCCAAATCCTTATCCCTCTATCCAATCCACCCAAACAATCATTTTCCTCCCGCCATCCTCTCCCCTCATCCCATCTCATAATCCCTTGTCATTGGTATCTCGCTATAGGCTTTTCCCCACGCAACCCAATTCCATCTACCTCATCATCATCACTTCTTCTTTTACACATCTTTTCAATCTCCTATCCTATCTCATCATTCATCTATCATATCATCCTCCCAATTCATCTTTTGATTATTTAGATAACTATGCCATCCCTAAGCTTCATGATCCCCATTCTCCCCATATAAACCAACATCATCTATCTTATCACTTCATCATTCATCTATATGGCAGGTCATCCACCCACTTCATCTTTGATGATTTGGATAACTATCCCATCCCTGAGCTTTATATCATCACTATCATCCAATCCAATCTTGCAGGTCTATCTTGTCCCATCGTGTCAATCCAATCATCTTATCCCCTTATCTAAGGTTATCTCATCCTCTTTCATCCATCACTTGTCTTTGACCTTTTGTCGAACTACGTTGCCCCTGTGCTTTCACGTAGGCAAGGTCGATCATTTGATCTGCCCCTGGGGTTCCATCATCGATCTTCATTGTCCACTTTGTCCCTTTATCGCCTATCATCAATCGATCTTCATTGTCCACTTTGTCCCTTTATCACCTATCATCAATCTTTCTACTTTGTCCATCCGATCCTTCATCATCTATCATCAATCTTCTTATCTTGTTCCTATTTTTCTATCCCATCTTGGTCATCCATCGAGATCTCCTATCTTGTGTCATGTCTCTTGTGTCACGTCATCAAGTTATGCCCTTATCTCACTGGTTCTTAACAAACGAGATCCACTTGTACCATCAGATCCAATCAGTTCTGAATATCTTGCGTCATATCAATCTTTTAATTTAGTATCCATCATCGGTCTCAATAGGATGCATCCTTCCTAACCATCCTCATCAATCCCATCCATCCCCTTGATTGATCCTATGGCAAAGGATTTTTAAAATTGATTGTGATCTTTTGATGCTTTTGGCTTTTGTTTATCATTTGAGCTCCCTATCATCACTTGTCATGGTCACCTTGATCCATCATATCATGGTGTGCTTTGACTAGTCAACATAGGGGTGTACCTTGATCTTTTCTGTCTTCTCGGTTGTCCCACGTAGTACCCACCAAGAACCCTGGGGTCTTGTGTTACGTTGGGGCATCCTTGTGTGCTTGTGGTTATCCCAATACCTGGCCCGGCCAAGGTCACCATGACTTTGGGGTGTTGGGATAGCCTTCTTGTTTGTTATGTTTTGTTTTATGCATTAGACACTAATCCACCTTGGTTCTTCATACCTTGGCGTCTCGTGTCTTCTACTATAGAAAAAATCAGTGCTCCGACGATGGCAAATTGTATTTGGATTGCATTTCATCTTCATCCTCTCATCTATCAAAAATCCTCCCATCCATTCATCCTTCATCACACTCCCCTCCCAATCTTCCATCACATTGCATCATCTTCGTCAACTCCCCTTGCATCATCTCATCCATTTCGAGAGCCCACCTGTGTTCTCTTGAACCCGCATGTCCTCTCGAGGGGGCATCCTTCATCCCTAATTTTCATCTTTACCCCCATCATCTTCCTTTCCTAGTCACTTCTTTGAATGACTGGGGCATCTTTCCAATCTAACCATCTTCTTCTAGGTCTCTATGTTTTAATATTCTTTGAAATGATGCTACTTCGTAACACCATCTCAAGAGGGCAAAATGTAGACGCCTAAATTTGGACACTTAATTTATCCAAATTTATCCCCTTTCGCCTTATTTTCGCTAAGTAATACCGCTATTATTTAATTAATATCTTTAATTGCCAAATCCCTAAGGTATTTAATCAATAATACCTTATCTCTTTAATCCTCCTTTCATCAAAATGAATTAAATAAATATGTTATTTATTTAATTTCCCTTTATGTCACATCCTCCATCATTTTTATCTTATCTTAATCCTTCTTCTAATCTCATCATTAAGATGTGCACATGCCTAATCCTTGATTAGGATGTGTCACATCCTCCAACTTTTGCAAGTTGGCCTCTAATCTCTCTTAGCCACCTAACCTCCTCTAATCCTTCACTAACTAGCCTAATCAACCTCTCAAGGAATTTTTAATTCCTTTTATCCTTCCAAGGAATATTAAATTCCTTTTTTCTTCCCCTGTCCTTTATGACATGTGTCCTTAGTCAACCCTATTAAATGTTTTTCCTTTTGGACAAGGCATCTCCCTTCCCCATGTGAATTTTTAATTCACTTTTAATCCCCAAGGCACCCAAAAGGAATTTTTAATTCCTTCACTTCTCCCCACATGTCCTTCACTTATTCTTTATTCTTTTCCATCTCCCCATGAGAATATTTGAGGAATTTTTAATTCCTCACATGTCCTCTCACCCACATGGGGACAAGTACCTCCTTTATGAGGAGATCTTGTCCAATCCCAAGGTACTTTGTACCCCCCTCCATTTCATGTACTTCTCCTTCCACCTCATGTCCACTTCACCTTTTAGGGCTATTTCACATGCCACATGTCAAGATGTGAGGGATTGTGAGTTCTCAACTCACCTTAGCCCTACATCTTGATATTTGGTGGCTCAATCTTGACCCTCCATTTCCCCTAAGAATTCTCAAAAATCCTATAAATCCCCCCTCTTTTCTCTCATTTGGGGGAGATCATTTTACTAGCCAAACTCTTGCAGTTTTGTTTATCAACCTACACTTAGCCATTTTCTTGTTTTCATCCACTTGCACTCATCCTCACATCATCACTTAGCTTTCATCTTGTGCCATCCAAGGAGCATACACATCAAAGATCGAAGGGCCAACCAAAGGATCAATTCGACGCAAGGTATAAAGTTCCATTTTGTTACTTTTTATCTTGTATTATTTCCAACTTAGGCTAATCTTGAGGTGTAGGTTGTTTTGGTGTTTATTTGCACTCTTTTACTTGCTGCTCATTTTCTAACGCTCACATTCGACCTATCACACTTTCATGCTTGCAACTATCTTTTATGCCCTATTTTTCTTGTCTTTCACTCACTGCCTCATCAAGTTGTTTTGTCACTGTCAAATTAGACTTATGTATTGTACTTCCTGCAAACTTTGTTTGTTTCTCAGACCTGGTCTTAACTACAAGGCATTCAATGGTTCCTACTAACACACTGTCATGCATGTTCTTTTCCAAATCACTTCTTACCCTTGTTTTACCTCTACATCTGTTATCCCTGCATTTTCAATCTTAGAACAAATGAAAACATCAAAATATTTGTTTTCCTTCAATACATTCATAGGTTCCTTCTTGCCACACATTATTAACTTTTCCTTACCTCTAACATCTTCTACAAGATGATTCAACACAAAAGAACAACCATCTTTAACTATAGTGTAGGTATTTTCCCTACCATCATACAAAGCTCTTTTGTCATATTGACAAGGTCTGCCTAATAAGAGATGACAACAATCCATTGGAAGGACATCACACACAACACTATCATGATAACCACCAATCTGAGAATCCACAATAGCCTTTTCACTCACCAACAAAGATTGATCATCAGTTAACCATGAGATTTTATAGGGACATTCATGGGGAATCTTTTTCAATCCTAACTTGTTGACCATTTCACATGAAACCATGTTTTTAGTTGAGCCAGAATCAATGACCACTCTACATACCTTGTCCTTGCACTTACAATTTGTCTTGAAGAGACTTTTCCTTTGCAAATGTGCTTCCTCTTTTGCTGCCTTCAAGATTTTTTTTCTCACCATCAACATTTCCCCAACCTTAGGATTTGCATTCTTACTTGTGGAACAATGACTTTAACATTCCTCTTCGTGAACCAACTGTGCTCTCCTATCAATCTTCTTGTCTCCACTAGATGAACTACCAACCCTCTCAGGACATTTCCATGAAGGATGGCCAAACTCATTACATGTATAACACCTTCCTGTAAAATCATTAGTACCTCTACCAATACCAAACCTTCCTCTACCTCTAAAACCAAAACCACCTCTAGAATCATTTTGATCTTTAATACCTTTGTTTTTCTCCTTCTTGATCTTCATTTGGCTACTTTTATGTAGAAGGTATTCCTCTTCCTCTTAATGCTTTCTCTTGTCTCCTTTTAAGCTTCTCCTCCACCCTGATTTCCATTTGATAACAATCCTCTACACTCCTAGGGTTAGCCAAAACCAATTCATCCTGTATATTAAGCCTCAAACCACCAATATATCTAGAAATTTTTTCATCTTCATTCTCATGATGACCAAACCTTAGACTTAGTTTATAAAACTCCTCAGTATAATACTTAATATCCATTTCCCTTTGTCTTAAGTTTTGTAATCTCTTAAACATTTGAACTTGGTGATCTTTGGGTAAGAATTTACCTTTGAGTTTTGATATCATCTTGTCCCATGATGTGATCTTAGACTTTCCTTGTTTTATCCTCTTAGACTGAAAGTAATCCCACCATACCAAAGCATGGCCCTGCAACTTAGTCTTTCAAATAGTTACCCTTTTTTCTTCAGGAACTTCATCACATTCAAAATGATTATCTAATGTAGCAATCCAATCAAGTAGTTCTTCATCATTTAAACTACCACCATACTTAGGAACATCAAGTTTTACCTTAGGCTTGTCACCCTTCACTGCCTTCAGCAACTTTTCAATTCTTTGATCCTCTAGAGTAAGCTCTTCTTCCACATCTTCAAACTCCTCATCATCCTCTTTTGATGTCTCACTCTCTTTAGCATCCCTTCTTTTGTTTGTCTCTAGGGCTATGATCCTTTCTTCTAACTCTCTGAGTTCCTTAGCATGTCTTTCTTTCATCTCCTTCATCTCTTTGGCCATATCATTCTTCTTTGGAGGAATCTTTGAAATATCTTCACTTCTTCTTCAACCTACAAAATTCAAACAAAATCTACTCCCTACTCTGATACCACTATGATGCAGAGTGGCAGGAGAAGCACCCAACTTGGCACACTTGTTCAACTATACCCTTCAATAAGACAATCTGATCATACAACTTGACTCACACAACCATACATCACCATAGGACTTGGGGATGATTTTTACACTTTTAATATGACAAAACATGAACAACCAACCAACCTTTGCTCTTAGAAACTCTCATTTCCCCATTTCTGCCATACTATCCATGCATTCCTTCTAGCACTCACCAATAGGACAGTCATGATAAAAATTTGTTAAAGGCCAATAACAGAGAAATAAACCATGTTTTATACTTCTTACAAAGACCCTTACAAATCCACAAAATCATAGGACCCAACACCAAGAGCAAGTGTATCAAATAACTAATTTACAAGCCACCAAAAGGCTTCATTCGGCTTGTGCAAAGAAGGAATCAACTTGTCAAGGCACACCCCAACACCCTTAATGCATTTAAAATACTTCAATAGGTTCCCCAATACCTTTCACATGCTTTCCATCCATTATATTTACTCAAATAATCAGAAATCAACAAATAATGTATTCAAATGATCACATTTTGGACTGTACAAGGCAAAAACCAGACCTAGGGCATCACATAACTTTTACAAACCTCCATATTTTTCTTTGAAACAAATTTCAGAATGTAAAGGAGTCCTAAACCTACCAATCCACCAAGTTTCAGATTTTTCCAACAGTGGAAATGGGAATTACATCCATTTTGGTGACCAAACTCTTGTTTTGCAAGGTTTCAAACCCACTTTCACTAAAATTGATGTAACTTACTCAATACTTAATGAAAACAAGCCAAATCACCACCAAAAGAAATTAGACTCTACCCTCTTTCAAACCATTCCAATTGGGAGTCTGTAAAATTATGTACCAGACTGTACCAAGCACAGGAACAGGAAAAAATGTTGTAAAAAATAGAAAAAACAAAGTTTTATTATATTTAATGCTTCAAAACTTCATCAACTCCCAGCCTCGACCCAAGGGAGGATTTTTAAACTTTTCACCATCACTTACAACTTCCCTCAACTTATTCCCAAGGAGGTAACCCATTGGTTAATGATAATTACATCATAAATGTTGAGTTTACTCCAAATTACATTATGAGAACTTTGCATTTTGAAGCAACCTTTCAATCCTAAAGACCTAAGACCTTAAAAACCATTCAAATCGCTTGGAATTATCCTTATTACATTATTAAGACCCCTAACCTTGCACATTCACATACAAATTCATATTTTTTCCTTCAAAGTCTACAAGAGCATCTTTTAGTGCAAGAGTGCATTTGTGTACATTTTGACTCAAAACTCAAAAACTCACCCTAGATCTTGCTCAATGGTCTTGATTGACCTTATTAATGACAAAAATACTCAAAAATACTCATTCTAACCTCCTAAACACATGTTTTCATCAAATGAGCAAAAATGGAGGATGAGGTGTAGATGCTCTTACACCACAAAGATGGACCAAGATTGGAGGAAGTACTAATGGCAAGTTGGTGTAGATTTCACAATGCACCACATTCAGAATTTATGTGTCCATCATGTAACAATATCATCACTCAATTCAAGGGTTGTTTGAGCAAGTTAGAGCAGCCAACTCCCAATGAAGAGAAGTCATCCCATGAGGCCGAAGAGTTGTCAACATTTGGAGGACAGCATATCATAGAGGAACCAAGTGATTCAACACAAACTAGTGTTGGGACAGCAAACATCAAAGCTGAAAATGAAAAGGAAGGAGTTGATTTCTATAAGACAACAGAAAGCTTTGATGAAAGTTCATTCGGAAAGAAATTAGAATTCCTTTCCTCTATCAGCAAAGAGAAGTCCTCTAATCTAGAAGAAGAGCCATTGGAAGTTGAAGATGAGCCAACGAAGTCTGCAGTAGTGTATGTTGGGGCAGCCAATGAAGATGCTGAAAATTAGGAAGAAGAAAAGGTTGAAAACCTTGGGACAATAGAGAATGATGACAAAGAAATAAGCGAAATTAGATTAGAGGACCTCTCCTTCATCAATGACAATGATCAAGAGACTAAAAATGAAAGTTTGGAGGAGTGGGAACAACCACTCGCCACTACTGTCTACCATCATGCTTCCTTTCCAAATGATGATGAGGACCTGATAGCAGAAAGATATGACCAACTATTGTCAAGACTAGTAAGGGATTGGTCTGAGCTAAAATTCCAAGTGGATTTTGAGGTGTTGTTGCTACCAAATTGGTGCAGACTCGATGATTCATCACACTCTGAATTTGTGTGTGAGCTATGCCAAGAAGTTTTCCAACAAATTAGAGGACAAGTGGAGCAGCCAAGCGCCTGATCTCCTCTACTTCTTGCCCAGATCGAAGTAGAAGATCAAGAGCTGGAACCAAATGACAACTCAGTTGAAAGTAGACCTCAAGAAAGCATTAGGACAGCAAAGGAAGAAGGATAGCAAAGCAGTCTTGAGCTTTCGAACGATGGAGCGGAGCATATGGGAATGTTGTCCAACAGTCATCCAAGGTCCTTTCCCCCTATAGAGCACTTGTATGTGATGGATGATAGGATTTGTAGAATACTTTTAGGGGTGGATCATTCATCGTACATTGATCCCCTTGACCGACTAGTGTCTCTTCCTATTTTCCTCCCACTTGGAACCATGCCACAAGGGTATATCAATGCAATGGAGTACATTCCAAATGTTAGCAGTGATGAAGGAATATCACTTGAATCACCTAGAAGCGAAGCATTAGAGTTTCTAGATTGGGAGAGGGGTTCCTTCTCCATCTATAGTGATAGTGAACAAGGGGAAATGAGCGAACGTCATGATGAGATGCATGAACAGCAAAGAGAAGAAGACATAGGTGGAGGTGCTGAGATAGCTACCAACAGAGATGAAGCACCTGACCGACTACAAGATGCAATGTGGAGTCCTTCCACAATGATCATTGTTGATCCTCCTCCACATTTAGATGGCTACAATAGGACAAATTCGTCCATGTCATTGTCCCATGACATTGAACACCACATAAATAAGGACAACACTTGGGAAATGAAGTGGGACAGCGTGCTACCTTTTGAGGACAGTAATCAAGTGGACACCAAGTTTGCGAAAGATCAACGAGATGAAGTCTATCTCCTTAAGGAACTGCTAGTGGAGGTTGTGGATCCCACACAAAGAGTAGAAGGGGTGTTTGTTGCCCCGTTCTCCCAGCCTTATGCAAGCTTAATGTCTAAAGTGTTGCACCCTCCACTACGCACCCCCGAGGCTGCTAATGCACCTATTGATGATGTAGTGCTCACCCTCGATTGTCAAACACTTCCACAATTGTGCAATGACATTCAGGTTCTATCCTTCCTTGCTCTTGTTAATTTTCATAGTTGTACTTATCATTTTGATTATGGGAGTGAGGGGAGGAAAACTTGCTTATGGATCAACCATGGGTTCAATGAATCACCTCAATTGTTGATTTCTCATGATGGCATGACTAAATTTGAGTGTTGCAACGTTAAATTTCTTTTTTCAAAATATAAAGATGAATTTGCATGGTTAAGAACAATAACAATCACCTGTTTTCTTGTGCATGCCCTGTGAAATCCAATAAACGTTAATGTCTTCTCGCCTTGCCTAAGCATAGTGCTTTGTAAACCTCTCTGTACACAACCCATTTTGAGTAGTGTAGGTTTCTTGTAAATACTTCATTTTCCTGCTTTCCTTAGGTTAGTTGGTTTGTTGTAGGTTATTTTCTGTAGAGTAGTTTATTTGATGTTTGCTTTCGTTGTCCTGTTTTGGTTAGTTTAGGTGTTTTCTTTTCATTTTCTTCCATTTTATTTTTGTTTGTTGTTTCTTTGCACAAGGTCCCTATGCTTTTGGCTAGGCACATTTGTGTGCACAACAACCATATTTATCACCTGGGGTTGTTCCACGTATTTCTTTGTTAAACTCTAATCAAGTTTTCAGAGTGGATGGTGAAGGTCTTCTGTTAGTATTAAGTGAATCTGGGTGTTTGATTCAAAGAGGATAAGTCCTTGCTTGATCTCATTCCTAGCATATTATAAAATATTATATCTTTTACATATTTTAAGAATTTGGAAGTCACTATAGGGCCTTTGTGAAGTCTAGTTAAGTGAAAAATCTAAAATTTTGCTTCAGTGCCACTGTGACTCTTAGCCCTAAGTGTGACTTTCATTGCTTGCGGGTTGAAATGAAAAGAATTTAAAATTGAAAATCAAAAGAAAAGAAACAAAAGAAAGAAAGAAAAATATTGAAAATCAAAAGAAAAGAAATTCAACTTTTCAGGGGTATTTGAGCAACTCTACCGGGGCTATGGATGCTCGGCTGGTAGTAGAGCAATGTTCAAGAGAATCACAGTGACAACCAAATCGGGCTATGGACGCCTGACTGGCAGTGAGGCAATGTCCTGGATGCTTTTGGAGTTAGAATAAACTATGTAGCTTAACTTGATGGAGCTTAGGTTCCTGTAGCAACCAAAGGATGGGAATTAATGCATATGCACACACTTGGGTTTTCAGTATACTGAAGCATGGGTTGACTAGTGGTTTTGATCCTTTGGTCAAGCGTCTGATTTGTTTGCCCTAGCGTGAAGATCAGAACTGGAGATTTTGGGTTCGTGATTCTAGTTTGTCATCAAATGCCCTACAACATTTCCCCAGTGAGTCACCATTTGTTGTGCCCCTAGCACACACACCCCGTTCAGAATGGGGACCCTCTCCTTCTTTGGGCTTGTTGGGTCATTTTGTCATTGCCTCATTTTGTGTGCCCCTATTTTGAGTTCTGGATGGTCAAGGAGTCTTAAGGATGTCATCGCAAGGAATAGGTCCCCCTTGTCTTTTGTTTGTCCTTGGTATTTTGTTTGGGTCTTAGGAGTTGTTCCTTTCCTCCTAAGACCTTGTTTTCTTTGTTGTTTTGCTTGTGTTTGGCCTTTGGGTTGGTTTCCTCCCTTAGGTCTTCTTTGGTTTTCCTTTTTCCTTTGTTTCCTTTACTTTCGCCAAAATTGGAATCGGGGTGGGAACTGAACTCGGGACTTTGCAAAAGGTTCTAAGTCTTGTTTTGGTTTTGCCTCTGCCCTTGTTTTGGTTCCACCTCCATCTCATTTTGGTTTCACCTCCATCTCATTTTAGTTCTGCCTCCGCTCTTGTTTTGGTTCCGCCTCTGTCTCGTTTTGGTTCCACCTTCGTCTAGTTTTGGTTCCGCCTCCACCCTGGTTTTGGTTCTGCCTTCGCTCTTGTTTTGGTTCTTCCTTCACTCTCATTGCATTCCGCCTCCACTCCCACTTTTCTCCTTTGTGTTGTGTCCTCGTTTGGTGTCTTGTCCGAGTCTAGTTTTGGCCCCAGTTTCATCTTCCTTTTCTTTCTTTGTCTCCTCCCATTTGATATGGTCGTGTTGTGTGTGTTTGGGGGATATTTTGTGTTCTAATGTGTTTGAATCTTCTTGACGACTCACTTGATGTTAGTGATAAATCGGTAGAACCCGAGTGGGGGACAGACTTGGGACCATTAGTTGGTTTTAGGTTCCAATTTTGTTCCATTCCAGGGTCTGATCTCATTCTCATTTCAAACTCAGACCTGCCTACATTAAGAAGCTTCATGTTCCTGATTCTCTCTTGGCTCTGCCTCCAGTAAGTGCAAAATATGACTAAGTGTGGAGAGTTACCCTGAAGGAGTAAAGAATGATGTGAGTGGGCCTCGATGCTTTCCTTACCCCCCCATGAATTGAAAACTACTAAGTAAAGGGGGAAGCATGCGACCATTTCGATGCAGGCAGTTGATTGTAGGTTGTCATCTTGCCTTCACCGCTCCTAACTGTTGACCCGAGCCCGCCACTCGCATTGCGGGTCCCAACCTCATTACTTTCATTGGGCCGATGATGAACATATAACTCATGCCAGGGCTCCCCATGGACCCGATGATGTGGGCCACCTTATGCGAAACTCTACCCCACCTCCACTGTTCCAAGCGGCCATCCCATCACACCTTCCCGCGTATATCTCCCCACATCCATGGTTGGGGCAGAGCCCAAGCTTCAATTTTTTTTCACCGAGTGACTCCTTGCAGGTCGCCACCACGACTGCACCGTTTCTTGATGACATTCTAACTGCGGCTTTCCATGCTCCTTGGGCCGATGATGATATCCCTCCAAGCCCGAGACTTCCTGTCACCATCTAGAAAACTTCAAGCTCAAACTTTGAAATGATAAAAAAATATCTCTCCTAGCCCGGGACCCCGGATTTCCTTATCTTGCTTGTCGTCAGGACTTGTAAACTCAAAAACTATTTGGCCTCCCTTCATGCCTCGTGGTCCCACTCCCACGAGATTCTATTCGTGGGATGTCGCATAGGTTTTGCCATTTCTAACAGCATATCCTCCTCGTTCGCTTGCGCCTCAGGCCCCATCATACCGTTCACCGCCGAAGTTAAATGAGAAAAGTTCTATATTTCCATCTGCAGACTTCTACATGGACTTTTCCATTCCAAACAACATTTCTATGTCAGCTTTCCACCCTCTTGTATTCGACGGCGACAAGCAATAGGGGTTCCGGCACCTCTAGAGATGCTCCCTCCTTATTGAGAATATAGTCGAGTGCCATGATGACGGATATCCTTTCGATCTTAAGGACTATTGTAGTGGTTCATAGGCTACTTAATGATGGGTTAGCATGAAATCATTCTAGGGAAAAGAGGGGAAATATAATCTGGCCACTTTGTCAGCAACCCATGAGATACTATTAACTTCTATAATTGAATTCTAAGGCTTTCTCTTGATCCTATTTTTTCTCTATATGTAGGCAGGCTTACATGAGGAAGGTAATATACACCCAAGCTAATTCGGATGACCTGCATACGAAGACTCACCAGACGGGACAAGGTTAATAGGTCCTATATCATGAAGATTTGCATATGAAGGGCATGAAGAAGGTACTAAGGATATCAAAGGAACCTACTTGGTATTCCAAAGAAGGCCCAATTTCCATAAGAAAGCAAAGACTCAAATCGTCAACACTAGAAGGTCGATGCTAAGAAGACAATGAGATGTCTACCAGGAATCAGAGGCAAGGAGGGACTGTGCTATTTCTTATCAAATAATCATGATCCATCAGGTCCTACCCCGCCAAATTAAGAGGCAGCTAAACCATCCTACAATGATGCAAATCTGTAAACAGACCTTACCTGATCCAATAAACAATGTTACAAGTCCATCAAACAGAAAGGGGTAGCCTTCAAGCAGTTTAGCTATAATGAAAAGGGAAATCTGCAAGATGACAAAACTGCTACAGCACCTGGGCACTAAAGGTCAAAATAGGGAAAAGATAAAGGTGTATTTTAAATTGTTGAATAATGGGGGGGTAGGTGAAACCCTAATGTAAGTGAATCTGAGCCACTCATTGTGAATTGATCCTAGCCATCCATTTGGGCTTTGGAAAACTATAAATGGGGGTCTTCCCCTCATTTGTAAGAGGTTGGAGAGTTGTTGTAAAAAGCATTTGCAGCAATAGAAGACAACATTACATGATTTTATGGATTTTCTCTTTGATTTTTCTCATCTTGCATGCATGGTTCTACTTCCATTTTAGTTTAGTTGTTAATTTATTGAATGGAAGTGGTTATGGTGATTGTTGTTTCAGTATCTGATGAATTTCCAACTCATGTTTTTTGTGGTTCATTGCTGATGAATCACTTTGCAAAGCTAGTATGAGCTTCTATCCTTTATTGTTGCAACTCAGTTCGATTGCATGTGTATGATGTGTGTGTGTAATCTGAAAATCTACAGTCCTTAGAAGATTGCACTGGTTTTGTGTAACTGTAGGATCCTCTTGGCCAAGCAAAACCCAGTTTAAGGAATTTGTCTACTATTCTAGCCTCCACGATCATTGTTCATTCATAATTTCAGATCTAGGAACTTCCTCCCTTCCCTGCCCTTTTTCCTTTTTTTTTAATAAGTGACCTATGCTAAGGTTCATTGCACATTGTAAAGCTAAATCCAATGATAAAATGGAGTTTAAGATTGTTGTTTGAACCTGCAGCAAATGCACAGCAACTCTCCCATTTTAAGAACTCCATTTGCAGATCCAACTTCCCCACTTTGTGACTCATCCGTAAGTCTGCCTTGTGATTCTAGCAAATCACATAAAACAACTAATATATTCCAAGCACTGTTAAGACCTAACATTAAAGACCTTGGGATAGTGTTCTGCAATATGATTGTGGAAGATTTTCTTTCAAGAGAGGTGATGCACCTATGCATTACCTGTGTTGGGAAATGCATAAAAAACAAAACATACCTCAAATGTGGGAGTTTCTTTACAAGATGAAAGTTTCTTGTACACTTGTAATCACTTCCACTATACTTAGTGACCTAAAATGCTATTGTTAACACTTGTTCTACTTGGTATAGTACATGTCAAATCTGAAAAATGCAAGAACATGGGTTCTTATGACATTTTATGGAGCTTGACTTAGCCAAGCCTCTAGGTAACGTGTTTGAGCATAAAGTATTCAAAGAGTTGGAGGTATGTAGCTAAATAGTGTTGGTACAACAATGGATTTGTGTGCATGCAACAACTATGGAGGGTGACGTGGTCTCATAAAAGAAAGGTGCATGTAGATCTACTAGATATTTTTTAATTCTTTCTAATTTTAGAAATCCACTTAAATATGCATGCATAAGGTTGATTTTATTTTAAGGCATGAATTTGAGTTAGGTTTAAGGAGAAAGGTAATCATTTAGGTGGGAAAAAAATGAGTTTGAATGCACAATAAACTATTGTACACATAATAGTATCCAAGTGGACACCATGAAACATGCTAGTGTCTAAGTGAACAATTGTGCAAGCTAGTGTATAAGACACTAGCATTTAATATTAGTGTCCTAAGTGACATATAAGTGTGAGCATGGATGAAAAGGGGTGTTTGTAATTTGTAATGGGATGTTCAGTTGGGATAAGGTGTTTTGGGAATAATGTGTTCTCTAAGAGAATCAAAATTAGTCCAAGTCATGTTCTTGTAAACAAATGCTAAATTGAGTATAAAATAAAATGATAAACAATGAATTATACACCTTTTTGTCTCTACAATAACAAGCATTACAACCTAACCAAATTATCTTCCTTTCTTTACATAAGATGATTTAAAAAATTTAATACAAAGATTAAGCCTCTAAAAGAACACTAGATCTATACCTTATGACCCAACTCACAACTTAATGAGATTTAAGTTACATACCATGTAATGTGCCCCTTTGGGACTGCCCTAAATTTTCCCTAGAATCACGAGCTTAATGCAATTAGGGTTATAACTTACCGCTTAAATTCTTCAAGATAAATCTTGGTTTAGGTTCTACAATCATGTTAGATAATATTGGAAATATAATTCATATGATCAAAACATAATAAATGCTAGTTATGAAAAAATACATAATTACTTCAAGACTATCTAAACTAGTAATATCCATAATGCATAGTGGAAGTCTTAAGCATAATAGGATTTGGATGAGAAACATGATAAGTCTACTTGAAGCTACCCATTTAATCCCAAGAACACAAGCATCTAACCAAGACAACCCACCCCTTGGCCGCAAGCAGCAGTAATTTTTGAACCAAGACAATTTCACCCTCATAATGGCATACTTAGTATGGGAGGCCCATAAAAGAATACTCCTAATTTGTTTCCTTCAACCTTACATTTGATTTTCATAAGATAAATATATTCATAAAATATATATATTCCCATATTCATATTAAAAAAACATAATTACTTATAAGGCTCAATAATTGTTGCAAGCATCATTAAATTGCATAATCATATATAATTCACATATCTATGTGTGTGTGTGTGTGTTTGTGTGTGTGTGTATTTGATTATATATATATATATATATGTTTGTGTGTGTGATGTATATGTACTTATATTTGACTGACTTCCCTTATTGATTTACTATTTATCTTCGTCTATCTTCCATTGAATTGTCTTCTTCTTTATGATACATACTTTTCATGTATCAAACTTCTTATCCCTTCTTCCCAAATCTAAGCATATTGTATTAATGTATCTATAGTTTTACTCAGGAAATACTCCTATTTCTATCCTCGTTATCTGTTTATATATCCATGTTTGAATTTTATTATATTCCATTCTATTGCCTTTTTGAGTGCAGATCATTATTTATTTTTGAATGTTTTTTCCTTCTTACCTCTCCCCACTCATCTATTCTCCCCTTAATATCATCCATGGTGGGGAGAGCCACATTCATTTATTTAACAATAGACATGCCTTTTCATAATGGATTATCTTTGAAAAGAGTCATGACTATTCACATATTAATTATCATTATTTTATTATCTAATCCACAACCCTTTACCAGCTATAATTTCTACTACCTTTACAAATATTGATCACTGCTTTTTAGATTCCTAATTGTTGCATAGAGACTTCTAATCTCCAACGTTGTATCTTTTATTTCTTCCCATATGACTTTTATCATTGCTTTATGAGTATTTATTGATGTAGTTTCCAATTGTTGACTTCACCTCCATTGTAATGGTCAGATAGAATAAGAGGGTTATGAAGATTAGTTAATAAACTAATCTTGTTAATATTTTTTTCTATTATATGCTTTTTATTAAAATATATTTATTATTATTATTTTTATATTAGTTATATATATATAAATATTTATATATTATAATGATTATATTAATAATAATTAAATTGTCAACATTTATATTGTTAATTATTGCATTTTAATGCTTGGTTTCTTTTATACTTTAATGTTGCATTTGATCATGGTAGGGGCATGATAGTCCTTCCTATTTGTGTGGTCTCACAATACGCCCCAAGAACAGAAGGCTTGGGGACCCAAGTTAAAAAAAAATTATGCTTATGGCAGGCATTGGCTAGCTAGTGATCATCAGGAGGTAATGTAAAAGTGAAAATATTTAAAATAATTCATTATTTAAATATACTAGGTGTTGAATATAATAGGTGTTGGGAAACTAAGTAATTGGAGTTAATAAAGTGAAGAGTAACAAGTTGTTGTAGTCAGGAGTAAAGCCTGAGGGTATAAAAGTTCCAGTAACAGTCAAGAGCCAAGTTAAGTTTTGTTCTGATAAAGTTGAAATATGTCAAGAGTTGGGTACCCGAATAAATGGTGCATCGATTTTGAAGCATTAAAATTTGTTGTTTGGTTTTTCCCAAATGCCCAAAATGTTTGGTAGCCCATCTAAAGTGATAGTTACACAAGAATGCATTAAAGTTTGTTATTTATGAATTGTTTTAAAAGTGGATTAATAATAATGATGGTTTTATGCTAATGAGGGTTTTATTAATGTTTTAAAAAGGGATTGATATATGGAATTTTGTGCATGAGAAATAGGTTTTTGGATAATGTTTTGGTATGGGCGGTCAAGAAAATTTGGATTGCGAGTAGATCCGATGTTATTAGCAGGTTTGATGGCACACTTTGAAAGCTCATGCAACAACAAAGCTTATAGAGAAGAAACGTCGATAATCGAGGGACCAGGGACCCATGTATTATGTATGCAATGAAGGAGTGTGCCTAGCTCTGGGGTAATATACTTCCAGATGTTTTCACTCGAAACTCAAACCCAAATGTAGGAACATAAGTGTTGGTGGAGTGGAATAGTCACATCTAATTGAGAATTAGAGAATTTACCTAATGAAATACTTTGGAAATAAATTTATGGAATTTCTTGAGTGGCAATGCCATCCTTGAAAGCTCCAAAACTAAAAAATTTAACGTCAGGAGTTGAACCACTATAGTTTGAAGGCATTAAATAGGCAAAATAAGGGATATTCTATAAATGTAAGTGATGTGGAAAATCTCATTACAAATATAAAAAATATTACGAAAAAATAAAAGACCACTCAACGCACCACAAATTAAAAATAAAAACTTGAAATGAAATGTTTATTATTTAATTACTATAATTGCATTTGGCTACTTTATAGTTGGATTTAAGTTCTAATGACAACAATAAATTACTTTTAGATTTAATTAAGTAATTAAATATAAGAGATGAAGTTGCACAAGTTTATGTTGAGCCAAAAAGGTTAGAAATAGAGAAGAGAGAGAGAAATCATGTTTGATTCAAATGTTATTGAAATGGTAGATGACTAAGAAGAATGTAGGTGAAGGTATTAAGTGAAGTAAAACTTTTGAAGTCTATATTTTTATGGTAGTTCATAGCATATTGAAAAGTTCTATAGTGTGTTGATAATTATAGAAGTATTTTACAAGCATGAAGGTGTTATTATTAGTAGGAGAGTACCTCAAATGTGGGAGTTTCTTTACAAGCATGAAGGTGTTATTATTAGTGGGAGAGAACCTCAAATGTGGGAGTTTCTTTACAAGCATGAAAGTTTTGTGTACACTTGCAATCACATCCACTATACTTAGTGACTTAAAATTCTATTGTTAGCACTTGTACTACTTGTTATAGTACATGTGGGTAAGTGCACCAAGATGGTCGCACTTTTGTGGCCAAAAAAGAAAAAAAAGCCCAAAACGCGTTTGCATTATAACGCGAATGCATTATTTGTTTTTAAAAGCAAAAAAAAAAGAAAACCCAAAATCATTTCCCATTTCCTTTTTGTTGTGTTTTAGCTCCGCCCGCAGCCAAAAACCCTATCATACGCACTCACATTTTTGGAGAGGTCAAAATTCATCAAGAGCAATTGGATTTCTTCACAAATATGGCGCCACGACGACGAAAAGATGCAAGAGGTAAGTATTGTTTGGTATTTGTTTTCAATTTGTTAGTTTTAAATTGATTTTGTTTGTTTTAGTTTAGAAATGAATGTTTTTTTTTAATTTGTAGGAAATCATCAACAAGAGGAGGAAATTCCTCAACCACAAAATCAACCTCCCCCACCATTCTCTCAATACCCTCATAGCACTCAAGAAAATTTGAGGAGTGAAATTGAAAACAATAGAAAAGAAGTTGAGGATCTTATTAGTAGGTTGAGTGATCAAAATTCTTCAACCACAGAAAGAATACATCTAGCAGATTCATTGAAGAATTTGTTAAAAAATGTAGATGCAATTACCCAACAAATATCTAGATGGAAAAATAGGAGGCAAACATCGAGGGCATATTATGTAGACAAATTATCATATAAACAAGTTAAAGATTTAAAGATTACTAAAGGCGATTTGTGCTCTCTATTCACTGACCCTAGAACAAATCAAAAGCTCACCCTCAATGCAAAGAGGTTTCCTATCCATTGGTGCCACCACTAAGAGATTAGGAACCATTTTTATGACAGATGGTATATGGTATTTTGGTACTTAGTGCAATAGCGTGAAGTCCCCAATATTTTCTTAGAATTATGCTTTGTGAGTTTTATTGAACCAAATCTGAATTATTTTGATATGAGGAGTTTGAGGTGAGGCCGTACAGGGATAGGCTTTGGTCGCGGTACAGATCCTACGGCGAGACGACCTCTCTCTAGGCTACCTCGTGAGTAGATTGTGATGCCTACAGTTGCAAAGGAGAGTGTTGATGTAGAGACTTTGCAGGTGATCACATCCTTGACTTGGAGTGTCATCCACCACACTAGCCCCATTGTACAACATAATCTAGGGGAGTCTTCAGGTGGTGGCCTTTGAGGCCATGTGTGTCGATCTTGTGGAGCCACTTGTTCATATGACCCTACCGGCCCTCAAGGGTGCTATCTCGCGAGATCCATATGCTTCTGTGATCCATATGCATCTATGGGGATGGAGAGGGTGGCTGACATTCTGCATGATGCATATGGTATTGACAGTCAGGTAAAATTGAACATGTTCATTGAATTTAGTTTATTAAATTTTAATTTTCAAATGCAAGATTAACTAATTTGGTTTTATTATTTTAATAAAATTCTAGGGTCATAGTGTTGACCTTGGGTACACCAGTCAATCTACTTATTTTTGCAGTACACCTATCAGTGGGGTATGTAAAGTTAGTAAACAATTATAAATTTATTACATATGTTAATAGCATTGTTTTCGCGAGATGGTATTTTAATATGTGATTTTGGATGTTGACGAGGGTGTTGTTGGAGGTTTCAAGGAAACACCTCTGAGTCTTGAGAGTAAGATTTACCTCCAAACTTTCAGCGAGGTAATATAGAATAAAAGAGAACTTAAAAGTTAATGAATTCTAAGTTTAATCTAGATTTGTGTATATATAGTCATAAGAGTATATGGGTTCACTAGGTTATTATTTGAAATCTTTTAAGAATGGTCCTACCATGATTGTTTGTCTTAGAATTCCTACACTAGCAAGCTATATATAATAAAAATTTAACATGGAGCTGACAAAGGTAGAGCTACATTCTACTCCATCCTATATAATTTTTTGTGATGTCAACGTAACCAAGAATAAGACTATGGATGTCCTACATGATGTCGATGTAACCAAAAATAAAACTTCTATCCTCGACCCTATCTATCAGCCACTTGACTCCTTCAATATCTCCTAGGCGGCTTGGAGATGCTTAGACTAGGTCAAAAATACCCTATATTCTCTTCATTTGTTGCATAGCTCATCAAGTTTCCCTATATGTTCTCTAACTAATCATGATTGCATGGAAAGACGTTATAATTACTCATTAAACTCTCAACTATTGGAGCCTCCTCAAACTTTCCCATAGGACGTGGAAAATGCTTAGAAATGATTAAATTACCTAATAGGGTGTGGGAGATCTTTTAGGAAAACATTTGACACTAATTTGATCCATTGAATTCTTCTTCATTCTTATATACTCCTCAAATATACCTTGCAATACCCCTATCATACCTAAATCTACTACATTCATGTCCTTGTTAGCTAGCATGTAGGTGATATAGTATAGTCCATGAATTTTTATGTCTTCTTTTTTCATTTTTCTATACAGTCCTCTTTTATCTCACTACTACATCCTCACATAAAAAGAAAAGAAAAACATTACTTCTTTTTCTCATCTAAGGCCCCTAAGGTTTTAAACCCCTTAGATGCAAGGATTCAAAGCACATCAACCATGTGGTACAAATGACTAAATCCCAAAGATGATTTGTAGCGATGAAAGAGTTTGGAAAGGTAGAGAGCTGCTGGTGACTCAGAGAAACTTAGGCTTTCAAAAAGCAAAGCCTTGATTAGGCTAGCAGAACATGGCAGGTGGGACAACATTTGGTGGAAGAGGAAGAAAGATGACTAGAACTCTAGAGGCCCACCATACTGGATTTTGATATTCAACCATGAGAGAAAAAGAGAGAGCTGATATCATGTATCAAAACATTAAGCATGCATTCTTCCAGCCAATGGATAAGGAGATTCAATTACTTTTCTTCATTTTCATTTGCATAACCATATCACGGCATGGGAACCATGAAGACCAAGTATGTCCAGTTTTATGTGGAGGTAATGGATGTGGTCCAAACTTTAGGAGGGGCAAGAAGGTCAACATATGATCTTGATGAATGATAGAAGAGGGGATGGTCAGACAAACCAGGGGCACCTAGTCATGAGTACGGACCTATAGGTTAGATTGGTGAAGCAAAGCACCAAGGAGGTCTTACAAGGAAAGGCCTAGAGTAGGTACATACAAGGAAAGGCTCCTGCCTGCCTGCTCCTCTTCCTCTATTTGAACCTCCTTGATGTCCTCTACCCTGGTTATATCCACCTCTTGTAGATGTTTCACCTCCATGCTCTATGAGTTTTGACTCTCCTTGGTTTCTTTGGTCATTGCCTCTGCCTTGGTAGCCACCATGCTGTCCTCTTTGATCTCTTCCTTTGCCTTTGCCCTTAGAAGTATGATCTTGCTTCCTCTTACTCCTCTCTTCAATCTTTAATGCCAATTGATAACATTGGTGCACTGTTTTGGGGCTTAAGAGAACCATCTCCTCTTGAATGTTCCACTTCAAACCATTGTGATACCTTGCCACCTTGATACTTTCATCCTCTGTGACATTGGACCTCATGCAAAGTCTTTGAAACTCCTCAATATAAGAACTCATCTCCTGATCTCTTTGCCTCAAACTCTGTCTCCTCTTATGCAATTGAATTTCATAGTCTTCAAGTAGGTATGCTTCTTTCACCTTGGCAACCATTCACTTCCAAGTAGAGATAGGTTGCTTGCCTTCCTTCTCCCTCTCTATCTAAATGAATTTCCACCAAGTTAAGGTAGAACCTCTTAGTCTTGATTTAGCCACCTTTACCTTTTATGCTTCAGTGACTCCATCACACTCAAAATGGTTTTCCATTCCCTCTATCCAATCCATAACTAAATCACCCTCCATCTTTCCACTAAACAATGGTACTCCTTCAAGTGTTTTTCCACTCAAAGCCTTCAATTCTTTCAAGAAGGGATCCTCCTTCAATATAGGGTCAGGTTCAGGGATTCTATCCTCCTTTGCAACCTCTTCTTCTTTTGCTATTCTTCCATCAAACCGCATAACATTCAGTGCTTGCTCAAGTTGGTCTAACTTTTCTCTCGATACCCTATTGTCTTCGTCTATTTCTTCAACCCTCTTGGCCAACTCAACATTTGTCACCATGATGCTAGAACCACTAGACTCTTTCTCTGACATACAAGATCAATCCCAAATCTTTTGCTTGCTCACGATACCAATCGATAGGAGGGGTTGGAGGAATCAATCAGCTGATTCTGCTCTAGGCCTTTCCTTGTAAGACCTCCTTGGTGCTTTTCTTCACCAATATAACCTATAGGTCCCTACTCATTACTAGGTGCCCCTGGTTTGTCTAACCAACCCCTCTTCTATCACAAACTCCAACCACCAAGTCCACCTTGGTTCATTGCCACAACTCTTCCTTAGCCTTTACACTATACTAAAGACCAATCTTCCTCAACACTCCATCAACTCTTGTAGGGGTAGTGATAAGTCTTAAAAGGCTTCAAACTATCATCAAAAGGTGTTTGAACAACCTCCAAGACTTCAACTTCCCATTGCTCTCACCAATCCTTTAGCTAGGGTTTGAAAGGCTAGTAGCCCTTGAGCCCCTATTAGGTCTCCTTCACCTACAAAACAGGTTAGAACTCACAAATCTCAAAAGGACTTCCCACTCTTTTTCCAAGGTTCTTGGTTCACATGGACAACACTCAAAGATTCTTGAGGTCTCAGCCTTCCATTGTCTGTACAAAGCTCAAACATGAAATGGAGCCCCCTACTATTCTATGGGCGGAAGCTAGACTAATAGAAGGCTCGGGCTCGGCTTAGTGTTAAATAGAATAGGGCGGCGGCTCGGCTGAGTCCCAACTAGTTGAATTGTTTCCCATCTCTGGCTACACCCCCACCCAGGGAGGATTAGGCTACACCCCCACTCGGTTCGGGTCAACTAATAAACTCAATGACAGCAGCTAGGCCGGTGGGGAGATCTAAGGTTTTAAGCCTTCCCTTGATAGTTAGCAAACTTCCAATTTGTTTACACACCAAATGGACAGATGGAGCCTCCTCCTTCATGTAGTAACAAGGTAACACATGATGTTCACTATGCATTTCCTTTAGATGCAAGGATTCAAAGCACATCAACCATGTG
>VDFB02000015.1:548201786-548214777 GCA_007258455.2 Sequoia sempervirens
GCAGAACGAAAATTGCACCACCTTGCAACTTTCCATTGCTTCCATCTGACACTTTTTCCATCAACTGAAAACTGAATACCACGGGAAAACCACTCCGAGATAACAAAAACCAAGATAGGTTATTGTAGAGGGGCCCAATGTGATCCCATAGGAATAGACAAGAAGTTTCTAAGCATCACGGTGTCCGAGTAACCTCATGCTGAAGTTTGCAGCCATTTTGCCCTTTGGACCTGTTGTGACCTTTTCACACATCGCCCCATTGCAAATGGGGACCCTTCATTTTTTTTGCTTTTTTGGTTTTACCTTGGCATCGCAATTTCTTATCACCAATTTTTTTGCAATGAGGAGTCTGAATTTTGAATGGTCACCTGAGTCAAGCAAATGAGTTTTAGCCTGGATCACTGTATAAATGTTGCCATCACGCTTAGAAGGCCTGGGAGACGAAGATCGACTATCATTTCGGTCATTTCTGACACCTCCCAATTTTTAGGGGTTTTCACCCCGGGCCCCCTATTTTTTACGACCTACTTTTTTGGCACTTTTGGGCAATTCTGAGATCCCTATTTTTTAAGGTCTATTTTTGGAAAGTTGTTATTTTTGGAAAATTTCTATTTTTAGAAAGTTGCTATATTTGGAAAGGGCTCGAGTTTCAAAAATCCACTCAGAAGTTCAAAAAGATCAACGAAACTCTCAGAAAATGGATTTGAAATTTTTTTGAATTCATGGTGAAATTCTGGAAAATCACGAAAAAATTAAAAAATCTGGAAAAATCGTTCAAAAATCACAGAAAAATGGTGAAAAATCAGAGAAATTCATATTGAAATCTGAGAAACTCATGTAAAAATCTGAGAAATCCATGAAAAATCTGAACAATCATGGCAAATTGGAGTCCAACCAGCACTGAGATGAGTGAAATTAATGTCAGAAGGCTACAGCCAGGCAATGTGAATGGCAGAAGCAAGAGGCAACTCCGCCCAGCCTTATGAAATAGCCTGAAATCTGATGAAGTCCGCCCATGTTCAAGTATGAAATGGCAAAGAGAGACCTAAACTCTGCCCAGCAGCATAGAAAAGTGGCATCAAAAGTGGCCAAGTCCGCCCTTAAGCAAAAGGAACAATGGCAGGCCCTCCTATGAAGTCCGCCTTGAATGGTAAGGGAAACAAGCAAGTCGCCTTGGATAAAGTGTTGAATGGCATCAAAAGAAGCAAAGTCTGCCTTGAGTGGCATGCAAATGAGTCAAGTCCGCCCATGTCCATGTGTTAGATGGTCAGGTCAAGGCTAAAGTCCGCCCTCAACAAAAGCTTGAATGACTAGCAAGTAGACAAAGTCCGCCCTTGAGGTGGCACAAAGATAAGCAAGTCCGCCCACCCTAAAAGACTATGGCATGAAAAGAGTGGAAGTCCGCCCTTGAAGAATGTGAAATGGCAACACATGGAGTCAAGTCCGCCCCAAGACAAAATGCTGAGATGGAAAACATTTGATGAAGTCCGCCCTCCAATGGCCAGACATGAAGCAAACTCCGCCCACCATAAAAGGTTATGGCTTGAAGAAAGATGAAGTCCGCCATAAGCAAAAGATGGAATGGCTTGAGAAAAGATGAAGTCCGCTATAGGAATAAGATGAAGTGGCAGGGAAACAAGGCAAGTCCACCTTGAACATAAGAAGGTGGCAAAGAGAAGAGTCAAAGATAAAGTGGCTTGAAGAGAGTTGAAGTCCGCCCCAAGACAAAAGATGAAGTGGCTAAGGCATAGCCAAGAAAAATTGAGTGGCAGGTTGCAAGCTGAAGTCTGCCCTTAGTCAATTAGTAAATGGCTAGAAAATGTGTGAAGTCTGCCATAAGAAGTAAAGTATGGCATAAACTATGAGCAAGTCCACCCTTGGCCTAACATGAGATAAAAACCACTTAAGAAGTCAATGGCATGAGTTAAAGAGAAGTCCGCTCTAAGAAAGTAGCTTTGAGATTAAGCTTTAAGTCCACCTAGCTTAAGTCTTGATGGCCTAAATATAAGCAAAGTCCGCCATAGGCATTTAGAGATGGCTTATTCATGAATGAAGTCTGCCACATCAAAGACAAGATAGAAAACTTGAAATTTTGCCTAAGTATGTTTGGCATTTTGGAAATTCACCTAAGTCCAAACATCAAAATGTCTAGAGAAATTTTTTCCAATGACTTAAAATCATGCCAGATGATTTAGGAAGATGTGAAGAAAATTTTGCCAAAGACTTTGGACGATTAAAAAATCATGGCCAAATAGTTCCTCTCCAAATTCAAGGCACGTGAAGGAATTCCAAAGCAATCCAGGAAGAAAGACTTAATGACTTCAAGTCTAAACAGGTGCTCCAAGGTGAGGTGAGAAGGAGAAGCCAAAATCATCCAAGATCGAAGCACAAAGGATAAAGTCATTGGCAGGAAAAAAATATTCTAAGGCAATAACATGGAAAAAGCACAAAGTGATCAAGGAAGACATCCAGCACGTTGAGGTGGCACCTCGTCATCTTCCAACCAATCAAATCATTCCAAATCAACATGGAACAACTTTCTATTTTATTTGTTGGTTCTGTAAGAATTGGCTATGAAGGTAGCCACCCAAGATCTAGAGACCTAATAGAAAGCACAAAAGAGAGAGATAGAATATTACAAGAATAAACTGTATTCAATGTCAATGATATGAGAGAGTTGTTTACAATGAGAGAGACCCCTTGGTTATATAGCCAAGGTGAGAACTTAGAAGGGCATAAGATTATGACAAGTGTCGTAATCTTATGACATGAGACAACAATGAAAAGTTATCACTCCACCTAAAGTGGAAAGGTGATAATGTGATAATCACCACAAAAGGTGGATCTCCCACAAAAGGTGGAGAGATAATCACATGATGTGTCCACAAAAGGTGGAAGTGATGAGGTATGAGATGTCAAGTCCACAAAAGGTGGAAAATCTCCAACAACCTCCTATGTGGTCCCTAAGTAAACTTAACTAAGGTGTAATCAAGACCTAGGACAAGGTACAAGATATTTAATTACACCAACACCCCCCCTTAAGTGCAACTTAGGGAGAATGTACACAAAAGTAAACAATGCAAGATGGGTCCCAGCTACTAGGCCATGTTAGGTACCCATGTACACACAATGCAATCTCTCATAAAGCAGAGAAAGATAAAAAAACCCAGTGGGAAAAAACTACCCCCAAAAGAGAGATGAAATACAAAATAAGAATCATGCTCTAGGAAGGATAAAACCTCAAGTGAGGAAAAAGTCCCCCCCATAAGAGATAGTCCATGCAACCCCCCCTCAATGGAGAGTCACAACTCAAATGTCACAATGTCAAGAGTCCCCAATCTAAACTGAAGAAGGAGAGAATGTAGAACAATGTGAACGCTAAAGTAGAGCGGACCAAGGATGATGATGAGTCCTCCAAATGTTGTTCCAAAAGAAATGCCAAACTGTGCAAAGCACTGGTAGAAGGAATCAGGTACAACTACAGAAGATGCCACATAATTGGTGACTGAGCTGAATCTGTCAACTCAAGAGTAACTGCAGAATCTGTCAATAAAGAACTGTAGAAGAATCCACACTGCAACAGGAATAAGGTCAAAACCAAGAAGACAACTGCGTGAGCATCAACTAAATGCCCAATAATAGCAAATTGGTACAATCCATGTCTCATTGGAGCCATGCACAATTTGTACAATCTAAGTCTCACTGGAGCCATGCACCAAGTCTCTAGATGTAGAACCAAACTTCTAAAGATAGGTAGAGTGCTTCCAAAATAGGAGTCTATATGGTGATTAGTCCATCTCACCGAAATGCATGGGTAACTAGCCACTGCATACGCTGAGTATATAGGAACTAACACTAGATACATAGATCAATCCAAAGAAGCATACAAAACATGACATATTACACTGAAATAGAAGATTGTGGCAATTTATTTTAGTGCGATTACAACATTAGAAAGAGGAGAACTACAATGATCATGATGCAAAACTGGAAATGTTGATGAAGAAGCCAACCAAAGGTGCCTCGAAGCAGAAGACCGTGAAGAAAGCCCTCCAGGTGGATGTCGATAGGAGCAACTGACCCCCATTGACTGCCGATTAGAGGAACAAATGGTCCAAGACAAGACTCGATCGGAAGGCAAAATAATTTTCCCAATTTTGCTTATTAATGCATGATTTATTTTTAAAAAAACTTAATTGAAAGTTTAACATTATTGATTAAAAAACTTTATTATTAGAATAATAAAGAAAATTAATTTTTTTATGATGAAAAGAAACTTTATTAAAAATAAAGAAAAAAAACATTTTGTTTTATTTTTTAGAAAAACTTTATTAAAAAAAACCAATAAAGAAAAATGATTTTTTTTTTTAATTTTTGAAAAAACTTTATTAAAAGGTAATAAAAGAAAAAAACATGATTTTTTCAATTATTAAAAAAAACTTTCAATTAAATTTATTAAAAGAAAAACATTAGAAATGTTTTTTTTTTTAAACTTTAACAGAGTTTTATTTTAAAAACTTTTATTAAAAACTCATATAAAAAAGTTTTATTAAAAACTTTAAAAAACATAAAATAAAATAAATTTTTTAAAAACTTTTAAAAAGGATTTGTGGCCGCCGATGGGGGTGTAGTCACGCCGCCTACCTTGGAAGTCGGTCGGCGTTGCGAATTAAATGGACCTACATACACCTTGTGACAACACACGTAGCGAAGATGCAGTATGTAGTACACAACGTCTGTAATCTTGTCGGTACCGTGCAGTTGTTTTTAAAAAAATTATTTTTACTAAAATTTTTAATTTTTAAAGAATTTTATTTGAAAAAATTCGAAATTTTTCAAAGATTTAATAAAAAATTCTCGAGGAAAAAAAAATATTTTATTTTATTTTTAATTGAAAAATCGTACCTGCGCAGGTAGGGCCATACGGCCCGCCTGCTAAAATTTTTTTGCCTCCGAGAGCAACTTGCTCCGATTCATACGATTTGGTAGTCAATTTAAGGGTTTTTGGCCCTTCTGGATGCAATGGCGATGTCCTTTTTAGCTGAAAATACTCCAAAGTGGCAGCTACCTCCTAGATCTGGCAACGACTTCCGATCTTCAACCCTTTGCAGATTTGGCCTCCAATATCCAACTAAGACGAAACAAAAGGCAAATCTGACTATCTCGGACACTCCATACGCAATGGTGAGCTCAGATCTGATGCAACAAGCTCCCAAAATGCACCTGCAACACAAGGCCAAAAATGGAACCCTCCAAGAATCTCTCCAAAAGACTAACTAAAGGCACTCCAAAAGCTCTGATACCATGTAAGAATTGGCTATGAAGGTAGCCACCCAAGATCTAGAGACCTAATAGAAAGCACAAAAGAGAGAGATAGAATATTACAAGAATAAACTGTATTCAATGTCAATGATATGAGAGAGTTGTTTACAATGAGAGAGACCCCTTGGTTATATAGCCAAGGTGAGAACATAGAAGGGCATAAGATTATGACAAGTGTCGTAATCTTATGACATGAGACAACTATGAAAAGTTATCACTCCACCTAAAGTGGAAAGGTGATAATGTGATAATCACCACAAAAAGTGGATCTCCCACAAAAGGTGGAGAGATAATCACATGATGTGTCCACAAAAGGTGGAAATGATAAAGTAATGAGATGTCAACTCCACCAAAGGTGGAAAATCTCCAACAACCTCCTATGTGGTCCCTAAGTAAACTTAATTAAGGTGTAATCAAGACCTAGGACAAGGTACAAAACATTTAATTACACTAATAGGTTCATATTTAGCAAAAAGGACAAGTGTCCTCGAATGTAATTTTCTTATTGGTCGAAGGGTAGCAAACCCTAATTAGGGTTTTATTCTGTAATCTTGGCCGTTGATTCCAAATCAATCTTGGCCATTGAATTGTAATTGGGGAGCCTATAAATTGAGCTCAACCCCTCATTTGTAAAGCATGGGAGCATGTTGCAAAACATGTTGAGATAAGCAACTGTTGTAAGATTGCCAAAGTAATAAGTAATGCATGCATTGTTCTGATGGTGATTGCTTCTCTTATTTTGGAGTTGTCATGGTTCTTATCCCTCATCATAGTTTAGATTTTATTTCATGTATGTTAGATGAATGCAAGATTTGATAAGTGTTGATTATGGTGAAACTTTTTGCTCACACTTTCTTTGAATGGATGATTTTCATTCAATGCGTAAAGTTAGCCTGAGCTTATTTTGTGGATGCTTAACTTCTTTCTGGATAATTATTGTTCGATTTGATGGTAGTTATTCATGACATGAAAATCATAAGCACATTCCCTTGAAGATTGCACCCTCTTTGTGTAGTTGTCGTTGAGCGTGGCGAAGCAAAGTGTGGTTATTGGTTCCACCAAGTCAATACCGTCTCTTGAATTCTTAAGGAGTAGGCTAGAAATTCTAAACCTTTATCTCCTTTTTTCAATTTGTTTGATCCATGACCCAAACATTAGAGCTTCATTGTCTAGACCTTCATTGTGAATTGAACAAGCCTACCGTAAGTCCCTTTATGTTACCAGCATAATCACATCAAACCACAGAGCTCATCCACACTCATCTTAAACGTTGGAATTACCGTATGATCTTTCTTGCAGTCTTAGCATACGAGGTAGTTTTTCAAGAGGGGATAGAGCACCATTGACACTTTATTCTAGAATGTTTGTTGTGTCATAAAACACGCATCAACAGGACCCTTAAGGGATCGATCCAGTTGAACGTAACTCGGAGCGATTTCGCGTGTTTGGGTGCGAACGAGGACCATGCCTAGCGTAAACATGCCTATTTGAACACGTTGGAACAGTCCATTTGGTCACATGAGTTGTAGAACGAAAATTGCACCACCTTGCAACTTTTCACTGCTTCCATTTGACACTTTTTCCATCAACTGAAAACTGGACACCACAGGAAAACCACTCCGAGATAACAAAAACTGAGAGAGGTTATTGTAGAGGGGCCCAACACAATCCCATAGGATCAGATGAGAAGTTTCTAAGCATCACGGTGTCTGAGTAGCCTCATGCTGAAGTTTTCAGCCATTTTACCCTTTTGACCCTTAAGGGATCCATCCGGTTGAACGTAGCTCGGAGTGATTCCGCGTGTTTGGGTGCAAACGAGGATCATGCCTAGTGTAAACATGCCTATTTGAACATGTTGGAATAGTCCATTTGGTCGCATGAGTTGCAGAACGAAAATTGCACCACCTTGCAACTTTTCACTGCTTCCATTTGACACTTTTTCCATCAACTGAAAACTGGACACCACGGGAAAACCACTCCAAGATAACCAAAACCGACAGAGATTATTGTAGAGGGGCCCAACGCGATCCCATAGAATCAAACGATAAGTTTCTAAGCATCACGGTGTCCGAGTAGCCTCATGCTGAAGTTTGCAGCCATTTTACCCTTTGGACCCTTAAGGGATCCATCCAGTTGAATGTAGCTTAGAGCGATTCCGCATGTTTGGGTGCGAAAGAGGACCATGTCTAGCGTAAACATGCCTATTTGAACACATTGAAATAGTTTATTTGGTCGCATGAGTTGTAGAACGAAAATTGCACCACCTTGCAACTTTTCACTGCTTCCATTTGACACTTTTTCTATCAACTGAAAACTGGACACCACGGGAAAACCACTCTGAGATAACCAAAACCGAGAGACATTATTGTAGAGGGGCCCAATGCAATCCTATAGGATTAGACGAGAAGTTTCTAAGCGTCACGGTGTCCGAGTAGCCTCATGCTGAAGTTTGCAGCCATTTTACCCTTTGGACCCTTAAGGGATCCATCTGGTTGAACATAGCTCAGAGCGATTCTGTGTGTTTGGGTGTGAACAAGGACCATGCCTAGCATAAACATGTCTATTTTAATGTGTTGGAACAGTCTGTTTGGTCACATGAGTTGCAGAACGAAAATTGCACGACCTTGCAACTTTCCACCGCTTCCATTTGACACTTTTTCCATCAACTGAAAACTAGACACCACGAGAAAACCACTCTGAGATAACCAAAACTGAGAGAGGTTATTGTAGAGGGGCCCAACACAATTCCATAGGATTAGATGAGAAGTTTCTAAGCATCACGGTGTCTGAGTAACCTCATGCTGAAGTTTGTAGCCATTTTGCCCTTTGGACCCTTAAGAGATCGATCCGGTTGAACGTAGCTCGGAGTGATTCTGCGTGTTTGGGTGTGAAAGAGGACCATGCCTAGCGTAAACATGCCTATTTGAATGCGTTGGAACAAACCGTTTGGTCACACGAGTTGCAGAATGAAAATTGCACCACCTTGCAACTTTCTACTGCTTCCATTTGACACTTTTTTCCATCAACTGAAAACTGGACACCACAGAAAAACCACTCTGAGATAACCAAAACCAAGAGAGGTTATTGTAGAGGGGTCCAACGCAATCCTATAGGATTAGATGAGAAGTTTCTAAGTGTCACGGTGTCTGAGTAACCTCATGCTGAAGTTTGCAGCCATTTTTTCCTTTGGACCCTTAAGGGATCGATCCGATTGAACGTAGCTCAGAGCGATTCCGCATGTTTGGGTGTGAATGAGGACCATGCCTAGCGTAAAAATTCCTATTTGAACATGTTGGAACAGTCCATTTGGTCGCATGAGTTGTAGAACGAAAATTGCACCACCTTGCAACTTTTCACTGCTTCCATTTGACACTTTTTCCATCAACTGAAAACTGGACACCACGGGAAAACCACTCTGAGATAACCAAAACCGAGAGAGGTTATTGTAGAAGGGCCCAACGCAATCCCATAGGATCAAATGAGAAGTTTCTAAGTGTCACGATGTCCAAGTAACCTCATGCTGAAGTTTGCAGTCATTTTACCCTTTGGACCCTTAAGGGATCCATCTGGTTGAACGTAGCTCGGAGCGATTCTGCGTGTTTGGGTGCAAACAAGGACCATGCCTAGCATAAAAATTCCTATTTGAACACATTGGAATAGTCCATTTGGTTGCATGAGTTGCAGAACAAAAATTGCACCACCTTGCAACTTTTCACTGCTTCCATTTGACACTTTTTCCATCAACTGAAAACTAGACACCACAGGAAAACCACTCCGAGATAACAAAAACTGAGAGAGGTTATTGTAGAGGGGCCCAATGCAATCCCATAGGATTAGACATGAATTTTCTAAGCATCACGGTGTCTGAGTAACCTCATGCTGAAGTTTTCAGCCATTTTTCCCTTTGGACCTTTAAGGGATCGATCTGGTTGAACGTAGCTCGGAGCGATTCCGCGTGTTTGGGTGCAAAAGAGGACCATTCCTAGTGTAAACATGCCTATTTGAATGCATTGGAACAGTCCGTTTGGTCACACGAGTTGCAAAACGAAAATTGCACCACTTTGCAAATTTCCACTGCTTCCATTTGACACTTTTTCTATCAACTGAAAACTGGACACCACGGGAAAACCACTCTAAGATAACCAAAACCGAGAGAGGTTATTGTAGAGGGGCCCAACATGATCCCATAGGATCAGACGAGAAGTTTCTAAGTGTCACAGTGTCCGAGTAACCTCATGCTGAAGTTTGCAGCCATTTTACCCTTTGGACCCTTAAGGGATCGATCTAGTTGAACGTAGCTCGAAGAGATTTCGCGTGTTTGGGTGCGAAAGAGGACCATTCCTAGCATAAAAATGTCTATTTGAACATGTTGGAATAGTCCATTTGGTCACACGAGTTGTATAATGAAAATTGCACCTAGTTGCCACATGAAGGAGAAAGCTCCATCAGTTCAATTGATGTGAGAACAAGTTGACAGCTTGAAAATAGCCAGAAAATGGCTTAAAACCCTAGGAAATGACCATTTTCAAGTTTAAGCATTGTACGGACAGTTAAATCTTAGGACCTCAAAAACATTTGAGAGGTGTTCATATGGGACAAGGACATTGAAGAAAGATTGAGATGGTCATGGACTAGTAGTCTTCATATGGGACAAGGACCTCGAAGAAAGATTGAAATGTTTGAGTAATAACCAGTTGTTTTGGTGATGAAGACATAATTGGGGGTCATGGACTAGTAGCCTTTTTAACCCAAGATGAGGGTTTGGTGAAAGCGATGAAAAGGTGGAGTTTTGGTGAACCTTCAAAAACCCTAGGAGGTTGGTTTGAAGCCATTGAAGACATCTCTACACCCCTGCAAGAACTAGTGGAGTGTTGAGGATTGATTAGCCTTTAGGGTAGATTAAGGGCTAAGGAAGAGTTCAAGCATTGCACCAAGGTTAACTTGGTAGATGGAATTGTGATAGAAGTGGGGTTGGCCAGACAGACTAGGGGTACCTAAACTTGAGAATGGTCCTATAGGTTAAGGTGGTGAAACAAAATGAGCCAAGGAGGTCTTGCAGCAAGACCTAGAGTAGGAATCTCTGCGGATTGATTCCCTCCAAACCTCGCACCTATCACTCTTCTCTTCATCATTGCCTCTTTGTTCTCCTTGTTCTCCCCACCTATTTCAAGCACATCCTAGCCTCAAGATAGCTTCTCTCCCCTTTCCATTGCCTCTTCCCTTGCTTTAGCCTCGCTTCCTCTTGTCAGCTTCTTGTTCTCTTTCTTTCCCTTCTCTCCCTTTCCAAGGTTTCCCTCAACTAGTGGTTTTTTTGACTTTTCTAACAACTTTTCCAAAAGACTCACCAAACTAATGATTGAATTAGGTGTGTTTTGTGATGCTACACAACATACCAAAATCTTGATAGCACTTGTTTCAGACCAAACCTTTCAAAAATCTATTGTCCCACCAAAAGTAGCCTAAATAGCCCCCTTTTCCAAAGCAACCCTATTCAAAACTTATCACCTGACCATGAAACTTTCTACGGTATCTTAAATTGTTCCCAAACCAAGTATTTTCTAGGTTTTAATCTCCTATGAAACCCTTAACATGCTCAAACACAAAACCCTCACGAAATTGCTCCAAAAACTAGGGCCTCTTGAAAAATTGACTTCCACACACTTCCGTATCTCTTGACTCTTTTCACCATTAAATCATCATTCCTAAACACCTTTTGAAGGAATTTGAAGGTATTTCCATGCTTATGTCAAATGAATAGAAAAAAAAATGTTAGAGAAGCAAGTGTTTCAAAGACCTATTAAGAAACCTTATGACAATTCATGCATCATACAAACAATAATTTTACACACCATTGAATGCAAGGATATAGAGAGTTTAGAGGAGGTGTTCCAAGGGACTTTAAACCGAAATAGATGATAATGAAAAGATCACCAGCCTTAATGTCCAATTTGAGATGTGTTCCACTTGAAAGGACCTAATGTCCTAATTTGAAATAGATGACTTTAAAAGGACCTAATGTCCTAATTTAAAAATAGATGATCAGAAAAGGACCTAATGTCCAATTGAGATGTGTTCCAAACTGGCTTAATGTCATGCAGAGCAAAGGAAGAAAAATCTCAATCCACACTCAACTTGACATTCATTTTACAAATTCTTGTTTCCCCTACAATTTGGACTCTCTTTCCCTTCATAAAACCTTGAAAGGGCAGACTTTGCCATTGTTGTTTTTGATTGAATAGATCACTCAACAATGCAACTTGATCACTCAACTTGAATCACACAATCAAACATCTCAACATGACTTGGGGATGATGTAAAAACTCTCACACAATATAAAATGACCAAACAAATAGACCTTGTACCCAAAAACATCCATTCTTCCATTGCTCCTACACAAGCCCATGTAACTTTGCAACATTCACCAATACGATAGTCAAAATAAAAATTGATTAAAGGAATTAACTAGAAAATGAAACATTCTTTTAGACTCCTAAAAATATCCTCCACAAGTTTCCAAAAGCATAGGATCAAACACTCACCATAAATGTATCAAAAGATTGACTTACAAGCCATAAACGAGGCTTAACTAGGCCTACATAAGGAAGTGTTCAACCTTTCAAGGCACACCCAAACACCCATAATTCCTTTAAAATATTCTAACAGGTTTCCCAAGACCTGTTCCATGCTTTTCATTCATTAGTATTGCACAAATACTCAGAAAATTATGAAAAGTGCATTTTAAAGACCATTTTCATGCATTTACAAGGGAAAAACTGACCTAGGGCATCAAATAACTTTTGCAAACCTCCATCTTTCACTCTAAAACAAATTTGAACATGAAGAACGGCCCTAAACCTAACATTCTACCAAGTTTTACATTTTTCCCATGGTGGAAATGGGAATTATGACCATTTTGGTGACCAAACCCTTGTTTGGTAGGGTTTCAGACCCTCTTTCACTAAAATTGAAGTAAATTTCTTAATACTTAATGAAATCAAGTAAAATCACAACCAAAAGAAATTATTCTCTACCCTCTATCAAACCATATTCATTAGAGGGCTTTACAATGTTGTTGCAGGTCGTACCAATTGAAGGAATAGTCAAAACTGTTGGAAAATCAAGAAAAATAGAGTTTTTTTAATATTCAAATGCTTCAAACTTCCAATCAACCTTCTGAACTAACCAAAAGGAGGCCTTATAAAATTTTACACATCATTTCCAATTACCCTCAACTATTTTTTGAAAGAGGGAGCCATTGGTTAAGGGATTTACAACTTAAATGATGAGTTTACACAAATTACATTATGACAACATTGCATTTTTGAAGCAATTTTGACTCCTATCATCTAAGACCCAAAAATCCATTCAATGGCCTTGAAAACCTTATTACATCATCAAGACATAAAATATGGATTTATTAACATAAAAATGAGACTTCTACTAACAATTTTACCATCAAGTATAAATTATTAATAAGAACAATGTATATACTCTACAAATTAATAAGAACCATTGCGCATATACCTACAAATTAATCCAATGAACCATCCTAATCTACTCTACTCTTTATTGTGTCAAGTACTGCCTCATGGTCAGACTCATGGACCTTCTACAAGGTCTTGTTCAAAGGTCTACCCCCATATTTTCTCAAACTAACATTGGATGCCAC
>VDFB02000015.1:548214877-548226808 GCA_007258455.2 Sequoia sempervirens
ACGGTCTCCAAATGAATGTCACCATGGTGTCAATCTGGTGTCGCCACCATCCTGTCTCACCCATGTGAGTCTGCTGTAGTGCGCCGGCATAGTAGTAGGAATACGGCATCCCCTCGGCTAGCTCCCCTCGGCTAGCTGTGGTTTGTCGATAGGAGGGCGGAATATGGCAATATGCTCCCATGCCCAGATCATCATCAGTGTGGTCCCACAGGAGATACTCTCTCCTCCCCTGTATACAACATCATGCAGCTGATGATAAAGCATCCCCAACAAACAGGGACCCCATGCGTAAATTGTCCTGTCTCGCCGCATGCCGACCATGACATCCCCCCAACCAATCAGAAATCCGTGTCCTCGTCGATCAGGTACCAAAATCCCACCAATCAGAGTCGCCAGAAATGCATCAAAGCAGCTGTAATGCTCCGCCAGGAAATCCCAACGGATCTCGTAACCCTCAATGCCGAGTCCGGCACCCTGATCCTGGTAGTACGCCCGAAAGGTCTGCTCGCCATGGCGGGGATCGTAAACGATCCGCTCCCCTCGAATCAGAATCCGAAGAATGCAGTAAACGTCCTCCAAAGTGATCGTAGCCTCACCTGTCAGTAGGTGAAAGGAACAGGTCTCCGAATGCCATCTCTCGCATAGCGCCGTCAGCAAACCCCTATTCGCCCGAATGGTGGGCATGAACGCAGCATAGTATAACCCGAGTCGCATCAATCGTCGCCGCTCTCACGGGCCCAGCTAATTACCAAACCGAAAGGTCCTCGGTCTGCTCTCCTTCGTGTAAATAGGGGCAAGCTGCCTCTGCAAAAAGACGAACACTGCATTAGCACTTTTAGGACAACTGTGACCATCATGGAAAATAACTAAAGGCATGAAACCATTAAAACAAGTTAAAGTAGGAAAACAGGCAAATGCGTCGCAAAACTGCAATTGCGTCTCAAAAACACAACTGCGTCATTCAAAAAATCAAATGCATTGTACCAAATCAACTGCGTCGCTGGATTACACTTGCATCGCGAATTTAGGCGTTTGCGTCGCCACATTGCAAATGCGGTGCGACATTTCATTTGCGACATTCAAACAATCAGTTGCATCTCAACATTGCGATTGCGGCATTTGAGAGGTCAAATGCGATTCGATTAAGCACTTGTGTCACACCAAATATCGAATGCGGCGCAAACCGCCGGTGCGGCTCGCTTGTTCAATGCACTTGCGTCGCGACGCATCAAATGCGGTGAACGCGAAGTCAGTTGCGGCTTACGCGAACGCATATGCGTCGCGGCGCATTCGTTCACTACCCTAGAAAGCATAAAAAACACGTAAATCGAGAAAATGACAAAGCAAGTTTAGGGTACATACCGCTGGTCCTGAGCCCTCTGGCCGTCTGAAGGTCCTCACGATCTCTCCGCGGTGCTCTATCACTGGAATAACCATCGTAGCTGCTGCGTCTTTCGCTCTAAGCTCTCAGGATTTACAAGGTGAATAGTAAAAGTGAATTGACTTTTACCCCTTTGACCACCTATTTATAGGGTGAAAATGACATTTTTTTAACCACAGTCAGTACTGGAGGCTCATTTCCGCACCTTTGACCTCCCTGTAAGTTGCTTTAAACATGTCAGAATTTGAAACCGACTGCGTCGTTGTTTTTCTAGCTATCAAATTGATTTATCGGGACCTTTTGCAAATTTTTCTGGCGCCGACCCAAAATTTGAAAATTTCCCGAGGGGGCAGGAATACCGTACCTTCGCTGGGGCATATTCTTGACGATTTTCGTCACAATACGACAAGCGACATTATGACAAAGAGGCAAAATGTAGACACCTAAAAATGACCTAGGCCTGCAAGCTTCATTTTTACCACCTTCGTCCTAACATAAGTTATCTAATTATGTCCTTGGTCCACATTCACTATTGATTAAATAATTCATAATTATTTAATTAATTCATGTCATTTGTTCCTCCTTGATTATTAAATAAATAAATATTATTTATTTATCTAATACGTCATTAATTATCTAAGTCTTCCTTTGATTAAATAAATTTCATAATTTATTTAATTTCCCTTTGTCATCTATGTCTTCCTTTAATTAAATAAATTTCATAATTTATTTAATTTCCCTTTGTCATTTTATGTCTTCTTGATTAATTAAATAAATCTTATATTATTTAATTACATCACTAATTAAGTCCCCCTCTTCTAAAAATTAAATAAATTCTTATTTATTTAATTGTCCACTTTCCACTATAATTAAATAATTTTAATTTAATTATTTAATTATTCATTAGCTGTTTCTCTCATTAAAATTAAATAAATTTGATTTATTTAATTTAGCCAATTCTCTTGAATTTTGAATTAAAATCATTATTTAAATTCAAAATAATTCTTTTGTCACATTCCTCCATAATTAAATAATATCTTTATTATTTAAATTATTTACTAGTCACCTGGAGTAAATAAATTTTATTATTTAATTTCTCCAGCAACCTCTTTGTCCGTGCCAGCCTTATCTTCCAATTTAATTCTTGACTTTTGACTTCTCATTTAATTTCGACCATTGATTGAATTATGTTATAATTCAATCTCCACCCTTCATTCTTACCTGTTGCCCTAATTTTGACCTAACCCTAATGCACCCAGCAACATTCAATCTTAAGCATTGATCTTAGGGTTCTTGTCATCTTTTCATCCTGGCCACACATTCAAAATTGCAGTTTTCATAAAAGGGCAATTTTGTTCTCATTTGCCTCTCTCAGCTCTCTTGACTTCTTGCACTCTTAGTCTCTCATGTTTAGATTTCAATTTATGCTACTAGTCTTACAGTCATAGTCACTTACAGTCATAGGCATTTTAGTCCATTGTAGGGACATTTTATTTTCTGCAAATCCTTCAACACTTGCATAGGGCTTAGTCTTTAGTCACAGTTGCTCACATAAATCTAAGGGCATTTTTATTTATCTGCAAGCTAGGAGGTGTAACAAAGGTTAATCATGGAAGGTGGAGACTTAGGGTAACTTCATCCCTTTTGTCTTCACATTAATTCCTTTGTACTTTGTTACTTCATAGGAATTTTAATGTTATTGTGCTAACCCCTTTAACAATTTTAGGATTTTCCCTTGATCACAGTTTCTTCAAGGTTGATTGGTGTGTTTGTAACTTTATGATCATAAAATGGTTGAGAAGTTGGTTGGTTAGAGGAACTAGGTCCACCTGTTGGAGGGAACTTAGGTCCTTTGTTTATTTTAGGATGTAGGTATCCAAATATATTAGTAGGTGCAACAGTAGGAAGGTTTGAATGTTTCATGGATGGGTAAAAGGCTGCATTGGCTTCAAGGTTGTCAAGGCACTCATTTAAGAACTTAGTCATGCTATCATCATCTTCTCCAATGATGTCAAGAACATGAGGAGGACATGCATGAGGAGTTGATGGAGCACAAGGAAGCTCAAGGTCATTAGGATCACATCCAAAGGCACAATTTGACATGTCCACTAAGGATTTTAATGATGTCCAAAACTTATTAAAGCAAAAGGCCATTATGACAATGAGTGAACGTAAACTACTATGCAAGAAAGAGAATAAAATAGAAAATCTAGAAAGTATAAAAAAAAGTAATAGCAAAAAAGTGTAATGCAAAAAATGCATGAAAATGCAGTTCAAAATGTGCAACTAGATCGATTCGCCTAGGGTGGCAAATGAGTCCAGGGGATGAATATTGTGTGTTTTTTCAAAAAAATTAAAGTGATTTTTATGCTTTTCTGATGCAAAACTAAGGTGCAAATGCAAAAATTGAGTTATTGTAATGTTTTGAAGTGAAAAAATGAAATTTATATGAGATATTCACTGATGCTAGTTTGTAAACCCTAGGATGCAAAAATAATGCAAAAGTTAATGTTATGAGTCCTAGGATGTAAATGCAAATGCAAATCAGAAAGATGATGTTCAATATACAGGTTCACCAAAATGAAATCATTATATGTAAGATGGAATTATACCTATATGAAATGATCTAGATGTAGCAAACTGATAAAATTGATTGATTATTTATGCAAAACCTAATCAATATGAAGTGTTTGAAAATATAGTGTTGTATGCAGAAATGAACTAGAATCATGCACAAATGAACTCTGAACTTAGTGAAATTGAAAAGAGTGCACCTAAAGATGGAATGTTGATGCTGGAAGGTTCTGGAATCTGATAGAAATAACTATTGATGCCCAGTGGGACTCATTCGCCACTGATGGCGAATCAATCCTTCTTCTAGTAAACTGTGCTAAAACTGGTTTATGTTTGTCGAGAACTGAATTCTTATGAAATCAAATTTTCTAGCCTGGCAATGAGAATCATTCACCATTGATGGAAAATTAGTCCTCCTCCAAAAATCTACAAATTTAGGGATAAACTTTGTAGGTCCAGATCTGCACTTGTCTTCTTGTTGAGTTGATAGAACCAAATTTGCATAAAACAGACTAAATGTTGTCTCCAAGCTTGAATTAGGGTTTAGTTGACTTGAATAGCTTTGATGACTTATTGACCACTTTTCAACACCAATTTCTTTGAAAAATATACCTACAAGACCTACAAACACACATGCAAAGAGGGAAAAAATGGTTAAGGGTTAGAGTATAGGGATTTGCCTTGGTCAAATCCCACTTTGGTAATCAAACCCTTGAATAAAGAAATGAAATGAAATGAGAAAGGAATGATGAATAAACAACATGAAAGTGTCCTAAACTCACCAAACCCTTATTGTAGAAGTTTGAAGATATGTCAATGGCTGCTCCAAGATGCTTGATAATTGCTTGATTGAATGGTGTTATGATGGATTGAATGCAAGAATACTAATTGATGATGAATGAGTGAATGAGATGAATGGGGGTTAAAATGGATGAAAAAACACTTATTTATACACACTTATGCCCTGATTACCCAAAAATACAACATCATAGGCTGACATAAGGTCTTAATGAATAAAAATCTGAAGGAAATTTGAATTTATTTTGAATTTTATGCTAAGAGGGACTCATTCGCCACCCATGGAGAATGGGTCCCACTCTAGGCTTGTAAGTGGGTGTCAGGAATTAAGTTGTTTTTAATGTTGTTTGTCATGTTTGTATTCAAAAACACACTTAATTAAGGCCTATAAGTGCACAAAGGGGCCAAATAAATCATAAGGAAGGTGTAATTAGTGATGACAAGCCTAGGAAAGCATGAAAGCTTGTTACAAGACTTTACAACAGTTTGAAATAGGACTTGATAAGGGATAAAAAGGTGATATTTAGATGAATTATAACAAGAAGAGTCTAGAAAAGTGTAGAAATGTGTTACAACACTTCACAACACCTTCACAAGAGATCATAATTTGAATATTCAAGACCTAATGTGAATGTGTAAGCTACATTACAACATTAAATCTAAGCAAAATAGGTCAAGAATCATAGGAAAATGACCTAAATGACCATGAAAAATTCCAAGATCCATTTTTCTATGGTATTCCACCTTTTCCATTGTCTCAGTCTTGTACCTTCCTCCTTGGTCTTCATTCATGGTTCTCCATTTCCTTTTGCTCTATTCCACGAATGGTTGTGTTTACTTCTTGGTTCTCTTTCTTTTCAAGACTTCTTCGGTTCTCTATCATGTCTTCAAACTTAACATCACTATTCATTTCATTAGGCCAGACCTTAATACAATTTGCACAATTATTAGAAAGAGGGAAAGTGAAATCCTGATACTCTACCATCTGTGTAAAATCAAAAGTTTATTCCCTTTTAAGTTGTGGATTCACAATTAGGGTGAAAAGCATGCATCTCTTGCTTATTTCACCGACTCCTCCTCACTATCATCCACTTGCGTGAAGAATGATAACTTACTCCTTTCAAATTAACACTTAAAGCGTGATATCCCAAATTCTCACGATTTTTCCTCTTTTCCTGCAAAAATTCCAAAATTTATTCATAATAATTATGGTTAGTAAATCTATTTGATCTAATGGTCAAACCGCTACAAATTCTATTTCCACTAGGGTTATACGTTTTCTTTGAATTTAAAAACCTTTCCAGTAAGGGATCCCTTCTTTTTGCACTTAAGGATGCCTCCATTAACGGAATTACCTTATGATTAGCCAAACTTACCCTCTTAGGAACACCTAACAATCAAGTTCATTATGGTCGGTTGTATCGTGAATCCTGCACTTGGTAACCCTACCAAAAGTGAACAAACTTAAGGGAGAAAGCCTCCAGTTAAGATTTTTTTGGAGCTTTTAATCTCTTTTTCACTCTTCATTATAAGATTGGTTAGAGCTTGAACTCACAAGCAGACCTTAACTACGTGATTAGGACAACAATACCAACTAAAAAACACAAGAAAAGGTTCTCCTTCTAGTGCCATTTCTATTGATGCAGATGTTGCACACACACACCAACATGAAGATAAATTCTCAATGAGTATTGTGGGAACCTACCTTTCTTGAAAGATCCCACTAAGAAAACCTAAATCTAAGGCAAACTCGGCTCAATCCCAAGGCTCAGTAATGTCAGGTTTTGATGCACTAGGTTCACTTAGGGTTCAGTGTGATATTGTTGTTAAACATGAGGCCCGTATATGGTTGTTAGGAATTGGTTGGTATCTGAAAGATATAAACATAATATAAGTCCGATCATTCAAATGTTACTCAATAACTTCATGAAATCAAAGAATTTGCAATAATATTTCATGAAACTCAAATTACTTGCACACATTCAAGTAGATTTAGCATTAAGCACTCAAAAAATTCATGGAAACAAAATATTTATAATAAAGCTCCATGTATTTATCAATTTTGGAACATTTTTTAGAAATATAAAACATCTACTCTAAAATAAAGAATAAAAAATTACTAAAATGTAAAATTCCTTCTAGGTATTATCCATGCATTCCTCAAGAAATAACTAAATCAAAGCAAACCATTATATACTTCACTAGATTACTTCACAGTTAGGCATATAATGTTGTAAGAGTTTAAAAAAAGGGGGATCATTTACCATCGAATAGTGTTAGTATGTACCCTTAAACAATGCAACACACAATATTGTCCAATAGGAATAAATAATCAACTATGTAAGATTTCATATCAAAAATAGCTTTGAATTGGATATGATATTAGTTAACTTCTAATGAAACATACAAGTCTTTAGTTTGGAATGGAACAAAAAATAGGAAAAAGAATAAAACTTGAAAAATTTAATTCTTCGAAATCCACAAATTTTGAAATTAGAAAATAAAATATAACCCCTGGCCCTTTATAAGATTAGGACATTCAGGAAATTCAATCAACACATGAGAGGGAATCCAAGGGAAGAATCACAACAAAGCACGTGGCACATGGTTGTTGGCAAGATAAACTTTTGAATAAGTCAATGGACTTTGACCTTCTTCAACACTTAAAAATTTTGGACTTATGTCTTTGAAATTCGATTAGGGAATCAAACTGGATTGAGCAGGCGTGTCAAACAAAATGTAGGAACTTCCTTTTTTGGATATTCAAAATGATCTAGAGGAACTAGATATCCCAATCCACTAGCACTTGTGTTCCTACATTCAGGTTTAAGTTTTGAGCGAAAACACTTGGAAGTATATTACCTTGGAGCTAGGCACCCTCCTTCATCACATGTGTAATACCTGAGTCCTCGGTCCCCCGGTTACCGATATTTATTCTCCATATGCTTTGTTCTTACATGAGCTTTCAGAGTGCACCACCAAACCTGGTAACATCATCAAATCTACTTGCAACCAAATTTGCCTGACCATCCATACCAAAACATTTTCCAACAACCTATTTCTCCTAAATATAAAATTTCATATATCAATCCCTTTTTAAAACATTAGTAAAACTCTCATTAGCATAAAACGATCATTATTATTAATCCACTTTTAAAAGAATTCATAAATAACACACTTTAGTGCATTCTCATGTAATTATCACTTTAGGTGGGCTACCAAACATTTAGGGCATTTGGGCAAAACCAAAGAACAAATTTTAACACTTCAACACCGATGCACCATTTACTCAGGTACCTAGGTACCCGACTCCCAACATATTTTAGCTTTATCAGAACAAAACTCAACCTAGCTCCCGAATTTTACCGAAACTTTTATACCCCTAGGCCTTTATTCCCAACTGCAACAACTTGTTACTATTCGCTTTACAAATTCCAATTACTCATTTTCTTGACACCTGGTATATTCAACACCCAGAATATTTAAATCATCTATTATTTTAAAGATTTTCACTCTTACATTACCTCTCGGTGATCATTATCCAACCAATGCCTACAATAAGCATAATTTTTTTTCAACTTGGGTCCCCAGGCCTTATGTTCTTGGGGTGTGTTGTGAGACCACATAATAGGATAGACTACCATGCCCCTGCCATGATCAATTACAACATTAAAGTATAAAAGAATCCAAGCATTAAAATGCAATAATTAATAATATAAATATTAAAAACATAAATATTGATAATTTTATTATTATTATTATAATCATTATAATATATGAATATGAATATATATATATATAACTAATATAATGATAATAATAAATATATTTTAATAAGAAACATATAATATAAAACAATATTAACAAGATTACTTTCTTAACTAATCTTCACAACCCTCTTATTATGGTTGATCATTACAATGGAGGTGAAGTCAACGATTGGAAACAACATCAATAAATACTCACAAAGCAAAGATAAAAGTAATATGGGAAGAAATAAAAGATACAAGAATGGAGATCAAAAGTCTATATTCAGGAATTAGAAATCCAAAACGCAGAGATCAATATTTGTAAAGGTGGTAGAAATTATAGTTGGTAAAGGGTTGTGGATTAGTTAATAAAAGAATGATAATTAATATGTGAATAGTCATGACTCTTTTCAAAGGTAAGCCATTATGAAAAGGTGTGTCTATTGTTAAATAAATGAATGTGGCTCTCCCCACCATGGAAGATATTAAAGGGGGAATAGATGAGTGGAGAGAGACAAGGAAAAAGCATTCAAAAATAAATAATGATCTGCACTCATAAAGACAACATAATGGAATATAATCAAATTCAAACACAAATATATAAATAGAGAACGAGGACAAAACTAAGAGTATTTCCTGAGGATAACAACAAATACATTAATATGATATGCTCGGATTTGGGAAGAAGGAATAAGAAGTCTAATATGGAAAGTATAAATTAAGAAGAAGACAATTCAATGGAAGTTAGACAAAGATAAATGGTAAATCAATAAGGGAAGTAAGTCAAATATAAGTACACATACATCACATATATATAATCAAATACACACACATATAGATATGTGAATTATATACGATTATGCAATAATGATGCTTGTAGCAATTATTGAGCCTTATAAGTAATTATGGTTTTTTAATATGAATATGGGTAATAGAATATATATTTTATGAATATATTTATCTTATGAACAATCAAATGTAAGGTTGAAGGAAGAAAATTAGGAGGATGTTGTTTATGGGCCTCCCATACTAAGCACGCCACTCTAAGAGTGGAATTGTCTTGGTTTGGATATTCCTGCTGCTCAGGGCCAAGGGGTGGGTTGTCTTGGTTAGACGCTCATGCTCTTGGGCTTAGATGGATAGCTTCGGGTGGACTTATCATGTTTCTCATCTAAATCCTATTATGCTTAAGACTTCCACTATACATTATGGATATTGGTAGTTTAGATAGTCTTGAAATAATTATGTATTTTTTGTATGGCTGGCATTTATTATGTTTTGATCATATGAATTATATTTCCAATATTATCTAACATGATTGTGGGACCTAAACCAAGATTTATCTTGAAGCATTTAAGCGGTACGTTATAAACCTAACTACATTAATCTTGTGATTCTAGGGCAATATTTAGGGAAATCCCAAGGGCCACATTACATGGTATGCAACTTAAATCTCATAGGTTGTGAGTTGGGTCATGAGGTATGGATCTAGTGTTTGTTTAGAGTTTTAATCTTTGTATTAAATTTTTAAATCATCTTATGTAAATAAAGGAATGGAATTTGGTTAGGTTATATTTCTTGTTATTATAGAGACAAAAAGGTGTATAATTCATTGTTTATCATTTTATTTTATACTCAATTTAGCATTTGTTTATAATAACATGACTTGGACTAATTTAGATTCTCTTAGAGCACAAATTACTCCCAAAACACCTTATCCCAATTGAACATGTTACCCATTACATTACAAGCACCCCTTTTCATCCATGCTCACATGTTTATGTCACTTAGGACACTAACATTAAATGCTAGTGTCTTATACACTATCTTGCACAATTATTCACTTAGACACTAGCATGTTTCATGGTGTCCACTTGGATACTATTATGTGTGAAATAGTTTCTTGCATATTCAAACTCATTTTTTTCCCACCTAAATGACTACCTTTCTCCTTAAACCTAACTCAAATTCATGCCTTACAATAAAATCAACCTTATGCATGCATATTTAAGTGCATTTCTAAAAATAGAAAGAATTAAAAAATATCTAGCAAATCTACATGCAACTTTCTTTTATAAGACCACCTGGGTCATCCTCCATAGTTGTTGGATGCACCCAAATCCATTGTTGTACCAACACTATTTAGCCACATACCTTCAATTCTTTGAATACTTTATGCTCAAACATGTTATCAAGAGGCTTGACTAAGTCAAGCTCCATAAAATGTCATAAGAACCCATGTTCTTGCACTTTTCAGACTTGACATGGGTAAGTGCACCAAGATGGTTCCCAAAAAAGGGGCTTAAGTGGCCACTTTTTTTCTAAAATTAGGAAATACTAACCTTGAACGTGAAATTGAGGATAGCTACACTCAAAATTTTTTGATGGAACAAAAACAAGGACCACAGTGCTCCGAGTCTACTTTCTAAACTACTAATTTATTTTGAAAATGGTTGAGATTAAGGGGTTGAAAAGAGGGACACACACAAATTGCTATTGTTTTTGTCAGAAAAACATAACATAGCAACTCTTGTGTGACCCTAGCACGGTGGACTTTTTTGTAGTATTTTTAAAATTGCTCTAGTCAGAAGTTAGATAACAGTATGTAGTAAGGACTAGATATTTTCTGATAATTTTTTAATGAATATTTGATTTTTTATTAATTTTCTAAGTGGGTACTTCCTAAAAAGCAGAATTTTGGCCGTGCTCCCCCTCAATTTTTTTGAAACTAATAGATTTTTTTAAAATTTTATTTTTTTTAAATTGTAGAATGGAGTCTAGTTTCTAAAAAATATAATTTATTTCAAATTTTGATGAACGGTTAATTTATAGCGAAAAAATACCAAAACACTACTTTTTGAAGAAAAACGACATACAACAAAATAAATTATGGATGAAAGCTTAACATTGTTAGAAAGTGAAAAAAATTACATCGTTGGAAAGCTAATAAAGAACCTAACATTACCCATGTCTTCGATTTTCTTGATATTGAACCAGATGCAATCTTGATGGTGAGCACGAACCCGATTATGTGAAAATTTGTTGAATTTGGAAAAAACCACGTCTTTGGTCTTTGTGAATGCCCTCCAAGCCTTTGGGTTGGTATTCCAAGGCAAATAACAAAGCTAAGGCTCGGGGATTTCCAATGCAAAATATAACGCGAGTGCATTATAATGCGCTCGTGTTATGTCTTGCTTTTCACATTTTCCGAAGAGCATTACTAGCAAAAAATATTGCGCTTGTGTTATGTCTTCCCTTAGTTAAATGCCACTTTATTGAATGTTTGTTGATATGTTTGTATGTGTATGTATACTAGTGTGTCATGTATGTATGTTTATGGGAGAGAGGGTGGGAGTGGGAGAGGGTTTAGCATGGTAGAGCATGGGAGAGAGTGGCAGAGTGGGAGATAGGGAGGGAGAGTGTGGGAGA